>CM045760.1:37242211-38442211 GCA_025200525.1 Camellia lanceoleosa
TTTTTAAATGTGGCAGCTCCCAATATAATGACTAATGAGTCATTACACATCTAAAATAACTAAATAGATCTAGAAAAAAAAAAAAAAAAATATATGCCATAGCACACTTCCCTTTCTTATTTTGGACCATCCGTTTTTTTTACAAAATAATTTGTCCCCCAAAAACAATCCCTTAATCCACCTAATTTCTCCTTTTAGAAAACTGTTTTTTTTTTTTTTTTCTTTTTTTTTAACTTGATTAGGCAATTAGGAGATTCGGGTCCCCCGTTTCGGGGAACTAATAGCATCACTGTTTTTAGACCCCCCGCCAAACAAAATGAGACCTCTATATTCTCTTTTGAACACCATGTTAATGCTAACTGTATCCCCTAATTTCCCAAATTCAAGCCCTAACCTTAATTTTCTCTTCATGCCTCTTACCCATCTCACTGGAACACCATCTAATGTAAATCGTCCGTTGCCTTTGCCATCCGAGCCCACCAGGATCACTGCATTTTCTCTACGGAGTCAACTTTTGGGGGTATGCTCCCTGTTTTTGCTCACTTCATCTTCTCCTCATCAAACCCTAAACTCTCTTCTTCTCAATCTTCAGAACTATTTCTCTTGGAAACCCCTCACTCCACAGTCCAATATGCTCTTAACTCGCTACTCTCCCAATCCTCTCATTTGAGCGGTTCCAAAATCAGGTGCACAACATCATCACCGACCTCCAGAATAAGCGCCGCGACACCTCCATCCTCACCCATGTAGTGAGAGTCCCCACAGCCTGGCATCAGACCTACCCCAAGAAAGACCGGTCGCACTCGTCCGAGCTCCAGAACGCACCCCTCTACTCCAACGGTGGCGTGTTCGGCCCCAAAACATACCAATTGAGACCATCAAAATCAATTGCAAGGAGAAGCGATTGGTGAATCTCTACAGTGATTTTGAGCACGACGGTGAATATAAATGAGTGGTGGAGAAGTTTAGGAATAGTTTGGAAGCCAAAGGCAGAAGGAGTTCATTGCGTTGATAAAGGTGTGAGGATTGATCCGAAGAAAAACATTGTTTTTTGATGACAGCGGAGGTTTCGGAGAATGTGAAGCTTTCGAAAGGTCGGAACATTGGGACTCTTAGAGATGTTGATGCCTAGGACATTGAACTTTTTTGATCTTTGGGAAATTTGGGTAGAATGTGGCGTGGAGGGAGGAGGGCTTGAGTGGTGATGGCAGGTTGTGAGATTAGAGGTTTGGAAGATGGTGGTCCGAGAGATAGTGGTGATGGCAGTCCAGGAGATGGTGATGATTGTTGGAGTGAAATGGGGATAAGATTAGGTTTTAGGGTTATGGTTTTAGGAGAATTAAGGGTTTAAAAGATTAAGGATGATGGTAAAAATAGAATTTTAGGGAGTTAGGACAAAATTAAATTAAAAAGATTGAAAAAGAAACAAGGATTTTATGAAGAAGGTAGGGGTAAAATAAGCCCAGTCTTCCAAAAAATAATAATGAGATTTTGCATAGATCACAATTCGAAAATATGAGATGTTAATCCGCTAGTTTAATTTTGATGATGTGCCATAAAATATTATGGGATAAATTGTGATTTTTTAATTTATATATTTTACATTCTTTTGACTAAAATATTATTTGTTTAAAATATATGTTGTGTGATGTATTTAATATAAATATTATTTAAATTGAAATTACATATATGAAGATCTAATTTTACAAAAAATATTTTATAAAATTTACTATTTGCATTTTGAAAAAAATCACGATTGGTCACTATTTATTTTTTGACAAATTTGATATTGATTGGTTGTGTTCTTTTTGACAAATGTGATATTGGTTAGTTGTTTTCTTTTGTAAAATTTGATATAGATGAATTTGGGATTTATTTTTTATTAGAGTTTATCTAAAATCTCTATAATAATTATAAAGATTTTTTAAAATGGGTATATATTTTCATATCGATATCAAATGTTATTTAAATTTTTTACTATGCTTATAAATATTTCCATAGAATTTATTGTGCAATTAAATATTTTTAATAAAAAATTCACTTGTGCACTATTTGTTTTTACAAGAGCTTGGTTGAAAAAATTGAATTACCTATTTGCTCAGCGACCATTGTCTATATTTTCAATCCCCTTGCTTGCCATATTTGAAAATGATTGGTGCCCGTACTCAGCGTGTTAGCGTGCTTTCGGGTATGGCGTCTCAAAGTCCCAAGAAGAGTGTCTCCCTCCATAAAAAGTATTTTGGTTGGAGAAAAATAAGAAATGGCAAGTGAAAAAAAGAAAAATTTATGATATTGAATTGTTCTAAAAATTATATTGTGCCTCATTGAATTATATTTTTTATGAAAAAATTTATTGAAATTTGAGCAAAATTGTAAAGGACTTTCTATTCCTCATTTTTATTATTCTTGTAAAAAAAGATAGAGTTTTTGTGAGTAATTTTTCGAGAATAAAATCATTTGGATTAGGTGAGATTAGGCACTAGATTTAAAATTAGTGGGATATTTTGTGAATGATTTTTTGTGATAAAATCACTTGGTTAAGTGTCTTGCGTAGGCATTGAATTTAAATAAGTCTGAAAGTGTTATTAGTACTCATGAGTTAGTGGTGTAATTACTATTTGAAGAATAGTGGAGAAATTTTCAAGAAGGATACTTGGGGAGTTGATATAGGCTTGACGTCTTTGAACCATTATAAATCATTGAGTTTGCTTTCTCTTTTCTTTATTCATTTTATTTCATTACTCTATCTTATATTGTTGAGCAATTTTATTTATTCATTAGTTCGATTAATTTTTAATTTAGCAATTTTTTAATAACTCCATACACCCTCTCTTAAGTTACCTACCTAGGATAATATGAGATTTATTGATCAATTTCTCTTTAAAGTTTCACATAAACTTAAAAGAGAAATTATAAATTGTTACTTAAGAAAATTTTATTTTTTGACAAAAGAAACCGAAGTCAAATAAATTATAATTTAGAATTACAATTGAAGACAATTATTTAATTTTTAAAAATAAATAAACTAATTAATATCTATATATTTGGGATTGGATCAAATTAGTTCATTTGGGAGTCGTTTGGTTCAATTGTCACTACCAAAACTGGTGTCAGAAATAGTGCCTGCTATTCATTTACTCTTTTTAACGTTTATATGCTCTGTCATAAGGGTTGTTTGGAAGAATGGTGAAAAAGTAAGAATATTTTGTGCATTTATTTTCCATTTTCAAAAAATAAAATAAAAATTGACATAAAAAATTTGTTTCACTAATCAAAATAATTGTGAACACACCTTTTTTCTATGAAATATTTTAAAATTAATTTTAAAATTTTCAAAATGATTATTATACGAAACTGAAAACAACACAGAATAGAAGGATAAATTACATTATTAGCTCATATAATTTGAAAAAAAAAAATATTTTAGTCATTTTATTTTCAATTTCATTAATTTAAACCTCTTATTTTTTATTTTTTAATCTGATCTGTTCTGTCGAAATTTGAGGGATCAAACTAAAATTCAAAACAAATAATAGGGATTGTAGTAAAGAAATTATTCATTTTTTTTTTTTTCCTTGTGTAAAACTGCCAAAATTCTCACATAGGTTGAACGTGATATTTTTCCATCTAAAATGGTTAACAAAAACTGATGAACGGACTGCATTGAAACATAAGTAAAAGTATAAGGTTTAATTTGATGGCATTATAATTAGGAAGACTAAAATGAAAGTTCATTCAAATTAAAGGGACTAACTATGTAAATTATCTAAAATAAAATAACCATATTGTCTGGCCTGCAGGAAACAGGACCATTCTTAGGTACTGCAGGAAGACATCGACCCAAATTATCAAACAACGAAAAAAAGTAGAAACTAAATTAGGGTGCTACATTTATTTAGATTGTCATTGTTCAAGTGGAATATACTATTTTTGTATAAGATTAAAAAGAGAAAACATTCACACAACTCGTGATTTCTTAAAAAGTGCAACACTTCTCTTCCCTTCCCAACAAAGTGCAATGGTTTATCTTCACATGCATTTGTGCTTCTTCATCTGTCCCCTTCATACTTTGTTTGCATGGCAATTCTCCATTGAACCAACAGCCCCCAATGTTTGTGGTGCTTTTGTTGTCCCTCTCTCCCTTTGTAAGAACATGATCAAAAGAAAATGATCAACTTTCCCAAAATCAAAAAATTATAAAAAAAACTTAGAAAATTGCTTTTCCAGTGAATTTTTTATTTTTATTTTTATTTTTATGGTGATGTAAATCTCTTGTTTATATGGTGCAGACATTTTCTATATGTCAAGATTTACCCTGAAAAAGATTTCACCCGTATTGTAATTATTTTATGAGTGCCCACATATTTGGAATTCCCCCAATAAACTTGTAAATTATTATTACAATACTCATTTTAGATTGGGTTGATTTTATTAAAAATATTTAATGATATGAAATTAGGAGACTAAAGATAAAAGGGAGAGGAATATGAGACCATTTCACATATAAGAATATCCGTCATTAAAAGATAAAGTTAGGAGATAAAATTAAAAAAAATGTAGCACCACTCTTTTACCTATTCAATTTAGTTAATAGCTACTCCAACAATAATTTTTATAGGGTAAATTACACTTACCTCTCTTGGGTTTTTAACAAATCTGAGGAACCTTTCATGTGATTTCACTAATTCTGAAACTTTTCCTATTTTTTTGACAATATCAAGGTTCCCCACTCAGATTAATTTAGCACAAGCGGCGTTAATTGACTTTGAATTGAGCGGAAGATGAAAATTATTAAATCAACCAATAAGCTATTTAAATGCAGATTTTCACTCACCTCACTGAGTTTTTTCATATATATTAAAAGCCCATGCATATTTTAACATAATACCTTAATAATTTATAAGATCCCAAAAATATAATACATATAAGATTTATTTCACACTATATAAATAACAATTATTTATCAATTTTAATTAATGCATTTATTATTTAAATTTCTTTTTCCTTTTTTTTAAAGTTAAAACAAATGGATTAATTTTTTTTCTCAACAAGTTGTCCTACTTATTTATTCATATGTAAAAAAATTATTTATCTCTAAATTATTAAGACATTATTAAAACATTTAATAAAAAAATTAATTTTCATAGATAAAATACTTAAAAACTAACAATATCTCTAAAATTAATGTTAGATAACATTCTAATAATTTATATAAGACTTATTCCACACTACACAAATAACTTAAAATTTATCATTTTAAGTAATGCATTTATTATTTAATTATTTTTTATAGTTGACATAAATACATTTATTTTTTCTCAATTTGCATTACTTATTTATTGGTATGTAAAAACATTATTATTTTATCTTTTCTCAATTTTATTCTCAAATTTTAATTTTTAACTTTGCGCCATTAAACTTCTCGTTGATGCATATTTAAAAAAATGTAAGTTAATATTTCTTACATGATTAAAAAAAAATTAAAAAATAATTATAGAAGTAAAAACAAAAATTATTACCTCCTCTGAGGTTATCAATATTAATCTTAATCTTATACGCACAAAATTTAATTTATCCTATTAAATATTTATGAAATTATTATTTATTTTTCATAATTTTTCAAAATATAAATATAATTTCTTAACTCTATTTTTTCCCACAAGTTTTTGAACTTTTACGAAAAAATAAAATAAAATTCAACCATTAATGAAGGTGAGAAATTAATTATAAGATTTCATGATTCTTCATCCCCTATCATCCAATTTTAATTTATTGTGAGGTGATTATATATATATTTTTTATTTTCATATTTTTTTAAATTTTTTAATCATGTAAAAATATTAACTTAAACTTTTAAATATAGACTAGAAGTTTAATGACCCAAAAATAAAAATAAAAATTTGAGAATAATATATGATTGAGAAAAGATAAAATAATAATATTTGTACATATGAATAAATAAGTAATGCAAATTGTCCGAAAAAAATAAATCTATTTATTTCAACTTTTAAAAAAAATTCAAATAATAAATGCATTACTTAAAATGATAAATTTTACGTTATTTATGTAGTGTAGAATAAGTCTTATATTAAATTATTAGGATATTATCTAATATTAATTTTAGAGAGATTATTTATTTTTAAGTATTTTATCAATAAAAATTAAGTTTTTTTTTTCATTAAATGATTTAATAATATTTTAACAATTTCAAAGTTTTATTTAATGTTGCATGAATTTTAAGAATTTTATTAAATAATGTTAAAATATATATATGAGCCTTTGATAATATACATGCAAACCTCAAGGGAGTTGAGTGAAATTACTCATTTGAATAGATCTACGGGGTAATTTCATCATTATTGGTACAACATTAGCATGACATCAGCGAATAGCATAAGAGAGGATATTACTGGGAGAATCTTGATAATAGTTTTAAAAATAAGAAAGTTTAGTATAATTATTAAAATTATAGAAGAGATATTTCTATAATTATCAAAAATCTCAAGGGAGATAAGTGTAATTTTTTTTTATTTTTATTTATTTATTTATTTTTTACATGATTTACCACGTAGGCACTCAGATAGTGGAATGGAAGCATTTGTCTACCTTCTGTTGGCTCTCCAATTATGAAGAGGCATAATGCCTAATATATTGTCTAGCTGGTCCTGACAAACAAAATATTTCAATTAATTTCTGGCTAATACTATCATAATTACCATCATTCCCTCTCGCTACAATTATCATTGTTGCCGTCAACATTACCACCGCTGTCACTATTGTCGTCACCATATCTCCACCACACCTCCGTCACCACTGTTACAACTCCATCACCATTGTTGCACTGTCGTTACCCCTTACACCTCTTCTTGTAATCATCCTAAATTATTTAAAAAAAATTAAAAAAAAAATTATTAACAAATTTTTTTGTCCGGATCTTGCAAGAATTGAATCTTGTGGTGAGATAAAAGATAGTACAATTGTGATGTGAGAAATAATGGGCAAATTACATATATCTCCCTCAAGGTTTGGCTAAATTAGGATCTCTCACGAAGTTTGAATTACATCCGCTTGAAGTTTGTATTTTCATAATAATTTATCCCATGAGATTTATATTTCATAACAAATTACCCCTTAATTTGTTATGCAAATACTCTTTTGGAGAAAAAATTTATAATTTTCAAATCTCAAGAAATATTTATAATTTAACCAAACTTCAAGGGGTATATGTAATTTGCCCAAAAATAATTTAAGAGTTGGAGAAGACATTGAGGAATGGGGTGGGATTTTGGGAGGTTCTGATTCCTCAGACAGAATAGAATAGAATTGAATTGGACTTTGTTCCCCCACTAGGGTAAAAACCTTACCCTTTGACTCCTTGTTGAAGACTTCTTGTTTCATTAGTTGCTTTTACCACCCTCGTTTTTGCTTTTTCCAACATATTACTACTATTTGCTCCTTTTGATTTAAGGCCCTGTTTGTTTTTAGAAGTAGAATGGAGGGGATTTATAGTGAGAGAATTGTTAATGAGGGAATTAAGTCAAATTGTGTTTATTTTGATGATAATTGTTAGTGTAAATTGTTAAATTATTTTTATATAAAATAATAAAATAAATAAAAAATATAAAAATTAAACATTGGAAGGAGCAGCGATGATTACATTGTTTGTTGTAAAGCAACAGTTAATAATAAAAATATAAAAATTAAAAATATTTTTATCCTATTTTTTAGATAACCAATTTTTAATTTTTGATTTTATTTTTACTTAATAAATTATAAATAAGAAATACATCAACTAATTTGATACTGATTAACGAGAATAAAATAAATTCTAGGAGTCTCGATTAAACTGCACTGCACAGGAGCAATCTTTCTTTTGAAATATGTGCTAATTTAAGGGAAATTTAAAAGATTGTAAATTTCCAAAACTCTTGTGAGAAAAATAACTATCATTTGAATCAAATTTATGTACCTAAAAAAGCATTGGCAAATAAAGTGTATAAACATAGATATTTGGATTTAGGGTCAATGTTGTACTCTGGGGCATTGTAGTGACAGATGTATCTTTGATGGGACTTAATTTATGTTCACATTAATAATTTAAACAATTTTAACTTATTAGGTTTGTCAATAAATTATTGAAAATCTAAAATTTTTAAAAAATCAATTGCTACTTGCCAAATCTTGACTAGAATAATCAAGAGTGGAAGGTGAACAAGATTATTGCAGAGATACTTATCTTAATCCTTTTGCAATTTGGATCTAGAAAACAATGAAAGATATTAGCAAAATAAGAATAAAAATTTCACTTGGAAGGAGGTGAATCAAGGTGGGAAAATAGGCAAATTCCAAAGTTGTCTACAAGATTCAGACATTAACCCCAAATCTGAGACTGAGTGTTTTGGCATTTTACTACTGGGTGTCTGCCACGTGTCAGGTAGTACATTGGTGGTATTGTATGTATCCCTTGTCTCTTTTGGGGCAGGTGTTATACAGTGTCTTTTTCACAGGAGCGCAGAGTCTACCCCCTTTTCCATTGTGCATTACAATCAAACGGTTTGTTACATTTTTTTTAAAAGGGGATTATTGCTTATTTTGTTTTTAATTCGATAAAGACTCTCACATATCTGCGACCTTCACAACTTTCACTCTCATTCCATTCTTATAATGTGAGATCATCATACGTAAGTAAACACTGCACACATCAAATGCCAAGATCAAATTGGAGGTCATGAAACTTTCAAAAGGGAATCCTAAACATTTACATTTTGTTTTAAGAATCTATATCATATTATTTTGTATAACTTCTGTTTATAATTTATTAGGTAGAAATAATTTAAATAATCTGTTTATAATTTATTAAGTAGAAATAAATTAAATAAAATTAAAAGAAGCTAATTATTTAAAAGATGAGGTAAGAATGCTATTAACTCTTGTTTTTAATTATCAACTTATAATTGAAAAAAACTTCACCAAACAGGACCAACGTTTCACAAAACAAAAACAAAAATAAAATCAAAATCCAACACCCTAAAACAGGACCACACCGCACCACAGGCACACACATGCAGTTGGACCATATTTGATTTACAGTCTAGGTTTAAATTTTATTTTTTATTTTTATACTACTTCATTTGGAAAGTAATAGTTTTAGTTTAAAAATTAAAATATTATTAAAAAAATTAAAAAATTTATGATTTATATCAAAAAGTTAAAGATTCTCTTTTCTCTCTATTTTTTACATATCTTTTCGTAAAAAAATCAAAAAATTATTCTAAACATACAATTTTTTATTTTTTTTTAGCCAAAAAGTTCTTAAAATAGTATGTTCTGCGAGGCCTAAGATTTTACTTTAATTTTTATTGTTTTAATTTGAATAATTTAATCTTTACATTTTAGGATTTGTTTTTATTTAGGGTGGTTTGGCATCTTCTAAATAATCCATCTTTTATTTTTTATCTTTTTTTTCATCATATTACCTTTCTCTTTTCTACACATCTTTTAGTAAAAAGACAAAAAAGTACACTTATATAGATCATCTCAAATACAAATTAGACATAAAATTAACAATTTTGTATAAGTAGTAGCCTCTTGAAAGGTATACGTAGAAAAATTGACATTGATTTATAGAATAATTAAATTGAAATTGAATTTAAATCATAAAAATTAAATTATATTCAAATTATAATTATTTGAACTAAAGTAAAATTTGAGTAAATTGCAAGAGTTAAAAGTCTAATATACTAAAAAAAAATAAAAATAAAAATTCTTTTAAGAAGGCTCTTGCCTTTCTTCAACTGTAAACAAATTATAATGAAATTTGGGGGATGCACCAATAAATCTCAAATTTGTATCTTGTAATCCATTTGGTCCTATGAATTTTCTTATGAACCGTTAGGTCCTATCACAATGTTAATGACCATTAAACATCAAACACATCATCGTCAAAACAACATCATCATCATCAAAACAACTTCAAACATCACATTAAACATTATTCATCATCATCAAATATTAAACATTAAACATCATCATCAACATTAAACATTAAACATCATTAAACATTAAACATTAAACATTATTCATCATCAACATTAAACATTAAACATCAAACATAAAACATTATTCTTTAACATTAAATATTATTCATCATCATCAAACATTAAACATAAAACATTAATTTTTATTACACAAAATACATCAGTTTAATTTACATTACACAGGCACACTCAAAATAAATTCCAATTTTCAATAATGTTAACCTCCCAGGACTCCACAAATCCTTTGTCGTTAGGTTCAAGCAATTTGCCGTGGGAGCCACCACCCCCCCCATCCCCATTCCCATCGACGTCGCCACCCCGTCACCGCCTGATTTGGATCAATTCAGCGACCACCAACACCAACACCAGTTACCATCACCATCACGGCGGCGTGGCGGCGAAACCTCATCATAAAACGGCGATCTCTCTCTCGAGGTGATTCTGACGTGATCGTCGTCGAGTCTTCTGAGAGGCGGCGGTGTTGGAGAGGAGGAGGCCATGGCCGGAGGTCGATCGGGAGGTGAGGGAGAGGAGAGGGAGGAGTAGGGTTAGGGTTAGGGTTAGGTGTGGGGAAGAAGAAGAAATAGGAAGAGTGGAGAAGAAACCCAAACATGGATTCTGAAGTGGTCCTATGAATTCTAAATACAATTGATGATTTGTGAATGATAAAATGTTAGCAGTGATGAGCAATGGACCAACGGTGATGGGGGTTTTGTTTGGAGTCTAGATTAAGCATTGTTGAGTTGAGCGGGGATGAACCAATAAATTCTAAATTTTTAATGTTTAATGTTTGATGATGATGAATAATGTTTAATGTTGAAGAATAATCTTAATGTTTTGATGATGTTAATGATGTTTTGATGTTCTTGATGTAAATAGTGGGACTAAATGGTGCATAAGAAAATTGGTAGGACTAAATGGTTTAACTTTTACCACATAGGATTTCTTGGTAATTTTTCATGAAATTTATGTAATTATAATTTTTTTTTATAAATAATATATACATAAAGCTATATAAATGCATCGCTTATAAAAACTGAAAGGATGATGGATTGATGGATTGGAGTAGAGTCGAGTTCTCACTGAAGAAAGTCAGATCTTTTGGAATGTAATGAGATTTTCTGAAAGATCACATTCAGATCTGGCAGATGTATATAATTATATCCAAGGAAAACAATAGGGTTGATATCATTAATTGTCTCCTTTTTTTTTCACCATCGACGCGAGTTTTTTTAAAATAATTTAAAAATAAAAATAAATTAGAGAATTGACACACTTTTTAAATTATTTGAAAAATTAATCTACTTTAAAATTACATTTTAAACATGCGATTTCATTGAAATTGAATGTTCAACATATGATTTTAGATTGAAAAATCTAAAATTCTCGAAATATTGATTTGTGATCATGTGACAATTTTAAGCAGTAAATAATAATCTTAACCAAACAATCAAAGACAAATTAATCCAACGATTTAATGTGAAAAAATCACAATTGGAGGCGCCTCAATTATGATAAAAATCACGGGCAAAGTCACAAAATAACCCACTAACAAGACAAAAAAGGAATTACACAAGTGTACCATCAATTACCTAAGCGAAAATCCCTAGGTGATTAAGTGATTAAATCAAGATTAAAATATTCTAAATCCCAATTATTCAAAACCATAATCTAAATCATCAGAAAGTACTTACGAGCGTGATTTAGATTGTTATTTTGAATAAACAATAAATCGACACAAGCGATTTTCACGTGGAAAAAATCACAATTGAAGAACCTTCAATTGTAATTAAAACCAGGTGAAACGCCACTAATCAATCCACTCTTGAAGAAAGAAAGATTACAAAGATAATACATAAATTACCCAACTCGGTCAATTTGTCTTCACACCTACGTAACTCTTTCACTGCGCCTTCGTCTCAGCCGATTGATCTGAAGTTGAATCCACAACCGTTTGTCGAATAAGCGATTACGTCTGAGAATCAAACTCCTTTGAAACTCCATGTTTGAATCTTGAATCCACGAAGAACTCTCTTGTATATATCTGAACAATCTTCTTGATATGTGCTTCTTAATTCATGAGTTGAATACTCATTCAATTTTATCAAGGAAAACTCACAAAAATCTCTAGAAGAAAACCTCAAACAAAACCTAAAAACCTTAAACAAAATCTAGGAGCGATAATCCTAAACTTGACCTAACAGCGAATATATAGAGCCTAAGATCGCGTGGTGCGCTCGGCGTGGGATTCCCTACTCAGTGGAAGCTGTATATTAAGTGATTCATATAAGGTCCACGCTCGGCGGAAGTTTCCACACTCGGCGTCGAATCACACCATCGTATATTTGCGGGCTTGCGAAATCTTTGTTGGGGTCAATCCAGCTCGAGTGGCACTTTCCCCGCTTGAGTGGGAAGACAAAAACTAGAAAATCTGGAAAACTCTAAATAATTACAACCTTGGTTTTGTACCATAGAATTTGACAACAAAGGGTCCTAACAATCTCCCCATTTGTCAAATCCCGGACAAAACCATTCTAAAACAAGTTTCATAACAAAAAGCATTAAACCAATACTAACAACACCAACAACTATGAGCCAACACTAACACCATGAAAATCTGAAACCATGCTTTTGAAATCCATGCTTTTGAACAATCACCCTGAAAGAAAAACACTCACACAAGCCAACCAAAATCTGTGGAACTGTATTAAATAACAAAATATACATCCATCCAAAAAAAAATACTATCCAAATATACTATCCAAATATAACAAAATAACCCAAAAACCAAATCACGATCCAACTGTACCAACCGATATAAGCATAAATAACTCTTTGTCTTTGTACCATCAATATAAACCAAAACAACAAAACCAACCAAACTATACCGGTCCCCCTTTTTGTCCAGGAGCAAAAGTAAGAGAAACAGAATAGAAGAACAAAGATCATGTAGCTGGTGGTGGAAACTGTATCTGAAGCATAGACAAAATCTAATCCAGCCGAGATGAAGACTATGCCACAGATGCCTCAATCCGCTGGGAAGAAGCCTCTAAGGCACTGAACTGGGTATCAACTGTAGTCTCAAGATCGGTGAACCTGGCCTCAAAGACATCCATTTTCTCCTCGAGATGGTCAATCCGGGAAGCAACAGATCTCTCAAAGGACTGAAGCTGACCACGAACCGTACGAACTAGAGGATGCTGCTCCCCCTCACCAATATCTCCGCCACTAGTAGCGGCATCATACTCTGCCTCATTTGCCATGGCTGCGGCATCACTAGGACTGCACAGTTGGGAACGAAGAAACCCCGAATAAGAGACTAACTCTGGGAGACAGTCTTCTTGGTGAAAGGCAGGGAAGAAGAGGCAAACTTATCCTCATCAGCGAGGACCTCAAGTTTGGCAAGAAGTCGGTTTATAAGGCAACCATAGGGTAAACCAAGATTGTTGCGCTCAAAAGTAGCAACCATCTTTTGAATGATCAATGTGGCAAGATCGATGGAACGATTTTGAGCAAAACACGAAGGACAAACCTTTGGTCTTGATTAATTTGAGCTATGGGTAGTAACAATGATATTGGCACACAATTAGATTAAGCAACCTAAATTGGGGAAGGAGCTCATTACATTTGATCAAAGAAATGGTAGGCCAAACGAGAAAAACCACACAAAGTATGGGCTATCGCATCGAAGTCACAAGTAGGCGCCTTTGGAAAAGGATAGAAGGTGGAAATCTTTCACTTATCCTAATAGCTCTCGAATAAGGTCGGTGGTAACAAGAATGGATTTAGACCTAACCCAAGTTTTGAAGGAGGGCCCAATATTGTCTAGACTACCCATGTTGCAATAGAATTCTACTTTTAAGTGAGGTTTTGAGAACCGAAAATAAAAAGACGTTATCCCCACCCAAGGGATCAAAGAGTGGCGGATAGGGATAGACTCAAATGTGGAGGATTGAACATTATGTTTAAGGTAAATGGGCGGCGGGATAAGACTCACCCGGTACCAGGGCTTTCTCGAGGAAAATCGATGTTATATGGAGGCGAGAGCGGTTGAATTTCGTCTTTTAAAGGTTGACATGACTAAACCAAGACAAAGAGAAAAAACAAAAAACCAACACAAACAACTGACCCAAGACCAAAAATAAACCAAAAGAGACAACCCAAAACATTAGCATCACAGTTTGATATAAGATCATGAGGCAAGGATATAAATCTATGATGCAAAATGTAGGCTCAAGAGAACCAGATATTACAAATAGGAAGTATGGTACAAGACAACCATCATCATAAGATAAATATAATGAGAACTTGTGCTATCAAACATCTATCAAACATACATGAATTCAACAGGGATAGGGATTCAATGAGCAATGTGAAGAGAAAAATAACAAAACCATAGAGATATATATGTACCAAACGAAATCCCAATGGAAACCCAAAAAAAAAAAAAAAACTAGCAAAATGCCCAAATCACTAACCCTAGATGGAAGAGAGAAACTAAAATCAACATCGAATAAACCTAATCATGAAGAACAAACACAAAAATAGACCCATCTACACAATGTAAAATCAACTCAAGCAAAACAAAGGCGAAGAACTCAAAGGAACCAAAATCGACACAAGAATAGAGGAGAAATAGATGAGAGACATACGAGGTGAGCACACTCACGAAGAGCACCAAGAAGTCACCAAGGAGGCACAATGGTGGAATGCAAAGGATGCCCAAGGAGAGAGGCCAAAGTGCAAAAAAATGGACTGAAGAGTCGAAGGAGGGAGATTTATACAAAACCAGTTCGCTCGAGTGTGGGTTTTAATGCTCGAGCGGGAACCAAAACACGCGGAGACTCGCTCGAGCGAGAAATCGGCCGATCGAGCGCCAGTGCACCCCTCTCAGAACTGTAAAGTGAAGTACAAAATGCTGCAAGGCTCAAAACCACGCTCGAGCGTGGGAATGTCTGCTTGAGCGGGGACAAAACAACAATTTTTTTTTTAAACTATTAAAACAAAAAACAACTAGGATGACCTGTAACAAGCAGGGAGTCCAAGTGAATGACTATACCACTAGGATAAAGAATCTATCAGTCATGAGTCCTGAAAATTTGTAAAAAAAATTTGAAGCACTAGGTCAAGAACAAAACAGATAGAATATAATCAAAGCCATAAGCAACATAAGAATGCATAACTCAGAAACACACATGAGAGCTCACAAATAAAATGTGTGTGTGTGCAATCCTTGAAGCAACAAAGCTAGAATTAATCCTTGTAGTGATGGGATGGTGGACCTTCGACAAGAATAGCCGACTATCACGGAGAAAAGTCAAACCACTAAAAATCACGGGGTATTTGTTGAGTAAATGTGGGCTTCCCTCAATCAATGATTTTTTTTTTTTGAACTTTTCTTTCTTGTGGGCACTCACTGGTGGCATGCATGCTCAAGAGTATGGAGATCAAACCGAGAAGAATGAAACAAAAAAGGATGGCACGGTTGGTGCCTCTAAGGTAGCCTTTTCCTAATGCGGATTTCAATGGGCGGGGAGAAACCATGGAAGTGAAAAAAAGATAGTAGATGGGTAAGAGGCTCAACATCACCCATGATATAATAGTATAGGTTAATTCCTCTGAAAAAGTACAAGAAACACTGTTAGTGGTCCATAGAGAACTTTGATCATTTGTGCGGAAACCCCTGCAACAGTTTATCTCAAGGATGTGTACAGAATGAGATCATGAAGTACATGAGTATGGGCATTCAGAATGAGCTATGAACAAAGAAGAATGAGATCTTGTAAGCAACATGAGCAGTGTTCACATAAATTTTTGATGCAAAGATATCATGACTCAATAATAATGAGATTATCACATCCAAGTACAGTAAGCCAACCACTCATACTCACCTAAAAAAAACAGGAAGCAACCTAGTTACTGAGCACTACACCCAAGGTCTTTCTAAGAAACTCAAATCGAAGAAGATCAAGGGTTTTGTGAAAATATCGACTTTGATGCTTTCAGTGGGTATATGTTCCAAAACAACAAGGCCTTCTTCCACTAATTCTCAAATAAAATGATGGCGGATGTCAATATGTTTGGTCTTGAGAGTGTTGGATAGGATTTTTAAAATGTTTATGGCACTTGTGTTATCACAAAAAAGTGAGAGTGTTCTATCCCATAATCATGAAGCATTTGCTTCATCCACGACATTGTGCACAACAACTCCCTGCGAATGTACTTTCGGCGATCGAAAGGAAGATGGCATTTTTCTTTTTACTATGCCGGGAAACCAGATTATTCCCAAGGTAAAAACACCCCTCGGATGTACTTTTCCTATCATCAGCACACCCTGCCCAGTCGGCATCAGAAAAACCAGTAATTTCAGCTGTAGTATTAGTAGAAAACCAAACCCCATACCCCATACCCCAATGTCCCATTGACATATTTGATGATGCGTTTGACTGCAAGAAGATGAGACTCTTTAGGACTGGCTTGGTAACGGGCATAAACACCGACATTGAAAGAGATATCGGAGACTGGTACGTGAGATCTGAAGACTCCTATCATACTCCTATAAAGGGTAGGATCTACATCAATTCGAGGAGTCTTTGGAGAGGTGAAGGCGGTGCTCATGGGAGTCGTGCATGTTTGGCGGACTTAAGACCAAACTTTGACACAAGATTTTTGGCATACTTAGGTGAGAAACAAACATACTTGAAGAAATTGTTTAATTTGAAGACTCAAAAAATAAGACAACTCTCCCATCATGCTCATCTCAAACTCATGTGTCATGCAATCAGAAAAATATTTCACAAGATGATCGGATGGATCCAAACACAATATCATCAACATAAATCTAAGCAACAAGAATATGAGACTTAGTGTGTTTCACAAATAAGGTCTTATCCACACTACCCTTTGAAAGTCATTATCAAGAAGAAATATAGTAAGTCTATCATACCAAGCCGAGGAGCTTGTTTCAACCCATACAAAGCCTTGTCTAACTTGTAGACATGATTCGGACATTTAGGGTCCTCAAACCCTTTTGGTGGCTCAACATATGCCTCTTCTTTCAAGTACCCATTCGGAAAGGCACTTTTCACATCCATTTGAAACAATTTGAAACCAAGAAAACATGCAACACTAAGGAAAATCTGAATAGATTTGAGGCGTGCAAGCTGGGGCAAGCGTCTCATCATAGTCAACACCTCTACTTGTGTGTAGCCTTGAGCAACCAACCTAGCTTTGTTCCTAACCACAGTACCATTCTCATCGATTTATTTTAAAGATCCACTTGGTACCTATCACATTCATGTCTCTAGGTCTAGGAACTAGAGTCCAAACTTTGTTACGTTCAAATTGACCTAATTCTTCATGCATAGCATTAACCCAACTATCATCTAGCAAGGCCTCTTTGAAGTTCTTAGGTTCAATTAATGAAACATAGCACATATGTGATACCTCATCCCGAATCTGTCTTCGGGTTTTCATTCGATTCGATACACTACCAATCACTGTTGAGATGGATGGTTCAGTTTCACCCTTTTGATGGTTTGAACTTCGGGACTTGCGGTGTGATGCATCGGAGTGATGTCTCTTTGTGCACTCTTTGGATTTTGACTTACCTGTGAGGATGGTGCTGTCTCAACTTCTTGTGCTTGGATCTCAGCATCTCTATGCCTTTGTGGTTCAATATCCAAGATTGGAGACTCACCATTGTCATCCTTATTTGTTGTTGGATTAGGTGAACTTGTGTCATCTATAACCACATTGATTGATTCCATTAATGAAGAAGTTCGCAGATTATAGACTCGAAAAGCCCTACTGGTGGTTGAAAAAAATACCTTCATCACTACGGGAGTCAAATTTGCCCAAAGGCTGTCTATCTTTGAAGATGTAACACCTACTCCCAAAAGTTTTGAAGTATTTTACATTAGGTTTCAAACCCTTCCACAATTCATATGGAGTTTGTAAAGTGCCGGGCCTTAAATACACGCGATTTATGACATAAACAGCAGTATTTAGGGCTTCAGCCCAAAACTTTGGAGGAAGTTTCTTACTAAGGAGCATGACCCTAGCGATTTCTTGAACAAGTCTGTTCTTCCTCTCAACCACTCCATTTTGTTGTGGTGTAATAGTTGCAGAAAATTCATGCTTAATTCCATGCATATCACAAAAATCCGAAAACGAATTATTTTCAAACTCACGACCATGATCAGTTCGGATTCTTATGATACGCCCAATAGAAACACCCTGTTCATTTTGGATTTTAAGAACTAAGGCCTGGAAAGCATCAAACGTATCAGATTTTTCCCTTAAGAAATTTACCCACGAAAATCAAGTAAAATCATTAACAGTTAAAAGAATGTATCTTTTACCTCCGATGCTTTCAGTGCGAGTAGGTCCCATTAAGTCCATGTGAAGCAATTCAAGAGGACATTTGGTTGTAAAGATGTTCAACTTTTTATGAGGGGCACGGGTTTGCTTTCCAAGTTGACCTGGTCCACACACATGGTTCAGACCTTTACCCAGTTTAGGTACTCCTCTCACAAGCTCTTTGTTGGCTATCTTAGTTAGGTCTTTGAAATTCATGTAACCTAATCTTTGATGCCACAAATCAATGTTATTTATGATGGCAGAGTGACAAGTGAGATCATTAGTCGTAACAATCCCATAGCAATTATCAGATATGCGAACCCCATGCAAGACAGTATTTCCCTTTTTATCCAAAATTTCACATTTATTTTTTGAAAACAATACTTCATGATGGGAATCACACATTTGACTAATGCTCAAAAGATTTGCTTTAAGACCATCAACAAGTAGAGCATTATCCAGCTTGGGAAGACCAACAACACTTATAGAGCCCTTACCAATGGCTCTAGAAGTGTCGCCATCTCCAAAGGTAACAATTCCTCCTTCATATTTTTCAAGGGAGATGAAGTAGGATTTGTTATCGGACATATGACGAGCACCCACTATCAAGATACCACATGTGTGAGTCACGTGCTTTTAGGCGGTGAACAACTAAACAAGTCAAATCATCTTTTCTCACCCAAATCTTTTTAGTCTTGGTAAATGTCTTGGCGTTGTGAACACCCTCATGAATCTTGGTATTCCGCCTAGACATGTAAGGTTGTCTTCTAACCTAAAAAGTATTCGAATTTCTACCCTTTTGAGACACCTTACCAAACAATTCAAAGCAATAAGGACGAATGTGTCCATACCTACCACAGTGATGACAAATAAAAACAGGTTTTACCTCCCTTTTGTTGATCTTACCCACTTTCGGTAGATGAAGAGAGGAATCATCCTGGTCTACCTTCAATTTTCCCTTTGCTTGAGTCTTCAGGTTATGTGAAATAGAGGCATGTCCTTTGTGAGCTGTCGCACCATAGCCTAGCCCACTTTTGTCACAACCCATTTGTTAAGACCCGAGGATGTCTTCTAGAGATTTGGAACCTTTGTTCCACAAGGCAATTGTTGCTCTAACAATACGGAGTTCTTCATCTTTTCTGACAGACTATCTCTTCCAATGCAGCTTGTGACATTTCAGAGCTTTCCAGCTTTTCTTTATATGTGGAATACACTTTCAGAAGTTCATTCCTTTCTGTTTCACGGGATAGAAGTTTTTCACATAAGTCTTGCCTGTCACCTGAGGTCTTGATGACATTACATTTTCTTTGCTAAGTTCTCCTTTTAGCGACATTCTCACTCTCACATGTTTTGAGCTTGAGAGAGAGTTTGTCGTTGATTTTGGACAAATTCGGAGATTCCTCATCTGACTTTTAATAAGCTTGTTGTAGTTCACCGCCATTGATCTCATCATTGTCTTCAGATGTTTTATCACCCTCTTCTTGCTCTTCATTCTTCTTGACCTCATCCAATCTAGCAACTAAGACAGGGAAGTTGCTAGATGGTGGGGAAGGTGAATCTCTTCTTTCATGGAATTGGCTCAGAATTTCCCATGCATCTTTAGCCTTTGTGCAGTGAACAACTCATTGCTATTCTTCATTAGAAATTGCTCCACGAATAGTAATCAGGGCTCTTTGATTGCCCGGATTGTCTACACTTTCTGTATCTTCTTCAATGGCTTGCCAACCTTACGTCAAAAGCTCTCGAAGCTTTCATTCGATCTTCAATACGGTAGTTACTCCCATCAAAGGTGGGAGCGTGATGCAAGTTCTGACCACGAGCTAATTCCAATGGCTTTGAAAGAGGTTGAGCTAAAGAGGACCAAAATGCCATGAAAGCACTATCCCCGTTTTCACCAGATTCAGGTTCTTCGGGTTCTTGCTCTGACCCGCTTTTATCATCCCAAGTCATAGTGTAGACTTTCTTTCGGTTCTTTTTCGAAGGGCATTCAAGGGCAATATGACCAAACCCTTGACATTCATAGCACTTGACCACTTGCCCTTTACAATCTTCTTTTCAGTTTTTGGAGTAAATTTTGGTGGAAAAGTTTTGGGTTTTTCATTACTTTTGTGTTTTGAACTAGGGTCTCTGAGATTAGGCTTTTTTTTCTTCAAATTTTTTTTAAATTGTTTAGTAAGCATAGTCGTCATCTCAAACTCTAAATCAAATTCGGTCTCGAGTTTTTGCGATCTCATGAGCACTAGTAAAAGCCACACTATCTTTTGTTTTTCTTTGAAATCTGGTGGGCTTCATAAGTCTGCAAGTTTCCAACCAATTGATCAAGCTTGAGGGTATCAACATTCTGAGCCTCCTCAATGGCTGTCACTTTTGATTGGAACCTCTCGGGTAAGGACCTCAAAATTTTTCTAATAACTTTAGCTTCCGGGATTTTTTCCCTGAGTGTGAAATAGGAATTCACGATAACACTAAGTTTTGCATAGAAATCATCAAACGTCTCATCATCGCGCATAAAAAGGGTTTCAAAGGCGGAGGTGAGACATTGAAGCTGATCTTTTAATGAAGTAGTACCTTCGTGAATCGTTTCAAGAATGTTCCAAGACTCTTTTGTTACCTCACACGTGCAGATACGACGAAATTCTTCAGGTGTGAAGGAGCAAAATAGGCAATTGAGAGCCTTACTGTTCCAACTCGAGTTTTGGTAATCAGTTGTGTCCCATTTATCAAGGGGTTTAGGAATATCAACACCATCAATGGTGACAATAGGTTCACTCCACCCATAGATCATGCAGTGTGTAGACACCCTATTTTTGACCGACCTTAAGACTCAGACATCGCCGATTGAGCGCTCGGTGATGATGTATATTGTGCTCGTTCTGAGGTCACAGAGTCTCGGTTGAGAACCTTGTCTTCGGACTTCGAGACTCTTTTGTGCTTTGTCTCGGTTTGCGAACCAAGTCCTGTTTTCTCTTCCTGAAGGGAGGGAGAGGTCTCGAAGACCATCTCTCAGTGGCTGTAGGCTATGTTTCGTGGTCGTAGGCCATTTTTTCCGTTTGGAGACCAGTTTTCGGTTTTTAGAGTCGTCGGCCGTGCGCTTCGGTTCGGGACCACTTAACTTTCTCCGTTTGCTCTGGTTTTTGGCACACACCTTGTTCCCTCTCCCTAGAGGGACACTGTGGCCCAGGAGACCACCTTTGTGGTCATACGCCACCTTCGATGTATGATAAGTTTTGAGGCCCCATTGCGTTTTGGCCCCCGAACCTTCGTTTTGCATCGGTGTGGGTTCATTTTTGGCATGGACCCTATTTTCATTGTTAGGAAGGTGGTAGTAGGGTGGGAGACCACCTTTTCTTCTTGGAGACCACCTTTCCCCGGTCGGCCGATTTTTCTTGACAGGTAGGTGGCCTCCCTCACTTTTGAGCCACAATTTCGGGTCTTCCATACCACCATTGTGTTGCATTCATCTGGGAGGCCACCAATATGGGTAGGCTGACCAGCTTTTCTTCCTGACCCTTTTGAACATTGCTAGAAAGCTGGTTTTCCTCTCTCTTGGGTCATATTTTCTGGTCTCCCATACTACCACTAAGTTGTATTCACCTGGGAGACCACCAATATGGGTAGGCCGACCACCTTTTTTGAGTTGGATCTTTTGACCTGGCTGGTCGACCACAAAAGGTGGCTGGCCGACCACTTTGGTCGGTGACCACCACTTGAACTGGCCGGCCTACTCCCTCTGCTTTGTTTTCTGAGTTGCTTCCAGTGTGCCGGTGAGAGGCATTCTTTGCATCCTCCATACCGTGTATGAAGGATGTTTAATCTTTCAAGCTTCCAAGAGAAGCTTTAGACCTCTTTGGCTATAAGAGAGACCCTCCTCTCCACTTGCAAGGGTTGAACATTTTGGTCTCAAGATAGATACACTTTTCATCATATCTCTACATCCCAAGCCTCAAAACTCCATTATTCTTGGCCATTTACACTATACCTCCAAGCACAACACCTCCACTATCATCCCAAGCACCTTGGAGGTCATTTTTAGAGCTTGAGGAGTCACTTTCTTGGGCCAGAGCTGGCTGCCTTGCTGTGCTACAAGGGTAAGTCTCTATTTCCCCCATTTTGACATTGTTTTGCTCCATACTTTAGCCTTATTTCTAAGAATTTTTGGACTTCGACATAAACTAAAAAAAGTTTTTTTTTGAGCTCCTCTTTAAGTTCGATCAAGGTAATTTTTCTGTTTGGGGTCATTTTTCCCTTTGCATGCTTCATTTCCTCATGTTTAGGGCTATGCATTAGAGCATTTGTATTGGCCTTGGTTTGGCCTTTTGGCCACTGAAATCCAGTGGATTTTCAGTGGCAAATATATGTTTTTAATCCCTAAAATCAGAGAGGGGTGACCCTCTCACCCCTTATTCTCTTTACTAGCTTTGTTGGCCTTCCAAAGGAGCTCCATTTTGCATGTTTTGAAGTCATGTTTCAGGCCATTATTTGTGAGTTTTATGACTTGCATAAGCTCTGTCCAGATCTCTTTTGGCCATTTTGAATGTCTATTATGCATGTGTACAGCAATCCTATTCAAGGCCTTTCAAAGGGGCTTTTACTTGCATGCTTCCTAGCTTCATTTCAGGCCATTTTTGGTGGGTTTTAGGACCCTCAGAACCTCTGTCCAGATGTGGTTTTGCCATTTGTGTGTCTATCATATATGTGTAGAACAACCCTTTGTATGGCCCTCCAAAGGAGTACATCATTCTTGCATGCATTGGTGAGTTTCAATGGGTTTTTGGGCATATTTTGGTATGGAATACTTCTGTTTTTGGCTGGTTTGGTGAGCTCTCATATGCTTCGTATAGTTGTAGTACAACTCATGGTTTACTAGCTTTCTTTGCATGCTTTGTTGACCCTTGATTCTAGCACATTTTGACTATGCCTTGAACTGATTTTGTGCATAGTTTG
The DNA here is from genome assembly GCA_025200525.1 of Camellia lanceoleosa. Classification (NCBI taxonomy): domain Eukaryota; kingdom Viridiplantae; phylum Streptophyta; class Magnoliopsida; order Ericales; family Theaceae; genus Camellia; species Camellia lanceoleosa. The sequence goes on from CM045760.1 coordinate 37,265,554, forward strand.
GACTACCCTAGCTCTATTTTTGGGTCTCATGATCAAATGATGTTTGTTTTGTATGCTTGTAGTTCAATACACTTGCCTAGCTTTGAGATTTGAGGTCCATTGCATGCATATACTGAGGTGTTTTCATGCCTTGGGGTCATTTTGCATCATATTTCAGAGCCTATGTGAATGCCATATTCTCATGTTTTCTACTCTTTAAGTGTGCTTGAGAGTTGTGCATGAATGCCTTGTTTTTGGACCATTGAATCAGCTCCATTTCCTTGCATTCCGAGCCATCATTTTAGGCCATTTCCCCACTGTTTTAGACCTGCCTAGGGTCTATTTGGGGTTGGTTTTGCCATTTGTGCATTGGTTTGTGTACCTCTAGTGTGACGCACTTCACTAGTTTCGGTATTCGGGCCATCTAGCTTGCATTGTGTGACATACTTGCATGTTTCAGGACCATCTTTTATGCCATTTCAGAGCTGTATCATGTGCCATCCTATGCCATATTTCATTCCTTGCCATGCCTTGTTAGAGTTGTATGTTGTGCCCTAGGATCGGTCCATTGCATTCGTGCATGTTTGCATGTATTTCGGTTGTCTCATTTCCATCATATGGCCACTGATGTGAGTGTGGTTGAGGTCCACCCATATTGGTGTAAGTCCATCTTGCATTTGTATATGCCATTTAGTTCATGTGAGAATGATAGTCTTCGTAAGTGCATAGTGTATGTCATGTTATGTCACGTGCATTGTGTATCCATTTTAGTCCATAGCATTGCGTATGCTAGTGTAGACACCCATTTTTGACCGACCTTAAACTCGGACATCAGCGATTGAGCACTCAGTGATAGTGCATATTGTGCTCGTTCTGAGGTTTCAGAGTCTCAGCTGCGAGCCTTGCCTCCGGACTTCGGGGCTCTTTTTGTGCTTTGCCTCGGTTTGCGAACCAGGTCCTGTTTTCTCTGTTTTCTCTTCCTGAAGGAAATGAGAGGTCTCGTAAACCATCTCTCAGTAGCCGTAGGCTACGTTTCGTGGTCATAGGCCACTATTCCCGTTTGGAGACCAGTTTCTGATTTTTTGAACCGTCGGCCGTGCGCCTCGGTTCGGGAATGCTCAACTACCTCCGTTTGCTCTGGTTTTTGGTATACACCTTGTTTCCTCTCCTTAGAGGGACACTGTGGCCTGAGAGACCACCTTCGTGGTCGTACGCCACCTCAGGTGCCTAACAGCCTGTTTTCGGGGCCCCGGATTGCGCGTTTTGGCCCCCGAACCTTCGTTTTGCATCCATCTTGGTCCATTTTTGGTAGGGACCCTATTTTCATTGTTAGGAAGGTGGTAGTGGGGTGGGAGACCAGCAATTCTTTTGGAGACCATTTCTCTCTCCTCCAGCCGATTTTCTTGGCAGGAAGGTGGTCTCCCTCACTTTTGAGCCACAATTTCAGGTCTCCTATTCTACCATTGTGTTGTGCTCATTTGGGAGGCCACCAATATGGGTAGGCCGACCAGTATTTCTTCTTGACCCTTTTGAACCTTGCTAAAAAGCTAGTTTTCCTTTCTCTTGGGTCACATTTTCTAGTCTCCCACCATACTGTATTCTACTCATTTGGGAGGCCACCTTTTTGGTATGGCCGACCAGCTTTGCACCTTGACCCTTTTGAACCACAGTAGGCCGACAGGTAAGTGGTCGGCCGACCACTTGAATTGGTCGGCCAACCATCTCCCTTTTGGCCCTCCTGAGTACAACACAGCTGTGCCAGCTGTGAAGCATTTGACCCTTCCTCCGGGATTTTGCCCCTTTGTTTGTCTTCTTAAGGAAGATTTGATCCTTTTGCTTAGCTTCAAGGAGAAGCTTGGCCCTTTTGTCAAGCTTCTTAAGAAAGCTTGACCTCTTTGGTCTAGCTTCCTCAAGAAGCTTGACCTTTTTGGTTAAGCTTCTTTGAGAAGCTTTGACCCTTTCTTGAGGCTTCTCCAAGAAGCCTTGGCCCTCTTCCTCTATAAAACAAACCTTCCCTCTCCATTTGCAAGGGTTAGAAACATTTGGCTGAGATAGATACACCCCACCCTTCATAGCTCTCTTCTTCAAGCTCCAAACCCTAATATTCTTGGCCATTTACACTACACCTCATAGCCTACCACCTCCACCATCCATTCAATCACCTTGGAGCTGTTTTTCAGAGGTTGAAGGCTCACCTTCTTGGTCCAGAACTTGCTGCATTGCTGTGCTACAAGGGTAAGTCATCATTTCCCCCATTTTTGCATTATTTTGCTTTATAACTTAGCTCTATTTGAAAGCATTTTTGGGTTTTGACATAAACTGGAAAAAGTCTTGTTTTGATCTTCTAAACATGTTTGTTTAAGAACTCTTTTCTGTTTGGGGTCGTCTACCCCCTTTCATGCTTCATTTCCTCATGCTTTGAGCCATGCATTTGAGCATTTGCATTGGCCTTGGTTTGGCCTTTTAGCCACTAAAATCTAGTGGATTTTCAGTGGCTTAGATGTGTTTTTGAGCCCTAAAATCAAAGAGGGGTGACCCTCTCACCCCTTGTTCTCTTTACTAGCATTGTTGGCCTTCCAAAGGAGCTCCATTTTGTATGTTGAGAAGTCTTGTTTCAAGCCATTATTTGTGAATTTCAAGGTCTATCTTGACTCTGTCCAGAGCCCTTTTGGCTATATTTTGTGTCTTCGATGCATGTGTAAAGTAATCTTCTTCAAGGCCTTTCAAAGGGGCCTTCACTTGCATGCTTCCTAGACTAATTTCAGGCCCTTTTTAGTAAGTTTTAGGGCCCTCATAACCTCTTTCCAGAGGTGGTTTTGCCATTTTGTATGTCTATCTTGCATGTGTAGAACAACTCTCTTATTGGCCTTTCAAAGGGACACATCATTCTTGCATGCATTAACTGAGTTTTAGTGGGTTTTTGGGCATTATTTGGCATGGAATACTTCTGTTTTTGGCTAGTTTGGTGAGCTCTCATGTGCTTCATATAGTTGTAGTGCAAATCATGGTTCACTAGCTTATTTTGCACGCTTTGTTGACCCTTGATTTTAGCACTTTTTGGCGTTGCCTTAAACTGATTTTGTGCATATTTTGAACTGCCCTAGCTCTGTTTTTGGGTCTCATGGTTGAATGATGCTTGTTTTGCATGCTTGTAGTTCAATACACTTGTCTAGCTTTGAGAGTTGAGGTCTATTGCATGCATATACTGAGGTGTTTTCATACTTTGTATCTTTCGAAGGTTGAGACTACAATGGGCTACATGCTCACACAAGAATCGAGAGGACAAAGTGGAGAAAGCCATCTACTACCTAAGCAAGAAGATCTTTGGAGTATGAGACTCGCTACACTGCGATTAGAAAAGGCTTGCTTAGCCTTGGTATGGGTTACCAGGAAGCTGCGGCACTACCTGTTAGCTCGCTCTGTAATGTTGGTTTCAAGATTAGATCCCATCAAATATCTATTCTAGAAATCGGCATTTACGGGTAGGCTAGCTCATTGGTTGCTGTTGTTTTCCGAATTCGATTTGAAATATGTGACGTGCAAGTCAATAAAGGGAAGAGCGGTAGCAGAGTTCTTAGCCGATCATCTAGTGGAAGGAGGTGAAGCAGTTGAGTACTTATTCCCAGATGAGGCCATTTTGCATATCAACGATGAGTTTTGGACGATGTATTTTGATGGAGCGTCAAACCAGTACGGGTATGGGGTAGGGGTGTTGCTGATAACATCCGACAAGTCCCGTATCCCTCTAGCATTCAAACTCCGGTTCAGAGTCTCGAACAACGAAGCAGAATATGAGGCATGCATTGTCGGTCTAGAAGTAGCCCTGGAATTAGGGGCAAAACGGTTGGACGTCATCGGGGACTCGAACTTTGTTGTATCTCAAGCGAAAGGAGATTGGAAAGTCAAAGAAGAAAAGATGATTATGTATCACCAGACCTTGGACTTGTTAATTGCTCGGTTTGAGAAGCTAAACTTTGCTCATCTGTTAAAAGAGAACAATAGGTTCGCAGATTCACTAGCAACTCTATCTTCCATGATAGACATCCCGTTTGAAGTCCCGATGCGTCCAGTCATTATCGACCAAAAATTTGTGCCGACTTACGAGTCGATTGCTGCTATAGATGAGGTTCAAGATGAGAACCCTTGGTATTACGATATTTGGAATTTCTTGGAGAAGGAAGCATATCCACCAGGGGTAAATGCCAAGGATAAAAGGACAATCAGAAGAATGGCTGTTCAGTTCACCATCTGCGGAAATAAATTGTATAAGAGAGGTCATCTGGGAATGCATAAGCTGTGCGTTAAAGCTGAAGAATCAAAACGCCTGATGGAGGCCATCCATGGAGGGGAATGCGGTGCGCATATGAATGGGGTAATGCTAGCGCGAAAGATCCTCAGACAAGGTTATTATTGGTCCACCATGGAGGAGGATTGTATCGGCTTTGTTCGGCGATGCCACAAGTGTCAGATCCATGCAAACTGCATGAACATCCCGCCGTCGAAGCTATACAATATGACTTCGCCATGGCCATTTTTAGTTTGGAGAATCGATGTGATCGGGGCTGTCACTCCGAAGGGGTTGAATAGGCATGAGTTCATCTTGGTCGCGATAGATTATTTCACAAAGTGGGTTGAGGTCCAATCCTATACGGTGTTGAAGGCGTCGCACGTTGCAAAGTTTATTAGAAACAACATCATCTGTCGTTATGGGGTCCCAAACGAGGTCATTTCAGATAATGGTTTCCACTTCAAGAAGGAAGTGATTGACTTGTTGGAGAAATACAACGTGGCTTTTCATAAGTCGTCCACCTATCGGCCGTAGACCAATGGAGCAGTCGAGGCCACTAACAAGAATATCAAACACATATTGCAGAAGATGGTGGAAACCTACCGAGATTGGCTAGATAAGTTGCCATTTGCTCTGTGGGGCTACCGAACTTCAATTAGAACGTCTACTGGGCGACTCCGTATTCATTAGTTTATGGGATGGGGGCCGTTCTACCTATCGAGATTGAAGTTCCATCCTTGAGAGTGCTGGCTGAGTGTCAGATAGTCGAAGCAGATTGGCAACAGAGCAGATTTGAAGAACTCATGCTCTTCGATGAAAGAAGGCTGAAAGCACTGTACCATGTTCAAGGTTATCGGTAGAATTGCGGGGCTTTTAACAAGAAAGTTAAGTCCAGAATCAAGGAAGGAGATTTGGTGCTCAAAGACAACCGAGCTCCCATCCACGACCCAAGGGGCAAGTTCAGACCCAATTGGACTGGTCCCTACATCATTAAGTCTATCTGGTCAGGTGGAGCTGTGGTTTTGATGGACCTAGATGGCCTAGAGTTCTCACAGCCGATCAATATGGACAAGTTGAAGAAATATTACCCTTGAGTGGCTCGCTAGGCCGAAAACCCGAAAGGGTGACCTAGGCAAAAGTTAGAGCAGAAAAAATTTGGAAATGATAAAAACTGAACTCGCAAGGTTGAAAACCTATAAAGGCGGCCTTGGCAAAAGTTAGGCGTAAAAGGAGAGTGAAAATACTCGAGTGAACCTGAGCCTGAACTACGTAAGGCTTGATTCCCGTCTTTGGGATACGTAGGCAACTTCATCTTGAAGTTCAGCCATAAACTTTTCCCCGATGAACTTTGTACATTTGATCATCTCAGCCATCTTTGTCTATTCAGTATTCAAGAGTTCGGTTATGATCTCTAGTGCGATTGCTTTTTTAGGACTAGGGGCAACTTTCCGTTGCTGTGTAGTGCCGCGATACTATTCAGACTAGGGGCAACTTTTCAGTTGCTAGGATCCGAGGTTGTGCATCTCAGTGACAGATTTCAGGCGTGTCCAGTTCTGATCCATATCGAAAATGGTTTTGAAAAGTTTTAATAAAAGTTGACTTTGTTCAAAATTAATCTTTTTACAACTTAGACCATTTTTGGACCAAAGCGAAAAATTTTCAGCACCAACAACCTTCAATTTCATTGATTTCAATACAGAGTTCTCCTGCTCTTGCATACAAATTGAAGTTGCATTTGGTTACATTCATAAAGAAAACTTGAAAGTACTAATAAAGCAATAAATCCGCAGCATAGATAAGGCAAGTTTTCCTGCGCCCCCTCCCAGAGCTGGTTGAAGCCTTTGATGCCAAAGTGGGCCCTTCCTGTGCCTCTTCATTAAGCCAATCCAAGCACTCATTAGACAAAGTGCAACTGAAAGTGGGAGCGGGGGCCAGGAGCTCTCTAGTCCTCCATGCTGTGGCATATCGGGCAAGCTGTGCGCCTCGGGCTGGAAATGCAGTAGGGTACTCTATCCCCTCTGGCGGGCAAGTCTGATCATGTTTGAATTGGCGCCGGAACTAGAATGGAAAATAGAAGACATAGTGTGTCATGCCAATCAATTGAATCCCACGTTGACGGGTCATGTTGTAACTCATAGCTGGCAGATTGAGCCAAGGGCAGCGCCAAGCGATGCGGTTTGCCGAAAAACTACACATCTAGTTGTACCACCACCCCTCATCCAGGGCATCGACCAGGCGTTGTCGAAAAAAGTAGCCGCGAGCTGAGTATGTTGGGTAAGACTCCACAATCTGTAACTTGTCCATTAACCACACCTGGGGAGGGATGAAAAATGAGAGAATAAAGAATAGAGAGATGTACGATGAGAGAAAGTAAGAAAAGGGTTTTGTGAGAAAAACCGAGCCTGAGGGCCGAGTGATGTGAGCAATACATATGTGAGATTGGGTGGGAAACATTACCTACAATAGTAGTGGGCTCCCCGCAAGCCTAGCCGTCTCCCGGCGATGGAAAGCATCTAAGCCCATCAATGTCTCAGCCAATGTCATGGCAATGTAGCTCTTGCCCTCCTTCAAACCTTGGGTGACCTTGATCAACTGGACACTGAATCCACCGGAGCTCGGGGCAAGCAAGAAATGAGATAACAAGCATAGGCAAAGCGCGTGTCGCCGATAGCCCTGCCAATGATGGTCGCCGCGGTCACCAGCATCAGAAAACCGGCAAACCAAGCTTGGGATGTCTAGCTCCCCGTCATGAATCAATGATCGAGTGTCATGCAAAGTGAGGCCGCACATTTGTTCTAAGGCTTGGACGTGGCCAAATCGGAGTTGAGGCAAGATCTCCTTATTGCGCTCGGACTCCATCAAAGCTTGGAAATCCTCAAAAGTAGGACACATCTCTTGCCCGCTAAAGCTAAAGACATGTGTTACCGGATTCCAAAACCTTGCCGCGGCATGGAGGAAAGGAAGATGTAGTAGAGTATAGCCCAGCGTGAATAATGCATTCAAGCCGAAGCCCTGGAAGTTCAACTTTTCCGAGCCATCCAGAGAAGCAATCCAAGCTGTGAGATTTTGGACGAGGAACGCCTCCATTTTGATGCAAAACTGAGATGAAATGAATGAACCATGAGGCCGGAACCTTTAAAGAAAATAAGACACTGTTCGGGCGACACGTGTTGAAAATTTGGTGGCTGCCAAGCCAGGTGGTTGGCCGACCACCTTTTCTGGTAGGCCGACCACCCCTCTCCCCTCCAATGAAAAAAGCTGGTCGGCCAGCTCCTTCTGATGGTCGGCCATGAAGAGAAGTGGGGCTTTGGCCTTGTCTTAGTCTCTAGAAGAAGGTTCCTAGCATTTCCATGCATTAGGAGTGTTGAAGGTGCGAGTTTTCCTCTGTTTCGGATGCGTTCAGTCACCCTGATCGTTCGAAATACATTTGTTTATCGAGTTGTTGTTTTTGCTTACCGCATTGTTGTTTTGCTTACCGAGTTGTTTTGCTTATCGAGTCATTAAGTTTTATCGGGTTGTCGAACTTTGTATCGAGTTGTTACTCTTTGTTTACTCAACGTTGTTATGTCTTGCTTATCGAGTTGTAAACTTGCTAAGGTTTTGTTGATTCTTAGTAAGTTAAGTTGTTTAGTTTGTTGCGTCGGTTCACTACCTAACTTGGCAATTTTCAAATGCACGATTTCCATTCAATCTCATTTTTGTGCAAAATGATACGATGCGATGCTGAGAACATAAAATACAACAATGTTTGAACAAAAGCTATTTCATTCCATCATGTTTTCTTTGTTACAACATTTTACAACGAGGGTACAAGTTTTATAGAAAATAAAACTGCCTAATAATGTACAATGTGCTACAACTACTAGTAAAAAAGGCAAATAAAGTAGGAACATCTGCATCATTGCTCGCAAGTGCAAGAATAAGAGGCCCTCTTCGTCCTCTTCGGCTGAGAAGTCCCTGTACCATCTGCGCCACCATCGCCATCTGAATCGGAGCTGCTGCCTCGGAATCCTCCTCGGCATCACCTCTGCCCTCAGAGCCCAACTCAGAGTCATCCTCTCTGCCTGCAGATGTCTCTGACCGAGGATGCGCGGACTCCTCCTCCTCGCTGGACTCCTCCTCTATGGCATGCGCTATACGCCCGCCTCGTCTGCGAGACGACTCCCCTCTCCCAGCTCCTCGAGAAGGCCTAGATGGCCCAGCTCCTCGGGAAGGCCTAGATGGCCCGGTCTGTGGCTCAGTATATAGCGGGGGCATCTGAAAAGAAAGAGTGCAATTTGAATGCATCAGCCAAAGTATGTATATCAAATGCAGATAAAAAAAGCTACATGGAGTGGATGTATGCAAATATAGTACATGAATGTGATGCGTGTCAGATGTGCTCTACGTATACAGTCGGTCAATCAATGTAGTGAAATGTTCAAGTTCAGCATGTCATCAGAAGTATGATAAATGCAAGAAAACTAAAGAGTACCGGAACGCCGATGATGGACAACTGCGCCTCTCTCCGCAAGACCATGCCCTCAAGTGAGGCCACCAATCCGAGCATCCCCTCCATGTACTCTCTGGGTGGCTGCAGATACAAGCTCAAATCATCAATGCATAAATGAGTGCCCAAGTATCCGAGTGATAAATAGAAAACAGTGGAACATACCGGTGGTGAGTCAGGATCACTGACGTATGGGTGACCAGGCATAGGAGGCTCTATCGGAATCGGGGAGGAAGTCCCGTATCGCCATTCTGTCAACTCAGTTGGAATATCTGGCCATCCAGGGTGATGATAAGTCGGGGGAATCGGAGGGACCAGTCCATTACCCCTCGATGTCGACTCTCTCGGGTCGGAAGGAATGTCTCTAGCTCGGCGCGACTCGAGGATGGCATGCCACAGACCTCCTCGTGGGTCACGACACAATGGAGGCATCAAGTATGTATGATGGTAAGTCGCGTACTCCCCGTCCTCCAAATGTAGCAATACGTCGGTACCCAATATGGTGCTATCGATATCCTGAGGAGTGAGCCTATCAGTGGATCGCATATCGTCCGGAGGTGCTGAGGGAACACTGCCGGAAGCCCATGGTTCAGCGCAGAAGCGGTCCCCTAGGAACCGAGCCCTACCAACGGGCCTCGAGCAGATCTCAGACGAGAAGCAGTCCATCCTCCGGCAAACTGAAATCGGATGTCTCCACCCAAAGGCACCCAGGGCAGCCATGTGATCTGCGGATAACCAATGCATAAGCCGATTAGAAATCGTACATGTGCAAGATAAATCAAAGATGAAAACATGGAGAACTGAGAGTTCTGAATTACCTCTGTCGGCCGCACTGTGTCGAAAAACTGCCACAGGTAGGGCAGAGTCTCCCGAGCTCGCGGCCGGTACTGGCCCTCAAATACGAGCAAGTAGGGGATCATGAGAGGCACCTCCACCTCAAGCTCCGGGGCTTGTGTTAGGAAGTACGCGAAACCCCATAGCTGTCGAAAACAAGGCAATAGCCATCAGAATACAGAATGCTGAGTGCAGAATGTGAATACAGAATATCCAGAGAATGCAGAATGCTGAGAGCAGAATGCAAAGTATAGAATGTAAAGTGTGCCGTGTGTGCAATGTACAGATAATGAAAAGCAGAAATGTAAATCAAGAGGGCAAAAAGTACCTCCCAGGCTTTCTAATAGCCGCCGACTATGTTCCCTCGTCCGCGGGAGGTCGCTCTCATGTAGTAATAGAGGGTAGCCAAGCCCGCGCCACCCCAGTCATACTGGCTAACCCGCAAGAGGTCTACCAGGGCACTCAGCAGATATAGCCCAACAGTGTTCCCCCTATCGGCGAACAGAGTGGTCCCAAAAAGGAACATTAAAAACCCTCGAGTATACTGCGCTATCTCATCGGGAGTCTCGGGCACCCTCTCTCTGAAATGTGAGGAAAACCAGGTATACCGGACTCTGCCTGAGGATCTGTCAACCGGTGGGCGAGCTCCTAATAGATAGATCCAGGCGGCCTCCCACTCGTCCATATCCTTATTATAAGGGATCGCCCAGCCTCCCACATCAAGGCCTGTCAGCACAACAAAGTCGAATGGGGTCATAGTCATGTCCCCACTAGCTGAGAAATGGAAGGAGTTGGTGGTGTCTCACCATCTCTCTACAAGGGTGCCCATCAATGTCCTGCTAGCAGGATAGAGAGATATCCCTGTGCAGAAGGGTCCGAACCCTGCCTGGTCAACCCAATCATGAATGGCCTCCGGGAGCTCTGTGTACCGCTCCCTCGCAATGATGGAGCCATATCCTTGTGTAACACGGGAAGACACCTGCATTCATAATGATGAACACATGTATTCAGTTTCAGAATGAAATGAATAAGCTGCGTGCGAATGAAATGTATCAGCTGTGTGCAAATCAAATCAGATACAATGTTGTGGACTGTGTGTTCAGTAGTGGGCTGTGTGTTTATCTCAAAGTTCGAGCTGTGTGTTCAACATGAAGTATTTGAGTTGTGTGTTCAGATTTCAAAATCAGTGGGCTGTGTGTTCAACATGAAGTATTTGAGCTGTGTGTTCAGATTTCAAAATCAGTGGGCTGTGTGTTCATCTCAAAGTGTGAGCTGTGTGTTCAACATCAAGTGTTTGAGCTGTGTGTTCAGATTTCAAAATCAGTGGGCTGTGTGTTCATCTCAAAAGTTCGAGCTGTGTGTTCAACATCAAGTGTTTGGGCTGCGTGTTCAGACTTCAGAAATAATGGGTTGCGTGTTCAGAAATTCAAAGTTCGGGCTACGTGTTCAACTCTCAACAAGTGTGTGCTGCGTGTTCGTACCCAAGTTCCCGAGCCGAGGCAACTTTGGTGATGACGGACACGTGGCCTTAGGCAACGAGTCAGGGTTTCCTAAATTCCCCCAAAATAAATATTTAGGTGGCGACTCTGTATCTGGCAAGGCAGTCCATGTTTGACACTTCTTTCTAAAAATCTGTTTTCCAAAATGATTTGCTGGATTTGGAATCTTTGATGATTTATCGGTCTTGCATTGCACTTTGCGAGATTAGATACAGGACCGTGACATTTGAGTCCTGAACTGTAGTGAGCCCATATGAACAAAACGGGATTCCCTCCCGGGACGTTCGAGTCGTGCAATTTGACTCCTCGGCCATCATGTATCGAGATGCGTAATTGGTGGCATGAGGATCGAGGTGTGCATACATATGTGAAAATACTTTGTCATGTCCCTTTCTTGCTCTCTGTTGTAGCAAACCAGAAATCAGCAACTTTCTAGAGCTTTGCACAGCATTCCGAGATTAATTGTAAACAGAGGCAAATCGGGGCATCGCAAGGAATTTTCCGACGAGGCGACGCGAGCATGCATGCATCTTTCATCATTCGGAACAGAGCTGAGGTGGTCCATGGATTTGCATATTAGTTTATTTTGCTTTCCTAGTTAATTTGTTAATTAATTAGGGTTTTGTAATATTTAATTATTATTTGAATTGTAATTATTTATTCGGACTGTATTATTTATTCGGACCCTCTCCAAGGAGGGCAATGTTGTAATAAGTGTGTATGTGTGTGATGCATATCTTCTAACCCCACGTTTTTCTCCCTTTTATTTACCAGCTTATGATGGTTAGTTTAGGGCATGTTTCAATTAGCATACTTATGATAGCATGTTTGCATTCATTCATCTGTCTTGCATGCACCGGGCTCGGCGCATCATACTAACTGCATTGTATTTCAATTCCGAGTTGAATACTTGTTAGTTGTAACATTTCACATGCCATCTTTAGAATAGCCGAGCCTATTGTAGTTGCATTCCTGCATGTGTTGCATTAGGCATTTCAGCATAGTTAGGATCATGCATGGATTTCTAACATAGCTTCTGTTTTGGCTTGGAGTACTCGGTAAGTGTTTATGCTTTAGCATCCTTGCATGTGTGTGAGTGACTGCCATGATAGCATGCTTACCATGAGGTTATTTGCTTATGTGATATAACTGCCTGAATGCCTGTGGGTGGAGGTTGGATTATCTGAATTGGAATAATGCATTGACTGTGAGTTTTAAGCCCACTAGATAGTGGCAAATGACCATGTTTTCTAAGCACACTTGAGGGTGGCAAAATCCATGTCTTAGCTTACTTGCGAGTAGCACCTTCAAATCGTTTTTCAAAACGAACATGAGATGTTTTGTTCCAATTCAGGTGACCCAGTCTATACTTGTATGCTGTGTGCATCACATAGTAATTCTAGGTTAATAACCGGAATAAGAACACATAATGTTTTCAAAACTCGATATTATGGTTAGTAGAGGCCGATCTTTGATCGGGCGAGCGGGGGTGCTCACGAAGTGACCTTCCCCAATCGTACCCAAGTTCCCGAGCCGAGACAACTTTGGTGATGACGAACACGTGGCCTAAGGCAACGAGTCAGGGTTTCCTAAATTCCCCCAAAATAAATATTTAGGTGGCGACTCTATATCTGGCAAAGTAGTACATGTTTGGCACTTCTTTCTAAAAAATCTATTTTCAAAAACAATTTGCCGGATTTGGACTCTTTGATGATTCATCGGTCTTGCATTGCATTCTGCGAGATTAGATACAAGACCGTGACATTGAGTCATGAACTGTAGTGAGCCCAAATGAACAAAATGGGATTCCCTCTCGGGACGTTCGGGGACGTCTACAGTTTTTGGCGACTCCCCTGGGGATTTAGAGAACTCGACTCGAACTCATGATATCTGGTTTTGACTACACTTATGTGTTTCTTTGCATTGCATTTGCATTGGTGTGCCTAGGACACTGTGTTTGCCGTATGCTATTCCTGAACGGTTTGCCGGTGGCTCGTTTCGAGAAGCGTGCCATAAGGCTGACCGGTTGCGGGCTCTACCACGATGGGAACACAAACCCTGGTTTACCGGGGGCCCCTTTTGACCATTCGACCTAGTGCATATCGAAATCCATAGTGACCATTCCAAACTAGGATAGGTTGCTTACCAGATTTTAGGTTGTTTGAAACCGCTGCGTACGTAGTGAAATCCTAGCTCTTGACAAAATAGGACAGGGAAACCTTACCCCAACATAGGGGTGTTTTCGCTCTCACTTGCTTGCTCTGTGCTTTTAGAGTGCGTCTCTACAAGAATGCATGTATCAGTTTGCAAGTCTGGGTGTCAGGCCTGAGGGCACCAGTATTTGGGGAATCAATTTTACCTGAGGGTATCAGTTTATAGGTAGAATTTGGGACAAAATTCAGTAAAGAGTGCAGTCATTCAGCTATGCTCAAGTCCATTCTAGTGAAATCAGGCTGAGATGCTCTCTATTTTCTCTTTTGCTAGGTAGTCTTGGAACCGTAGCTTCAGAAGGCTTCGATATGCCCTAGATTCATTGGACTTGTGTTGATAGACTTTGTCATGTCAAAGATTCGGTTCAAGGGTAACTAGTTTTCCTTCGCCAGTGGTAAGGCAAAGAAGGGCCAGACAGGGTTCATTGGTTCATCTGATTCGACAGTCACCAGTCACATCATCAGTAGACCCGTGATGGCACAGGGTTCAGAAGAATTAGTGGCCGTGATAGTAGTGTTAAATCAGGGAACTGCCGTACAGGATGAGACTAATGCTGAAACGCAATGCCCATCTAGGGCATCTGCCTCACATCTAGCTTCGGGGCCCCAGTCGAACTTTGACCCACTTCCGCCAGCTGAAAATTTGCAGGGTCCGGATCCCCAAGAAGGGTTGGCTCAAGCCCGAGTTGTTAGACCCCTGGTGCAACCTAATGAGAGGCTTTATCCCTTTGATGGTAATGACCTCGATCCGACCGCGGTGAAAATTGTGAACCTTGAGAAGCAATTCAAGAAGGCATAGGGCCTTAACTCCATTCCCGACATTGGGGATGGGCACACCGAGTCTGCCATACGGCTCCTAGACAGATTCAAAATGCCATATATTGACCGTTTCGACGGGTCTGGAGATCCAATGGTACATATCCGACTTTTCTTGGATGTCCTGAAGCCGATGGGTCTGACTAAGCCACAAAAACTCTCTCTGTATGGAAGAACCCTGTCGGGTGTAGCAGCCACTTGGTACGCTAAGTTGAAGGACAAAGTGAAGCAAGACTGGGAAGAATTGGCTGAGGCCTTTGTCGATCAGTATTTCTACACTACCCAAGTTGAAATGACCATGCAAGAGCTTGAAACAACCCGCCAAAACCCAACAAAGCCTTTTTGTGGAATTTATTGCAAGGTGGAGAGCAAAGGCAGCACAGATGACAGATCGCCGCCCTTCTGAGAGGGATCAAGTGTAGATGATGGTGCGAAACCTCGAGCATGATATGTTGCAAAAGTTGATAGTCGCTCCGTTATTCACTTTCAAAAGTTTGCATGAACTGGGGGTTCAGGTCGAGAATGCGTTCAACAATAGGATCATTCCCAGAACAAGTGAACCGACAAGGACGAGTACCAATGCTGGTAGTAGCGTTATTCCCAAATCCATCGAAATCAATACAGTCGCCACGGCCAACCCTTTTGCTAATCCAAGCCTACAAACCGCCGGCCCAGCCCGAGCTCAGGGCAGAACTTTCACCCCCCTCTATATGAGCCTGAATAGTGCACTAAAAGTCATGATGGAAAGAGGGTATCTCAAACCCCTCGATCCTCAACCTTTACCCGACCCTCTCCCAGCCAGACATAACCTTTCCAAGTACTGTGTGTACCATCAGCAGCGCGGTCATGGCACCGACCGTTGCTACCGCCTTCGTCATGAGGTCCAAAATCTCATCAACAATTGGATGATAGCTCCACCTTCAGACCCCAATGACCAAACATCTCCTGCCCACCTCAATCTCATCCATATACTACCATCCACCTTCGACCCCAACATATACATCACCCTGGCCTATCTACCCAAGCCTGAGGTGTTCATTCCAGAAAGCATGGACTTATGCATGATGGATGCACCTGGACCCCAATCATCCCAAACCCGTGAGCCCACTACTTCTGAGTTGAAGAGAATGATCGAAGATCTTCAGAGAACTGTGACAAATTTGGCCTCCGAGACATTGACTCCCTCATCGACCACATCACATACCGGGAATTTCATGACAAAAGGCTCCCCAATCTTGGGATTGGCTGCATTTAAAGAAAGCCAAACCCTTGGCAAAGGGGAAGCAGGTGCTAAGAACAAGGTTGGGGCAAGCATTGGTCCCCATGAACACCTTCAATGGGCTGTTGAGGCTTTGAAGGCCGAAGGACTAAACAAACAGCAAGTACTTGCAGTGCTTGCAAAAATTGTGGATGATGCTTTTGCCACTCAAGTTGGGGGTAGTCTGAATCAAGGGGCAAGCCGAGACAAGAGATGTTGTACCAAAAACACCCATTTCAGCTCCAATCCTACACTCGGAAGAGATCATCAAAAGTCAGCACCTACCGACCCTTTCGCCGGTACATCCAACACAACCAACTCACAACCTGCCAAATACCCACCTCGGGGCCAGAGGGTGTTCACCCCACTGGACATGTCTCTGTTAATGGCCTTGAGGGTTCTGATCGAAAAGGGGCATTTGAAGCCCCTAGAGCTGCGGCCATTACCGAATAAACTTCCTCTCTCTCACAACCCGGCAAAGTAATGTGTCCTTCATCAACAAGCTGGCCATGACACTGACATGTGTCTTCGTCTTCACCATGAAATACAAGATCTGATTGATAAAAGGGTCATCTTCACGTCAGGTCCTGCAAAGTCTATCGGCACTGGATCAGTGAACTTGGGGGATAATGTGACCATGTGATCGGGGGGATGAGCCAGCTATGGGTGGCGCTCGATTTACTCCAGACGTGGGAATGGCACGCACTGTTTTGAGCATTTGCGAATGCTAGTTTTGTAGTTTCTGACTTGGGTGTTGAGTCAGTTCTGTGGCTTTGTTTTAAGTCTGCTCTTTGTTTTGAGTTAGTCCTTTTGTTTCGGGTCTATCTTGTTGTATCGAGTCAGTCCTGTTTTGTTAGAGTTAGATGATTCCGGGGGTGTTACCTCGGGCATCACTATTTTGTTTTGTGTTTGTCTTTTTGTTTCCTTTGGAGTCTGTTTCTGCTAGGGAGCCAATTGTGCTGACAGTTATGAATGAACAGTAGTGATTTTCACATTCTTGTGTTCGCTTCTGCCTTGTGCCAGTTGTACCAGAAGTTTTGAATGAAATGTCAATTGTCATGACCCAAACCCGCCCCCATGGGTTGAGGACATAACCGGCCAGTAATCCTGTGATTACCTACGGCCTCAGACCAAAACAGACGTAACTCAACAGAGTAAAGGGGGCCGAACGGAAGCAAAAATTCAAAATTTTGTCCATAGAGCCGTGCTTATATGCATTTTCAAACAAACCATGCACATATACGTTAATAACCCACAACAAGTACAGTATCAAAAAATCCTTTACAAACAGGATCATCCAAACTGAGTCAACCCATATTGAAACTATATACAGATGTACACAAAGTCCTTGCCAACAAGACAAAATATAAATACATAACAAAATGGCAAGGATGGGTCTCGTACGTGAGACACAAGGCTGACTCTCCAAAACTCACCTTGTTCCTGGCAGACTTTACTGGGGCTGGGTTTGGACTTCCCTCGACTCACCTACAAACACATGAATGAGCGTGAGTGATAGCCTAGTGAATAATATCGAATACATAAGTTACATAAGCAATATGAAGAACAACATGCCCCGAACGGCCTTGGGCCCAATGCATATTTCTGCTTAACATGTATACACTTATACAAAATTCAGATCAAATGACTGTAGTTCTAAACATACTGGCCTTTGGCCTAATCAGATTTCCATTCATGTCAAAATGGCCTTCGGCCCATTCGTTTATGTCAGAACGGCCTTCGGCCCATTCATTTACATCAAAACGGCCTCCGGCCCATACATTCGTGTCAGAACGACCTTAGGTCCATTCATTTATATCAAAATGGCCTTCGGCCCACTCATTCATGTCAAAACGACCTTCAGTCCATTTATTTGTATCAAAACGACCTTCGGTCCATTCATTTCTATCAAAACGATCTTCGGTCCATTCATTTCTATCAAAACGACCTTCGGTCCATTCATTTCTATCAAAATGACCTTCGGTCCATTCATTTCTATCATGCCAAACTTTTGTCCACTACCCCAATTAGCAACTCATAAAGCTTATAAGAGAAATAAACAATTGGACATTGACAAGCTTTCAAATATCGATAATACTCACAGTGATCGCGTGGATTTGCCCTGAAGATTGACCCTACAGATTTCATGAACACAAAAGGGTCACTAACAGTTCAATCCATTCTTTGATTCACATATTCTTCTTTAGGCTTTATTCTTATCTCATTAACTCATTTACAATGCTTAACATATGCCTAAGAGTGCTTACAAGTGAAAGGGAACAGAAAATGAAACACAGAACGAGCATACAAAATTTCAGAGAACAGGGTCCCCACTCGAGCGTGGACTTCTCCGCTCGAGCGGACCTTTCGAGGCCTGCAAAAATACTGGATAGGTGAAATTTACGCTCGATCGTCCAATATGGTGCTCGAGCGGAAGGCTTTTCAACATAACTACCTGCTCGAGCGTGAACTTACCAGCTCGAGCGGACTCTATGTCTGCAAAAGTACTGGATGCATCATTTTTACGCTCGAGCGTGAACTAGGACGCTTGAGCGGAAGTTCATCCTCCAAGATCTCCGCTCGAGCGTGAACTTCCCCGCTCGAGCGGACACCATGCCTGTAAGAAAAATACTGGGAGCTTGAAATCCCCGGTCGAGTAGATATTCCCCCGCTTGAGCGGACATCAAAATTCTGGGTTTCCCAGATTGTGTTCTTGAACTCCAATTCAACTTCCAAACAACATTCCTTGCATGCAATGGCTCAAATTTCACATATTCACATACTAACATGATACCAATACCAAATTACAACATAAGGAAGCTCAATTTCTTGATCTATCTACATGCATGTCCCAAAATATTTCAAACTCATCACTAACATGCTCAAATTCAAACATTCAAGACTTATTCTCCCATGATTTGTACAACCATGTGGGAGATGCCCAATATCCTCAACTTAATTGGTGAAGAGGTGGCCAAAACATGAGTTTCAACTACAATTTACGTGGATCATACCCTTTGAGCTCACAACATGTAATATTCAAGGCAATTACACACATGCATGCATATATGGGTTTCCATTATAACAAATTCAACTTAATCTCCTTATGATCAAACCAATCCATTTTCTTGACGCTCTTTCAAACCTGAACACACAAGATAATAACTAAAAATACATGAACTACTCACCAAGGAGTTTAATGTTCACAATCTATGGCAATTCTTGTGTTATCTTCAAAGCATTCAAGGATCAAGAGCAAAAACTCAGATTTTTCTCCCCTTCCTCTCTCTAATAGCCGACCCTCTCCCTTTTCTTTTAGAGTTGATTAGCCAAAGTCATGTAAGGGAAGGAATTGAACTTAATATGGCTTATAATATTGCCCCCACTCACATATATTAATTTAACATAAAATAATTGGGCATTAAACCATTAATTAATCAATTTAATCTAACCCGAATCAATTTTCAATTAAATTTCACCGTGAGTTCTAAAAATTATGCCAATTACAATAGCGTAATCAATTTCGGGTTCTGTGACTGATAGGGCCTTCAATTTAATTTCCAAAGCAGATTATTCAGACAAATATTCTTACGGCAAACAGATAGAGTTCCAAAATCACATAAATTCACATAATGGCACACAAAATCATACCAAAACACATAATTACATACGTATTAGGGGCCAATTAACATAATACAGAACAGGGGTATCACAACAATGCTTTTTGCCTACTTTTTTGCGCCTCGAACTCATTGCATTGACCTAAGTTTTTCAAAACCTTTTGAACACTGTGATGAAAACGAAGAGGAAAGAATTCCTCGGGATTTGCAAAAAATTTGATCAAATTGAGAGAAAGAGAGGCGTGCTAAGCCCTTAATGAATGAGATCATGCGTGTTAATGTAAGTACTGAGAAGGATCCTGGCTTGATCCAGATTGATTTTGCATTGTCTTCGACATGAGCGATTAGTCACTTTCTTAAAAAAATTTTAAAAAATGTTTTGCGTGGTCCTGCGAAGACCTGTGTGGAATCGCTCTTGAGATTGTGCAGCCTAGGATTGCTCTCAGCCTCGAGACTCGACCCCGTTGCTTTCGAACCTTGAACTTAGATTCAGAATGTTCAACGGTCAACTACCATGTAAGGCATGTGTGGCCAGATTCGAAGCAGCCCTCAAACTAGGGGCAAGGAAGTCAGTTCAAGAAGATCAGATATTATCAAAAGAAGCTTGCAAAGTTAGATCAGAAGCACCCCTCGAACTAGGGGCAAAAATGTCAGATGCGCTCGAAGAGCCCAAAATGGATCACTCCGCAAACTAATAAAGATCGGCAAGAATGCCAAACCCCAGAAGGGAGGAAAGAAGAAGACATTGCTGAAGGACAACCGAGTTCCTATCCACAACACTAGGGGCAAATTCATCCTCCATTGGATGGACTTCTGCATCATTAGTGAACAATAGCCATTCTCCTAGATTCAGATGACTTCAAGATCTCAAAACCATTTGACATGGACAAAGGTACACTTTTACCCTTGAGAGGCTCGCTGGGCCGAAAACTCGGAAGGGCGACCCAGGCAAAAATTAGAGCAAAGAAAAGAAGAAAAAGAAAAAAAGAGAAAAATGCAAAAAAAAAAAAAAAAAAAAGAAGAAAAGAAAAAAAGAAAAAAATGAAGAAAATGAAAAGAAAAGATGAAAAAGAAAAGAAATGAAAAGAAAGGAAAAACAGAGCTCGCAAGGTTGAAAACCCAGAAAGGCAGCCTTGGCAAAAGTTAGAGCATAAAAGGAGAGGTTAAATACCCGAGTGTACCTTACCCTCGAACTACGTAAGGCTTGATTCCCATCTTTGGGATATGTAGGCAACTTCATTCTGAAGTCCAGTCGTAAAACACTTCAAATTTGACTGTGTCCATGTGATGGTTCTGGTCATCTTTGTCTTCTCTATGTCCGAGAATTTGGTTGTAATTGTCACTGTGAAGACTGATTACAATGCGTTGCGGTGCCATTCAAACAAGGGGCAACTTTCCGTTGCCATACAATCTGCTGCAGTGCTATTCAGACTAGGGGCAACTTTCCGTTGCCATGCAGTGCCGTTCAGACAAGGGGAAATTTTCCGTTTGTTTTGGATCTGAGGTTGTGCATCTCAAGAGTAAATTCTGCGTCGGTCGAGCAGTGGCCATTTGCAAAAATAGTTTTTGAGAATTTTTAATGAGGTTGACTAATTGTCTCGAAAATTATTCCACTTTTCCAAAACTGGACCATTTCTTGGACCCAAAAAAGGAAAATTTTCAGTGCTCATAATCTAACTCCCATGATTTCAAATCAGAAAATCGAACAAGCGCGTTAATCTAACTCTCATTTTGGTTAAAATTGTTTTAAGCAGAAGCCAAAAACAAAAAATGGTCAAAATAATGAACTAGGGGCACAGTTGAGTCAGGCTTCCTGTCTTTCCCCCGTTGTCAATGCATTTGCCAGAAAGGGCACCATACTTGCCGGAAAGGGCACCCCATTCGCCAAGAAGGGCACAGTGGAAGCTAACAGAAAAGGGCTGAAAGCTCTCATATCTTCCAAGCAACGAGGTATCAAGCCAAGTGCGAAGCACGAACTGGAATGGGGCAGGATATTCCATTCCCTCATCTGGACAGATCTAATCACATCCAAACTCCCCAGTAGAGCATCATCAACTAATGTCAATTGCAGATCTGCTGCACATCCAGCCGCATCACAACCCCTCTGTGGGGGAATTCACTAGCTGTGAGCAGAAGAAAGAGAATCTAGCAGAATGCTAGGGGCAAGAGCCCGGAACTTCTTGTTTATCTATCAACCACCTAGGGGAGGGATAAAAAATGAAAGATTAAAGAATAGAGAGATGTGCGCTGAGAGAAAAAGTGAGGAAAAGGGTTTCGTGAGAAAAGCTGAGCCTGAGGGCCGAGTGATGTGAGAATCACGAATAAGAAAGGGTGGGAAACAACACTCGGAGAAACTGGCTCCTGTAGACACCCCATTTTTGACCGTCCTCAAGACTTGGACGTCACCATTTGAACACTCGGTGATCATCCATGTTTGTGTTCGTCCTGAGTTCCCGGAGGTCTCGGCCACGCGCTTTGCCTCAGGATCTCTCGACTCGACTGTTTTGTGTTTGGTTTTGCACCAAACACTTGTGTTTTTCCTTTGAGGGGCAGGGAATGGCTTGTTGGCCATCCCCACACATCACCGGCCATGGCTTGAGGCCACCGGCTGTGTTTTGTTGCTACCAGCCAAATATTTGGCCGGTCGGCACTATCTTTGGTCGGTCGACCATCTATTTTGGTCAAATTGCATTTTTGGCTGGCCAACCACTGTGCATCTGCTTTTGCAGATATTTTTATGCCAGTTGTGCTAGCTGGCATACACTTTGCACCCCCTCCATACACGTGTATGGAGGGATTTCACTCTTGTTTAGCTTGTTTTGTAAGCTTTGCAAGAGTGAATCTCTATAAAGGGAGGGCCTCTCCTCCCTCCTCAAGGGTTACAAAAATTCTAAAGAGAGGTTTGAGATTAGGGTTTGAGTGTGTGTCTATTCTATCTCTATATCTTCCTCTCATAGTGTATAAGTGTGTGTTTGTTCATAGTTTTGCACACAAACACCTACCATTACACTTTCCTTCAGCTACTGAGGTACTAAAGAGTTATTTTCAGAGTTTTGGACTTGGTTTTGAGCTAAGGAGGCTGCTGGAGCACCATTTTTGAAGAAGGTCTTCAAGGGTAAGAACTTTACCTTTAAATATCCCATTTTTGCATAGTCTTTTTTTCTACCTTGCATCTGTTTTTAGACTTTGTATATAACTAATAAAAGTCTTATTTTTCATTGCTTAAAATAGTTGTTTAAGGTTGCTTTGAGCTTTGAGGTTGTTTGACCCCTCTTAGGCCTTGTTAGGCCCTATTTTTGTGCTATTTTGGTGAGCTCCGGGACCACTTTGTTTGGGCCTCCTCATCACTGAAATCTTGAGGGATTTCAATGGTGAGAATGGTAGTTTAAGGTCCTAAGAAGGAGAGGGCCATCCTCTCTCCTTGTTGTCTTTAAACTTGCTATTTTAAGCCTTATGTGTGAGCACCTTGTTTAAGATCATGTTGGCCATGTTTCAGTAGGTATTTGGTAGTGTTTTGCCATGTTTTACCTCTGTTTTTACTTGGTTTGGACACACCATGCTTGCTTTGCATACATGTCTTGTAATGCCATGAATTGCCTTAACATGCCTTGTGCTTTGAGCCTTGTTTCTAGCATGTTTTTGGCTTAGCTTTGTGAATCTTATATGCATGTTTTGATGTGCTTGAGGTCTGTTTTGGGTCATTTGGGTCATCCATGATTTTCTTTGTATAGCTACCATGTAATCTCCCTTTTGAGCCTTGAGTGTTGACCCCTCTAGCATGCTTTACTTGCACTATTTTAGTGGTTTGGAACCACTTTTCATGTTATTTCAGTCATCATGGTGTGCTTGTATGCTTGCATTTGATGTCCCTTTAATGCTTTATAAGGTTGTCATCTTATGCTCCATGTTTGTGCCTTCATGCATGCCATCGTGTTTAGGCCTCTAGGATGCCATGTCATTGTGTTTTTAGCTTTTTTTTAACATGCTAAAACTCTAATTTTGGTTGTTCAATTCATGTCATGTTTGGTTTTGTTAAGGGTAGTTCAATACCTCCTTGGTGAGCCTAAGTGCTTGGGCTTGGTTGCATGTCTTGCTTGCATTGATAGGTTGATTTGGCATCATCCCTCATGTGTATTTCAGAGCTTAATATGCATGCCATTTGTCCATGTTTGCATCCTCTTAAGTGTGCTTGAGAATTGTCTCTTTATGCTTAAATGTTGGTCCATTTGCATGCATGTTTGTATGTATAATTGTCCTTCATTTCCATAGTAGTGGCCACTGTTTTGGACTTGGTTGAGAGCTGTCCACTTCGGTTTAAGACCATTCTCGCATGTTGTTGCATGCTCACCTTGTGTGTTGTTGCATACTTGGCCTATCGCATGTGTTGCATGCTTGAATCATAGTGCATTTGGCATGTGTTCTCATCTTTGTTTTAATTGTTTAACATGCCATATATTTTGCATATTTGCATGTTGGTATTGCATCTTGCATGCTCAATTAGCTTGCATACATGTTATATGCTTTGCATGCTTGTTGGCATTTCCATGTTGCATACTTGGTTTTCATGCTTAGGGTGCATTGCATTGAACATGCATGCCTTGACTCTTGAAATCAAGTGATAGAGGTTGGGCTTTTATGTGCTTATTTGGTTTGCATTTCATTTGACATGAAAATGCACAACTTGACTTCTTGGGCCATCACGCATCGAAATGCGCGATTGGTGGTCCGAGAATCAAGGGACATCCCCATTTGAGTCATAAAAATGATAAGGGGTGTGTTGGTGCACACATTAGCTTGAAACGCATTGCCATGCCTTGTTTTGCCCTCTACTGCTGTCAAAACAGGTTCTGTAGCGAGCTTTGGCCGACCGACCACATCTAGTGCTGGTCGGCCATGAATTGGTGGCCGAGAGCTCAATTTGTGGTCGATGGCCACTTACCTCTGGCCGGTGATGATTCCCCTTGGCCGGTGGCATCCTCTAGTGTCCAGAGAGTGTACCTTGGGACTTTTACAGTCTTCAGAGGAGCAAAGCAGGGAAAACAGAGACAGCTTGTGCATGGCATTGGATTTCCGGGCGAAGCCAATCCGAGCACGCATGCATCCCTCTTCCCGAGGCCTTTCAATGCTTTCCTTAGCTTAATTGATTTGTTAATTAATTAAGTGGTCTGTATTATTTATTTAATTAGCTTGATAGTTAATTAATTTGTCTATTCTTTTGGTCCCTCCGAGCGAGGGCAAATTTGTAATAAGTGTGGGTGCGTGTGTGTATGTCTTCCAACCCCTACTTCTTTCTCCCTTTTACTTACCTGCTTTGATGGTTAGTATTAGGACATATTTAAATTAGCATACCTTATGCTATGCATGCGTGTATCATTCATCAGTATTGCATGCACCGGGCTCGGTGCATCATGCAAACTGCATAGCATTTCTAATCTAACTTGAATACGTGCTACTTGTTGCATTCCACATGCCATCCTAGGATTAGTCGAGCCTATTCTAGTGGCATTCTGTATGCGTTGCATTAGCCACTTAACCTGGACTTGGATCATGCATGATTGCTAACATGTTCTTTGTTTCGGCTCGGAGTACGATGTAAGTATTTATACTTTAGCATCTCGCATGAGTGTGAATGTTAACATGACAACATGTTTACCATGTGGCTAAATGCTTAATTGATAAACTGCCTGAATGCCTGTGGGTGAAGGTTGGATTGTTGAGTTGGAACGACTTGTTGAAATCCGTGTTTTAGCCTACTTGTGAGTAGCAAATTTCGAACCATTTCCTAAAAGAAACGGATATGCAATGCTTTGTTCCAAATTAAGCAATCTAGTCTATACTTGTTTTGCTATGTGCATCACATAGTGATTCTAGCTAATTAATCGGAATAAGAACGCATGTGTTTTCAAAAACAAGATATCATGGTTAGTAGAGGTCGATCTTCGGATCGGGCGAGAGGGGGTGCTCATAGCTGACCTTCCCTAATCGTACCCAAGTTCTCAAGCCGAGGCAACTTTGGTGATGACGGACACGTGGCCTTAGGCAAACGAGTCAGGGTTTCCTAAATTCCCCCATTAAAAAATATTTAGGTGGCGACTCTGTATCTGGCAAAGCAGTCCATGTTTGGCACTTCTTTCTAAAAATCTGTTTTCTCAAAACGATTTGCCGGATTTGGACTCTTTGGTTCAGATTAAGAACCGTGACAATTCGAGTCCGAACTGTAGCGTTATGGCCCCACGCGGGCGCGTCTATAGTTTTTGGCGACTCTGCTGGGGAGTTTAGAGAGCTTGACTCGAACTCGTGATATCTTGTTTTGATTACACTTATGTGTCTCTTTGCATTGCATTTTCATTGGTGCGCCTAAGTCACAGTGTTTGCCGTCAGCTATTCCTGAACGGTTTGCCGGAGGCTCACTTCGAGAAGCGTGCCATAAGGCTGACTGGTTACGGGCTCTGCCATGATGGGAACACAAACCTCGGTTGTCACCGGGGCACCTTTTTGACCGTTCGACCTAGTGCATATTCAGAATCCATAGTGACCATTCCAAGATAGGACAGGTTGCTACCCAATTATAGGTTGTTTGAAACCGCTGCGTGCATAGTGAAACCCTACCCCAACATAGGGGTGTTTTGGCTCTCGTTTGCTTGTTATGTGCTTTTTGAGTTGTATCTCTATAGGGAATGCATATATCAGTTTGCGAGTCTGAGTGTCAGGCCTGAGGGCATCAGTATCAAAATTTCAGAATCAGTTATATCTTCGGGTATCAAGATTCAGTTTTTGGGGGGCAGTGGTTTTGAGGAACAGTAATTAGTAAGTGGAGTACAGTTATTCAGTTATGCTTGTGTATGTTCTGATTGGGCTGACATGCTGCGTGTTTTCTCTTTCAGTTTAGAGAGTTAGTGCAGAATAGCTAGTGTGCTTCTTTGCTGAGATAAGACAGAGATCTGATTCGTCAGTCACCATTTAGTTCAAGAGGAATTTGATGACGCAAAGTTCAGAGGAAATAGTGGTTATGACAGCCGTATTGGATCAGGGGAACATCTTGCGGGATGAGACTAATGTTGATGTGCCGCATCCGCCCAGGTTGCTTGCCGCGCGCCCGATCTGGAAACCCCAGTTGTATCAAGCTCGTGAGCCCACCACGTTCGAGTTAATGGGAATGATCGGTGATCTTCAGCGATCTGTGGCTGATCTTGCCTACGGGATGTCGGCTTCGCCACCAACCCCATCCTACGCCGAGAATTTTTTACCGCAGGAGCCCCGCTACTAGGGCGCATTGTGATTGAGCTCAGGCAACCTGAGCTTGCCTGGAACTATGGCAATGACGTGTCGATAACAACTGGGTTCTGCCCTGATGGAGCAACCCAAACCCTCGATCAAGCTAAGGCCAGAGGTAAGAACAAAGTGGGAATAGGTGTTGATCCCGCTGAACAACTGCTGTGGGCAGTCGAGGCTTTGAAAGCCGGGGGGATGAATAAACAGCAAATATTCGCAGTGGTGGCCAAAACTGTGGATGATGCTTTCCCCACTCCAACCGAGGGGAGTTCCAGCCAGATAGAAAATCGGGATAGGCCCCGTCATGCCAGAACAATTCCCACCAATCCCAGCCCTGCACCGGGAAAGGATCAGAAAGTCAAGGTGGCACCTGCCGATCCTTTTGCCAGTGCGTTCGGCAAAAGTCAGCAAAGTATTTGCCCCGAGGGCGCAGAGTCTTCCATGCACTCTACATGCCTTTGTCTAGGGCACTCCAAATCCTTGCCGAAAGGGGGCACCTTAAACCCCTCGAGCCTCGGCCTCTCCCGAAGAATCTCCTTTTCACACATGATGCTACCTTGTATCATGGCATACCACCAAAGAAACCGGTCATTGCACCGACAACCTGTTTCGCCTTCGCCACGGCGCAAGATATGATTGACAATGAGGTCATCCTCCCACCCACCTCAGCGAAGTCTGTCACTGCTGAGTTGTTAGATTTCGAGGATACTGCGAGTATGTGATCGAAGGGTTGGACCACCTGCGGGCGGCATTCGGTGTATCTCAGATGTGGCGTCTGGCACACACTGTTTTGGGCATTTGCGAATGCTGTGTTTTTGTTGTAATTTCTGGCTTGGGTGTTGAGCCAGTTCTTTGGTTTTGTTTTGAGTCTGTCTCATTGTCTTGAGTCAGTCTTTTTGCTTAAGGGTTTGTCTTGTTGTGCTGAGTCAGTCCCATTGTATAGAATGTTAGGTGATTCCAGGGTTGTTGCCTCGGATATCATGTTTTTGTAATTATCCTTTTGTTTTCTTTTGAGTCTGTCTCTGCTACGGAGCCAGTTGCAATCGGAGGTTTTGAATGAAACAACTGTGGCTATCATGTTTCTATGCTTGTTGCTACTTTAAGCTAGTTGTGCCAGAGGATTTGAATGAAATGGCGGAGTGTCTCACTTTCTCTTTTGTGCCTATAAGTCATTGTATTGACCTAAGTTTTTCGAAACCTTTTTTTATACTATGGTGATGAAAACGAAGAGGAAGGAATTCCTCGGGTTTTGCAAAATTTGACCAACTGAGAGAAAGAGAGGCGTGCTAAACCTTTAATGAATGAAATCGTGTTTGTTAACATGAGTACTGAGAAGGACCCTGGCTTGATCCGGATTGGTTCCACACTATCTTCAGCGCGAGCGATCTGTCGCTTTCTTAAAAACTTTCAAAAACAAAATGTTTTGCACAGCCCTGCGAAGACCTGTGTGGAATCACTCTTGAGATTGTGCAGCTTAGGATCGCTCTCAGCCTCGAGACTTGAGCCCTTGCTTTCAAACCTTGGACATACATTCAGAATGATCAATAGTCAACCGCAACGTAAGGCCTGTGTGGCCAGATTTGAAGCAGCCCTCGAACAAGAGGCACCAAAGTCAGATCAAGAAGATCAGACCTCATCAGAAGAAATTTGCAAAGTTAAATCAGAAGCACCCCTCGGACTAGGGGCAAAAATGTCTGATGTGCTCGAAGAGCTGAAGATGGATCCTTCTGTAGATCAATACAATAGCCACTCTCTTGGTTACGGATGGCTTCAAAACCCTAAAACCATTTGGCATGGACTTGTTGTACTTTTACCCTTTGAGAGGCTCGCTGGGCAGAAAACTCGGAAGGGTGATCCAGACAAAAGTTAGAGCAAGAGAAAAAAAAAAGAAGAAGAAAAAAAAAAGAAGAATACAAAAAAGATGAAAATGCAAAAGAAAAGATGAAAAAAAAAAAGAATAAGAAGAAAAAAAAAGAAGAATACAAAAAAGATAAAAATGCAAAAGAAATGATGAAAAAAAAAAGAGAAGAAGAAAAGAATTGAAAAGAAAAGAAAAACATAGCTCGCAAGGTTGAAAACCCGGAAGGGTGACCTTGGCAAAAGTTAGAGCGTGGTGAGGGTGAATACACGAGTGTACCTCAACCCGGAACTACGTAAGGCTTGATTCCCATGTTTGGGATACGTAGGCAACTTCATTATGAAGTCCAGCCACCAACACTTTCAAAGTGACTGTGTCCATATATTGGTTTTGACCATCTTCGTCTTCTTTGTACCCAAGAGTTCGGTCGTGATCATCACTAATGAGGATTGACTACAATATGCTGCGGCGTTATTCAGACAAGGGGCAACTTTCTGTTGCCATGTGTCACCATTCAAACCAGGGGCAACTTTCCGTTGCTATGCAGTGCCATCCAGACAAGGGGCAATTTTCCATTGCCTCCGATCCAAGTTTGTGCATCTCGAGAGCGAGTTCCGTGCTCGTTGAGCATTGACCGTTTGCAAAAATAGTTTTTGAGAATTTTTACTGAGGTTGACTATTTTCTCGAAAATTATTCCATCTTTTCCAAAACTGGACCACTTTCTTGGACCCAAAAAGGAAAATTTTCAGTGCTCATAGCCTAACTTGCATGACTTTCAAATCAAAAATCGAACAAGTATGTTAATCTAACTCTCACCTTGGTCAAAACTGTTTTAGTAGAAAACCAAAACAAAAAATGGTCAAAATGATGAACTAGGGGTGCAGTTGAGTCAGGTGTTCTGTCTTTCCCCCGTCGTCAACATACTTGCCAGAAGGGCACTCTATTCGCCAGAAGAAGGCACAACTGAGGTTAACAACAAAAGGCTGAAAGCTCTCAACATCCTCCAAGCAACGAGGTATCAACTAAGTGCGGAGCACGAATTAGAATGGATCAAGATACTCCATTTCCTCAGCTGGGGCATCAACTAAACGTCACCAGAGGAAATAGCTGTTAGCTAATAGTGTTGGGCATGAACCCACAACCTCTTGTTTATCCATCAACCACCAAGGGGAGGGATACAAAATAAGAGACTGAAGAATAGAGAGGCGTGCGATGAAAGAGAAAAGTGAGCAAAAGGGTTTTGAGAGAAAAACCGAGCCTGAGGGTCGAGTGATATGAGAATCACAAATTAGAAAGGGTGGGAAATAATGCCCGAAGGAACTGGCTCCTCGTGATTTGAGGTCTCTCATTTTTGTAACATGTCTGTATGCCGTGTCTTTTGTTTTGTTTACCTCAACTTTTGTTTTGAGTCCTTTCCGAGTGTGTCTCGTTGTGTTTAGGTTGTTTACCTTTTTGTTTCCGCTGTTGAGTCGTTCTCGCTATGTTCAGTTGTAGGCTCAATACCTCGGTTGAAAACCCTTTCCTCAAATCGTCTGTGCTCAGAGTGCTGTGCCATTCTCCACATTTATGCGAGGCAAAAGAAGAAAGGGAAAATTTAGGGCATCTGAGTGTGTTTCAACTTCTGCCGATTTTACCTTTGTATTCCGTCTTGTCAGATCGAACTGTTTGTTCAGGATTCGTTGTATGCAGATTAATCCCCAGCAGAGGATGAGCCGAGTGTTCAGACTGAGCAGTGGGTTGTCTAAGTTGTTTTGCCGTCAGCTGGTTCATTACCTGATTATTACAATACAAGTGTTTGATTTTCAGACAGGAGATGAATCTCATTTACATTGAGGTGTAATATGATGCAGTGCGATGCAATGTATGAAATGTACCAATATAACACTTTTTCAGACAAAAAGTTTGTTTCATTTCATCATCTTTTCAAGTACAAAGTTTTGGAGAAAACAAAAACCTACCTGCGGCAGTACAAGGTACTCTAGCTACCAGCAAAAAAGAAAAGCAAAACAAGAAGAAGAAAAACAACAAAGATCTGGATCAATGTCAAATGGTCTCAGGCCTAGAGGTCCGTCCTCGTCCTCTTCCTGGACGAAGGTCCAGGAGCATCATCATTAGCGCCGTCATCTAAGCCCGAGTCAGTGCTATCTCCGGTCTCCTCCTCAGATGACTCCGCCTTTGCCTCCGCCTCCGCCTCGGACTCATCATCATCGGGAACTGGTGCCCGTGAGCTACTCCCAATATGAGTGCACCCCGCCTTGGTGCGAGGGTATACTCTGCCGTCTCAGGTGGGAGCGGAAGGTCCAGCTGAAGTACCTCCTACAGTAGGAATCTGGAAGGGAGGCTGGAAAGTACAAAAGGCAAATGCATCAGTACGCTGTGCAGAACAGGGTACGAATGCAGAATGCAGTGTATGAGTACAGTGTGTGAATACTGTGAACAGTAAATCAGTGTAGAATGTAGTGTATGAGTACAGTGTATGAATATTGTGAGCGGTGTATCAATGCAGAAAGCAGTGTATGAGTACAGTGTATGAATGTTGTGAACAGTGTGTCAGTACAGAATGCAGTGTATGAGTACAGTGTGTCAGATGCCGTGAGGGCCGTGTATTAAGTGTTGTGTTTTGCATCAGATTGTGTGAAACATTTTATGTATGGTTTGAGACCGTGGTCAGAAGAACATACCGGAATACTGTAAATGGCCAGAAGGTCGAGGCTCTGCTGGAGCATCCCCATCACCGAAGCGGTCAACTCCAAGGACTGGCGAGTGTACTCGGAGGAAGCCTGCAAAAGTGTTAGAAGCATCAGTATTCTGCGAAATATCAAATGAAATGGAATGACAATACAGGATGCAAGATGCAGTAGTACATACCTGAGGCAAGTCGTAGAATCCGACCAACTCATGATCAGCCGGAGGGGGAGCAATGGGGATCTGGTAAGTCTCCCAACCCTGCCCTCGGCATGTCATCGTCGTGGGCAGTGCTGGCCAACTAGCCCCTTGCCCTCCTCGAGCTCCACTCCTACTGCGGACTCGAGCCACCCTCGGTGCTCTCGCTCCCGCCCTTGCCCCTGCTCCTACTCCTGCTCCAGCTACCGGTGCCGCAGGCCTCTTTCTCTCAGCTTGACGGCCACTGCTCAAAGGCCGCATGATGTAGGTCCGGACGTACTCTACGTAGTCGCCCTCGCCCCTAAAGCCCTCCGCATCCCAGCCGATCGTGTAATCAGCCATCTCCTCGGGAGTGAACCTCTTTGTCTCCCTCATGTGTGTAGGAGGAGGACCCAGAACTATCTGCTTCGGTAAACCTAAGGTCTGGCACAGGAAGCGCTCACCTAGGTATCAAGCCCGACAGACCGGGCCCTCCAGCAAGATCCTGAAGCGTGTAGTCTCCTCCGCACCAGCAAATTGCTCCCGAATCACGGCTGGCAATAGAGCCCAAGGTTGCTGTAGACACGTCCTTGGGCCTCACTACAGTTCGGACTCAAATTGTCACGGTTCTTAATCTAAACCAAAGAGTCCAAATCTGGCAAATCGTTTTTGAAAACAGATTTTTTTGTAAAGAAGTGCCAAACATGGACTGCTTTGCCAAAAACAGATTCGCCACCTAAATATTTTATTTTGGGGAATTTAAGAAACCCTGACTCGTGCTTAAGGCCACGTGTCCGTCATCACCAAAGTTGCCTCGGCTCGGGAACTTGGGTACGATTGGGGAAGGTCACTTCGTGAGCACCCCCGCTCGCCCGATCAAAGATCGGCCTCTACTAACCATGATATCTAGTTTTGAAAACGTTATGCGTTCTTATTCCGGTTATTAGCCTAGATTTACTATGTGATGCACACAGCATACAAGTATAGACTGGATCGTCTGAATTGGAACGAAACATCTCATGTTTGTTTTGAAAACGGTTTGCTACTCGCAAGTAGGCTAAAATATGGATTTGCCACCCTTAGGTGGGCTTAGAAAACAAGATGATTTGCCACTGTCTAGTGGGCTTAAAACTCACAGTCGATGAATTGTTCCAATCCAAATAACCCAACCTTCACCTACAGGCATTTAGGCAAGTATATCACATAAGCACATAGCCTCATAGCAAGCATGCTATCATGGCAGTCACTCACACACATGCAAGGATGCTAAAGCATAAATACTTACCGAGTACTCCAAGCCAAAACAGAAGCTATGTTAGAAATCCATGCATGATCCTACTAACTATGCAGAAATGCCTAATGCAACACATGCAAAAATATAACTAAAATAGGCTCGGCTATTCTAAGATGGCATATGATGATGCTACAGTTAACATGTATTCAACTTGGAATTCAAATACAAATGCAGTTAATACGATGCGTCGAGTCCGGTGCATGCAAAAAATAGATGAATGATGCACACATGCAAGCATAAGTATGCTAATTGAAATATGCCCTAATCTAACCATCATAAGCTGGTAAATAAAAAGGAGAAAGACGTGTGGTTGGGAGACATGTATCACACACACGCACACTTATTACACAATTGCCCTCGCTCGGAGGGTTCGAATAAATAATACAGTCCAAATGAATAATTAAATATTACAAAACCCTAACTAATTAACTAGGAAAGCAATAAACTAGCATGCAAATCCATGGACCGCCTCAGCTCTGTTCCGAATGATGAATGATGTATGTTCGAGTTGCCTTGCGCGGAAATCCATTGCGATGCCCCGATTCGCCTCTGTTTACACTTAATCCCGGAATGTTGTGCGAAGCTCCAGAAGGCTGTTGATTTTTGATTTGCTGCAACAGAGAGCAAGAAAGGGGCATGGCAAAATATTTTCACATATGTATGCACACCTCGATCCTCGTGCCACCAATCACGCATCATGTTGCCTGATGGCCGAGGAGTCGAATTGCACGGCTCAATGTGAAATGAATGCACATGAAAAAACAACAAGACCTAAACTCCATCATGGGTAATCCAGAGTGTCGGCGACTGGGAATTTGAGACACGTTTCGTCACTCAGAGTACGAAATGTCCCTCGTTTCCCATGCTTGGGCTAACTCCTATCCCAAACACAATGCAAATGAGATGGCATACACAATGCGACTAACATACAACCTAGCATACGCAATGCTATGAAATGGCATACATAATGCTCGATGTAACATGGCATACACAATGCTCTAGCATGCAACCTAGCATACGCAGTGCTATGGATCGAAATGGCATACACAATGCAATATGGGCTTACACCAAAATGAGTGGACCTCAGCCACACCCACATCAGCGGCCATAAGATGAAAATGAGAAAATCGAAATGCGCGCACACATGCACGTAAATCGAGGACCGATCCTAAGACACAACATGCAACTCTAACAAGGCATGGCAAAGAATGAGAGATGGCATATGAACATGTAAATTCCAGCACTGAAACATGATGCTAAATGGTCTCGAAACATGGAAATATGGCACCGGATGCATGAAGTAAACCCCAAAACTCAAAACTAGGCACATGTATTGACTTATAGCTATGCAAAGCAAGCATTATTTGAATATGAAGCACAATGACAGAGCCAAGGCAGTCCCAAAACATGCACATTTCTAGTTTAAAGCATGGCCAAAAAGTGCTAACATGATGGGCTAAAACAACATGCAACAATGGCTAGTAAACATGGTTTATATGGCACATATATGAAGCACAAGAGAAATCATCAAACCAGCCAAAATCAGTGAATAAAACATGTCAAAATACTCCCAAATAACCTCTGAAATGCAGCCAACACATGCAAAAATGATGAGTTCCTTTAAAGGGCCATACAAGGGGTTGTTAAGCACATATAAGATAGACACTTAGCAAGACCAAACCAACTCTAGAAATGGATTATGACAGCCCTAAAACTCACCAAATAGGCCAAGAAATCAGTCTAGGAAATATGCAAAGGAAGGCCTCTCTGAGAGTCCTTGAATGGGATTTCTCTACACATGCATCATAGACATAAGATATGAAAAAATAGGTTCTTAACAGAGCCTAGGAAGACCTTAAAACCCTCAGAATAAGGCGTGAAACATGACTTCAATGCATGCAAAATAGTGTCCCTTTGGAAGGCCAAACATGCTAGTAAAGAGAATGAGGGGTGAGAGGGTCACCCCTCTATGATTTCAAAGCTCAAAACCTCATCAAAGTCACTAAAAATCCACTGGATTTTAGTGGCTAAGAGGCCAAAACAAGGCCAATGCAAATGCTCAAATGTATGGCTCAAAGCATGTAGAAATAAAGCATGGAAGGAAGGAGATGACTCCAAACAGAAAAGTGACCTCAGAAAAACTTAAAGAGGAGGTCAAAACAAGAATTTTTCCATTTTATAGCATATCTCGAAAATGTTCACAAGTAAGGCTAAAATATGATGCAAAAATAGCCCTAAAAGAGAGATTGAACAAACAAGGAAATAGATGACTTCAAACAGAAAAATGCCCTTAATCAAAGTTGAAGAGGGGGTCAAAATAAGACACTTTACAGTTTGGGTCAAAGCCTAGAAATGCAAGCAAGAAGGGCTAAGATATAGAGCAAGATAAAGCTTCAAAGAGGAGGAAGATGACTTACCCTTGTAGCACAGCAATGCAACAGCTTTTGGTCTAAGAAAATGTACTCCTAACCTCTAAAAATCAGCCTCAAGGTGTTTGAATGAGTGGTGGAGGTAGTAGGCTTGGAGGTGTAGTGTAAATGCCAAGAATGATGGGTGTTTTGAGCTTTGATGAGAGAGCTATGGAGTATTGTATGTATAAATCCCAGCTGGTTTTTTCTAATCCTTGCAAAATGAGGTGGAGGGTTGGTTATATAGAGGAGAAGAAGTGAGGCTTCTTGGAGAAGCCAAGAGAAAGGTTCAAGGCTTCTAAGAGAAGCTTGACCAAAGGGGTCAAGCTTCTTGAGGAAGCTAAACCAAAAGGGTCAAGCTTCTCCAAGAAACTTGACCAAAAGGGCCAAGCTCTCCTTAAAACCAAGCAAAGGGGTGAAAACCACCTTAAATGGACCAAAAACCAGGGCAGACCCTCGGACAGAGGAACAGGTGCAAAACAGCTGGCACAGCTGGAATGGACCCAAGGAGACAAACCTAGCCAACCAGGTTCAAAAGGCCAAGGTGGCCGGCCGGCCACCTCCCCTGGTCGTCCGACCAGGGGTCAAGAAAAATTACTGGTCGGCCATCCCAAAAAGGTGGCCTCCCAGATGAGTGCAACACAGCTGTGTATAGAAAAACCAGAAAAAGTGGTTCAGGAGAGAGAAAAACCAGCTTTTTAGAGGGCTTCAAAAGGGTCCGGAAGAATTACTGGTCGGCCTACCCATATTGGTGGCCTCCCAGGTGTGTAGAACACAATGATGGTATGAAAAGCCAGAAATTGTGGCTTAAAAGTGAGAAAAACCAGCTTTCTGTCAGAAAAGCCAGCTTTTGGAGAGAGAAAATGAGAAAACTAGTTTTTTAGAAAAGAAGTTGGTCTCCCACCCTCATACAACCTTCCTAATAATGAAAATACGGTCCATACCAAAAATGAACCCTAACCGATGCAAAACGAGGGTTCGGGGGCCAAAACGCGCGGTCCGGGGTCCCGAAAATAGGCTGTTAAGCACCGAAGGTGGCGTATGACCACGAAGGTGGTCTTCCGGGCCACAGTGTCCTTCTAAAGGGAGGAAATAAGGTGTGTGCCAAAAACCAGAGCAATCGGAGGTAGTTAGGCGGTCCTGAACCAAGGCGCACGGCCGACGGCTCCAAAAACTGTAAACTGACCTTCAAACGGAAAAACGGCTCAGAACCATTTAAACGTAGCCTCACCCATCGAGAGATAGTCTATGAGACTTCTCCTTCCCCTCGAGAAGAGAAAACAGAGAAAACATGACCCGGTTCGCAAACCGAGGCAAAGCACAAAAGAGCCCGGAAGTCCAGGGGCAAGGCTCGCAGCCGAGACTTTGAAACTCCAGAACGAGCAAATTATGCAACATCATCGAGCGCTCAAATGGTGACGTCTGAGTCTTAATGTTGGTCAAAAATGGGGTGTCTACAGTTGCCCTTCTTTGACAGAAGTCAAAAGCCATACGTGACGGCAGTGAATGTCAAAGCCTAGAGACGACCCATTTTTGACAAGGCCGAAGACTTAGACAAACATACTAGATAATGCAGGAAGTCGAAGGTACCTCATGATCATGCAAATGCAGCAAGCTGTAATGGAGCACATATTCACAATAGATGCAACAGTTTTAAGCAAAAAATGCAAAGCGACAACTACATTTCATGCAGTTAAGAATGCAAAGAATTATTCAATTCTCGCCACGTCTCACACGGAGAATATACGATACCTGTGCGGTTCATCTGGTCGCACCAGCCTCAAATGAACCGTTCATACAATATCATGCTTGCAAAAGAAAGAAACTCAACAAGCACAACATAGTTAACAACATATGTTCAATGTGATATCGAATGCAGACAAACACGGTGCCGACAGAAAAGTGCGTTGCAATGCGAGGAGAAACGCACGTGGCAACACAAGTTTAAGCACGGAGGCATGACAATACCAAAGAAACGTGCATAACAATGCAAGTTACGTGCATGGGAATGCAAGTGATGTGCATAACAATGCAGCATAAGTGCAAACTCGGACGTATATTTGACACAAAAGAACGAGCAAAGAAATGCGAGTTTCGGTGAGGACGACTCGATCGCGGCCTCCGGTTTACCTTCCGGAAGGGTCACAACTTAGTCAAAAAGAATACACCTCACTCATGACGAGTAACAATGAAACACGCATCGAAAATTGGAGTTGAAGTTCCCGTGGAGGGATTTCGCGACGAAAAGTGCACTTTCTTTGTACTTTCTCAGGTGCCGGTGACTCAAATCATTGCCAAAATTTGCGGAGACCTTGAGGACCATGTTGGGAACACCACCGACCAAGTTTGTTCTAGGGGGGAGGCCACCGACCAGGTTTTTAAAAATGGGTAGTCGGCCTGCCACAAAAGGTGGTCGGCCTACCACTTTGCCAAAACAGTGGGCAGTTTGGTCTTTTTGCTCTCATTTCTTTAAATGTGCTTATCCAAACACCTTTTGCTCATAACTTCAGCTCCGAAATTGCTCTCTTCTCCTTCCCAAACCATTTTCTTCCTTAGATCTGAACTCTATATGTGTTTTCCAACGCCCCACGCCAAGTTGTTTCGCAAAATCTTTCAGTTTTCGTCGTTTTGGACCGATTAGATTTTGATTTCAGTGCTTTTTTCTTCATTTCCGCCACTTGAGGTGAGTTTGTCTCAATATTTGGAAGATTCTCTCGGGAGTTGACTTTTGTTGACTTTTTCATTTCTCGAGAGTTGACTTTTTCCAATTTTGGCTCATTTTGCTCATTTTTGCAGATTTTTCGAAATGGCCGGTCACTTTCCTCAAGGTGGAGGTCCTCCAGGCGCCGGAGATGATCCAGATATTATGGCTCTGCCTCCGAGGGTTCAGCCATTCATTCCCGAGAGGTACGACCCTCCGACACATGTCCTTCTTCAATCAGTTTTCTATCGTTTCACTGATTTCGATGATCGAGCCCGGTGGATCTTTTATTGTGGGAGCCGGAGTCCCACCTCTCCCATCAGGCGCGGGAGGTATGTACTTTACTTTTTACATTTCCTGCCTTATATTCTGCATCTTCTGTGTATTTCATGCGATGTATGCTTATCTGCTCGTTCTGAACACTTGGTTTAAAACACAGTACTCTGTTTGCATCTTGAACACACAGCTCAATCACTCGAATCTCTAGACATGCAGCCCATAAATTGATTGTGAACACACAGCACACACTTGGTAGAAGGTGGAACATGCAGCCCGAACTCTGACTTTCTGAACACACTGCCCAAATTAAACACGTAGCCCATATTTGATTGTGAACACACAACACACACTTGGTAGAAGGTTGAACACTCAGCCCAAACTCTGACTTCCTGAACACACAGCCCAAACTTTGATGATGAACACGCAGCCCATATCTGATTGTGAACACACAGCACACACTTGTTGAAGGTTGAACACACAGCCCAAATTGAAGGTGAACACGTAGTACACACTTGTTAGAAGGTTGGACACGCAGCCCAAACTCTAATGATGAACATGCAGCCCATATCTGATGATGAACACACAGCCCAAATTGAAGGTGAACACGCAGCACACACTTGTTAGAAGGTTGAACACGCAGCCCAAACTTTAATGATGAACACACAGCCCAAATTGAAGGTGAACACACAGCACACACTTGTTAGAAGATTGAACACGCAGCCCAAACTTTAATGATGAACACGCAGCCTATATCCGTATCTGATTGTGAACACACAGCACACACTACAACACTTGGTTTGCACACAGCTCATACCTTTTATTTGCATGCAGCTTATACATTTCATTCGCACGTAGCTCATTCATTTTATTTCGAAACTGAATACATGTGTTCATTGTGAATGCAGGTGTCTTCCCGTGTTACACAGGGATATGGCTCCATTGCTACGAGGGAGTGGTATGCGGAGCTCCCGGAGGCTGTTCAGGATTGGGTTGACCAGGCAGGGTTTGGACCCTTCTGCACTGGGATTTCTCGCTATCCCGCTAGCAGGATGCTGATGAGTGCTCTTGTGGAGAGATGGTGGGACACCATCAATTCTTTCCATTTCTCCACTGCCGGGGACATGACCATGACCCCGTTCGACTTTGCTGTATTGACTGGCCTTGACGTGGGAGGCTGGGCGATCCCTTACGACGAGGACATGGGCGAGTGGGAGGTCGCCTGGATTTATCTATTGGGAGCTCGCCCACCGGTCGACGATCCTCGGGCTAGGTCCGATACACTTGGTTTTCCACGCAGTTCAGGTGGATTGAGCCCGAGACTCCTGAGGAGATAGCACAGTATACCTGGGGATTTTTGATGTTCCTTTTTGGGACCACTCTGTTCTTCGATAGGGGGAACACTGTCGGACTCTATCTGCTGAGCGCTCTGGTGGACCTATCGTAGGTCAGCCGATATGATTGGGATGGCGCCGGCTTGGCTACTCTCTATTGTTACATGAGCGTGACCTCCCGCGGATGAGGGAACACGGTCGGTGGCTATTGGAGAGCATGGGAGGTACTTTTCTGTCCTCTTGATTTACATTTCTGCCTTTCATTATCCGTATACTGCGCACACGGCACACTTTACATTCTGTACTTTGCACTTTGCTCTCAACATCCTGCATTTTTTGTACATTCTGTATTCACATTCTGCACTCAGCATTTTGTACTCTGATAGCTATTGCCTTGTTTTCTACAGCTATGGGTTTTGCGTACTTCCCAACGTTAGCCTCGGAGCTTGAGGTGGAGGTGTCTCTCATGATCCCTTATTCGCTTGTTTTTGAGGGCTAGTACCGGCCGAGAGCTTGGGAGACTCTCCTTCATCTGCGACAGTATTTTGATACGATGCGGGCGACCGAGGTACTTCAAAACTCTCAATTCTCTATGTTTTCACCTTCGATTTATTTTGCACGTTTGCGATTTCTAATCGGCTTATGCATTGGTTATCTGCAGATCTTATGGCAGCCTTGGGTGCCTTTGGGTGGGGAACTCCGATTCCAGTTTGCTGGAGGATAGGCCGCTTCTCGGTATAGGATCTTGTTCGAGGGGCCAGTTGGTAGGGCCTGGTTCTTGGGGGATCGCTTCCTTCGCCAGACTATAGGCTTTCTTGAGCCAAGTGTTCCCTCAGCACCTCCAGATGATATGCGATTCGCTAATAGGCTCACTCCCTAGGGTGTTATTGATGCCATGTTGGGCACTGATGCATTGCTGCATTTGGAGGACGGGGAGTATGCGACCTACCGTCGTACCTACTTGATGCCTCCATTGGTGAGTGTTTGTACTCCCACGAGGAGGTCTACTGGCATGCCATCTTCGAGTCGCACCCGAGCCAGAGACATTCCTTCGACTTGTAGGGCTGGCGCGTCTAGAGGTAGGGCTGGACTGGTTCCCCCGATCCCTCCAACTTACCATCATCCCAGATGGCCAGATATGTTGACTGAGTTGATGGGATGGTGATATGGGACTTCCTACCTGATTCCGATAGAGCCTCCTATGCCTGACCACCGATATGTCAGTGACCCTGACTCACCACTGGTATGTTCTACTATTTTCCATTCATCACACAAATACTTTGGCATTTGTTTATTCGTTGATGACTTGAGCTTGCATCTGCAGCCACCCAGGGAGTACATGGACGAGATGCTCGGGTTAGTAGCCTCACTCGAGGGCATGGTCCTGCGGAGAGAGGCACAGTTGTCCATCATGGGTGTCTAGGTACTCTTTAGTTTTCTTGCTTTTATCATACTTCTGATGACATGCTGACCTTGAACATTTTACTGCATTGATAGGCTGCCTGTGTAGAGCACATCTGACACTCACTGCATCTATGTACTGTATCTGCATGCACCCATTTTATGTAGTTTTCTTGTATCTACATCTGATATACATATTTGAGCTGATGTATTCAAATTGCACTCTTTATTTTTAGATGCCTCCGGTATATGCTTAGCCACAGGCCAGGCCATCTAGGCCT
This sequence comes from Camellia lanceoleosa, assembly GCA_025200525.1. NCBI lineage: Eukaryota > Viridiplantae > Streptophyta > Magnoliopsida > Ericales > Theaceae > Camellia > Camellia lanceoleosa. Next base: position 37,306,235 of record CM045760.1, read on the forward strand.
TCTCGAGGAGCTGGGTTATCTAGGCCTTCTCGAGGAGCCAGGAGAAGGGAGTCGTCTCGCAGACAAGGCGGGCGTAGGGCACATGTCATAGAGAAGGAGTCCAGCGAGGAGGAGGAGTTCGCGCATCCTCAGTTAGAGACATCTGTAGGCAGAGAGGAGGGCTCTGAGTCTGGTTCTGAGGGTGGAGGTGGTGCCGAGGAGGGTTCCGAGAACAGAAGCTCTAATTCTGATGATGGTGTTGGTGGAGATGGTGCAGGGACTTCTCAGCCGAAGAGGATGAAGAGGGCCTCTTATTTTTGCACTTGAGCATCGATGCAGATGTTCCTGCTTTATTTGCCTTTTTTACTAGTAGTTGTAGCACATTGTACATTATTAGGCAGTTTTATTTTCTGTAAAACTTGTACCCTTGTTGTAAAATGTTGTAACGAAGGAAGCATGATGGAATGAAACAGCTTTTGAAAAAGTGTTGTATTTTATATTCTTAGCATTGTATCGCATTATTTTGCACCAAAATGAGATTGAATGGAAATGTGCATTGTGTATTCTCCAAGTCAGGTAGTGAACCGACGCAACAAACTAAACAACCCAACTTAACTAAGAAACAACGAAACCTTAGCAAGTTTACAACTCGATAAGCAAGATACAACAATGTTAATAAACAAAGAGTAACGACTCAATGCACGAAACTTGATGACTCGATAAACAAAATAGCTCGACAAACAAAAACAACAACTCGATAAGCAAAACAACAACTCGATAAGCAAGATTTAACAACAACTCGATAAACAAAGTGCATTTCGGACGATTGTAGTGACGGAGCGCATCCGAAACTGGGGAAAACTCGCACCTTCAACACTCATGATGCATGGAGATGCTAGGAACTTCCTTCTGGAGGCTAAAACAAGACCAAAGCCCCACTTTGCAGCATGGCCGACCACCTTTGGGAGCTGGCCGACTAGCTTTTTCATTTGGAGACCAAGGGGGTGGTCAGCCTACCAGAAAAGGTGGTCGGCCGACCACCTAGCTCAGTAACCATCAGTTTTTCGACACGTGTTGCCCGAACAGTGCCTTATCCTCTTTAAAAGTCCTAGCTTCGTAGTTGATTCATTTCATCTCAATTTTGCACCAAAATGGAGGCGTTTCTCATTGAAAATCTCGCAGCTTGGATTGCTACTTTAGATGGCTCGGAGAAGTTGAACTTCCGGGGCTTCGGCTTGAATGCACTATTCACGCTGAGCCGTACTTCGCTGCACCTTCCTTTCCTCCATGCTGCGGCGAGGTTTTGGAACCCGGTAACGTATGTCTTTAGCTTCAGCGGGTAGGAGATGTGTCCAACTTTTGAAGATTTTCAAGCTTTGATGGAGTCTGAACGCCACGAAGAGATTTTGCTTCAGTTTCGCTTTGGTCACGCCCAAGCTTTAGGGCGGATGTGTGGGCTCACCATGCATGACGCTCGATCTTTGATCTGTAACGGGGAACTAGATATTCTTGGCTTGATTAATCGCTTCTTTGATGCCGGTGACCACGACAACCATCATTGGCAAGGTTTTCGGCAACATGCCCTTTGCTTGTGCATGCTATCTTACTTTTTGCTTGCCCCAGGCTTTAGTGGGTCGAGCATTCGTCTAATTGAAGTTGCTCAAGGCTTGAAGGAAGGAAAGAGCTGCATCGCCATGACATTGGCTGAGACACTGATGGGCTTGGACGCTTTTTATTGCCAGGAGACGACTAGATTTGCGGGGAGTCCACTGCTGCTGCAGGTAATGTTTCCCACCCGATCTCACATATGTATTGCTCACATCACTCGGCCATCAGGCTCGGTTTTTCTCACAAAACCCTTTTTTTACTTTTCTATCATCGTACATCTCTCTATTCTTTATTCTCTCATTTTTCATCCCTCCCCAGGTATGGTTGATGGATAAGTTGCAGGTTGTGGACTCTTGCCCAGCCTACTCAGCTCACGGCTACTTCTTTCGACAATGTCTAATTGATGCCCTTGATGAGGGATGGTGGTTCGACTGGATGTGCAATTTGTTTGCAGATCGCATTGCTTGGCGCTGTCCTTGGCTCAATCTCTCGTCAATGAACTATAGCATGTCCCGGCAGCTCGGGATCTAGTTGATTGGTCTGACCCACTGTGTGTTTTACTTTCTGTTCCGGTTCCAACGCCAGTTCGGTCATGATCAGACTTGCTCGCCAGAGGGGATAGAATATCCTGCCGCATTCCCGGTCCGAGGCGCACAGCTTGCCCGGTATGCCACAACATGGAGGATTAGAGAGCTCCTGGTCCCCGCTCCCATTTTCAGTTGCACTTTGTCCGATGAGTGCTTAGATTGGCTCAATGAAGAGGCACAGATTGAGCCCAGCTTGGCATCAGAGGCTTCGACTAGCTTTGGAAGGGGGCGCAGGGACACCTGACTTATCTATGCCCCGGATTTATTGCTTTGTTAGTACTTTCAAGTTTTCTTTATGAATGTAATAAAAAGCAACTTCAATTTGTATGCAAGAGCAGGAGAATTCTGTATTGAAATCAATGAAATTAAAGATTGTGGGTATTGAAAATTTTCCGTTTTGGTCCAAAAATGGTCTAGTTGTAAAAAGATTAATTTGAACAAAGTCAACTTTTATAAAAACTTTTCAAAACCATTTTCGATATGGATCAGAACTGGACACACCTGAAATTTGTCACTGAGATGCACAACCCCGGATCCCAGTAACTGGAAAGTTGGCCCTAGTTTGAATAGTACCGCGGCATTGCACAGCAATGGAAAGTTTCCCCTAGTCTGAAGAGCACTGCATTGGAGATGTTAACCGAACTCTCGAATGCTGAGTAGACAAAGATAGCCGAGATGATCAGATGGACAAAGTTGATCGGGAAAAAGTTTATGGTTGAACTTCAGGATGAAGTTGCCTACGTATCCCAAAGATGGGAATCAAGCCTTATGTAGTTCAGGGTCAGGTTCACTCAAGTATTTTCACTCTCCTTTTACGCTCTAACTTTTGCCAAGGCCGCCCTTTGCAGGTTTTCAACCTTGCGAGCTCATTTTTTATAATTTTGAATTTTTTGTGCTTTGAGTTTTGCCTAGGTCGCCCTTTCGGGTTTTCGGCCTAGTGAGCCTTTCAAGGGTAATATTTCTTCAACTTGTCCATATTGATTGGCTGTGAGAACTCTAGGCCATCTAGATCCATCAGAACCATAGCTCCACCTGACCAGATAGACTTAATGATGTAGGGACCAGTCCAATTGGGTTTGAACTTGCCCCTTGGGTCCTGGATGGGAGCTCGGTTGTCCTTGAGCACCAAATCTCCTTCCTTTATATTCCTAGATTTAACTTTCTTGTTAAAAGCCCGGGCAATTCTGCGCTGATAACCTTGAACATGGTACAGTGCTTTCAGTCTTCTCTCATCAAAGAGCATGAGTTCTTCAAACCTGCTCTGCTGCCAATCTGCTTCAGCTATTTGACACTCAGCCAGTACTCGCAAAGACAGAATCTCATTTTCAATAGGTAGAACGACCTCCATCCCATAAACCAATGAATACGGAGTCGCCCTAGTAGAAGTTCTGATTGAAGGCCGGTAGCCCCACAGAGCAAACGGCAGCTTATCTGGCCAATCCTGGTAGGTCTCCACCATCTTCTGCAGTATGTGTTTGATGTTCTTGTTGGCGGCCTCAACTGCTCCATTGGTTTGCGGCCGATAGGTAGATGACTTATGAAAAGCCACATTGTATTTTTCCAACAAATCAATCACTTCCTTCTTGAAGTGGGAACCGTTATCTGGAATAATCTCATTTGGGACTCCATAATGATAGATGATGTTGTTTCTGATAATCTTTGCAACGTGCGAAGCCTTCAACATCGCATAGGATTGGGCCTCAACCCACTTTGTGAAACAATCTATCACGACCAGGATGAACTCATGCCCATTCGACCCCTTTGGAGTGACAGCCCCGATCACATCAATTCCCCAGACTGAAAATGGCCATGGCGAAGTCATATTGTACAGCTTTGACGGCGGGATGTTCATGCGATTTGCATGAATTTGACATTTGTGGCATCGCCGAACAAAGCCGATACAATCCTCCTCCATAGTGGACCAGTAGTAACCTTGTTTGAGGATCTTCCGAGCTAACATTACCTCATTCATATGCGCATCACATTCCCCTCCAGGGATGGCCTCCATTAGGCGCTTCGATTCTTCGGCATCGACACACAGTTTATGCATTCCCAGATGACCTCTCCTATAAAGCTTACCCCCACAGATGATGAACTAAATGGCCATTCTTCTGATTGCCCTTTTATCCTCGGCATTTACCCCTGATGGATATGCTTCCTTCTCCAAGAAATTCCAAATATCGTAATACCAGGGGTTTTCATCTTGAACCTCATCTATAGCAGCAATCGTCTTGTAGGCTGGTACAAATTTCTGGTCAATGATGACTGGACGCATCCGCACTCCGAACGGGATGTCTATCACGGAAGATAGAGTTGCTAAAGAATCTGCGAACCTGTTGTTCTCTCTTAGTAGATGAGCAAAGTTTAGCTTCTCAAACTGAGGAATTAACAAATCTAAGGTCTGGTGATACATCATCATCTTTTCTTCTTTGACTTTCCAGTCTCCTTTTGCTTGAGACACAACAAGGTTTGAGTCCCCAATGACGTCCAGCCGTTATGCCCCTAGTTCCAGGGCTGCTTCTAGACCAGTAATGCATGCGTTATATTCTGCTTCGTTGTTCGAGACTTTGAATTAGAGCTTGAAGGCTACAGGGATACGGGACTTGTTAGGTGCTATCAGCAACACTCCTATCCCATACCCGTACTGGTTTGACGCTCCGTCAAAGTACATCGTCCAAAATTCATCGTCGATATGCAAAATGGCCTCATCTGGGAATAAGTACTCAACTGCTTCACCCCCTTCCATTGGATGATCGGCTAAGAATTCTGCTACTGCTCTTCCCTTGACTGACTTGCGTGTTACATATTTCAGATCGAATTCGGAAAGCAATAGTAACCAACGAGCTAGCATACCCGTAAGTGCTGGTTTCTCGAAAAGATATTTGATGGGATCGAGTCATGAAACCAACATTACGAAGTGAGCTAACATGTAGTGCCACAGCTTCCTGGTAGCCCATACCAAAACTAAGCAAGCCTTCTCCAACGGTGTGTAGCGAGTCTCATACTCTGGCATCTTCTTGCTCAGATAGTAGATGGCTCTTTCCACTTTGTCCTCTGATTCTTGTGCGAGCATACAGCCCATTGTAGTCTCAGTCACTGAAAGGTACAATATCAACGGTTTCCCCCGCTCTGGTGGTGACAACACGAGTGGGTTCTGTAAGTATTCCTTGATCTGTTCAAAAGCAGCTTGGCATCGGTCGTCTCATTGGAATTTCTTTCCTTTCTTTAGGAGACCAAAAAGTGGTTCACAAGTCAAGGGTAATTTTGAGATAAACCGTCTTATGAATTGCACCTTACCCAGAAAGCCTCGCACCTCCTTTTCAGTCCTTGGTGGTGGCATTTCTAAGATGGCCTTGATTTTGGAAGGGTCGACTTCGATACCTCTCTGTGTAATCAGAAACCCCAGTATTTTTCCCGCTGTAACACCGAACTTACACTTCTGAGGATTCAGCCGCAACCGAAATTCTCTGATCCTTTGGAAGAACTTTTGCAAGCCGGTTTAGTGGCCCTCTCTTTCCTTGGACTTGACAATCATGTCATCCACGTACACCTCAACCTCTTTATGGATCATGTCGTGTAATATTGTGGTTGTGGCCCGTTGATAAGTAGCTCCAGCATTCTTCAACCCAAACGGCATTACTCTATAGCAGTATGTCCCCCACGGGGTGGTGAATGTAGTCTTTTCCCGGTCTTCCGGTGCCATCACTATCTGATTGTACCCTGAGAAGCCATCCATGAACGAAAGCAAAGCATGCCCCACTGTGAAGTCCACCAACTCATCGATGTACGGCAAGGAAAAGTCGTCCTTCGGACTGGCTCTATTCAGGTCCCTGAAATCCACGCATACCCAGATCCTGCCATCCCTCTTTGACACCGGAACAATGTTGGCCAACCAAGTCGGGTATTCGGATACCAGCAAAAATCCTGCATCAATTTGCTTGGTGACCTCTTCCTTGATCTCGAGAGCCCAGTCCGGGCGGATCCTCCTGAGTTTCTGCTTGACGGGTCGGGCCTCGGGGTCAAGAGGGATTCGGTGCTGTACAATCTCAGGATCAATCCCAGGCATGTCTTCGTAGGACCACGCGAAAACATCTTTGAAATCTTTTAATAAAGTGACTAAGCGCTCGCGTTCCTTTAAAGACAACGTGGACCTGATCTGGACCAGCCGCGGGTCCTCCTCAGTACCAATATTCACGGTAGTGATTTCATCAACTAAAGGTTTAACAAATCTTTCCTGCTCTTGTTCAATTAAGCGTTGCAAAATCGGAGAAATTTCATTCTCGTCGTTTTTATCAAAATTTTGAAAGTCTGAGTTAATGCAATAAATCAAAGGCACAGAAAAGTACTCAAAAACCACAGCTACTTGATTCTCATTAAGCACATCCAAATCGTCCGATTCCTCGGTTACAACAGACTCAAAAGAGAAAGAAAAAGACGACCTGGACAAAACTGTGGCATCCGGGTTATCATCCCCAGGATTACCAGACTCAGACTCAGTCGAGCTGGAACCTGATTTCGACTCACAAGACTCGGTGGAATCAGATTCTGGCTTATTACCTGACCTGGTGCTGCTGCACAAAAACCCCTCTTCGTATTGCCAAGTGAGAGAGGGTGCGATAGATGCATCCAAAATAGTTGCTGGTAGGCCCGCAGCCGTTTCCTTCCCAATCATGGAAACCGAGAAGTTATCTCCTAAGCACTTCTGGTCGATCGGAGGATCTGAAAGTAGACAAGCCAATGCTACCCCCAATTTCAATTTCAGCGCCCTCGGAATCCACTTCCTTACACTGCTCAACTTCAGCTGATGGGTCTGTTTGCTTTTCGGCAACGTCATCCCTAGATAATTGCAGGTCGAAGAAGATCTCGAAACCTGGCACGCGCTTTTTTTTCGCGTTCAGCCATGGCTCTGGGAAGCCACAAAACGGAAAGTCCTTCCCTTCCCGGACGAAGCGTCTGTTTAGCGTACCCTGAATGGGCCTATGCATCAGCTCAAAAGGCTTCCCAGCCTGCTTCGCTCTGGCTCTTCCAGCCATTTCCTTTCCCTTTCTTATCCAATCCTCTTTGGTGGGCAGATAACCTAATCCAAAGGTATGGGGGTTATGTGGCACTTCGGCCAATGCTGCGACGCCCTTCTGGCCACTCCTTCCCAATCCCATCCCGGGGATGTGTTGAAGCTTGTTCATGAGGTATACAGATTGAGCACTGATATACACTCCCTCATTAACAGCCATGATGTTTCGCACAACCCCGAGCCTAAGCTAAGGTAAACCCTGACATAAACACATCTTCTATGCCGTGCTCAATTTCTAGGATTGGTGTAGACACCTCCGGCGGTGGATGGATCGATGAATTCCAAAACACAATGGCTACTCCCTTTCCACGGGGGTATTTCACCATCTGATGTAAGGTGGACGACACTGCCTTTACCTGGTGCAGCCACGACTGTCCCAAAAGCAGGTTGAAAGTTGCAGGAACCTCTAAGACATGGAAATCTATCTCATGCTGTCCCGGCCCAACTTTGGTCTAGATCTTTACTGTCCCCATGACTTCTCGGCTCGTGTTTTCATATGCCCGAATTACCTGGGCTGTCGGTATAAAGTCCGCGGTCTTCAAACCGATTGCATACGCTGTCCTTGCCAGGCACACGTTGATGGCGGATTCGGTATCAACAAGAACTACCGGTATCCATTTATTTCTACACTCCATAGAGATGTAGAGTGGCTTATTGTGGTTTGCACTCTCAGGTGGCAGTTCTTTGTCAGAAAAAGTCAGCATCAGGGTAGCTCCTCCCAGAAAGACTAATCCTACCAGTTTCTATCGAGAGTTTAGCCTTGTCCATGGCAGATATGACAGCCTGTCTGTGTACTCGTGATGCCATACGCAATCCCCGGATGGAGATGTCTGCATGTATCTTTTTTAACTGTTTGAGCACAGCCTTTTCTTCAAGTTGTTTCTCTTTCTGTCTCTCAGCTTCCTTATCCTTCCCAGATGCCTCTGGCTAGTCTAGGTGCGGGGGCTTGAAATACCGCCCGCTTCTTGTCATGTGATCAACCTCATCGAGATACCAGGTGTTGTTTGGTTGATTGCTTCCCTAATCCTCGTCTGTGTGGGCAAGACATAAATCATTGTCCTCCCACCACATCCCATGAGTAGCCAACAGACATTTGTCTGGCTCCGGCATGATTGTACTCGCAGTACTTTCAGCCCACATGCTCACAGCATCTTCTGTCCTTGTGCCCATAGCATTTTCGATCCCCTCATGGGCTTTGGCTTTCCTGGTTCTCTCAGAATCCCAAAACTTTTCTTGTTCCACCTGCGTCGGCGCAGTTTGTTGTTCAGCTTTCCTTGTATTCACAATGCTTCCGTTCTGAGCAAAATTCTTCGTACCGGCACTCTCCGGCAATGTACTCTGATTTCCGGCTCTTCTGGCCACAGCTGATACCCTCGCCCTTACCGGGACCTATTCTGGTTGGAACTCTTCCACCACATCCGGTTGATCGTCCAGCCATCCGGTAGCCTCTGCCGATTCCTCATAATCAAACCAGTTGACTACCGCGCCCCTTGATTCTTGGTCATCGAAAAACTGTAGGTTGGCAAAGTCCTTTTCTACAGCCGTCAAATCATCTATTCCTTGCTCAAATCTATCCCCCTGGATCATACACAGTTCTTCTCTCTCTGGCAATTCTACACTTGGCTCTGACTGGCCCACTGACAGGATGTAATCGCTCGGATCGTAGGCTTCTCCAGCAAAATTCCCAAATTGCTCAAACCCTGACTCAACAGTTCCATCCTCCTCTGTAACCTCCCATGCATCGTCTTCAACAGCTACCACCATTGGCTTAGGTTGGGTTGTGGAGATGTCCAGTATGCACAAAAAGTCAGTGCAGTCAGGAAGGAGCACCTCTGGCTTTGGTAGATGGGACAGAGTGATATAGATGTTAGGACCGTAAGACATGACCCCAGTCTGGATAAAGTTGATTCTTTTGGGAGGTGGAGCTTGGTTGTGTGTAGGGAGCGGGTTGGTTGTGACATTGGGTCTTTCTGGTGGCAAAATCACCTGTTTGTCAATGAGATCTTGAATCTTGTGACGCAATTTGAAACATTGGTCGGTGTCATGACCGTGTTGTTGGTGATATGCGCAATATTTAGCTGGGTTGTGAGTGGGGGGGAGTGGATTTGGCAATGGCCTCGGTTCCAGGGGTTTTAGATGCCCTTTTCTGATTAAGACCCCTAGAGCCTTGGACAGGGGCATGTACAATGGGGTGAAGGTTCTTTGGCCTCTGGGTTGGTATTTGGTGGTCTGTGTATTGCTTCCGGATGCATCGGAGAAGGGTGTGGCTGCCATGGGCCTTGGAAGGGGAGGGGGAATGGTGGCGACCATGCTTACCTCCGAAGTTCTTGCAGTTGCAGCTCCACTCGGGCCTGCATTGTTGTTGCGGTTAAAGGTTCTTCGGGGTTGCTCTCTATCTTGGTCAATTAGACCCTGTTTCATTGCATCTTCAATTTGTACCCCCATCTCGTACAGATCTGAAAAGGTGGGGAAGGGGAGCACAATCATTTTTTGCATCAGTTTTGGCTGGAGATTGTGCACAATCATCCTGATCTAGTCCTTATCGGTGGGCCTTAGAGTCATCATCGAGGCCTTCGCTCTCCACCGGGTCACGAAATTCGAGAAGCTCTCTTTGGGCTCTTGCCTTGTTGTTTCGAGATCACTGGTTGTAATCTCGATTTGGGTGTTGTAAGAGTATTGCGCAACAAAGGCCTCGGCCATTTCATCCCAACTTCGCTTGACATCATCCTCCAATTTCGCATACCAGATAGCGGCCATACCCGACAGGGTCCGGCCGAATAGTGAAAGCTTTTGGGGTCTGGTTAGGCCCATCGGTCGTAGTATATCTGAGAATAGCGGGAGGTGGACCATGGGATCCCCAGATCCGTCGAAGCGATCGATCTGCGGCTTTTTGAATCTATTCAGCAACGTCACAGCCACATCGGTATATCCGTCTTCGATATCCGGGATAGCCTTTACCCCCTAGGATTTTTTGAATAGCTTCTCGAGCTTGCTCAATTTCAGTGCTGTAGGGTCTACTTCAAACTCGAAGGGAGAGTCCGGGTGGTTGATGGGTGTATGTATCTTGGATAATTGAGGTGGAAGCGAGGGCGGAGCCAGCCCCGTTGGGATGTCTATGTCCTCCTGAATGGCATGGACATTTGGCAAAATGTTCTGGGCATTTGGCAAGACATTCTGGGTAGTTGGTGTCTGCTCAGGTAGCGGGACCCCTAGTGGGAGAGGAACTGGATGTGAGGCTGATGCTCCGGCTTGCTGTTGTAGCCGGGTAATTAGTTCCGCCTGTTGGGCCATGATTGTGGCCTATTGTTTAGAGAACTCTGTTTGGCGGACAGCGTCCTCTTGCGTTTGCTTCATACTCTCTTGGAGTTGGCGCATCATTTCTTCCATTCCGGCCATGTTCTGCTGATCCTGCTGACTGACTGGTATGTGTATTTCTATGGTAGAAACTGAGACCTCGGCAAATTTCCTCATTGCTAAGGTAGACCATCGCTCGTAACCTCTCGCCGGACACACTACGCTTTCTCGGCCTCCGTTTGACAACCGGGGGTAGAGAATGAAACACTGGTTGTCCGTCAACCAGATCCTCAGATCGATTGAGCCGACAACCTCTTGTCCAGAGTGCTTGGGGAATATCTGCTTGGTTTGAAGCAATTGTGCTAAAACCTACCCTAGCAAAAAGATAAATAAAGCAATAAGGAAATAAATAACCAGATAAACGAACAGCATAGCAGCTTAAAATAAATGCACAACACACAGCTGGGCATAACAACACACGGTCGATAAGCTGAATACACACTGTCCTCAAACACTGATCACTATCCCTGAATCACTGTCCTCCAAGACTGAATCTGATACTCGTAGATAACTGATTCTCAAACACTGACTGATGCCCGCAGGCCTGATGCCTAAACTCGTAAATTGATACATGCATTTCCCTGTAGAGACGTACTCTAAAAGCACATAACAGATAAGTGAGAGCCAAAACACCCCTACGTTGGGGTAAGGTTTTCCTGTCCTATTTTGTCAGGAGCTAGGGTTTCACTACGCACGCAGCGGTTTCAAACAACCTATATCGGGTAAGCAACCTGTCCTAGTTTGGAATGGTCAATACGGATTCCGAATATGCACTAGGTTGAATGGTCAAAAGGGTGCCCCGGTAAAACTGGGGTTTGTGTTTCCATACTGGTAGAGCCCGTAACCGGTAAGCCTTATGGCACGCAGCCTCTGGCAGACCGCTCAGGAATAGCAGATGGCAAACACGGTGTCCTAGGCGCACCAATGCACATGCAATGCAAAGAAACACATAAGTGTAGTCAAAACAAGATATCATAAGTTCGAGTCAAGTTCTCTAAGTCCCCAGCAGAGTTGCCAAAAACTGTAGACGCGCCCTTGGGCCTCACTACAGTTCGGACTCAAATTGTCACGGTTCTTAATCTAAACAAAAGAGTCCAAATCCGGCAAATCGTTTTTCTAAATAGATTTTTTTGTAAAGAAGTGCCAAAAATGGACTGATTTGTCAGATACAGAGTCGCCACCTAAATATTTTATTTTGGAGAATTTAGGAAACCCTGACTCGTGCTTAAGGCTACGTGTCCGTCATCACCAAAGTTGCCTCGGCTCGGGAACTTGGGTACGATTGGGGAAGGTCACTTTGTGAGTACCCCCGCTTGCCCGATCAAAGATCGGCCTCTACTAACCATGATATCTAGTTTTGAAAACATTATGCGTTCTTATTCCGGTTATTAGCCTAGATTTACTACATGATGCGCACAACATACAAGTATAGACTGGATCGTCTGAATTAGAACGAAACATCTCATGTTTGTTTTGAAAACGGTTTTCTACTCGCTGTGGACGTGCCCTGAGGGACTTATGCTACCACAGTTCGGACTCGTTTTTGTTACCGTTCTTAATCTGAACCAAAGAGTCCAAATCCGGCAAATCGTTTTGAGAAAAACAGATTTTTGAAAGAAGTGCCAAACATGGACTGCTTTGCCAGATACAAAGTTGCCACCTAAATATTTTTTATGGGGGAATTTAGGAAACCCTGACTTGGTGCCAAAGGCCACGTGTCCGTTATCACCAATGTTGCCTCGGCTCGAGAGCTTGGGTACGATTGGGGAAGGTCAGCTATGAGCACCCCCTCTCACCTGATCAGAAGATCGGCCTCTACTAACCATGATATTTAGTTTTGAAAACATTATGCATTCTTATTCCAGTTATTAGCCTAGAATTACTATGTTATGAACACAGCAAACAAGTATAGACCAAATCGCCTAAATTGGAACAAAACATTTCATGTTTGTTTTGAAAAATGGTTTGCTGCTCGTAAGTAGGCTAAAATGCAGATTTTGCCACCCTCAAGTGGGCTTTAGAAAAGATGGTTTTGCCACTATCTAGTGGGCTTAAAACTCACAGTTTTGATGTGTTATTCCAATCCAGGTAATTTAACCTCCATCCACAGGCATTCAAGCAGTTATCACACATAAGCAGCTAGCTTCATGGTAATCATGCTATCATGCTAACATTCACACTCATGCGAGATGCTAAAACATAAAATACTTACAGTGTACTCCGTGCCAAAACAGTAAACTAGTTAGCAAACATGTGTGACCCTAGTTCATGTTAAAATGGCTAATGCAATGCATACAAAATGTCGCTAGAATAGGCTCGGCTAATCTAAGAATGACATGAGAAAATGCACAGATAGCATGTATTCAAGTTAGATTTGAAATACTTATGCAGTTAGCGTAATGCGCCGAGCCCGGTGCATGCAATACTGATGAATGATGCACGCATGCATAGCATAAGGTATGCTAAATTAAACGTGCCGTAATACTAACCATCAAAAGCAGGTAAGTAAAAGGGAGAAAGAAGTGGGGGTTGGAAGACATGCACACACGCACCCACACTTATTACAAATTCGCCCTCGCTCGGAGGGATCGAAAGAATAATACAATTAATTAATCCTACAAGCTAATTAAAATATTACAGACCAATTAATTAATTAACAAATTAACTAATCTAACAAAAACAACAAACAGCAGCCTCAAGAAGAGGGTCCAGTGCATGCGCGCTCGGTTCCGCTCGGAAATCACTGCCATGCACAAGATGCCTCTGCTTTGGCTGTTATCCTCCTCTGAAGACTGCACAAGTCCTAAGGTTGCTTCTCTGAGTGCTCTAGAATACCACCGGCTAAAGGGATTGATCACCAGCCATTTGTAATGGTCACCGGCCAGAAAATACTCCATCAGCCAACGATGGATGGCCGGTCGGCACTGAAGATGGCCGGCTGGCCAAATCTCCCTGCAGAAACTGATTTGGCAGCAGCAGAGGACAATACTTGGCATGGCAATGCATTTCAAGCAATGTATGCACCAACAACACTCCTTATCAAGTGTATGACTCAAAGGACGATGGGCCTCGATTTTCGGACCACCAATCACGTATTTCCATGCATGATGGCCCAAAGAATCGAGTGTGTATGTTGATATGGAATGCAATGCACATAATCAAACAATGGGGCTTAACCTCTATCACAAGCAATTCAAGAGGCCAAGCATGCATGCGAATGCAATGCAACTTAGGCATAGAAGCTAAGTATGCAACATGGAAATGCAAAGAAGCATACAAAGCATACAATGGTCATGTAAGATATGCAAGGCATGAGACAATGCAACCAACAAGTACGCAAGGCACAATGTGGGTATTCAGGCATATAAGCAAACATGTGACTTCATTCAATCAGGCAACTTCAATCATGCAACAATACACAAATATGCAACAACATACAAGGTGAGCATGCAATCACATGCAAAGGAGGGGACTTACACTAATTGGACAGCTCTATACTAAGCCCAAAACAGTGGCCAAAGGTTGAGGAAGTGGAGCCAAATACACATACAAGCATGCATATAAACATGGTCCATCACTTAGGCACAAAGAGCAACTTCTAAGCACACTTAAAAGAGGCTAAACATGGATATATGGCATGCATTATAAGCTCTGAAATAACATGGTAAGTGGTTCCAAACCACTGAAATAATGCAAATAATGCATGCTCATGGTTCATGCACTTAAGGCTCACAAGCCAAGAATACAATGGGGCTATACTAAGCATGCCATGGTCGACCAAAACAACCAAAAATAGAACTTGAGCATACCAAAATAAACACAAAACCTTCACAAAGCTTGGCCAAAAACATGCTAAAATAAGGGTCAAAACCTAAAGCATGTTAAGGCCTAAACATGGCATTACAAGACATGTATGCTAAGCAAGCATGGTGTACCTAAACCAACTCAACACAATGTTATTTCATGGAAAAATAAGCATAAATATCAGTCAAGGCATCATCAACACACACTTAAACTAGATGCTCCATCAAGAGGCAAAAATAGCCCTTTTCAAGGACAACAAGGAGCGGGGGTGGCCCTCTCCTTCTTAGGACCTCAAGGCACCATCCTCACCTCTGAAATCCCTCAAGATTTCAATGGTGAGGAGGCCCAAACACAATGGTCCCGGAGCTCAACCAAAAAAAGCACAAAATGGAGCCTAGCAAGGCTTAGGAGGGGTCAAACAACCCCAAAACGTAAAACACCCTTAACAAACTATTTAGAGCACTAAAAAACAAAACTTTTATATGTTATACACAAAGCTCAAAAACAGTTGTAAGGTAGGCAAAAATACAATGCAAAAATGGGATATTTAAAGGAATAAGTGCTCACCCTTGTAGACCCTCTTCAAGGATGGGAGACCAGCAGCTTTCTTGGCTCAAACCAGCTCCAAAACTCCAAAAACAACCTTCAAGGGCCTCAGCTCCAAGAGAAGGTGTGATGGTGGGTGTTTGTGTGCAAAAATGAGACTAAACACACACAAGGCAAAAGAGAGAGCAATATAGAGATAGGATAGAGACACTATGACCTAACCCTAAAAACCAGAGCTCTCTTTTGAAATTTTTTGTAACCCTAAAAGAGGGAGAGAAGGCCTCCTCTTATAGAGCTCAATCTTGTAAGCTTACAAGACAAGCTTGCTAAGAGGGAGATCCCTCCATACACGTGTATGGAGGGGAGCCAAGTGCATGCCAGCTGCACAAAAATATTTGCAAAAGCAGATGCATAGTAGTCTGCCCGCCAAAAATGCAATGGGCCAAAAAAAGATAGCCGGCCGGCCATCTATAGTGCCGGCCAGCCAAACATTTGACCGGCGGCAACAAAACACAGCCGGTGGCCTCAAGCCTTGGCCGGTGGAGTGTGGGGATGGCCCACAAGCCATTCCCTACCCCTCCAAGGCAAAACACAAGTGTTTGGTGCAAAACCAGACACGAAATAGTCGAGTCGAGAGATCCTGAGGCAAGACACATAGCCGAGACCTCCAGGAACTCAAGACGAACACAAACATGGATGATCACCGAGTGTTCAAGTGGTGACGTCCAAGTCTTGAGGACGGTCAAAAATGGGGTGTCTACACTCGCAAGTAGGCTAAAATATGGATTTGTCACTCTCAGGTGGGCTTAGAAAACAAGATGATTTGCCACTGTCTAGTGGGCTTAAAACTCACAGTCGATGAATTGTTCCAATCCAAATAACCCAACCTTCACCCACAAGCATTCAGGCAGGTATATCACATAAGCACATAGCCTCATGGCAAGCATGCTATCATGGCAGTCACTCACACACATGCAAGGATGCTAAAGCATAAACACTTACTGAGTACTCCAAGCCAAAACAGAAGCTATGTTAGAAATCCATGCATGATCATAACTATGCAGAAATGCCTAATGCAACACATGCAAAAATACAACTACAATAGGCTCGGCTATTCTAAGATGGCATATGATGATGCTACAGCTAACATGTATTCAAGTTGGAATTGAAATACAAATGCAGTTAGTATGATGCGCCGAACCCGGTGCATGCAAAAAACAGATGAATGATGCAAACATGCAAGCATAGGTATGCTAATTGAAACATGCCCAAATCTAACCATTATAAGCTGGTAAATAAAAGGGAGAAAGACGTGGGGTTGGAAGACATGCATCACACACACGCATACTTATTATACAATTGCCCTTGCTCGGAGGGTCCGAATAAATAATACAGTCCAAATCAATAATTAAATATTACAAAACCCTAATTAATTAACTAGGAAAGCAATAAACTAACATGCAAATCCATGGACCGCCTCGGCTCTGTTCCGAATGATGAATGATGCATGTTCGAGTTGCCTTGTGCGAAAATTCATTGCAATGCCCCGATTCACCTCTGTTTACACTTAATCCCGGAATGCTGTTGATTTCTGATTTGCTGCAACAGAGAACAAGAAAGGGACATGGCAAAGTATTTTCACATATGTATGCACACCTCGATCCTCGTGTCACCAATCACGCATCACGATGCATGATGGCCGAGGAGTCGAATTGCATGACTCAATGTGAAATGAATGCACATGAAAACACAACAAGACCTAAACTCCATCATAGGTAATCCGGAGTGTCGGCGACCAGGAATTTGAGACACGTTTCGTCATTCGGAGTACGAAACGTCCCTCGTTTCCCGATCTTGGGCTAACTCCTATCCCAAACACAATGCAAATGAGATGGCATACACAATGCGACTAACATACAACCTAGCATACGCAATGCTATGAAATGGCATACACAATGCTCGATGTAACATGGCATACACAATGCTCTAACATGCAACCTAGCATACGCAGTGCTATGAATCGAAATGGCATACACAATGCAATATGGGCTTACACCAATATGAGTGGACCTCAGCCACATCCACATCAGCGGCCATAAGATGAAAATGAGATAACCGAAATGCGCGCACACATGCACGTAAACTGAGGACCGATCCTAAGACACAACATGCAACTCTAACAAGGCATGGCAAAGAATAAGAGATGGCATATGAACATGTAAATTCCAGCACTGAAACATGATGCTAAATGGTCCTGAAACATGGAAATATGGCACCCGATGCATGAAGTAAACCTCGAAACTCAAAACTAGGCACATGTATTGACTTATAGCTATGCAAAGCAAGCATTATTTGAATATGAAGCGCAAAGACAGAGCCAAGGAAGTCCCAAAACATGCATATTTCTAGTTTAAAGCATGGCCAAAAAGTGCTAACATGATGGGCTAAAACAACATGCAACAATGGCTAGTAAACATGGTTTATATGGCATGTATATGAAGCACAAGAGAACTCATCAAACCAGCCAAAATCAGTGAATAAAACATGTCAAAATACTCCCAAATAACCTCTAAAATGCAGCCAACACATGCAAAAATGATGAGTTCCTTTAAAGGGCCATACAAGGGGTTGTTAAGCACATATAAGATAGACACTTAGCAAGACCAAAACAACTCTGGAAATGGATTATGACAGCCCTAAAACTCACCAAATAGGCCAAGAAATCAGTCTAGGAAACATGAAAAGGAAGGCCTCTTTGAGAGGCCTTGAATGGGATTGCTCTACACATGCATCATAGACATAAGATATGGCAAAATAGGCTCTTAACAAAGCCTAGGCAGACCTTAAAACCCTCAGAATAAGGTGTGAAACATGACTTCAATGCATGCAAAATACTATCCCTTTGGAAGGCCAAACATGCTAGTAAAGAGAATGAAGGGTGAGAGGGTCACCCCTCTATGATTTCAAAGCTCAAAACCTCATCAAAATCACTAAAAATCCACTGGATTTTAGTGGCTAAGAGGCCAAAATAAGGCCAATGCAAATGCTCAAATGTATGGCTCAAAGCATGTAGAAATAAAGCATGGAAGGAAGGAGATGACTCCAAATAGAAACGTGACCTCAAAAAAACTTAAAGAGGAGGTCAAAACAAGAATTTTTTCCATTTTATAGCATATCTCGAAAATGTTCACAAGTAAGGCTAAAATATGATGCAAAAATAGCCCTAAAAGAGAGATTGAACAAACAAGGAAATAGATGACTTCAAACAGAAAAATGCCCTTAATCAAAGTTGAAGAGGGGGTCAAAATAAGACACTTTATAATTTGGGTCGAAGCCCGAAAATGCAAGCAAGAAGGGCTAAGGTATAGAGCAAGTTAAAGCTTCAAAGAGGGGGAAGATGACTTACCCTTGTAGCACAGCAATGCAACAGCTTTTGGTCCAATAAAATGAGCTCCTAACCTCTAAAAATTAGCCTCAAGGTGTTTTAATGAGTGGTGGAGGTTGTAGGCTTGGAGGTGTAGTGTAAATGCCAAGAACAATGGGTGTTTTGAGCTTTGATGAGAGAGCTGTGGAGTATTGTATGTATAAATCCCAATTGGTTTTTTCTAACCCTTTCAAAATGAGGTGGAGGGTTGGTTATATAGAGGAGAAGAAGTGAGGCTTCTTGGAGAAGCCAAGAAAAAGGTTTAAGGCTTCTAAGAGACGCTTGACCAAAGGGGTCTAGCTTCTTGAGGAAGCTAAACCAAAAGGGTCAAGCTTCCCCAAGAAGCTTGACCAAAAGGGCCAAGCTCTCCTTGAAACCAAGCAAAAGGGTGAAAACCACCTTAAATGGACCAAAAACCAGGGCAGACCCTCGGACAGAGAGACAGGGTGCAAAATAGCTGGCACAGCTGGAATGCATCCAAGGAGAAAAACCTGGCCGATCAGGTTCAAAAGGCCAAGGTGGCCGGCCGGCCACCTCCCCTAGTCGGCCAACCAGGGGTCAAAGGGGTCAAGAAAAATTACTGGTCGGCCACCCCAAAAAGGTGGCCTCCCAGATGAGTACAACACAGCTGTGTAGAGAAAAACCAGAAAAAGTGGTTCAAGAGAGAGAAAAACCAGCTTTTTAGAGGGGTTCAAAAGGGTCAGGAAGAATTACTGGTCGGCTTACCCATATTAGTGGCCTCCCAAGTGTGTAGAACACAATGATGGTATGAAAAGCCAGAAATTGTGGCTCAAAAGTGAGAAAAACCAGCTTTCTGTCAAAAAAACCAGCTTTTGGAGAGAGAAAATAAGAAAACTGGTTTTTCAGAAAAAAAGCTGGTCTCCCACCCCCCTACAACCTTCCTAATAATGAAAATAGGGTCCACACCAAAAATGAACCCTAACCGATGCAAAACGAGGGTTCGGGGGTCAAAACGCGCGGTCTAGGGTCCTGAAAACAAGCTGTTAAGCATCGGAGGTGGCGTATGACCACGAAAGTGGTCTCCCGGGCCACAGTGTCCCTCTAAAGGGAGGAAATAAGGTGTGTTCCAAAAATCGGAGCACTCAGAGGTAGTTAGGCGGTCCCAAACCGAGGTGCATGGCCGACGGCTCCGAAAATCGGAAACTGACCTGCAAACGGGAAAAAATGGCCTACAACCACGAAACATAGCCTACGGCCACTGAGAGATAGTCTACGAGACTTCTCCTTCCCCTCAGGAAGAGAAAATAGAGAAAACAGGACCCGATTCGCAAACCGAGGCAAAGCACAAAAGAGCCCGGAAGTCTAGAGGCAAGGCTCGCAGCCGAGACTTTGAAACTCCAGAACGAGCAAACTATGCAACATCACCGAGCGCTCAAATGGTGACATCTGAGTCTTAAGGTCGGTCAAAAATGGGGTGTCTACAGCTGCCAGGTGATCTGTAAATGACATGTAGTTTGTTATCTATTGTTATTGAAAATACAGTGCAAAGCGAAGCTTAAATAAGCTCTAAAGTTGAACATACCTCTGCGGGGGTGATGGTGTTGAAGTAGCGGCGGAAGAAGATGAAAGACTCCCGCGGTCTCCGCACACACCTTACGTTGAAGTGTCGAGAGAATGGAACGCTGAGGGGAGTCTCATCGTCAGGCACTGGCGTAAGCCTCGGGAAGTAGGCATAGACCCACAACTGCAGGGCAAATATCAGTACGCTTATCAGAGAAAGTAGAATGCATAATAAAGCAGAAATCACAGAGCAGTGTATTGTGCGGAGTGTACTGTGTGTGCAGTGTACAGTCAGTATAAAGCAGAGTATATGTGTACCGTGTGTGCCATATACAGTCAGCGTGAAGCAGACCGCAGTGTGTGCAGTATACAGAGTACAGAAATGTAAAGCAGAAAATAAGATGTACCTCCCAAGCCTGCCAGTAGCCTCCGAGCAACTGCCCACTGCAACGGGAGGCTGAGCTCATGTATCCATACAGAGTAGCCAAGGCTGCGCCACTCCAGTCGTAGTGCAAGATCCTGGTGACGTCCACTAAAGCGCTTAGAAAACAGAGGGGTGCAGTGTTCGCCCGGTCGGCGAAAATGGTCATTCTCAGCAGAAACATGAGGAAGCCGCGGGCGTACTGCTCCACCTCCTCCTAAGCCATCGGTGCCTCCTCGGCCAACCTGGTTGAACCCTGAAGTGGCTCTCGAACCATGAATATCTGACGAATCCAGGGCGGGCAAGAGGTGGCAGCTCACCAAGCAAATGTATCTGGGCAGCCTCCCACTCGTCCATGTCGGTGTCAAAGGGGATCGGATCACCCCCTACCCCGATGCCGATAAGCATCGAGAAGTCATAGGGAGTCATCGTCATGTCTCCTGCGGCAGAAAAGTGGAAGGAGTCAGTGGTATCCCACCACCTCTCCACCAGAGTGGTGAGAAGAGGCCTGCTCACGGTAAGGCATGAAAGTCCTCTGCAGAAGGCGCCGAAGTCGGCCTGGTCTACGATATGACGGACTGCGTCCGGTAACTCCATATACCAATCGCGGGCGGGGACATTCCCATACCCTCGGAAGGCATGGGAATCCCCCTGTATTAAAAAACAAACAGTTGCGAAGCAATATTCAATATACAGTTTTGAAGAACAGTCAAAATTGATGCAAATACAACGTGTGTGCACGTGTTCAAAATCAAACAAACATCGAGTGCCGGTGTGCTTGCAGTAAACTACAACATGTGACGTGTCAATATGTTCAAGTGGTTCAGTACGGATATAGCGTGTGTGCACGTTTTTCAAGTTCAAACAGACATCGGGTGCCGGTGTGCTTGCAGTGAACTACAGTGTATGATGTGTCAGTATGTTTGAGTGGTTCAGGGCAAATATAGTATGTGTGCGCGTGTTCCAATTCAAACAGATATCAAGTGTAAGTGTGTTCACAGTCAACTACAGTATACAGTGTATCCGGGCTAAGCAGTTAAAGAACAGAATCAACTATGGCAGTTAAGTGTTCTACATTGTGGAAAACGAAACAGGGAAGAATATAACTCAGAAGCACCGTATGATAGATGTGACTCCGGCTCGCGCAGGAGAAGCTCTGAAGGCACCATTCTGTCAAAACTCTGGAATTGGCGATGTCCGTCAGGAGGAAGCACGTGAATCGCCGGCCAGTAGGTCGTCGGATCGAATGGACGGACGCTCAAGGGCAAGAGCTCGCCCTCGGGATCCATCTCATGCTCCAGGGGAGTCCCGCCTTGTGGAAGATCGTTTGCCATGCCAAGAGTAGTGTGAAAATGGCCGGAAGAGGGAAAATCGGTCTAGGATGCAAAAAGTCAATGGAAAGTCAACCCCAGGAGGGCGAAAAATGGCCGAAAAAGCTGAAGTGTGGAAAAGGCACAGAAATCAAGAAAAAACTTGAGGGAAACATGCCCCAAGTGGTGAAAATCGCAAAATAAACACCGAAACGAAGTTTCGTTCGGTTCAAAACGTTCGAAACACGAAGGTATTCGCGAATCAAACGTCGAAATGGGCGCTAAAACCGAGGAAAACGGGGAAATGAAGGAAGAAAAATGCCCTAGAGAGACACGAGAAGAAATCTCGAACAAGAAGAAGTGAACAAAATAGGGTTTGAAGCCCTATTTTAAAAGACTCGAGGCCAAAAGACCAAACTGCCCCAATTCAGGCAGATTTAGCCGGTCGGCCACACTGTTGGCCGGTAGAATATTTTTGTGGCCGGTGACCCCCCCTGATGGCCGGTGAGCCTCCTACAACCTTGTTTGGGTTAGATGTGTGGTTTGGGCCTCCATTGCTCAAGACAGTGCAAGAAAAGGCATTTTCGAAGCTCAACCAGTCTCCTTTTTGACTTCAGACCGTGTTTTCTGTGCGTGGCACTTGAATATGGGTGCGGTGTATCCTTTTTGTATCATTTTGTCCTTTTCAAGATTTGAAAGTTGCCCCACACGCGTTGCTTTACAACGCTTTGATGTGAACGCGCGTTGAGTTGTACGTCATTATGCTTGCATTGCTATACACCTCTATTCCGTCTGGCGAGACCTTAAATACGCTCGGTCTAGGAGACCTTAAATCCTCCAAGGGTGCGAAACCTTTGGTGTCTGCATTGTCATGCATGATCCTTGTCACACGTTGTCATACGCACCTTACATGCGTTATCATGCATCTCCCTTATTTTGCATTATCATGCATTTCTCAAGCCACGCGTTGTCACGCATTTCAAGTTCATTTGCATTGTCATGCATCTTCAAAAGACACGCGTTGTCGCGCATTCAAGTCCACATGCATTGCAAACAAAAAAGGGCATGCATCATCCACATTTCAAAAAACAAAAAAAAAAAAACAAAAAATGCATTATCATGCATTTTCCCTTCGTTTGGATTATCATGCATTTTGTCATGCATTTTGAAAAAAATAAAAAATAAAAAATAACAACAACAAAAACAACATGCTCCTTTTGCATTTCAAAAAAAACATGCATATGTCATGCATCATTGTATATAGTGCATATGTCATGCATTACATTGTATATAGTGCATATGTCATGCATTCACTGTAAATAGTGCATATGTTATGCATTACATTGTAAATAGTGCATATGTCATGCATACATTGTATATAGTGCATATGTCATGCATTCACTGTAAATAGTGCATATGTCATGCATTACATTGTGTATAGTGCATATGTCATGCATTGCATCGTAAATAGCGCATATGTCATACATACATTGTAATTAGTGCATATGTCATGCATTCACTATAAATAATGCACATATCATGCATTCCCTTGTATATATTGCATATGTCATTCACTGTAAATAGTGCATATGTCATGCATTCCCTTGTATATAGTGCATATGTCATGCATCTTACTGTAAATATTGCATTTACGTCCATCCATTGCATATTGTATATATTGCATTGTAGCTTGCATGCATACAATGCATCGCAACCATCTATGGCTTGTGCCTTTCCATGTTGAGCTTGGTCTGGTATGTGCCCATATTTTTGCGTTGAAGCATAGTTCTGCATGTGTACGCGCCTATTCCACTGCTAGTATTGTGGTTTGAGGGTTGCGACACCTTTTCTGGGTTAGACGCGGTTTGTTTGTGTACATGCCTTTCCTAGGCAAGATTTGGTTTGGCTCGCGTGCCTTATCCATTGTATCCTACCCATCTAGTGCATATTGTATATATTGCATTGTAGCTTGCATGCATCCACTGCATCACCTCCATTTATGGCTTGCGCCTTTCTATGTTGAGCTTGGTCTGGTATGTGCCCATACTTTTCATGTTGAAACACGATTATGAGATCTGGTGTACGCGCCTATTCCACGCTGGTATGTTGGTTTGAGGGTGATGGCACCATTTTCCATGTTAAATGTGGTTTGTTGTGTCCATGCCTTTCCTAGGCAATATATGTTTTGGCCCGTGCGCCATATCCATTGTACATATTACATTGTAGTGTAATTTATTGCATCCAGCATTAGGATCATGAGTTTTTCCGAGCAGAGCATGCCTCACTCTTTTCATTCCACCCAATTACTTGTTCTTGTGTTCCGTCTACATCACTCATAGTTCTGCATGTGTACGCACCTATTCCACTGTTGGTATTGTGATTTGTGGGTTGCGGCACCTTTTCTATGGTAGACGGACTTTGCATCTCCATCATCTCTATGACATTTGTGTGGTTTTGAATTGCTTATGATTTGATCATGTTTCAAATGCATTGCATATCATTTGCATTGTTTCGAATACATTGCATATCATTTGCATTGTCTATACATAGTTTTGTATATATTGCATTAGCATTTTGCATTCATTTCTCATTGTCATGCATGTTACTAACAATATCGCACTTGTTGAGTTTCTTTCTCTTTCAGGCACGATATTGTATGTACGATTCGTTTGAAGCTGGTGCAACTAGACGAACCGCACAGGTATTGTATTCTCCGAGTGAGACGTATCGAGAATTGCATAATTCTCTTACATCCTTTCTGCATTGTAGTGTAGTTGGATTTGTGTTTGATTGCTTAAAACTGTCGCATGTTGTGCTTCATTACAGCTTTCTTTGCATGATCATAAGTTATGCTCGGCTTCTTGCATTATCGATTGCATTTTACCCCTGCCCTCGGGCGCATATCTTTATTGTCTTGCATGCTTTGTCTAAGTCTTCGGCCTTATCAAAAATGGGTCGTCTCTGGGCTTTAACATTCACTCCCGTCATCCTTGTGACTTTCGAGCTATGTCAAAGATGGGCAACTGTAGACACCCCATTTTTGATCGTCCTCAAGACTTGGACGTCACCGTTTGAACACTTAGTGATCATTCATGTTTGTGTTCGTCCTGAGTTCCCGGAGGTCTCGGCCACGCGCTTTGCCTTAGGTTCTCTCGACTCGACTGTTTTGTGTTTGGTTTTGCACCAAACACTTGTTTTTTGCCTTTGAGGGGCAGGGCACGGTTTGTTGGCCATCCCTACACATCACCGGCCATGGGTTGATGCCACCGGCTGTGTTTTGTTGCTAGCGGCCAAATATTTGGCCGGTCGACACTATCTTTGGTCGGTCAACCATCTATTTTGGTCAAATTGCATTTTTGGCTGGCCGACCACTGTGCATCTGCTTTTGCAGATATTTTTATGCTAGCTGTGCTAACTGGCATACACTTTGTACCCCCTCCATACACGTGTATGGAGGGATTTCACTCCTGCTTAACTTGTTTTGTAAGCTTTGCAAGAGTGAATCTCTATAAAGGGAGGGCCTCTCCTCCCTCCTCAAGGGTTACAAAAATTCCAGAGAGAGGTCTGAGATTAGGGTTTGAGTGTGTGTCTATTCTATCTCCATATCTTCCTCTCATAGTATATAAGTGTGTGTTTGTTCATTGTTTTGCACACAAACACCACCATTACACTTTCCTTTAGCTACTGACGTACTAAAGAGTTATTTTCAGAGTTTTGGACTTGGTTTTGAGCTAAGGAGGCTGCTGGAGCACCATTTTTGAAGAAGGTCATCAAGGGTAAGAACTTTACCTTTAATTATCCCATTTTTGCATAGTCTTTTTGCCTACCTTACATCTGTTTTTAGACTTTGTATATAACTAATAAAAGTCTTGTTTTTCATTGCTTAAAATAGTTGTTTAAGGTTGCTTTGAGCTTTGGGGTTGTTTGACCCCTCTTAGGCCTTGTTAGGCCCTATTTTTGTGCTATTTTGGTGAGCTCCAGGACCACTTTGTTTGGGCCTCCTCATCACTGAAATCTTGAGGGATCTCAGTGGTGAGGATGGTGGTTTAAGGTCCTAAGAATGAGAGGGCCATCCCCTCTCCTTGTTGTCTTTAAACTTGTTATTTTAAGCCTCATGTGTGAGCACCTTGTTTAAGATCATGTTGGCCATGTTTCAGTAGGTATTTGGTAGTATTTTGCCATGTTTTACCTCTGTTTTTACTTGGTTTGGACACACCATGCTTGCTTTGCATACATGTCTTGTAATGCCATGAATTGCCTTAACATGCCTTGTGCTTTGAGCTTTGTTTCTAGCATGTTTTTGGCTTAACTTTGTGAAGCTTATATGCATGTTTTGATGTGCTTGAGGTCTGTTTTGGGTCATTTGGGTCATCCATGATTTGCTTTGTATAGCTAGCATGTAATTCCCCTTTTGAGCCTTGAGTGTTGACCCCCCTAGCATGCTTTACTTGCACTATTTCAGTGGTTTGGAACCACTTTTCATGTTATTTCAGTCCTCATGGTGTGCTTGTATGCTTGCATTTGATGTCCTTTTAATGCTTTATAAGGTTGCCATCTTATGCTCCATGTTTGTGCCTTCATGCATGCCATCGTGTTTAGGCCTCTAGGATGCCATGTCATTGTGTTTTTAGCTTTGTTTTAACATGCTAAAACTCTGATTTTGGTTGTTCAATATCTCCTTGGTGAGCCTAAGTCCTTGGGCTTGGTTGCATGTCTTGCTTGCATTGATAGGTTGATTTGGCATCATCCCTCATGTGTATTTCAGAGCTTAATATGCATGCCATTTGTCCATGTTTGTATCCTCTTAAGTGTGCTTGAGAATTGTCTCTTTATGCTTAAATGTTGGTCCATTTGCATGCATGTTTGTATGTATAATTGTCCTTCATTTCCATAGCAATGGCCATTGTTTTGGACTTGGTTGAGAGCTGTCCACTTCGGTTTAAGACCATTCTCGCATGTTGTTGCATGCTCACCTTGTGCGTTGTTGCATACTTGGCCTATCGCATGTGTTGCATGCTTGAATCATAGTGCATTTGGCATGTGTTCTCATCTTTGTTTTGATTGCTTAACATGCCATATATTTTGCATATTTGCATGTTGGTATTGCATCTTGCATGCTCAATTAGCATGCATACACGTTATATGCTTTGCATGTTTGTTGGCATTCCCATGTTGCATACTTGGTTTTCATGCTTAGGGTGTATTGCATTGAACATGCATGCCTTGCCTCTTGAAATCAAGTGATAGAGGTTGGGCCTTTATGTGCTTATTTGGTTTGCATTTCATTTGACATGAAAATGCACAACTTGACTTCTTGGCCATCACGCATCGAAATGCGCGATTGGTGGTCCGAGAATCAAAGGACATCCCCATTTGAGTCATAAAAATGATAAGGGGTGTGTTGGTGCACACATTAGCTTGAAATGCATTGCCATGCCTTGTTTTGCCCTCTGCTGCTATCAAAATAGGTTCTGGAGGGAGCTTTGGCCGACCGACCACATCCAGTGCCGGCTGACCATGAATTGGTGGCTAAGAGCTCAATTTGTGGTCGATGGCCACTTACCTCTGGCCGGTGATGATTCCCCTTGGCTGGTGGCATCCCCCAGTGTCCAGAGAGTGTACTTTGGGACTTTTGCAATCTTCAGAGGAGCAAAGCAGGGAAAACAGAGGCAGCCTGTGCATGTCATTGGATTTCCGGGTGAAGCCAATCCGAGCACGCGTGCATCCCTCTTCCCGAGGCCTTTCAATGCTTTCCTTAGCTTAATTGATTTGTTAATTAATTAAGTGGTCTGCATAATTTATTTAATTAGCTTGATAGTTAATTAATTTGTATATTCTTTTGGTCCCTCCGAGCGAGGGCAAATTTGTAATAAGTGTGGGTGCGTGTGTGCATGTCTTCCAACCCCTACTTCTTTCTCCCTTTTACTTACCTGCTTTGATGGTTAGTATTAGGACATATTTAAATTAGTATACCTTATGCTATGTATGCATGCATCATTCATCAGTATTGCATGCACTGAGCTCGGCGTATCATGCTAACTGCATAGCATTTCAAATCTAAGTTGAGTACGCGCTACTTGTTGCATTCCACATGCCATCCTAGGATTAGCCGAGCATATTCTAGTAGCATTCTGTATGCGTTGCATTAGTCACTTAACCTGGACTTGGATCATGCATGATTGCTAACATGTTCTTTGTTTCGGCTCGGAGTACGATGTAAGTATTTATGCTGTAACATCTCGCATGAGTGTGAATGTTAACATGATAGCATGCTTACCATGTGGCTAAATGCTTAATTGATAAACTGCCTGAATGCCTGTGGGTGAAGGTTGGATTGTTGAGTTGGAACGACTTGTTGAAATCTGTGTTTTAGCCTACTTGTGAGTAGCAAATTTGAAATCATTTCCTAAACGAAATGGATATGCAATGCTTTGTTCGAAATTAAGCGATCTAGTCTATACTTGTTTTGCTGTGCGCATCACATAGTAATTCTAGCTAATTAATCGGAATAAGAACGCATGTGTTTTCAAAAACAAGATATTATGGTTAGTAGAGGCTGATCTTCGGATCGGACGAGAGGGGGTGCTCATAGCTGACCTTCCCCAATCGTACCCAAGTTCTCGAGCCGAGGCAACTTTGGTGATGACGGACACGTGGCCTTAGGAAAATGAGTCAAGGTTTCCTAAATTCCCCCATTAAAAAATATTTAGGTGGCGACTCTGTATCTGGCAAAGTAGTCCATATTTGGCACTTCTTTCTAAAAATTTGTTTTCTCAAAACGATTTGCCGGATTTGGACTCTTTGGTTCAGATTAAGAACCGTGACAATTCGAGTCCGAACTGTAGCGTTGAGGCCCCAAGCGGGTGCGTCTACAGCTCCTCGTGCACCGAGAGGTCTCTTGCCTTTGTAACATAGCTGAGTGTTGTGTTTGTGTGTTTTGTTTGTCTCGATTCTTGTTTTGAGTCGTTTGAGTGTCAACAGATGTGTTTAGGTCATCTTACCTAGTTTTCCCTTTGTTGAGTTGTGTTTAGGTTGTTCTACCTTTGTTTTCCTTTTTTGAGTCGTTTTGGCTGTGGTCAGTTGTAGGCTCAATACCCAGTTGAGAACCCATTTTCTCATTTCAATTTCAAAAATCGTTTTGTGCTCAGAGTGCTGTGTCATTCTCCACATTTGTGCAAAACAGGATTGGTTCTTCCATAAAACCGCAGGGTTCAACCCAGGTCATGTCAGAATAGTAAAACAAGGACTTATCTGAAGCTATTTAGATTCCGGACTGCAAAGCAAAAGAAAAGAGGGAAAATTTGGAGCACCTTAGCATGTTTCAACTTTAGCAAAATCCGAGATTGCATTCCAGGTGCACCTTCTCAGGCCTCGCCGTTTCTCTGGAGTATGAGTGTATCTCAACCCTAAGTGTAAGCCTGCTTCAAGTCAGAATGGCAGTCCAAGCAGCGCATGTGGTTTTCATATGCAGATGTTATCTTTTGCCAATATAAACAGGGTGTACCCTTGTCGAGCAGAGTGTGTTGCAAAGCCCTCCGAGATATAAATCAGAGGCACTAGAGTACATGTTTGATGCCCCACTATTGCATAGAATGTGCACTTTCATATACGCTTCTGTTTCATGCGTGCCACGCATCGTTATGATTCATGCATAGAATGTGCTTGCTTTCGATTCCGCATAGAATATGCTTTGCTTTCAATCATGCATAGAATATGTTTTCAATGTTGCACAGAATATGCCTGTCTTATGCATAGAATATGCTTTCAATATTTCATAGAATATGCTTTCCCCGTTGCATAGAAAATGCCCCCATACTTGCATGGAACATGCATTTCATCGCACTTTTTTGCGCACCTTACTTGCACAGAAGATGCATTTTATCGCACTTCTTTTGTGCACCATCCTCGCACTTTCTTATGCATTGTATCTCTCTCGCACTGTCTTGTGCACTTTCATATTTCATATCAATTGCATTGTTTTGTGCAGTTTATCATTCGCGTTATTTTGCACACCTCAATCGCACTGTTTTGTGCAGTTTATCATTCGCACTATCTTGCGTATCGCACTGTTTTGTACAGTTTATCATTTGCGCTATTTTGCGCACCTCAATCGCACTGTTTTGTGCAGTTTATCACTCGCGCTCCCTTGTGCATCGCACTGTTTTGTGCAGTTTATCATTCGCGCTAATTTACGCACCTCAATCGCACTGCTTTGTGTAGTTTAGATTCGCGCTATTTTGCACACCTCCATCGCACTGTTTTGTGCAGTTTATCACTTGCGCTCCCTTGCGCATCGCACTGTTTTGTGTAGTTTACATTCGCGCTATTTTGTGCACCTCAATCGCACTGTTTTGTGCAGTTTACATTCGCGCTATTTTGCGCATCGCACTGTCCTGTGCATTGCATTCATTCGCGCTATTTTGCGCACCTCACTCGCACTGTCTTGTGCTTTGCATATTGCATCGCACTGTGTTGTGCAGTTTACATTCGCGCTATTTTGCGCACCTCAATCGTACTATTTTGTGAGTTTTTCATTCGCGCTATTTTGTGCATCGCACTGTTTTGTGCAGTTTATCATTCGCGCTATTTTACGCACCTCAATCGCACTGTTTTGTGCAGTTTACATTTGCGATATTTTGTGCATCGCACTGTCCTGTGCATTGCATTCATTCGTGCTATTTTACGCACCTCACTCGCATTGTCTTGTGGTTTGCATATCGCATCGCGCTATCTTGCGCACCTTACCTGCACTTGTTAGTGCTTTGCACCGCGCTATCTTACACACCTTATCTGTATCGCACTGTTTTGTGCATTCTCCCTGCTTGTACTGTTTTGTACACCTTTAGCATCGCACTATTTTGTGCATCTGCTTAGCACTATTTTGTGCATTCACTCTGCATCGCACTGTCTTGTGCACATTGTATTTTTGTATCATTCGCACTGTCTTGTGCACTCTCTGGTCTAGGGGACCTTAAATCCTCTAAAGGTGCAATTCTTTTGGTGTTTGTCATGCCGAACGACTTCCGACGGTCTGGTATAGCCATCTGCCTGTGTTTTCAGTGAGATCCTAGAAGACCAACTGAGACGGTGGAAACTAGAGTTCGAATGGCTCATGCCTAGAATGCAAAGGTTCGGGATTTCTGAGACTAAAGTCTGGTTTAAATACCCAGGGGAATATCCTCGGCTTGAAATCTGTATGGCAACCCCATAGATTGAGATAGCATGTGTATGTGCCTCAATTCTGGATACTGAACCAACCTAGTCTGTCACCCTGTTGGAGAATAGGAAAAGCTGCGACCATAGTCAGGGAGAAAAGTAGTACCTGCGGTTCAACCGAAAAGAAGAGGAAGGTCCCCGGCAGCATGAGGTTTCTCTCTTTTGCAGGCACGATATTGTATGTACGGTTCATTTGAAGCTGGTGCCACCAGACGAATCGGACAGGTATTGTATCTTCTCCGTGTGAGACGTAGCGAGAATTGTAATTCTCTTACATCCTTACTACATGAAATGTAGTTTTGTTTTGCATTCTTGCTTAAAACTGTTGTATTTATTGTGAATATCTACTTCATTATAGTTTGCTGCTTTGTATGATCATAAGTTATGTTCGGCTTTGTGCATGTCTTTTGCATTTTGCCCCCGCCTGCGGGTATGGCTGCGGGCACATCTTTTTGTTTATCTTGCCTGTTTGTCTAAGTCTTCGGCCTTGTCAAAAATAGGTCGTCTCTGGGCTTTGACATTCACTCACGTCAATTACGACTTCCGAGTTCTGTCAAAGAGGGGCAACTGTAGACACCCCATTTTTGACCGACCTTAAGACTCAGACGTCGTTGATTGAGCACTCGGTGATGATGCATATTCTGCTTGTTCTGAGGTCACAGAGTCTTGGTTGAGAGCCTTGCCTTCGGACTTCGGGACTCTTTTGTGCTTTGCCTCGGTTTGCAAACCAGGTCCTGTTTTCTCTGTTTTCTCTTCCCGAAGGGAGGGAGAGGTCTCAAAGACCATCTCTCAGTAGCTGTAGGCTACGTTTCATGGTCGTAGGCCATTTTTTCCGTTTGGAGACCAGTTTCCGATTTTCGGAGCCGTCGGACGTGCGCCTCGGTTCGGGACCGCTTAACTTTCTCCATTTGCTCCGGCTTTTGGCACACACCTTGTTCCCTCTCCCTAGAGGGACATTGTGGCCCGGGAGACCACCTTTGTGGTCATACGCTACCTCTGGTGCTTAAGAGTCAGTTTTCGGGGCCCTTGGCTACGCGTTTTGGGCCCCCAACCTTCGTTTTGCATCGATGTGGGTTCATTTTTGGCATGGACCCTATTTTCATTGTTAGGAAGGTGGTAGTAG
The DNA here is from genome assembly GCA_025200525.1 of Camellia lanceoleosa. NCBI lineage: Eukaryota > Viridiplantae > Streptophyta > Magnoliopsida > Ericales > Theaceae > Camellia > Camellia lanceoleosa. The sequence continues at coordinate 37,338,199 of CM045760.1, forward strand.
GGTGGGTGGCCACCTTTTCTTCTTGGAGTCCACCTTTCTCTGGTCGGCCGATTTTTCTTGACAGGTAGGTGGTCTCCCTCACTTTTGAGCCACAATTTCGGGTCTCCCATACCACCATTGTGTTGCATTCATCCGGGAGGCCACCAATATGGGTAGGCCAACTAGCTTTTCTTCCTGACCCTTTTGAACCTTGCTAGAAAGTTGGTTTTTCTCTCTTCTGGGTCACATTTTCTGGTCTACCATATCACCACTGAGTTGTATTCACCTTGGAGACCACCAATATGGGTAGGCCGACCACTTTTTTTGAGTTGGACCTTTTGATCTGGTTGGTCGACCACAAAAGGTGGCTGGCCGACCACCTGGCCTGGTCGGCCTACTCCCTTTTGTTTTGTCTTCCTGAGTTGCTTCCAGCTGTGCCAGTTGGGAGGCATTTGCTGCATCCTCCGTACACGTGTATGGAGGATGTTTAATCTTGCTTCCAAGCTTCCAAGAGAAACTTTAGACCTCCTTGTCTATAAGAGAGACCCTCCTCTCCACTTGCAAGGGTTGAACATTTTGGTCTCAAGATAGATACACTTCTCATCATATCTCTACATCCCAAGCCTCCAAACTCCATTATTCTTGGCCATTTACACTATACCTCCAAGCACAACACCTCCAATATTATCCGAAGCACCTTGGAGGTCATTTTCAGAGCTTAAGGAGTCACTTTCTTGGGCCAGAGCTGGCTGCCTTGCTGTGTTACGAGGGTAAGTCTCTATTTCTCCCATTTTGACATTGTTTTGCTCCATACTTTAGCCTTATTTCTAAGCATTTTTGGACTTCGACATAAACTGAAAAAAGTTTTGTTTTGAGCTCTTGTTTAAGTTTGATCAAGGTCATTTTTCTATTTGGGGTCATCTTCCCCTTTGCATGCTTCATTTCCTCATGTTTAGGGCTATGCATTAGAGCATTTGCATTGGCCTTGGTTTGGCATTTTGGCCACTAAAATCTAGTGGATTTTCAGAGAGAGGTGACCCTCTCACCCCTTATTCTTTTTACTAGCTTTGTTGGCCTTCCAAAGAAGCTCCATTTTGCATGTTTTGAAGTCATGTTTCAGGCCATTATTTGTGAGTTTTATAACCTACATAAGCTCTGTTCGGAGCTCTTTTGGCCATTTTGAATGTCTATTATGCATGTGTAGGGCAATCCTATTCAAGGCCGTTCAAAGGGGCTTTTACTTGCATGCTTCCTAGCGTCATTTCAGGCCATTTTTGGTAGGTTTTAGGACCCTCAAAACCTCTGTCCAGAGGTGGTTTTTCCATTTTGTGTGTCTATCATATATGTGTAGAACAACCCTTTGCATGGCCCTCCAAAGGAGCACATCATTCTTGCATGCATTGACTGAGTTTCAGTGGGTTTTTGGACATATTTTGGCATGGCATACTTCTGTTTTTGGCTGGTTTAGTGAGCTCTCATATGCTTCATATAGTTGTAGTACAACTCATGGTTCACTAGCTTTCTTTGCATGCTTTGTTGACCCTTGATTCTAGCATATTTTGACTATGCCTTGAACTAAATTTGTGCATATTTTGGACTGTCCTAGCTCTATTTTTGGGTCTCATGGTCGAATGATGTTTGTTTTGCATGCTTGTAGTTCAATACACTTGCCTAGCTTTGAGATTTGAGGTCCATTGCATGCATATACTAAGGTGTTTTCATGCCTTGGGGTCATTTTGCATCATATTTTAGAGCCTATGTGAATGCCATATTCTCATGTTTTTTAACTCTTTAAGTGTGCTTGAGAGTTGTGCATGAATGCCTTGTTTTCGGACCATTGAATGAGCTCCATTTCCTTGCATTCCGAGCCATCATTTTAGGCCATTTCCCCACAGTTTCAGACCTACCTAGGGTCTGTTTGGGGTTGGTTTTTCCATTTGTGCATTGCTTTGTGTACCTCTAGTGTGATGCACTCCACTAGTTTCGGTATTCGGGCCATCTAGCTTGCATTGTGTGACATACTTGCATGTTTCGGGACCATCTTTTATGCCATTTCAGAGCTGTATCATGTGCCATCCTATGCCATATTTCATTCCTTGCCATGCCTTGTTAGAGTTGCATGTTGTGCCCTAGGATTGGTCCATTGCACTTGTGCATGTTTGCATGTATTTCGGTTGTCTCATTTCCATCATATGGCTACTGATGTGAGTGTGGCTAAGGTCCACTTATATTGGTGTAAGTCCATCTTGCATTTGTATATGCCATTTAGTTCATGTGCGCATGATAGTCTTCGTAAGTGCATTGTGTATGTCATGTTATGTCACGTGCATTGAGTATGTTAGGTTGCATGTTAGTCGCATTGTGTATGCCATCTCACTTGCATTGTGTTTGGGATAGGAGTTAGCCCAAGCACGGGAAATGAGGGACGTTTCGTACTCAAAATGACGAAACGTGTCTCAATTCCCGGTCGTCGACACTCCGGATTAACCATGATGGAGTCTAGGCCTTGTTGTATTTATATGTGCATTCATTTCACATCGAGTCGTGCGATTCGACTCCTCAACCATCATGCATCGAGATGCGTGATTGGTGGCATGAGGATCGAGGTGTGCATACATATGTGAAAATACTTTGCCATGCCCCTTTCTTGCTCTCTGTTACAGCAAACCAGAAATCAGCAACTTTCTAGAGCTTTGCACAGCATTCCGGGATTAATTGCAAACAGAGGCAAATCGAGGCATCGCGAGGAATTTTCCGACGAGGCGACGCGAGCATGCATACATCTTTCATCATTTGGAACAGAGCTGAAGCGGTTCATGGATTTGCATATTAGTTTATTTTGCTTTCCTAGTTAATTTGTTAATTAATTAGGGTTTTGTAATACTTAATTATTTATTTGAACTGTAATTATTTATTCAAACTGTATTATTTATTCGGAACCTCTCCAAGGAGGGCAATGTTGTAATAAGTGTGCGTGTGTGCGATGCATGTTTTCCAACCCCACGTCTTTCTCCCTTTTATTTACCAGCTTATGATGGTTAGTTTAGGGCATGTTTCAATTAGCATACTTATGATAGCATGTTTGCATTCATTCATCTGTCTTGCATGCACCGGGCTCGGCGTATCATACTAACTGCATTATATTTCAATTCCGAGTTGAATACTTGCTAGTTGTAACATTTCACATGCCATCTCTAGAATAGCCGAGCCTATTGCAGTTGCATTCCTGCATGTGTTAAATTAGGCATTTCAGCATAGTTAGGATCATGCATGGATTTCTAACATAGCTTATGTTTTGGCTTGGAGTACTCGGTAAGTGTTTATGCTTTAGCATCCTTGCATGTGTGTGAGTGACTGCCATGATAACATGCTTACCATGAGGTTATTTGCTTATGTGATATAACTGCCTGAATGCTTGTGGGTGGATGTTGGATTATCTGAATTGGAATAATGCATTGACTGTGAGTTTAAGCCAACTAGATGGTGGCAAATCACCATGTTTTCTAAGCCCACTTGAGGGTGGCAAAATCCACATCTTAGCCTACTTGCGAGTAGCACCTTCAAATCGTTTTTCAAAACGAACATGAGATGTTTTGTTCCAATTTAGGCGACCCAGTCTATACTTCTATGCTGTGTGCATCACATAGTAATTCTAGGCTAATAACCGGAATAAGAACACATAATGTTTTCAAAACTCGATATCATGGTTAGTAAAGGCCGATCTTTGATCGGGCGAGCGGGGGTGCTCATGAAGTGACCTTCTCCAATCGTACCTAAGTTCCCGAGCCGAGACAACTTTGGTGATGACGGATACGTGGCCTTAGGCAACGAGTTAGGGTTTCCTAAATTCCCCCAAAATAAATATTTAGGTGACGACTTTGTATCTGGCAAAGCAGTCCATGTTTGGCACTTCTTTTTAAAAAATCTATTTTCAAAAACGATTTGCCGGATTTGGACTCTTTGATGATTCATCGGTCTTGCATTGCATTCTGCGAGATTAGATACACGACCGTGACATTAAGTTCTGAACTGTAGCGAGCCCAAATGAACAAAACGGGATTCCCTCTCGGGACGTTTGGGGACGTCTACACAGTGCCAAACTTTCTTATCGATGGATTTTAAAAACGCTCTCATACGAACTTTCCAATAAGAATAGTTTGTACCGTGGAGTAAAGGAGGTCTATGAGTCGAGTTACCTTCACGAATAGAATCCATAATACTAGTCACACAAAATGACACTCCTGTAGTTTTGATAAAAACAAAGAGTGACCTGCTCTGATACCAATTGAAAATCCTAAGTGATTCGTGATTAGATCAAGATTAAAATATTCCAAATCCTAATTATTCAAAACACACAATCTAAATCATCAAGCACTTACGAACGTGATTTAGATTGTTGTTTTTCTAAATAAACAATAAATCGACACAAACGATTTTTACGTGGAAAAAACCACAATTGAAGAACCTTCAAATGTAATCAAAAACCACGGGCGAAATGCCACTAATCAATCCACTACTGAAGAAAGAAAGATTACAAAGATAATACACAAATTACCTAACTCAGTCAATTTGTCTTCACACCTTTTGTAACTCTTTCACCACGCCTTCGTCTCGGAACTGATTGATCTGAAGTTGAATCCACAACTTCGTTTGTCGAATAAACGACTACGTACATAATCAAACTCCTTTGAAACTCCACGTTTGAATCTTCGAAATCCACCAAAGAGAACTCTCTTGTATGTATACAAACAATTTCCTTGATATGTGCTTCTCAATTCATGAGTTGAATACTCATTCAATTTTATCAAGGAAAACTCACAAAAATCTCCAGAAGAAAATCTTAAACAAAACCCTAAAAAACCTTAAACAAGATCTAGGAGCAGTAATCCTCAACTTGACCTAACACGCGAATATATAGAGCCTGCGATCGCGTGGTCCACTCGAGCGTGGGATTTCCCGCTCGAGCGGAGACTGCATATTCCGTGATTCATATAAGGTCCACACTCGAGTGGAAGTTCCCACACTCGAGCGTCGAATCATACCATCTAGTATATTTGCAGGCTTGACAGAAATGCTGTAAGGGTCCAATCCCCGCTCGAGCAGGAAGATAAAAACTAGAAAATCTGGAAAACTCTAAATAATTACAACCTTGGTTTTGTACCATGGAATTTGACAACAAAGGGTCCTAACACTAATGAATCCACATCTGAATTGAACTGACCCCTATATGCCTTCTCCACCACCGTTTTCATCTTGGAATTGTTTTACCCAATGTTGAATCCATAACGCTGATGTCAAATCTACGACGATGAGCCACTCACGAATCCACTAAAGCTTTAGGCTCAAGTTCCACAGAATCCATCGAAAAATAATTATCTCTTTTGTGAATAAAACAAACTAAACAAACCCTTTGATATCATTAACTCAATTCATGATTAAACTCTCATAGATATCAAAGGAAATAAGTAAATAAGCTCTAGATGAAAATCCTAATACCCAATAAAAAGATCTAGAAGTCGTACCCTAGAAACAAATTGAATCGCAGCTTTATACAGACAAGGGCCGCGATGCTCGCTCGAGTGAAGGAATGCTCGCTTAAGCGAGGATACTAAAACACATGTTTTACCACATGTCTTTGGTCGAGCCACTAAAGTGCCGCTCGAGCGAGAAATGTATCTTCTTAGTATTTTTACAGTCAGTGAAAACTTCTAGGACCAAAGATTTTTCATTTGAGCGCACATTCCTTCACTTGAGCGAACAAATAACTTTGACTGCATTTTTGCATTTTTGCTTCGCTCGATCCCTGTCATAGTCAGCGAAGTGGCAAACATGATAGGATTAAGATTACAAACTCCTCTACATATGCACAATTCGGGTTGGATTCACATCTAAAAACTCATAGCCTCACTGAAATAAAAGATCAAATAAAATTATAACTGAAAGGAGTTTTGTCAAACAGGATTGTCAATAACAAAAATCTAACACAGGCCGACATGGATAAAAACATGGTGATGTGACAAGTTGAAATCACATATTAAAAATGCGATTTCAAGTTGAAATTGCTTTTTTAACATGCGATTTCAACATAAACTCGCATTTTGAAAATGCGATTTTAAGTTGCACAATTACAAAACTCATTCTTAAAATAACATTTGAAATTGAAATTCAGCAATTCCTTGCGAGATTGAAATTCCTTTCGCTTCAACTTTTTTTAATATACGTAGCCAACCTATTCATATTACTTTATTACATATAAATTTTTATTTATGTCAAATCATCCCTCGTATTTTTTTTTGTCTTTCCTGTATATTAAAGTGAATTTTGAGAAAAATATAAGAACTCTTTTAACGTAATATAGTAAACGCTCTAATTTTAACATAATTACATTGAGTTTCTTTATCTTAATTTGTATAATACTTAATTTTTATCAATAATTTTTTTAGTTATATGGATGGAAAAATAATGTTGTCATGCTTTTAAAATAAAATTATATATTTTGCGTTATTTATTTTGTACTTATATAATTTCTACATTAGTTTTGGTCTATTTCACTTTACAAAAAGGGAGATTAACATAATTATATGAAAAATGTGAAACTTATTGTATTTTTTTTTGATGTCAAAGGATGTCAGTGTAATTTACCCTAAAAGATAATAAGTACACAATATAAAATTTTTATTGAAGAACCACATAGTGGTATGGTATAAATTCAGACTCTAATGTCTCATTTGTTAATTCGACGGGTTAATACATATGTTAATATGTAGTCACTAATGCCACATGCATTATTAGCCTTACAAAAGATAAAGTCAATTTGAAAATGTGATAACTTTCTGAATCAACTATCTACATAAAATTACAATTATGTCAATTGTAATATTTATCAGTTACTTCATTTTACTCATAAAAACATAAATGTCATAACACATTTTTATATTAAATTTGAAAATGTAATAGCTTTCTGAATCAACTACCTACATAAAACTACAACTATGTGAATTTAAACCCCAGAGTTTCAATTGTAACAATTAAAACCCTGATGTTACTTTCATATCACAATTTAGACCTTCCATCTGATTCAACTAATGGAAATTTAGGCAAAAATTTTAAATTCAAACCCACATATTTAAATATCTTCCTCGTTGTAAATCCGTTTCGCCTCATTTTTAAGCTGTTAGATTCACCTTATGACCTAGTTTTCATTCCACCCCTCATACATCTTGTTCCACCTTTTTTTATGTGCCGTCAAAGCTCCAAAATTTGGCCAAAAATAAGATTTTTTTTTTTAAATTCAAACCCACATGTTCAAACTCTTGTATCTCTTTCGTTGTAATTCCGTTTTGCCTCATTTTGCATTGTTAGATTTACCTCATGGCCCAATTTTTATTTCACCCCTCATACGCCTTGTTTCATCTCTTTTTGCGTGCCGTCAAAATTTCAAAAGTTGGCCAAAAATAAGACTCTCTCTCTCTCTATTATTATTTTTTTTCAGAGTCAAACCCACATGTTCAAGCCCTTGTATTTCCCTCGTCATAACTCCGTTTCGCATCATTTTCTCGTTGTTGGATTCATCTTATGGCCTAATTTTTATTCTACCTCTCATTCACCTTGTTTAATCTCTTTTTGCATGTCGTCAGAGTTCCGAAAGTTGACCAAAAATAAGATTTTTCTCTCTCTTTTTTCAAATACAAATTAAAATAAGAGAACTCAATGTAATTATATTAAATATTATAGCGTTTATTGTATTACATTAAGGGAATCCTTATCTTTTCTCAAAATTCACTTTAATATATAGGAACGGGAAAAAAAAAAAAAAGACCTACAAGGAGTGATGATTTGACATGAATAAAAATTTATATATACTAAAATAAGATGAACAATTTGGTTATGTATGTTAAAAAATGTTGAAATGAAAAGAATTTCAATCTGGCAAGGATTTGTTGTGTTAGGTTTTTGTTATTGGTAATCCCGTTTAACAAAACTCTTTTCAGTTGTAATTTTATTCATTCTTTTATTTTAGTAAGGTTATAAATATTTAGATGTGAATCCAACCCGAATTATGCCTATGCAGAAGAGTTTGTAGTCTTAATCCTATCATGTTTGCTATTTCGCTGACTATGTCGAGGATCATATTTCCCAGAAGTTTTCACTAACTGCAAAAATACTGAGAATGTTTATTGTTTGTTGAGCAAGAATTCCTTCGCTCGAGCGACCATCATGGCCCTGTTTGTTATAAAGCTGTGTTTTAGTAAGATTTTAGGATATGACTTCCAAATCTTCTTCTTTGGTATTAGGGTTTTCATCTGGAACTTCTTTGTTTGTTTCCTTTGATATCTGTGAGAGTTTATATTATGAATTGAGTGAATTATATCAAAGGGTTATTTTGTTTTATTATAAAAAAAAAAAAAAGTGTTGTTTTTTGGTGAATTTCGGAGAATTTCGCCCTGAAGTTTTGGTGGATTCCTGAGTGGCTCATTGTCATGGGTTCGACATCGATGTTGTGGATTCAATGTTAGACAAGACAATTTCGAGGTGAAGACGGGGCTAGAAGAGGCACATAGGGGTCCGTTCGATTTGGATGTGGATTCGGTAAGTAATTGAGAGTATACTTGTGTTATTCCTTTGTGTCTTCTTAGTGGATTGTTTTGTAGTTTTTGCCCGTGATTTTTTTTTTTTTATCACAATTGGAGGCGCTCCAATTGTGATTTTTTCACGTAAAATTGTTTTATCGATTTGTCTTTGATTATTTGATTGGAATTACTATTTACTGGTTAAAATTGATACATGATCACAAATCAACATATCGAGGATTTAAGATTTTTCATGTTGAATTTAAATTTCAAATATCATTTTTAAAATGGGTTTTGTAATTGCACAACTTGAAATCACATTTTCAAAATGCGAGTTTATATTAAAATCGCATGTTGAAAATGCAATTTTAACTTGCCACATCATCGCAACAAAAGTTGTGTCAACTTAAAATCGTATTTTTAACATGCGATTTCAATTTGCCACACCGGCGCGTCATTATCCATGTCAACCTGAAATTGTATTTTCAACATGCGATTTCAAGTTGAAATTGTATGTTCGAAATGTGATTTAAAAAACATGCAATTTTAACTTAAAATTACATGTTCAAAATGCGATTTTAAAAGTGGATTAGTTTCCCAAATAGTTTAAAAAGTAGATCAATTTTCTAATTTATTATTTTTTTTGGAATATTCCCAAAAAAAAAAAAACTCCAACTTTGATACTATCAAGTTTTCAAATGGGAAGCCAAGGGGTGCGTGGTCGATAAGATCTTGGGCTATCTACCCGAGGTCTTAAGTTCGATTCTTGGGTCAATCACTCAAGTGACAACATATATTGTTGTTTTGCTGTGGTGTGATACTATTTAAGAGTGACATCTGAAATTTCAGCTCTTGAGGATCTAATTCAAAATGTCAACTTTATGTGGTTAGTTAGTTAGTTGTTGTTTTTTTTTTCCCCCTAAGTTTTTAAAGAGATTATAATTATGGTTCATGACTTAGTTGCATTTCAAGACATTTTTTTCCCACATTTTTTTTTTATGTATTATTTGTTATTGTAGTCCATTAAGTTTTAATTTTATCATTTTAACTCTCAAAATTGTCAATTTGAATCAGTTTTATCCTATCTCTGACATTCTTCTAAATTGATAATGAGAATATAGATAAAAGAGAGTTTTAACTCTTAAAGTATACGTATTTTGTCATTTTAGTAACTTATGTTTCAATTTTTATCATTTAAGTCTTTAAAATTGTCAATTTGGTCTTATCTCCAATGTCTATATACATTATGAGTGCAACTTGGGCAAGGTCAACTCGAACCTAACGCAACTTTTTTAGGTTTGGACAAAATATTTTTGAATTTGGTGCGAGTTTGGACAAAAATTTAAAAACCCAAATTACATTAAAGCAATCTTAAGCAAAGACATCGAACAACCTAAGTAATTTGAAACCCAAATCATGTATATAAAAATGCATATAATTTAAGATAAAAGACAGTTTTAGTCCTTAAAGTATGCGTTATTTTTTTTTTAATTTTAGTTCCTTAAGTTTCAACTTTGCCTTTTTTTATCATCAAAGTTGTCAATTTGAGTCAATTTCCAGGTCTAACATTCTTCTAATATTGATAACATGAATATGAATAAAAGATATTTTTGGTCCCTAAAGTTATGCGTTTTTTGCTATTCTAGTTTGTTAAATTTTAAATTTTGTCATTTTGGTCATCAAAATTGTCAAACTGTCAAATTGCGTTTTTGAGTTAATTTGGTCCTTATTCAAATTAACAGTTTTGAGGACCAAAGTGACAAAATTTAAAACTTGAGAGATTAAAATGACAAACAATACATATTTTAGGAACAAAATTTTTTTTGACAAAGGATTATAATACTTTTCCTATTATCAATGTAAATGGATGTTAGATATATGACTAAATTGACTCAAATTAACAACTTTGAAAATCAAAATGATAAAATTAAAACTTAAGGGACTAAAATGACCCAAAAAAAAAAAAAAAACTATATACTTTAAGAACTAAAACTGTCTTTTATCCTCTAAATTAGTAGCAATTGGATGATATTAAAGTAATTTAAATTGATCTATATATACAAGTAACACAAAACAAAATCTTATATTTTTCATTTTTGACTCCAAAATTATAAAGACCACTATAGATTATAGTTGCACATCAGTTCTTCAATTCCTATCTCTTTAACATCATATAAATTATTTGTTTTGATATTAGTAATGATTTTATATATATAAAAAAAAATCTAATTTTAACAAATTAATTAATTTAGTTGCACAAATAAAAATAAAAAAAACAAAAACAAAAAACAAATTTATATGCAATTTGGGCCTAATTAGACTTGGGCAAATGCGCCCCCCCCCCCCCCCCCCCCCTCTCTATTTTTTGATATATCACTGTGATCCCCTTTAATCCTTAAAATTTTACTAACACCCCTTGTTAGCTAACTCCGTTGATAACAATTGTGATTAAATTGACTCAAATTAATAACTTTGATATTTAAAATGACAATGAATACATATTTTATGGTCTAAAAATGTCTTTTATTTGTATTGTTCCCTTAATCAATGTAGAGAGGCATTAGAGTTAGGAACTAATTGATTTAAATTGACAACTTTGAAAGCCAAAATGAACAAATTAAAACTTAATGGATTAAAATAAAAAAGAACGCATACTTTAGGAATTGATGTCTTTTATCCTTTAAATTATCATTGAATAATCAATTCAATTTTGTCTTTTTTATTATATTAATTTACACTTAAATTATGTAATTTTAGATCAATCTGACCCATGTAATTACCTTCCGTCTAAATCAAATAGAAGATATTGAGATGACACTCAAACTTTATTTGAATTTTTATTTTATCCTTCAAATATCAATTAGACCAATGAAAATATAAAAAAATCAAAGTAAAATTTTTAATTAATACATTTTTTTAATCTCAAAAGTAAGAAAAATAATTTTTTAAATTTTTTTAAAATATAAAAATTTTATTTAAAACCGTTGCTTTAAGCCTCAAACATCAACCGTTGGATAGGCAAAGGGCCAAAAAAAAAAAAAAAAAAAACACATAATTTTTGTGAAGGCTCTCAAATTTCTATGTTCTTTCATTTTTACCAAATTTGGGAGGAATATGGAGGGCATTAGAGTATCTCTAATGGTTTGTTATTGAAGTTGTTATTGTTATAATTTGGTAGCTGGAGAAGAAAATGGTGCTCTAATAGTGCTATATGGTAGTTGCCAAATTTGGCAAATGTTAAAACTTGTGCCAAATGGAAGCGGGGTCACTGCTGTGCCCCTTTCCTGCTGTGTTCCTGCTGTGCCTAAAATGGCACAGTTTCATTTTACTCTCTTTTATTTTTTTATTTTTTTAAATTATTTTATTTTATTTTATTTTGGAGTTTAGAGTTTAGAGTTTAGGGTTTAGGGTTTAATTCTTAATTTTTTATATTTTTTTATTTTAGGATTTAGGGATAAATATTATTTATTTTTTAATTTTAGGGTTTAGGGTTTAAGATTTAATTCTTAAAATTTATTATTATTTTTTTTTGTTTTAGGATTTAGGGTTTAGGGTTTAATTCTTAAATTTTATTTTATTTTATTTTACTTTAGGGTTTAGGGTTTAAGGTTTAATTCTTAAATTTTTTTATTTTTTTATTTTAGGGTTTAGGGTTTAGAATTTAGGGTTTAATTTTTAAAATTTATTTTTTTATTTTTAGGGTTTAGGATTTAGGTTTAATTCTTAATTTTTTTTATATTTATTTTAGGGTTTAGGCTTAGGGTAAAGTGTAATTTATCATGCCAAAAAACATAGTGAGAACATGAAGGGAAAAAAAAAAAAAAAAAAAGAAGGGGTGAAATTGTGTCGTTTTATGGCACAGTAGGAACGAAGCAGGGAAGGGGCACAGTAGTGACCTCGTGTCCGTGCCAAATTGGATACAAGTTTTAGTAGTTGCCATAAGCAAAACCTCCCTTCCTTCTAGCAAAACAGATAAATTTTTGCAAAATCGCCAATTTTGTAGAACCAAACACAAAATCTGGTGTGTTCAGGATGACCTACCGAAAGACCTAACACACCAGTTTCAGTGTTTGATTCTACCAAAATAATATCTGACCATTGGCGTACAATTGCTATAATTCTACCATTTTCTACTATTCGTTGCCAAATTATAGTAATGATAATAATATTATAACATTTGCCATTGAAGATGTTCTTATGTCTACACATAAAATAAGAAAAAATTGAAAAATTAGAAGAAAACAAATTGGGCTCAGCAAATTCTGTTTCACTTATTATTATTATTATTATTTTGATAAATAAATTATGTTCCCCTTGTTAACATCTCATTAACAAATTGGCCTAGTGGGTGCAACTTAGGGTTTAGGAGTATGCTCTCTCTAAGTTTTAGGTTCAACTCCTATTAGGAGCAATACGTTCCCTGGGGTCACACCCGCAGGCTCTGTGTGATCCACGTAGAGGGGCATTTTACGTGGGTCTCAAGATTAGTCAAAGTGTGCATAAACTGGCCAGACACTCAGTTATAAAAAAAAAAATAAAAAATAAAAAAAAACAAACAAACAAAAATAATTAGAGAATCTATAATGGATAAAAAGACTAAAAGGAACAACAGTGTCATTTTATAAACTTCAACTGACATATATGTAATTATCAAAAACTTTAGTGAAAGTCAATCTAATTTAGTCAAGAGACATGTCTTTTTGTTTTTATTATTAAGATTCAAATAAAAAATTATAAATAAAAACATAGTCATATGATGAAAAATTATAAATAAAAACATAGTCATGTGTATCATTGATTTTCTTTCCCTAGGGAAAACAAAAAGATCCAACGAAACCACGTAAAACATCAGCCTATTTTGAGAAGTCATAATTTTAAGGGAAAGTTAAGAAATTATTATAAAAAAATTATAAATTATAAATTTATCTCCTTTACAACTTTTGTTTATAAAATGTTAAAAAATTATTAAAGTATTAAATCCTCAATTTAGTCAAAGGCATAGCTAACTTTATTCCATAAATAAACTCTTGAGGTCATATTTGTTTGAATGAATTAAATTAGATGGAATTAGTATTTTTATTTATTTAGATTATATATCTTATTTCATGTTTGAGTTGATTTAAAATTATAAAAAGAAATTAGCAAAATTCTATCAATTATTACAATGAAAAATATTACAATGTGCACTTATCTATCGTAATAAAAGTTACGATTTTTCTAATGAAAGTTATAAATTTTTGTGATGGGAGTTACAAATTTTTGTGATGATAGTTATGAATAATAGAATTATGATGTGTTATGTATAACTAAAATTATATTTTTTGTGAGAAGTAAAAAGTTATATGTGTTTAGTTATGCTTTTAAAATGTGATTCCAACGCATTTTTCAATGCGATGTTTGGTTTTGGTTTTCAAAAGTTGATTCCAATGTGACATTTGAAAACTCAGTCTAATCGGTCATCCTTCTAGACGTCCGAAACAGTTTTTTTTTACCTGTTATTTTTTATATTTTAAATAAAAAAATATGATTGGATTTTTTTAAATTTTTTATGATTTTTTTTTGTACCTGTTATTTTTGATATTTTAAATAAAAAATATTTTTGAAAATTTTTAAATTTTTATGTGAGCTTTAAATAGAATTTTAGCTTGTGTGTTTGCTTATGAGTTGTAAGTTTTTGAATCAAATTACTTTTATAATTTCAAAAATTCAAAACTCAATTGAAAACTCATAACCAAATAAATTTTCCACACTCAAATCATAATTTCAAAACCCACAAACTCAAAATACAACTCTATTCTCAAATCATAATTTATGATACTTAGGATGGGACTTTAGGTGGGACAAGCACATTTTCGAGTTCGTGGATATGACTTTAGGTGGGTTTCTTACACATTTGTGAAATGTGCTTGTCCCATATTGGAAAGGCTTAAGAATTTATATGGGTATATAAAATCAGGCTTGGGATACTTGGGATGGGCCCCAAGGGGTACCCAAGTTTGTGGAAGGGTGAGGTTATGGGTAAAGTGGGTTAGACCCATTGGACCCAAAACAAAAATTGCATACATGCGCCGCCTCTATCTGGTCAGGCTGGGTTGGGCTAAGCCTCAGCCTGGACTTGTTAAAATCCACTCGAATAGGTTTAATACCACTCGAACAGATCTGTTTCCGTTCTGAATAGGTCTGTTCCTTTTCCGAACAGGTTTTTTTTCCTGTTGGTACCTGTTTTGAAAAACCACCAGGTTTTCTATAAATAGCTTGCCTTCCAACAATGTTTAATCATCGAATTTCCTTCATTCTTCTTCCTCTTTTGGTCCTCATATTTCTGCATGTGTTCTGCATTTTAATTTAAGAAGAAAAAGAGAGAGTCACAGTAGAGTTTTGTTTCACCAGACTTGATTTTGTAATGCTGCAACTAGGGATGTAAGAAAAACCGAAAAAATCGTCCAAATCGATTGAACCGAACCAAACCAACTATATTTGGTCCCTTTTTTTTTTAACAAGAATCAGTCTGTGCGGTTTTTAAATTTAATTTTTTTCGATTTTTGGTTCGGTATCGGTTTAAGCACCTTGTGCACCGATCTAAACCGAAACCGACTGTTTCAACATATATTGTATTTATAATATATATATATATATAATCTCATGATATAATGATATTAATAAGTATAATAAACCTTAATTAATTAACCTTATCATCTTTATAACCTAAGTTTGTAAACTCTTATTATATTAATTTTAACTCTAACTCATTATTCTTGAAATCTTAGTATTTTTAAATTTTTTTTTTGTTTTTATTTTTGTTAATTTAGAAATTGAAATGTATTAAATGGATGGATTGGATATGTTTGAAATGGTAGACAAATAACTAATTTAATATTTTTATATAGATGAATGATTATATTTAAAAGTGATTCAAGTTTGAAAAATCCTAAACCGATTAAATTGCACCAAACAGAACCGTTTCAATTGGTTCGGTTTGGTGCAATTTGATGGGAGAAGCGATTTGTATCGGTATTCAAAATAATAAAACCGACATTATCGGTTCGGTGTAATTTTTTACTTAAATACCGACCGTACCGAACCGATTACATCCCTAGCTGCAAATCAAGTGTTAGTCGTTGCATCCTAGGAAGTAGACACCATTAAATCTTAAAGCATCGGAGCGAGGGCGAAATCTACTTTAAGGAGATTGTATCCAACACAAGTCTCAACGTTTAAAGTTTCTATAAGCATTTAATTCAGAATTTAATTTATTAAATTATTTTTTGGATTATTTATTTTTATTTTGTTGTTTATTTTATTTATACATTTATTTACATATATACACATCCACTGTGGTTATAACAATCTTAAAATAGATTTCTGTTTTTTATTTTTATTTTTATTTGTGTGTTAGACAGACAAATATTTGTTTCGGGAAATTAAATAGTAGTCATATACTGTTTAATTTCTTAAATAGTAGTAATATAGTATTTAATAATTTCTTTGATAACATAGCAGTCATATACTGTTTATCATTGGAATTTTGTTACAAAATATTATTCTATATATTTTGTGTGTAAATTCCATTATGTATAAATTTGTGATTGGTGTATTATTATTTAATAAAAAATATGACAATTGAAACAAACAATACTGGGACTGTTTTTACTCCAACCCTACACTTATTGTGCCAGTGATGACTCCGGAAGTACCGGTAAATCATGGGGAGAAGCCAAAAAAATTCAATGGAAATGATTTTAAAAGATGGCAGTAAAAGATGTTTTATCTTATTACATTGAATTTGGCTCGCTTCACTCGTAAAAAAGCTTCGGCACTGAACAATGGAGAAACTGATCGGCAAATGGTTGTCGCAGTCGATATATGGAAACATAGTGATTTTCTGTGTTGGAATTATATCCTAAATGGGTTGGACAATACATTGTACAATGTGTATAGTGTCAAAAGCATCGCAAAAGAACTGTGGGAATTTTTAATTCATAAATATAAGACAGAGGATGCCGGTATAAAGAAATTTATTGTCGACTATTTTTTGGATTTTAAAATGATAGATTCCAAGATGGTTATTAGCTAGGTTCAAGATCTCTAATTAATTCTCCATGACATATATGCGAAAGGAATGGTTCTTAGTGAATCTTTCTCGGTAGCTTCAATTATTGAAAAATTGTCACCATCCTAGAAAGAATTCAAGAATTATCTAGACCATAAGCGCAAGGAGATGAAATTAAAGGAACTAATAGCGCGGCTCAGAATTGAGGAGGACAACCGTGGTTCCAATAAGAAGTCAGAAAACTATGTCATGCAGGCTAAAGCAAATGTTGTGGAACATGGATGAGGGCCAAAGTTCAACAACAAAAAGCGGAAGCATAATGGCAATGGTCTCAAACAAGGATCCACTAGTAAGATTAACAAAGGGATCAACACAGGGTTCAATAAGAGATTCAAAGGCAAGTGTTTTGTGTGCGGCAAAGATGGACATCGCGCTAAGGATTGTCACGTTCGCAAGGATGGAGGGAGTTCAAGTCAAAAGCCAGCACAAGCCAACATAGCCAAGTATTTTTATCTTTCCGATGAAGTGGCAAACATCAACTTTGCTGCAGTAGTCTCTGAGGAAAATTTGGTGGGCAATCCCAAGGAGTAGTGGGTAGATACTGGAGCAACCCACCATATTTGTGCAGATAAAAAGATATTCACAACCTACGAAGTGGTAGAAAGTAGGGAACAACTTTTTATGGAAAACTTCTCCACATCAACTATAGAAGGACAAGGAAAGATTATGCTGAAAATGACCTTGGAAAAAGAACTCACTCTTAACAATGTACTCCATGTGTCGGAGATTCGCAAGAATTTGGTTTCTAGGTCATTGTTGATCAAGAATGGGTTTAGATTAGTCTTTGATCTGATAAGATTGTACTCTCCAAGAGTGGAATATATGCGGGGCGAGATTACATGGGTGATGGGCTGTTTAAGCTTAATGTATTAACTGTTGTACCAAATTTGGCTATTAACAATAAGAACACAGCTTCTATTATAGCCTTCTTTTTTATGTCATGGTAGATTAAGACTTGTTAATTTTAATTCTTTGCATAGACTTGTTTCTTTAGAATATTTACCAAACTTAGAGTTTGATCCTAATCATAAATGTGAAATTTTTATTGAGGCAAAACTCACTAAGGCATCATTTAATAAAGTAGAAAGAAGTACTGAACCTCTAAGTTTAATTCATGCAAATATTTGTGATTTAAAATTTGTTCAAACTAGAGGAGATAAAAAGTACTTTATTACTTTTATTGATGATTGCACACGATATTACTATGTTTACTTATTAAGAAGTAAAAATAAAGCCTTAGAAGCTTTTAAGCAATATAAACTTGAGGTTGAAAATCAACTTGGCAAAACTATTAAAATAGTGAAGAGTGGCAGAGGTAGTGAATGTGATTCACCATTTGAGGAATTTTGTTCTGAACATGGTATTATTCACCAAACCACTGCACCCTGTTCTCCCCAGTCAAATGGAGTTGTTGAAAGAAAGAATCGAACTCTTAAAGAGATGATGAATGTCATATTGATTAGTTCAGGGTTACCTCAGAACTTGTGGGGGGATGCGATTTTGTCTGCTAACTTTATCCTTAATAGGGTATTCCACAAGAAAATCAATCAAACACCTTATGAAGTATGGAAAGGTCGACGACCTACCTACAATTACCTCAAAGTGTGGGGGTGTTCGGCCAATGTGGCAGTCCCTAGTCCCAAAACGACTAAGATATGACCAAAAATCGTTGATTGTGTGTTCATTGGTTATGTAAATAATAGTAGTGCATATAGATTTTTAATTCATAAATCTGAAAATCCTGATATGCATATAAACACTATTATTGAGTCAAGGAATGTGTCATTTTTTCAACACATTTTTCCTTGCAAGGAAACTAAAGAGACAAGTTCAAATAAAAAGAACTTTTGATACTGCTATAAGTGGTAGTGAAGACCAAAATGATAATAAAACAGATGAACCTAGACGTAGCAAAGAGGGTTAGGATCTCTAAATCATTTGGTCCAAATTTTCTGACATACTTGTTAGAAAATTAGGCTCAAAACTTCAAGAAAGCAATGTAAAGTCCTAAAGCTCCATTGTGGAAAGAGGCCGTGAGTAGTGAAATTGAATTAATACTGCAAAATCATACTTGGGAATTGGTGGATCTTCTACCAGGGTGTAAACCTTTTGAATATAAGTGCATATTCAAGAGAAAGATAAAAGTAGATGGTTCAATTGATAAATACAAGATTAGGTTTGTTGTTAAGGGATATAGGCAGAAGGAAGGCCTTGATTATTTTGACACATATTCACCAGTGACAAGAATAACATCTATTCGTATGCTAATTGCGATTGCAGCTTTGTATAATCTAGAGATACATCAAATGGATGTTAAAATAGCCTTTTTGAATGGCGAGTTAGATGAGGAAATCTATATGGAACAAACGGAAGGGTTTCAAGTTCCTGGCCAAGAGAAAAATGTTTATAAACTTGTCAAATGCTTTTATGGATTAAAACAAACTCCTAAATAATAAGATGAAAAATTTGATCACGCTATGCTTTTGGATGGTTTCAAGATAAACGAATGTGACAAATGCGTCTATGTTAAAAGCACAGACAAATTCGATGTCATAGTTTGTCTTTATGTGGATGACATGCTCATTATTTGAAGCAATAATGACAAGATTAAATCCATAAAGAAAATATTGAACAAAAAGTTTGATATGAAAGATCTAGAAGTAGCAGATGTAATTTTAGGAATAAAATTACTAGAACATCTAAAGGATATGGTTTATCTTAATCTCACTATGTTGAGAAGATTCTGGAAAAATTTGAAAAACATGACGACCATCCTGCTAAAACACCTGTTGACATTTGTCTTCATTTGTCAAAAAATACAAGTGCAGGCATATCACAATTAAAGTACTCTCGGATAATCGGAAGCTTGATGTACTTAATGCATTACACTAGGTCAGATATAGCCTATGCTGTAAGCAAATTGAGTAGGTACACAAGTAATCCAGAGTCCCATTATTGGAAAACGATAATTAGGGTACTTAGGTATCTAAGACAAACCTAGAATTATGGCTTCCATTATACCAAATATCCAACAGTACTCGTGGGGTACAGCGATGCAAATTGGATATCGGATACTAAAGACTCAAAATCCACTGATGGATACGTCTTTACCTTGAGAGGTGCTGCAGTCTCTTAGAAATCCTCCAAGCAGACATATATAGCAAGGTCGACAATGGAATCTGAGTTTATCGTATTAGATAAAACAAGAGAAGAAGTCGAATGACTTCGTAATTTCTTAGAAGACATTCTAATGTGGCCAAAACCTATGCCAACTATATGAATTCACTGTGATAGTGAAGCAGCAATAGGACGGGTACAGAATCATATGTATAACGATAAGTCTCGACACATTCGTCGAAGACATAATGCCGCTAGGCATTTGCTCTCACATGGAAGAATATCCATAGAATATGTAAAGTCAAGAGAGAATATTGCGGATCCATTGACTAAAGGGCAAGCCAGAGAGCAAGAGTACCATTTATCGAGGGAAATGAGATTAAACCTATTACTTAAAAGTCACTATAATGGCAACCCAACCTAGTTGACTAGAGATCCCAAGATTTAGGTTCAAAAGGACAACCGAATTATGGATGACTTCACTTATCACTAAGGAGGGTTTTTCCAATCCATTTCAATGATAAGAAGAGTGATACCTGCAGCGTTAGTAGAATAACCTTTGCTTTTAATGATTCTTATAGCTTGGACATCTAAGTGAGGTATGTCAGGATACTCTTAATAAGAAGTCACCTATATGAGTGTGAACTGGGCTAGTTTTGTGACAATTGAGAAGGCGAAATTCTCTAGAGCATTCATGAATTACCAGGTGTTGTTCAGGGCCAAAATGAACATAACCATAAGAACCAAACTGTGTCTATAGATACACTATGTGTAGTTTATTGTTTTGGCTTACACAAACAGCTGAACAGTTCAAGATATCGCGTCCACTAGTTAGCTAGTAAGTCCAATATGCTTTTACTAGAGGAGGTTCAAAGCCAAAAGCTACCTATCTCGATGTGGTGTATCTTCTTAATGTACTTTTTCTTTGTCTGCATTTTGTTGCATGTCTATTATTGTGAATTCCATCTATGTGGGGGATTATTGGAAAATGGCTTTGGAAAGCCTTATTTTTTTTTGCTAACTTTAAGCATTAATTAAGGTGGGACCCAAGCATTATTTTTAACCGTTACTAATTGGTTTCATATTTAAAGCCGTGCAATGAATAACATCGTGTGTTTGGTTGCTCAAAACTATTTCCAGATGAATAAGAATTCAACGCTGTAGACACCTCATTTTTGATGGCCCTTACGACTTGGATGCCATCCCATGCACACCCGATGATGAGTTTATATGCTTGCCAAGTGCTCGAAGTCTTCAGCAGAATGCCACAACTTTGAGCCTTTTCAAATGTTACACCCCTGTTGCCTCAATTTTGGATCGACCATTGGTTCTTCTAGCCTGCAGCCTTTGGTGGCCTGTCGGCCATCACTTTTTGGTTGCCGGCCACTAGTCTCTTTTGTAGATATTTGCGACAGCTGTTTGCACAGATGCATGTATCTGCCCTCACGTGTAGAGCTGGATGTTTTTGAGGGAATTGCTTGGTTCTCTATATACAGAGGACCTCATTCATGTTTTAAAGGTTAGAAAATTTTAAAGCAAAATTTTCTCTCTCCCTCTCTCTCTAGCAAATTCCTACACTTTTGCCTACAAATCCTTAATCTTTGCCTATATACCCTTAACCAAGCCTTTACATTGTAGACACCCCATTTTTGACCGTCCTTAAAACTTGGGATGTTATCGTTTGTGCACTCGATGATTATATGTTTGTGTTCGTTTTGAGCGCCTAAAGTCTTCGGTGGAATACCCTGTCTTTGAGCCTTTAAACCTTGTTCTCTCTCTGCTTTGTTTTGGACCAAAACTTGGTGTCTGGACCTCTTGGTGACGTGTCGGCCACCCCTCAAGGCTGTCGGCCATGGGTTGTGCCTTACGGCCATAGATGTGGCCGGTTAGCCACCAGTGGTGGCCGGTCGGCTATCAATGGTGGCCGACGGCTACCAGTCTCTTTTTCTAGATATTTATTGATAACTGTGCCAGCTGTTGCTCACTGAGCTGCATCTTCATACACGTGTATGGTAGGATGTATCTAAGCTCAAGGGGTGTTTTTCTATAAATAGGGAGTTCCTCCCCCATTTTCGAGGGTGAGCATTTTTAGAACAAAAATATCTCTCTCTCTAGAATTTTCTCTCTCTCTTGATATTTTGTGCATATTTGCTTACAAGTCCTTAGCTTTTGGCACACTAACCCTTAACCAAATACTCTCACCTTTGGGTTGTTATAACTCGGGACCTATTTTGAGCTCTAGAAGGAGGTTTAAGCTTGAATTTGTGGCTGTTTAGTGCTTTGCTTCAAAGGTATAGAACTTACTTTGCTTATACTTGTTTTGTATACTTATTTTGCCATCCTTTTAAACTGTTTTAAGGCTAGTTTTGAAGTGTAAAAAACTCTTTTTTTATGATCTAAAAATGGTTGTTTGGGGCTATCTTGAGTTAAGGGGTGGTCCACCTTTCTTGTCTCTTTGCTTGTTAAGCTTTTGTGCCATCTTTTCATCACTTTCAAAACAACTTTTTTGGGCCTTTTAACCATTCAATCTCAGAGGTTCTTCAGTGGTAAAAACTTTGTTTTGAAGTTCAAAATTGGAGGGGTTAGTCTTCTTTCCTTGTGTCTTGTTTGCATGCCTAGTTAGCTTCATGAGTTAGCATGTTTTCCTAGCTTACTTTAGCTTATGTCCAGCATGTTTTTGCCTCTATTTTGACCTGTTTTGGCACTATTTTGGGTTAGTTAATTCAGTTGAGGCTTGTATTGCATAATTGTAGTGTTAATTCATTCACTAGCTTAATGTTTTAATGGTTTAATCGCCATTGTTTTGAGTTGAAAGTATGTTTTAGTGTTGTTTTGCACTTCATTTCAGCACTTAAAATCTCTGCAACCTCCCTCCATTCTTCACTCTTTTGTTTGCTTTGAAAGTGGTTTCAAACCACTTGTTTGCCTAAGTGTGGAATTGAGGTGCTATACCTAATGATTTAATCCCTTAGGGGGTTCAGTACCAACAGTGTAATGCCTCTTTCATGCCCAAAGTAACTTGTAGTTTGAGCCATTTTTCCATTAGAGGACACTCACTAATGGACTTAATCGATTAAAGAATAAATCGATAACTAAAATGAGTAAATAAAATGAACAAGTAAATGAGGGAAGATAAGCATCTTTCGTGCTGCATTGCATGTGTTCGAATCGGACGTTAACTCGAACACGAGGAAAATAGGACATTTCATATTCAAAGTGAAGAAACGTGTTATTTTCCTTGGTCACCATCACCCTTGATCATGCATGATAGGGTGGTGGTCTTTTTAAGTCTTGTTTTGCACTCATTAAACTTGTACAAACTTGGTTCTTTGGCCATCATGCATGAAAATTGCTTGATTGATGGTTTGAGAGCCAAGAGTTTCACTCATTTGAGCTTGTTTGACGATAAGGGGTGTAAACAATACATACAAACCTGTGAGAATATATTGTTTTGCTTTGTCTGCTCTCTGTTGTATCAAAAAGAGGAGTTTATGTCATTAGTGGCCGACCGGCCACCACCAGTAGCCGACCAGCCACCATTGGTAGCCAACATGCCCCCTGTTGGCCACCAATGAAAATTGCACAGTGTGTTGGCAAGTTGGAGCAGAGGCATTCTGGGAATTAGCAGCACTGTTGGTGTTCAAATGTGCAAACAGAGGCGTTCAGTAGCAGGGTGGTGGCTTTTTTTTTCCAGGTGGAGAAACTGAGCATGCGTGTATCCCATGTTTACCGATGCCATTTAATTGCTTTGATTAGTTAATTAGTGGTAGCTAATTAATTAGTTTAATTGCTTTGTACTTAATTAGCTTAGTATTTAGCTAATTACTTCGATTTGTAATATTTAATTAGCTTAGTGTTTAGTTAACTAATTCATTTCAATTGTTGTAATAATTAGCTTAGCCATAATTAGCGTAACTAGTTGGTTAGCTTATTCATTCAGACCTTCGTTCGCGAGGTTATAATGTTGTAATAAGTGTGCATGCGTGTGTGTGTATGTTTTCCAACCCCACGTCTTTCGCTCTTTTATTTAATCGCTTTTGATGGTTAGATTAGGGACATTTCAATTAGCATACCTTATACTTGCATGTTTGCATCCATTCATTTGTCTTGCATGCATCGAGGCTCGGCGCATCATTCAAACTGCATCGTCATTTCAATATATCTTTGAATACGTGTTTAAACCGCATGTTATTCAAATTGATTCATATGTCATATTAGTAGCCGAGCCTATTAATTCCATTATTGCATGTGTTGCACTAGACACTTAATATAGTTAGGATCATGCATCTTTCTAACTAAATTTTTTTTTTTTTTTTGCTCGGAGTAATCGGTGAGTTTTATGCTTTAGCATACTTGCATGAGTGTGATTGCCATATTGCCATGTTTCGCATGCTTGCCATGAGACTATGTGCTTACTTGCTAAACTGCATAAATGTTTGTGGATGAAGGCTTGTTGTTTAAATTGGAACGATTCAATAAATGTGTGTTTTAAGCCCACTTTGTTGTGGCAAATTATGTTTTAAGCCCACTATTTTTTGTGGCAAATCTGCAACTTTAAGCCCACTTGAGGTGGAAAATTCAAACCATTTTTATAAACAAACATGAGTTGAGTTGTTCCAATTCTTGCGATTTTAATCTATACTTGCTTGTGCGCATCACATAGTAATGTTAGCTAATAACCGGAACAAGAACATATTTAATATTTATAAAATATTATATCATGATTAGTAGAGGTCGATCTTTGATCGGGCGAGCGGGGGTGCTCAATTCATGATCTTCTTCCTTCGTACCTAAGTTTCAGAGCCGAGACAACTTTGGTGATGACGGACACGTGGCCTTCGATACGAGTTAGGGTTTCCTAAATTTTCCCAAAATAAAATATTTAGGTAGCGACTCTATATCTGGAAAAGCAGTCCAATTTTGGCATTATTTGATTGAAAATCGATTTTTCAAAAAGGTTTGTTGGATTTGGACTCTTTGGTGTTTATCAATTTCACATTGCACTTGTGAGATTAGATTCAGAACCGTGGGAGTCCGAACTGTGAGGCCTTCTTTTTAAACCCTTTCCGAAAGGCAGGGCACGGAAAAAGGCGAGTCCACACTCATCTTTGAGCTTAGGCACTTTTGGGCTTGGTTTGAGCTCTTGAAGGGTGTGTGTAGACACCCCATTTTTGACCGACCTTAAGACTCAGACGTCACCGATTGAGCGCTCGGTGATGTTGCATATTGTGCTCGTTCAGAAGTCTCAGAGTCCCGGCCGTGAGCCCTACCTCCGGATTTCGAACCCTCTTTTGTGTCTTGTCTCGGTTTGCGAACCAGACTCGATTTTCTCTGTTTCTCTTCCTGAAAGGAGGGAGAGGTCTAGTAGATCATCTCTCAGTGGCCGTGGGCTATTTTTCGTGACCGTAGGCCATTTTGCCAATTTCGGAGCCCGGTTCCCGATTTTCGGAGCCGTCAGGCCGTGTGCCTTGGTTCGGGACCGCCTAACCATCTCCAATTGCTCCGATTTTTGGCATACATCTTATTTACTCCCTTTTGAGGGACACTGTGGTCTGAGAGACCCACTTCGTGGCCGAATGCCACTTTCAGTGCTTAACAGCCTATTTTCGGGACCCCGAACTACGTGTTTTGGCCCCCAAGCATTCGTTTAGCATCGGTTTTCGTTCATTTTTGGCAGGTACCTCTGTTTTATCACCAGGAAGGTCACTGAAAGG
The DNA here is from genome assembly GCA_025200525.1 of Camellia lanceoleosa. Classification (NCBI taxonomy): domain Eukaryota; kingdom Viridiplantae; phylum Streptophyta; class Magnoliopsida; order Ericales; family Theaceae; genus Camellia; species Camellia lanceoleosa. The sequence goes on from CM045760.1 coordinate 37,363,689, forward strand.
TGGGAGGCCAGCAATTGTCTTAGCAACCAGTTATATTCCTCCAGCGCCCTCCGAGGCCCGTTTTTCTCACTTCCGAGCCAATATTGATCACCCTAGGGCCATTTTCTTCAACCCCAAACCACATATTTGTGTTGTACACACATGGGAGGACCCTAAAAGTCTATGGCCGGCTAGTAATTCGAATTGAACCTTTTGAACCCCTCCTAAAAGTGGCCTATTCTCTCTCTTGTTTTAGAGTTGCCAATTTTAAACCACAGGGTTGTGATGAGGAGACCTGGGAGGACACCTTTCTCTGGTGGCCAGCCAGAAACTCTTCTTGAGCCTTTTGACCCTTGGCCGTTTGGCCATGGGGGGTGGCCGGCCGGCCACCTGCAACCCCAAAAGCTGGCCAGCCTTCCTCCTTACACCCTGTTTAGTTCAGATGTGACCTTTGTTTCCCCCCAGAGTCTGTATCCGGGGGGATATTTTTGGAGGGAAGTTTGGAGGAACTTTCCTCTCTTTTGTTTCCTCCTCTTTCTCCCCTTTTTGAGTGCATATAACCAGCCTCCAACATTAAAGAAAGGGTTACAAAAAAATTCCCTAAGAGCCTTACACACATATCTCCCTCCATTTCTCTCATTTCCTTCAAGTTCCAACCTCATTTCTCCACTACCACCAAGCACCACTATCACTACTCCATTCCAGCAGCAAGGAGGGGTTTTTCAGAGGCTTAGAAGCAACATTCCTTGGTCCAAGGGGAAGCAAAAGTGTGGGCTTCAAGGGTAAGTCCATTTCCCCTTTTTTTAGCTCATTTTGGCCACAATTTCTTAGCCTATTTTATTGCTGTTTTGGGCTCCGAACCTAACTGGAAGGGTCATTTTTTTGAGCCATTCTTCATGTTTGTTTAAGGGCTCAACCCTGTTTGAGCCCCCCATTTGGTACTTGCTTCAATACCCCCTTGTATGCCATTATTTTGCATGGTATTTCTAGCCTATGTGTGATCTTTTTTTGAGCATGATATAAACTGTGAGTTGGATTATTTTGAGTCCATCTACAACATTTTAGAAGGGCTAAACACTGTTGGGGGCCTCCATGCTGTACTTACCATTATACCCCTCTTTGGCCCCCATTTTTGCATGCTTTTTTAGGCTTATCTTGCTCCTGTTTTCGGCCATGCTCAGAACTGAAAGTGGCCATATTTTGACCCCCTTGTCATGTTTCATGAAGGGTCTTTTTCTGTTTGATGTATATTTGGCCTACTTCATGTTATACCCTCTTGTGACCTTAATCTTGCATTGCATTTTGAGCATGTTTTCATACTGATTTGAGGCTTGTCATATACTTTAAATGTTCATATTTTTAGTCCCTCTTCAGTGTTGTAGAAGGGTATTTTTCTGTTTGGGCTTTGCATCTACCACTTGCTTCATAGCCTCCCTTACGGAGCCATTTTTGTATGCCATCTTGGCCCTACTTGTGATTGTTGTTTGACCATGTTTTGTACTGTAAAAATGTGAGTTTTGGGGCTTCCTTGCTTCTGCCTTTTCATGTCATGTATCAATTATGCATGTATTGTATAGCTGTAGGCCATTTTATGTATTGAAATCCATGTTTCGGGATCATTTGATGCATCGGTATTATTTCGCCTCATTTCGGGGCTGTTTTTCCCCTCATTTTGCCACTGATTTTTGCATGTTTGCATATCATATTCCATGTCTTTTCCATGTCTCATTAGAGTGGCATTTCGGTGCCTGAGGGTCCGGGCACGCACTTCGAGGTATCTTGTTTTCATCTGATGGCCTCCTATGTGAGTGTGGCTGAGGCTCTCTCATGTTAGTGTAAGCCCATTATTGCATTGTGTATGCCATTTCATCCATAGCATTGTGTATGCCCGGTTGTGTATTACCTCGTATAGTGTGTATGCCATTCCATGACATTGTGTATGTTAGGATTGCATATTAGCTGCATTTCATGCATATCATGCATATTGCATCGTGTTCGGGATAGGAGTTAGCCCGGGCACGGGAAACGAGACGCGTTCTGTACTCCGAGTGATGGAACGGGTCTCAATTTTCAAGTCACCGACACTCCGGATTATCCATGATGGAGTTAGGTTTTGTTGTAGCATTCATATGCATTCACCCTATATTGAGTTGTGCAATTCGGCTTCTCGGTCATCGTGCATCGATATGCGTGATTGGTGGCACGAGAATCGAGGCATGCATATATTTGTGAAATACACTGCTATGCTCATTTCCTGCTCTCCGTTGCAGCAAAACGAAGAATCAGCAACTTTTCGGAGTCTGGTACGCATTTCAAGAAAATGTGTAAACAGAGGCTAATTGGGACATCCCAATGGATTTCCGCGCAAGGCAGCCCAAACATGCAGCATTCATCAGAATCAAGGCGACCCGGCTTGCATGCCGATTCTGATTTTCTTACTTAATTCGTTAATTAATTAGGAATTTGTATATTATTCGGACTGTAATATTTTGGACTGTATTATTCTTTTATTTGGGACTGTATTATTTATTCGGACCCTCTGTGCGAGGGCATAATTGTAATAAGTGTGGGTGAGTGTGATGTATGTCTTCCAACCCTACGTCTTTCTTCCCTTTTATTTACCTACTTATGATGGTTAGATTAGGGCATGTTTCAATTAGCATACAGTATGACAGCATGTTTGCATCATTCATCTGTTTTGCACGCACCGGGCTCGGCGCATCATACAAACCGCATTTGTATTTCAATTCCAAATTGAATACGTGTTAGTTGTAGCATTCCATATGCCATGTTTAGAATAGCCGAGCCTGCTATAGTTGCATCTTTGCATGTGTTGCATTAGGCAATTCTGTGTATCTAGGATCATGCATGGATTTCTAATGAGCTTTTGTTTTGGCTTGGAGTACTTGGTGAGTTTTATGCTTTAGCATCCTTACATGCGTGTGAGTGTTGCCATGAATAGCATGCTTACCATGAGGCTACGTGCTTATGTGATACAACTGCCTTGAATGCCTGTGGGTGGAGGTTGAGTTACTTGGATTGGATAATTCATCAAATGTTTGTTTTAAGCCCACTAGATAGTAGCAAAATCACGTTTTTCTAAGCCCACCCGAGGGTGGCAAATCCACGTCTTAGCCTACCTGCGGATAGCACTATCAAACCATTTTCAAAAACAAACATGAAGTGTTTTGTTCCAATTCAGGCGGCTCAGTCTATACTTGTATGCTGTGCGCATCACATAGTAACCTAGGCTAATAACCGGAATAAGAACGCACAATGTTTTCAAAAACAGATATCATGGTTAGTAGAGGCCGGTCTTTGACCAGGCGAGCGGGGGTGCTCACGAAGTGACCTTCCCCAATCGTACCCAAGTTCCTGAGCTGAGGCAACTTTGGTGATGACGGACACGTAGCCTTTGGCACCGAGTCAGGGTTTCCTAGATTTCCCATTAAAAAACATTTAGGTGGCAACTCTGTATCTGGCAAAGCAGTCCATGTTTGGCACTTCTTTCAAAAATCAGTTTTCTTAAAACGATTTGCCGGATTTGGACTCTTTGGTTCAAGATTAAGAACCGTGACATTTGAGTCCTTGAACTGTAGTGACCCCAATATGAACGGAACGGGACTTAACCCTCCCGGGGCGTTCGGGGACGTCTACAGTGTGTTGTCTTGGTTTTGTTGCTTGAATTGCTTCTTCTCTTCAAGAGGTATAAGGCTTTGCCTCTTTGCTTGCTTTTCTACTATTTTACTAGTTGTTTTCCAACTGATTTTGGGTTGCAAAACTTTTGTATTTTTGGGCTGAAGCTTGGGTTTTAAGGCCATTAAAGGTCGAGGGGTTGATAGCCCTTCTTTGTGCTTTGTTTTGGAGGCATTTGCCCTTGTGTTTCTCACCATTTTACTATCTTTTTCTGATATTTTAAACACTGATTTTCAGAACTTTTTCAGTGGCCAAAATCATGTTTTGAAGTCTAAATTTAGAGGGGTTAGCCTCCCCTCCTTATGTGTTGCTTATTAACCTAGTTTGTGCCATGTTTTAGCATGTTAATCTAGCTTTTTTTTAGCTTAATTCCAGTTTGTTTTAGGACTTATTTTAGACTGTTTTAGCATTGTTTTGGGCTGTTAGTTGCATTTGAGCCTTGCTTTGCATGCTTATAGTGTAATTGTCCTCATGAGATTGGTGTTCTAAGCCTTAGACACCATCTTGTTTGAGTTGATAGCATTTATTTATGCTTTTCTCACTCATTTTCAATACTAATAATCTCTGCAACCTCCCTCTTTTCTTGGCTTTTTATTTTTCTTTGAAAGTAGTTCAAACAACTTGTTTGTTTAAACACATGAGATTGAGATGCCATGCTTAGTGGTTTAATCCCTTTGGGGGTTCATTACCAACGGCATGATGTCTCTTTCATGCTTAAAACAACTTTTGGTTTGAGCCTTCTTTCCATTTAGAGGACTTAAACTCACCATTGGACTTCATAGATTAAAGGATTGTTGGTAATCTAAAATTGAGTAACTAAAATTGAGGTTAAAAGGGATGCAAGATAATAATTTGGTTGTATTCAATTAGATGTTAATTGAACACGTGGAAGCTTGAACCATTTCACACTCATTAGTGATGAAATGATTCAAGATTCCAAGGTCATTACTTCCCTTGATCTGTCATGATAGAAAGGTGGTTTTGAGAGTCTTGTTTTGTTGCATTTATTGAACTTACACACTTTGGTTCACAATCCATCATACAATGAAATTGCTTGAATTGATGGTTTATGGCTAAAGCTCTCTTCTTCTTTGATTTGTTCATAAAAAGGAGAGGTGAGTTGTGCAGACAACCCTTGAAAATACCTTGTGTATGCTCTGTTTGTCCCCTGTTGCAGTAAGGAGAATTGGGCAGCAGTGGCCGGCAGGTGCCCGGCCGGCCGTCACTGGTCACTGGCGGCCGACAGTCCTCATCATTGGTCGGCTGGCCATTGATGCAAATTCAAGCAATGTGTTTTTTGAGTAGAGTAGAGTTATTCTGGAAATGAGTAATAGTGTATGTGTTCTCTGTGCAACAGAGGCTTTCTGGAAACAAAACAATGGCTTTTTCGGGTGGAAACTGAGCATGCGCATGAACATTCCACATTTCCCGAGGCAGAGTAGTTAGCTTAGTGCTTTAAATTACTTCTTTTAAATTGCACTCGTGTTGTAATTAATTAGTTAGTTAACTAGTTGTTTGATTTTGTTAACTAGAATAGTTAATTCATTTGTTGTAATAATTAGTTAAGTAGTTTAGCTATTTATTCATTTGTTTTGTAATAATTAATTAGCTTAGCTGGTTAGCTTAGTTCATTCGGACTCTCCTTCGTGAGAGCGTAATGTCATAATGTGTATGTCTTCTAACCCTACGTCTTTCTCCATTTTATTTACTAGCTTATGATGGTTAGTTTAGGGACATCATATTTCAATTAGTATTCTTCATGTTTGCATTCATTTATATTGCATGCATCGAGACTCGGTTCATTATTCTAATTGCATTTTAGTTTAATACTTTTTTTGAATACGTGCTTAGACCGGATGCTATCAAAATTGCTTCACATATCATGTTAAATAGCCGAGCTTAGTAATTGCATATCGCATGTGTTGCATTAGTCATTTCGCATAGTTACGACCATGCATTTTTCTAAACTCAGTTCTCTTTTTGGCTTGGAGTACTAGGTGAGCCTTTAGTCGCTCTAGCATATCGCATGTGTGTGATTGTTGCCATGTTTAGCATGCTTACCATGAGGCTAAGTGCTATAACTGCTTGAATGCTTGTGGATGAAAGCTTGTTGCTTGAATTGGAATAATTTGAGTAGTGTTTATATGCGATCACTTTTTCAAGTGGTACATATTTTAAAACAATTTTGCAAAACAAACATGACTCGAAATGTTTCAATTCTTACAAAGTTAGTCTATACTTGTGTGTGCGCATCACATAGTAATGCTTGTCTAATAAATCGGAATAAGAGCATATAATGTACATGAGATTCATATCATGATTAGTGAAGGCCGATCTTTGATCGGGCAAGCGGGGGTGCTCAAATTCATTCATGACCTTCTCCTCTCGTACCTAAGTTCCCAAGCCGAGACAATCTTGGTGATGACGGACATGTGGCGTTTGGCACGAGTCATGGATTTTCTAGATTTTTCCAAAATAAAATATTTAGGTAGCAAATTTGTATCTGGCAAAGCAGTCCATTTTTAATAATTTGATTCAAAATCGATTTTCCAAAAGATTTGCCGGCTTTGGACTCTTTGGTGATTATCTATTTCACATTGCACTCATGAGATCAGATTCAGAACTACAAGAGTCTAAACTGTAGAGCTTATTTCGTCTTCCGAAAGGGGGCGCGAAAAAGTTGAACCACAAACGCGCATTTTCGGGTTCGTGAATATGGCTTTAGGTGGGTTTCCTACATATTTGTGAAATGTGCTTGTCCCATATTGGAAAAGCTTAAGAATTTATATGGGTATATAAACTCAAGTTTGGGATACGTAGGATGGGCCTCAAGAGGTACCCAAGTTTGTGGAAGGGTGAGGTTATGAGTAAAGTGGGCTAGACCTATTGGACCCAAAACAAAAATCATACGCGCCCCGCTATCTGTCCATCCGGTCGGTCGGGCCTGCTGGGCTAGGCCTAGGAGCAGGTACGTGGTGTGAAGTTAGGTAGGGCTTGTCCGGTCCAATCCTTATCTGTTTGGGCCAAAAATTTTATTTATTTATTTTGGTTTCAAAATTCAAAATAAATTGGCCTAGATTTTTTCCTTTGCCAAACAAATCCCCAACAGGTTCATACCTGTTAAAATCCACTCGAACAGGTTTAATACTACCCGAACAGATCTATTCCTATTCTGAACAGATTTGTTCCTGTTCCGAAAAGGTTTTTTTCCTTGCTGGTACCTGTTCTGAAAAGCCACCAAGTTTCCTATAAATAGCCTACTTTCCAGCAATATTTAATCATCGAATTTCCTTCATTCTTCTTCCTCTTTTCGTCCTCATGTTTCTGTATCTGTTCTGTATTTTAATTTAGGAGAAAAAATAGAGAGTCACAGCAGAGTTTTGGCTCACCAGACTTGATTTTGTAATGCTGCAAATCAAGTGTTAGTCATTACATCCTGAGAAGTAAAAGCCGTTAAATCTCGGAGCATCGGAGCGACAGCAAAATCTATATTAAGAAGATTGTATACAAACAAGTCTCAACGTTTAAAGTTTCCGTAAGCATTTAATTATGAATTTAATTTATTAAAATTTTCTTGATTATTTATTTTTATGTTATTATTTATTTTATTTATACATTTATTTACAAATACACACATTCATTATGATAATAACATATTTAACTAATTAGTCTCTGCAATCTCACCTTAATACTTCAACTTGTACCTACCCCCGCTCCCCTCTCTTGAATTACATGTGAAATAACATGTCTTACATGTGAAATAACATGTCTACATAGACCACTAGTACGGACGTTACTAAACAATGAATTAAATGTTTTATTGAATTATTAATTCAATTCCAACATCATGTCCAAACAAACATAACAAATATGACTTGAGATATATTATTACATCATCATTATTCAAAGCATCACCTCATATGGACTTCCTCAAATGTGATTAGAAGTTTACAAGTACTGAAATCAATTTAAATCAAAATAAAACAACCAAAATTTTAAGTTATTTACACAATAACCTACTCAATTATTAGCAAATATTATTTTATTTTATTCATATATGAATTCATACAGTTTGATGCTTTCAATTATAAAAGTATATCACTTTTATCTATTACAGACCTCTTTCAGACCACCTCAAAAAAATGTGTTTATACGATTTTTATAATTAAGGGAATTAATGTGTTCAGATTCATAAATAAAAGGGAATTAATTTTCTACAAAATACATAAATTGCAATAGTGATGCAGCAATCATGTCACAACACGTGTCAAGCTTTCAATATCCAGTTCATCCCTAAAGCCTTCCTTTCCCAAAATCACGCACGTAACAAGTTGACTAAAATTCTCTATCAGCCGTTGATCTGCCGGTGGTAATCCTACTTGAGCCGCTAGCCAGTCCATGTACCCAAACTACCATTCATCAAATCACAAAAAGAAAATCACCAAAAGTATTTTTTTAATTGTAACAGTTAATCATTTACATTTTAATCTCTTATATTTTAAGTTCAATTGTAATGTCACTTTTTGTTTATAGTTTTAAAGAAGTTTACCAAAATGAATATATGTATTACATGCGACATTTTTTGGAGAGGTAATTTGAAGTAAAGAGATTAAAATAAAATTTTGATTAAAATATAAGGAACTAGAATGGTATAAAAAATGTAAAAAGTGACGATTAATGCGTAGCACTCCTCTTTATCTCCCCGCTCCACCCCCACATCCCCTCTCACCTTGCATAAATTTTTCTGTTCTGCTCATATGACTAGGGCAGGTTTTCCTCTCCGCATCCTGTTTTATCCCACCAAAACTTAAATTCTCATTTTTATTTATTTATTTTTTATTTTACATATTTTAAGTCACTCATAAATTATTGTTTCTAATATACTAATACCATCTCTTATTTGTATTAGTGTGCATATTTTTTAATTAAGCAAGAATTTGGAAAAATGATAAGTAGAAACTAGAATGAGAATTAACCTCAAATGGATTAAGAAGATGGGTATGATGCTTGGGAATTTGAGATTCCTCCATGTGGAGGTAATGTTGTTGAACATCAGCTAACATCTCTTCTTCAGATGGCAAAAGCAACTTACCAGATAAAACCCTTGCTATCCACTTTGATTGGAACTCCATAAGAAGAAAAGCTATACCCTGATTCACATTGCGAAGAAAGTTTGCAATTTGCTTTTAACACTATGGATTAAAATATGAAAAAAGAGTGTGCGAAAGTAGAGAGATTGAAGTGAAATTCAACAAAAATCACATGGATCACTTGTTCTAAAAGACAAAAATCTCATGTTTACCTCCTATTTCTCAAAAATCAATTAGACTCTTATCTTTTTAGTTATATCAATTTTACAATTAAGCTATTCGAATAATGATAAATATTTGACTCATGTTGTGTAACAATCCTGACTTGTGATTAGCCTATAAATCATGATTAAGGATGTCAGATAAGTAATTAAGAGGAAATCATGTGTAACTTGCCTGTCTTATGTGTTAATTGCATTGTATCTGCTTATGGTAGGATTATCTGTCTGCATTTCTAATCTGTTATGTGAATTAAAAGCCTTATCGGCATCTGATCACGAAACTGACTTGGGTCTATGTGTTATTTGGCATTTTTAGAATTCCACAGTGGGTTGAATTGAAATCCGATTCGGAACGAATTAAATTAGAATAATTTATGTCAATTTGATTAATTTAAGTCAAGTTTAATTAAGCTTTCTTAATTGAGCCTATAAAAGGCTAATTTGACTCCCTTAGTTCATTTTTGCACCTTCATTTCATCCTCCTTAAGCTCAAAACGTGAGAAGAGAGGGAGAGGAAAAGATTGAGGATTGAATTCAACAAACAAGGAAAGAGAGGGATTACTAGACACTTGAAGAGAATTTGGAGAATTTTAGCACTCTAGAGCACCATTGAACATCTAAGGTAAGAACTCAAGCTCGTGGTTATGTAATTGAGCTAACTAATGCATAGATTCAAGAGGTTTAAGTGTTTGGGCTTGGGATATGAGCTTAGGAAGTAGAGAGGAAGAGCATTCTATGCATGCATACATATATCATAGCATTTTGAGTTCAATTGCAAAGAATTGCCACATGCATGTGTTTATCATGCATTTGGTTTAAGAATTTATCAAGTTTCACACAATTTGACATAAATTGATCATGTTTTGGAAAGATTGAGTTCATAACAACTCATGCATGTCATGTTTATACCATATTCTTCAATTTCAAGCTTAATTTTGAGCAATTGACATGCTTTTAGGCCTTGCTTTCATGAAATGATCTTTAATTTTCCATGTTTTCCAAGTTTAGACATGTTTTCTCAAGTTTTGGGGCCAAAATGATGTGTTTTGTTGGGTTGAATTCGGGTTTTGAAGCTTGAACAGCAATCTGGAAATTCTAGATTCTGCCTCTTCGCTTGAGCGACAGAACTTGCGCTCGAGTGACCACTCTGTGTTTTGCACTTCCGTTCTAGCTACCAAAATTTGGCTCGAGCGTAAAATGCATGCTCCTAGAATTTTACATTTTTTGCAGACCGCTCGAGTGACAAGAGTTGCGTTTGAGCGAGGACCTTAGTCCTACGCCACACTCGAGCGACCGTCGAGCATGCGTCGAGCGGGAAAATCACACAACCAGTACTTTTGCAAAGTTTATAGACTGCTCGAGCGAAACTTCCTTTGCTCGAAGGACCTCCCACATTTTGAACCCCGCTCAAGCAAGGAAAGCTACGCTCGAGCGAAGACCATGTTTTCAACAAATTTACCTAAGTGTTGAACAACATGTTTTGGCATTCTCATTGCATCCTAGGTATTCCTAGGCCATGATTAAGACATAATAAGGAGGTGACGACTTAGAAACACATTAAGAACTGAATGAAATGAGTTACGTATTATCTGGGTGTGTGTTTCAATATGTGTATATGTTATGTTTATGTAGGTCACGCATTGTAAGCCATTTGATTAGTCTGCTCTGTCTATCTGCATTTGGAGCCATCCGTGAGTAATGACTCTGCAAAGCTATGTTTAACTTTAATTATTTTCTCATGAAGATGAAATGATCAGTTTCTGAAATGCTATGCTTTGTATGAATGAATGATTGTCCAAGATTCTGAAATGTATTTGTGGTATCCTTAGCGTCTTATGATATGCGTCCCTTTATGGGTCATCGGAAACGTCTCTGTGCACATGAGTCATCAGAATGCCTTTATGGCCGTCCCTTTATGGGTCATCGGAAACGTCTTTGTGCACATGAGTCATCGGAATATCTTATGGCCATTCCTTTATGGGTCATTAGAGTGCCTTCACGGCCGTTTCTTTATGGGTCATCGGATTTGTTAACGCTAATGGATGTACCACGTAGTATCATGTGAAATGTATGAACTTTGACTAAGAATAAGAATATGTACACGAATCAGTTCTGATTTGAGATCAGATTGTGCATAAGAATCTGTTTAAGACATAACCTCTAATTTTTCACTCTAGGATGGATATCATTCATTAAAACTTTTTACTTTATTATTATTCACTGGGCTCTACCTCACTATAATTATTTATGTATGTGGGTAAGCAAGAGCGTGACTAGGCCTAAGCTGTTGCTTAGAGAGTTTTAGGTTAGCCAGCCACCGTGCCTCTCGGGGAGGTTCCCCATTGAGAAATCAAGTTTTGTGACCATGCTATGGCTGTTTTTGTTTTGTTTATTTGCACATTGGATTAACTCCCTTGTGATATTACTTGTAAGGTGATGTAAGACTTAAGGAAGTTTAACGTCACATATGTATGTATCTAATTCAGTTTTTTTGTCCCATGCATGTCTGCACAGCTCAATGAACTATGTATATTTTGTATATTTGCTTCTGCAGCCCCTAATTATCTGTTATTCTATTCAGAGGCCTTTGGTAATCCAAGGATTACTGGCCGGTTAAGACACTAAACCTATAGGGGCGAGTTTGGATCGTGACATGTTGTCACCTCCCATCAACAATCGAACAAAATTTGCTAATCATAAAACTCTTCTTTGGATGAAAAAGTTGCTTGCCTATGTTTAACAGCTTCACAAGTGAAAAACAATAATTACGATTTGGAACCTTAATATAACCCCCACTTGTGGTTGTCTTTCATGTGTGGAGTTGATGGTCATAAGCAAGACTTTATTATCCCTCCAAAGAATAGTCTTGGGCCTAGGTCAATAGATTTTATCTGATTGTAGAAAACAAAGAACAACATGGGTCAAATTAATACTAGTTTGAATAGTTCATGTGTAAAATTGATATAGTTAGGGTATCTCCACCGGTTCACCAAACATTTCATCAAATCTTAGTAAAAAAAGTACGAATTCCTTTATCTGATATCAGCCACTCTAACACTGAATTTATAGCTATTATCAAAACACGGGTTGTCCTGGGGGACGACTAGCCAGTCGTTCGGTAAGAGCAAATGAAAAAAGTGTGTTTTAAGGAGGGGAATTCAAGAAACTTACAGTTGCACATGCAATATCTTCAACGAAAATACTCTGTGATGATGAGAAAAATGCTATTCATTGGATTCAGCAGGTAATATAAATAGCTTGATTGGTTTTTGTTTTCTTGTTTTTGTTTTCGTATTTTTGGAAACAAAAGCGATTGTATGTTTGAATAACACCCAGCCTTTTCATTTTTGTGCGAAACAGTTTTGGAAACAATGGATATTTGGTTGTATTTCATAAAAATTTGGTTGTTTTTTCTAAAAAAATTTCAGAACAAATTTTAGATAAACATGTTTTCTGTGTTTTACAAAAAAATGAAAACACAGCTAAATAATTTTATGTTTCAAAAAGTTCTTTAAAAGATTGATTATTTTCAGATTTTTTTTTTCCTTCCAAAAACATAAGTATAGTCAAGTGGGATCAACATTCATTGGAAATTTTGAAAACTATATTTGTAGTTGAATGCATCAGCAAAACAATCCACTCTTAATACTCTTTCCTCACATTTTCAATTAAAAGTTCGCTTGAGGGGTCATTCTGGGGGTCGACCTCCTGGTGTAAAATTTTCATAAAATTTTGCCTTGAGGTGGACATCCGAAGAGACATCCAGTGGTGAAAATACAACGGTAATGAACAGTATTTTGAGGAAAGGCACACAACATCCTTAGTTTGGTAAAAGATTTGGGATGTTCTCAATTTGATATAGCTTTGATAAAATCGTTGGAAAGAAAAAAAAAAAGTATACTTTTTCACCAAATTCAAATTTGATGGTGGATTTAATTAAATGTTGGAGATGGCCTTAGAAAGTCATAAGTCTAATTGAGTTTTCAAGAATAATTTGAGGGATGAATGAAATTTTCTCTTTTTATAATTCTAACATGAGAAAAACGCCAAGAACCATTAATGAAGGGATCACATTAAAACTCAGTTATATGAGATTTAAATTGATAAATTTAAAACTACAGGAACCAATTGCTTTGTTCAAATTAGTGGAACTAACAATATAATTTATTCTTAACAATATTTTGAATTGTGAACTAAAGTACACCAAAGCATATACATTGAAGACCATCATGTAATTAATCCAAAACATACTATAATTTAAACAGAAAAATATTGTGCTCATAATTATAGGGATCAAAATAGAATTCAAAAAAAAATTATAGGACCACCGGTATAATGACTAAATTACATTGGTTGTCTATATAATTTCTTTTGAATTTCACTTTAATCTCTCTAGTTTTACATGTGATCTTTTTCAGTTCAAAATTATAACTATAAATTCACATTGTAATAAAATTGAAAGTGTAAAGTTTAAATTGTTCAAATTAAAACTATGAGAACCAAAATAAAAATTTCAATCAAAAGGGATCAACAATATAATTTACCCAATAAAAATGAGACCTTTTCCCAAGACTTTTGAAAAATTGGGAATTTCATGTAATAAGAAATCATTTAAAAAAATCACAACAATAAAAATATAAAAACAATGGAGATTTTAACTAACCATTTGTGGAATTCCAATGAAAGAGAGTGAAGGAGCAAGCTTCGGTGGGAAAACATGTTTGTATAAAGGTCCAACACGTTTATCGTCAATAACACTTACAATTCCATTTGTTTTCAAAAATGGAAAATTGTATTTGTACCTACAAAAAATGAAGCAAAAAATAAAACGTAAAATTACAATTCTCACCATTCAACTTTTATTCAGATTTCACTTCACTCTCTTATATTATAATAGTAATGATTAGGTCTTCAAACTTCCTAGTTTGAGAAAACTAAATAAGTGCACTTTTTGACATTTTATGAAATATGGGTTGGGTTTGAAGTGATGTGTTAGAGAAGTGATGTGACTTAAATAAGATGATGTGACTTAAATAGGATAGTGACTTTTTGACTTTTTGTCACCTTTTTAATCAGTCGAATCGGTCTAGCCGATTCGACTTTTAAAACCATGTTACTCACCTAACCGTTAGGTGAGATACATTTTGTCAAGCTTTTTAATGGTGAATCACAAGAGGACTACTTTAAAATAACTGGATATACTCTCTAAACTATTAGAAACTAAAAACCGACTTATTTAGAGAGAACCGAAAAAACTAACGGTTGAACCGGCAAACTGGTTGATCGGTAGCCGGTTCGCCGGGTCGATGAAATTCAAATTTTTTTTTTTTATTTCTTCTAATTTTTTTTATTCTTTCTTTCTTTCTTTCTTATTATATATATATATATATATAAGAAAATTTAATTGGAAACTCTCTTTTAAGGGTCTCCTCTTGTGAAGAATCCCATTAAGAACTTGAAATTATTGTGAAAGTCTCCACCTATTTATAAGAATTTTTTTTTTTTTTTCAAAAAAACTCAAGAAATTCATGTGAGATTCAATCAAATGTATTGGAGGAAATATTGAAATTTTGATATCCCTTCAAAATTTTTGCTCTTCTTTCAGTCAAATTATTTGAATTAAAATCATACGGAGAGAATTTTGAATATTTGATTTTCTATTCCAAAATTAAAATTAATAATATTTTAAAATATATTATTATATTTTTTAGTAAAAAAATGTTAGGAGAAATATTTAAGATAATTTAATATTGTTAATTTTTTAAATTTATGATGATACAGCTTGTTCCAGTGAATGGGTCGGACAGGTCCAAGCTCCTCAATGCCCACGTCCAAATGATCAAGTCCACCGGATAACCTACAAACAAGTCCAATGGGGAACGGGATAGTCCCCTAGTGAACCCTCCGACGAGCAAGTTAGAAGGAGAAGTAGGGTGTAGAGAGAGATTAGAGATAGAAAGCTTAACCTTCTTCTTATTTTCAATGTTTGCTTATATCCTTTGATAATCATTTCGTTGTCCCTTCCGATCTGCCCTCCTCGCCGAAAGTCTATGCTGTAGCTTACCTTGTTCAGGGTAAGGGGGTTCTGTTCCGACGGAGAGGCGTTGTCGTAATAAATGCTGTGATGGGCTGCATTAATGGTGATGTGCAGTGGCAATAACTTTGCAGATCTTTGTCTGCTGATGTGGCTCGTCCTTCACCTGCCACCTGCCTGAATGTCATTGGCTCTTTATGCCATGTTGGATTCCAGCTGGTCTGGACCTTACCTGCTGGGTTATGTATTGGGCTCCAAGTGATGTGCTTGGGTTGTTCATAGTGATTCATGGCCTTTATGGGCCTATACACGTCAGTAGTCCCCCATTCCTGAGTGCAGCTTTAGTCCAGCGAAGGGAATACTAATGAAGAAGATGAGGGTGTTAGGGATTGGCAGGATGGAGGTCGACCGGCAGGGGTGACCGAGAGGGTGAACCGACTAGGAGGTGGTCCGACCGTGCAGGGTGACCGAGTGGAAGGGCCGACTGCGAGGAGGGTCGACCGCGAATGTTGGCCGAGTGGAAAGGTTGACCACGAAGAGGGCCGACCGCGAAAGTTGGCCGAGCGGGAGAGCCGACCATGAGGAGGGCCGATTGCGAAGGGTGAAGTGGAGGGGCGTGGGGCTCAAGAGGCGGCGTGTCACGTGGTGATTTGAAGTGGAAAAGACAGGGTAAGGAGAGGAGACAGTGGATCGTGGTCGTACACGTGGCAACATCCCACCGGAGGGGGGGAGATTAGGCGTTGGATCAGAAATGAAACGATAGGTCATTATGGATGTTGAAAGGACAGTTTTGGCGGATGATTTGAAAAGTTTTCAAACTGTCAAAAATTAATTGGGATCCTTGAAATACGGGCAAACCGTGGGCTTTTGGCATTATTCGATTCACCTACTTGTTTACGAAAAATCCAAAATATTCCAAGTGTGAATTCCTTTGTTGCTCACGATACACCTCTGCAACACTTTTTCGATTTCCTTGCACCTGGATCCGAAGCGATTCGCAGACATACCATAGAAATGGCCCAAGAAGAAATGGCGAATGTCAGGGTGGATCCACTTGGTGATGATGATACGGTGGAGTTAGCGCAACAATATAGGATGGAGAGGGTGGGGGAGTCGATGGTACGATACACCTCTGTAACACTTTTTTGATTTCTTTGCACCTGCATCCGAAGCGATTCGTAGACATACCATAGAAATGGCCCAAGAAGAAACGGCAAATGTCAGGGTGGATCCACTTGGTGATGATGATGCGGTGGAGTCAGTGCAGCAATATAGGATGGAGAGGGATTGGGGGACTACTGCTCGAACCGACCTGGCGGTCGGGTTGGTGCCGACTGGTCAGCGAGGGGAGGTTGGTCTGTATAGTGGGGTGTTTGGCTATTATACTGGGTGTTTCTGGTTTTTGAGTTTTTTCTCTTTTCTCTGGGGGTCGGGTTTTTAGCTATTGGATCCTGTTGAGCGGCTAGTGAATCTTCAGCATTCATGTATTTCTGGGCTTTGGAAAGTAGGCTGCCATGGAGGTCGGGAGGTTTTTGGAGAGGGAGAAGAGAAAATCGGACGATCGTAGCCCGGCTATGAAAGCAGTGAGGATGACCTTGTCATCGTTTTCCGCTACTTGCAGGGCTTCGGTGTTGAAGCGGGTAACGGAACTACGCAACGTCTCTTCCTCGGTCTGACGAATGTTGAGGAGTTGGGTTGCCGGGCGGCATTGGCATTGGGCTCCAATGAAATGGCTAAGGAAGGAGTCACTGAGGTGGTGGAATGTGGAGATAGAGTCTGCTGGTAATTGACTGAACCACAATCGAGCTGACCCCTTCAGTGTCATGGGGAAAGCCCGACACATGATCTCGTCAGGGAAGGCATGGAGGATCATGAGGGTTCGGTAGGTCTTCAGATGGTCGACTGGGTCCGTCATACCGCCAAAAGAGTCAATGGTGGGCATCTTGAACTTGGTGGGCAGAGGTTTGTCCCGGATGGAGGCAACAAATGGTGAGTTTGTCGTGGTAGAGGGTTTATGCTGAATGTTTTGCATGACCCCTTGGAGTTGTAGCTTCATTGCGTGGAGTTCAGCGTCCCAGAGGGGAATGTTGTCACCATGGTCAGTCAATGGGGGTTGGACGCTGTTGGCTTCCCCTTCAGGGGCTGGTGCTATGACCGACGGGCGTAGGGGTGGAGGTGGTAGATTTATATGTAGGGGAGGAGGTTGCAAACCTTCCAAGTTGGGTGGATAGGGTTGCGGAACAGTATGTCTCGGGGCTCTTTCTTGGTTGGGTGGAATATCTAGAGGTGGTAGAGGAGGCATCAGAAGGTTTCTTTGGAGTAAATCATTTATCAGGGTCTGGTTTTGCTCGGCCATGCGATTAATGCTATTGGTAAGCTCGATAAAATACTGCGGTGGGTTGTTTGGATTGGGGGGGTCGGCCTGATAGTCGGTAGTATTATTGTGAGAAGCCATGGATCTAGTCGTGACCATACACTTTGATGGGTAGGAGGAAAAGGTTGTTGGGATAGGGTCTCTGGCGACAATGAACACAACTGGTGCGCGGAGCAAAGTCTTTCCCATAGACGGTGCCAACTGATGATACAGTTTGTTCCAGTGAATGGATCGGATAAGTCCAAGCTCCTCAATGCCCACGTCCAAATGATCAAGCCTACCGGATAACCTGTAAACAAGTCCAATGGGGAACGGGGTAATCCCCTAGTGAACCCTCCGACGAGCAAGTTAGAAGGAGAAGTAGGGTGTAGAGAGAGATTAGAGATAGAAAGCTTAACATTTTTCTTGTCTTTAACGTTTACTTATATTGTTTGGTAATCATTTCGCTGTCCCTTCCGACCTGCCCTCCTCGCCGAAAGTCTATGCTGTAGCTTACCTTGTTCAGGGTAGGGAGATTCTGTTCCGATGGAGAAGTGTTGTCGTAATAAATGTTATGATGGGCTGCATTAATGGTGATGTGCAGTGGCAATAACTTTGCAGATTTTTGTCTGCTGATGTGGCTCGTCCTTTACCTGCCATCTGCCTGAATGTCATTGGCTCTTTATGCCATATTGGATTCCAACTGTTCTGGACCTCACCAGCTGGGTTATGTATTGGGCTCCAAGTGATGGGCTTGGGTTGTTCATAGTGATTCATGGCCTTTATGGGTTTATACATGTCAGGTAGCGCCGGGCCAACTAATGTCCAATGTGTGGAAGATCTTACTGTCCTGTGCAAGTGCGTGGCCGAAGGCGAACGAAGGGGCGGCCATGACAGTAGACGAATTATTCGCATGTTACAAGGCCTCAGGGCAGCAAAAGACGTGAGTCACTCTGCAGACAGTAGCAGGGAAAGGGTTGGTGGCGGGGCTACCGTCGTCGATCAAGGGGTGGAGACCACGGTGGTTCTTTGTGTCTGGCAGTGGAGGGGTTGGAGTGCGCACCATTTGGAAAGTGCCCACCAAGTCTGTGGAGCCAAGGCTGGGAGCAGCAGCAGAGGAGAGGGTGAAGAGGGTAAAGGAATAGAGGGAGAAGGAAGGGGCCAAATGGGACGAGCTCGTTCAGCCGCCGGCTTTGTTTGAGGCAGGGTTGTGTCCACAGCCGAGCGGTGGGGACCTCGATCGAGCGGAGTTGGAGGCAAGGAGGAAGGCTTAAGAGGCGGAGGATCAGACCATCTTTGCAAAAGCCCAAAAATTCAAAGTGTCTCAGGCAGACCGACCGCCAAAGTCGGTTGTAAGGGAGAGGATCCGACCTCGCCCTAAACCCTTGGGGGAGAAAGACTTAGGTGAATTTGTGCCACGATCGCCCCCAATAGATCCTTTGAAGGAGAGGTCTTTGAAGGAGATGGAGGTGTTGGGCGTAGTGAAGAAGAAGAGAAAAGTGAGGAGGAGTGAAGAAGAGCCTGCCCAGAAGAGAATGAGGGAAGAGAGTGCAGAAGAGACCAGTATGGCCAAGGAGGCAGGGGGGAAGTGGAGGAGACCCTAGGAAGAGTAATTGCCCCAGAAGTGGTGGACATTGCCTCAGAGGTCATGGAAGTCGTTCCAGTAGTGGCGGCGATCGCTGCAGGGGTCGCGAGGGTCGCCCCTGAAGTATAAGTAGAAGGTGGGGCAACTGGCCCTGAGCCAAGGAGAGAAGAACAGCCCCAGGGGGGTTCTGCACCCCAAGGAGGGGGAGTCAGTCTGACAACTACGATCTACCACTCTCGTGTAGTGGCTGGGCAGCTGGAGGGAGAAGAAGGCCTAGCCAAGGCCCAAACCGCCTTGTGGGGATTGTAGAAGAGGCAGCCTTGCACTCAGTAGTCAGATTCAATGAGGCTGAACTGTTGAGGGGGTTATGCTGCGCTCAAATGGAGGTAACCACCGATGACCCGTCCATCCAATCCCTTTTTCGGTTTGCTCACCAGTCCGATTTTTAAAACATTGGAGAGCAAGTTCCTAAGGTGTTAAAGGAAAAATATTATGAAACAAATTTACACTTTTTATCTTCGACCTTTTACTCCCATTTTATTTTGGGTAAATTACAATATCATTTTCTTTTATAGTTTAAACACGGTGTCACTTTAGTCTTTCTATTTTTAATTTGAATAATTTGAACCCTATACTTTTGATTTTCTTGTAATGTGATCATTTCATCACTTACCGTTATAATTTTGAACAAATAAAAACCACGGGCAAAAATAGGACTAAAGTGGAATACAAAACAAATTTTAAACATCATACTTTAAGGACTACCATAAAGTTTGTTTTGAATTTCATTTTAATTCCTATAGCTTTGTATGCGATTTTTTATTTTTTATTTTTTCTGTTTAAAAATGTTAATGGAGGGACCACATTGCAACAAAATTAAATGTGTAGAAGTCAAATTAAAATTACAAAAATTAAAGTGAAACTTTACTCAAATTAGAAGAGGCCAATGGTTTAATTTACCCTGTTAGTTTTTTGTACTGCATGTTTCAATTTTTACTTAAATAATAGAAGGATTACATTGAAACTCAAATTAAAATTTTAATGATTGTAATTAAAAGATCGACAATGCTACGTGGCTCAAATTTTGTGGCTCAAAAGTGGCTCAAATGGCCCAAACGACGTTATTTTGAGTACAGAACAACATAAAAATGGCCAAAACGTCATCGTTTTGGCCATTTGAGCCACTTTTGAGTCACAAAATTTAAGTTACGAGACATTTTCCTTAAAAGATAAAGAGCCAAAGTAAACTAGGAGAGTCAAGAAGAATGATGGATCATACCCAGTGCAGTGGAAAATGGTATCTGCATGAACAGAGGATCCATCTTCAAAGGCTACTGTCCCATCTTCACAAACATTCACTATCTGTAATAAAGTTCAAAATCAGTTGGACCATACCCAGTTAAGTGGAAAATGTTTTATGAGGCATGCTTGGTAAATGTTTTTTTGGAAAATTAAAATTAAAAAAAAAACTTCAAAATTTGACTATTGTAACAAAATAAATTTTCAAATTTTAATTTTATCAATTTGAACCTTAATTTTTTGATTTATTTTCAATGTAAACTATTTGCTTATTTTCATTAAGTAAAACTGACAAGAAAATGATATCTTAGCCACTAAACTCAATATAAGATGTACATAAAATGTCTAAAAAAAATTATCGTTGAGTTTAATGACTAAAATACCATTTTTTTGGTCAATTTTCCTTCATGAAAATAGAAAAATAGTTTAGATTAAAAAAAAAATCAAAAAATACGATTTAAATTGACAAAATTAAAAATTTAAGGTTTATTTTATTGCAAGGGATAAACTTTGAATTTTTTAAAATTTTTCTATTTTTTAAAACAAAAGTTGGTATGTGTTTCCAAAACATATAACCCCAAAAAAAAAAAAAAATCCATGATTAATGAGGTAGCTGTAGGGGTGGGTGGCTGGTGGTGGTGGTTGATGAGGGAGGCAAAAACAGAGAACGAAAACTTGTTTTCAAAATAGGAAAATGATTTGTCCCCTTAAAAAAGTCCTCCTTAATCCCCCTAATGCCCAAAATGACATTGTTTTGGGCTTTTTTTTTTTTTTGCCTTGGTTTGAAATTTAGGGGGATTAGGGGGCCAAAAATTAGGGGATGTAGCACAGCCCTTCAAAATAAGTATTCAGTATGTTTGGTTTTAGTTTTTTGAATTCAGTTTTTTGAATATTGAGTTTCTTGTTTTTTGTATTTTTTTTGTTTTTAGTAATTTTTTAAAATTTTAAATAATTTTTTTACTTTTTTAGATGCACCTTACTTAAATGTATCTAAAATAGTAAAATATTTGTGAAAAAATATTTTTAAAAATGAATAAATACACAAAAATAAGAAAATGTATTGAATTTTCGTATTTTTTTATATATATATTTTTTGGTATTTAGTGTATCTTTTAAAGATTTTTTTTCACAAATATTATACTTTTTAAGTGTATTTATATTAGATGTGTCTAAAAATTTAAAAAAAGGCTTAAAATATTTTAAAAAATTTGTTGAAAACATTAAAATACGAAAAAATAAAAAAGTAGAATTTTCTAAAAACTGTTTTATGAAAACTGGAACCAAACAAGCTTTTTTTTTTTTTTTTTTTTTTCTTGATTTCTAATTTTTAAAAAATTGTCATCAATTTATTTATTTATTATTTATTTATTTATTTTTTGGAATTGAAAACAGTTTCCAAATCTTTTTTCTTTTCTTTTTTTGTTTACAATTTCTAATTTAATAATAAAAACCCCATTACCAAACATGGCTTTCATTGGATGTCTAAGAGAGACCTACCTACCTTTGAATGCTGCCATATGTTGTGGTGATTGTCAAGCTTTGAGACTTGAAGATGTTGAGGTGATCTTGATGAAAGGTGAACTTCTTTGGCAACCGTTGCAATTTCTCTTGATATATCAAATGCACTTGCTCCATTTCCAATCATAACCAACACCTATTATTATTAGAAGGAGATTAAAATATTTAGTAAATACTTGTTGATCAATTGAATTCCATAGGAACTACAAATTAAGGTCTCGTTTGGGAACAAATTATTTTCGTAATTTTTTACCTTGTTAAGAAAAGATGTAAAAAAAAGTAAAGAGAGTAATATGACAACTTATTGTGACTTTTTGACTAAAATATTTAGTCTCCAAACGAGGCCTTAGGGGTTCCTTCATAAAGGAAAATTCTATTATTAAAAAAAAAAATATTTGTTAGAATGATGTTATAATATTATATTTTTTAAATATTAACTTTTTTTAAATATGAGGTATAATGAGGCGTGTTTTGTTTTAAGAAAATGACTTTTATTCAATTTGGGCTTGAATTAGGCTAAGCAGTTTAAGTATTAAGATTGTCATACACAAGCAGTTTATAAATATTAGTCATCACATTATATCATATAATCAAGGAGAAATTATCCATTAGTTGTCCTATCAAAAAAAATAAAACAGAATCATGAAAAAGTTTATAATTTTAATTATTAATATATATATATATATATATATATAAAGTTTACCACTTATATATATTTAAAAAAAAAAATATTAATAATAATGATTTAAATTTCCCCTACAATCAAAAGCATATTAGTCATCACATACCTGATTTTGATATGGTTTTGGATGACGATAGTTATGACTATGCACTTGGTCACCAGGCCATTTTTCGATACCTGCCCAGTAATTTAGTTATATATATCACCAAATTAATTAATTTCTCAAAAATGTTTACTTGTTAGTATGACCCTCTTTTAAGATTATGTATTCATTTATCCTCTTGTTAGTTTGGTACAACCAAAATAAAATTCTCAAAAAATCATGACCCTTCTAAGATTTTATATTTGTTTATCCAGCTACTAGTTTGGTACAACCAACATAAAACTCTAAAAAATTCGATAATTACTTCACTAGATGGGGATAAGAGCTGAGAGGTTGACATTCGGATCCCACATCAAAAGAATCAAGCGTATTTGCAAATTAATTATTTTTTTATAAAAAAAATAAAAATTAATGATATGACAATTTGTAATGATTTTTTAATTTTAAAGTTAAAACTCTTCACTGCCAAATGAGAAAAAGATGTAAGATTTGGTTTGGTGGATTCACTCTATATATGCTATGATATTGCTACTTGAATATTATAATTTTACTCATTATACAAATTATAAATATTCAAAATTTTTAAAATTATGTCACATCATCCGTTAGTACACTAATTAGTATACCAGTTAATGCATATAGCATTATTCTTATAAATATGAAAAAATTTATATCATCAAATAGACTACTAGCTCATAATAACTAGAAAGTCAACAAAACTTAACATAATAAATAAATCAAGCCCAACAACTACTTCTGATTACATACAATCATCATAATAAGAGAGAAATAAATCACCACAAAGGATATCAAACTCTTTCATAAGAATTGAATTTGATACATTACACTACAAAAAGTGTTGCACAATCACTAAATCAAACGTCTTAATTGTAGTTTAAATAATTTAAATAGTTAATTTTGTAGAATAAAATAAATGTGATATGATCATATAATTATTAATTTCTGATTAACTTGATCTTATATATAGATCATTGTCAAAATATGATACATGTTTGATTGTTGGATAAAGATGAGAGATAAGTTCGGGATACAACATGTTTTTTAGTTGGATGTTTGGTTACGAAGTATTAAAAGTTTGGATAAATTCGGTGCTACTATGGAAGATTAAATGAAAAAAATGGAGTATTACAAGAATTTGAATGAAGTATTCGGTCCTATATAATTAAATAATTCTGTAGAAATTGAAGTATTATAAGATTAGGCCTCTCACTTTCCTCCGAGTGAAAAAATAAAGGGGAATTACAATCCAATGAGTTCGGAAAAAAAATCTCACATATACATGAAAATGTTTAGAAATTTAATTATTAATATATATAAATTTTACCATTTATGGGTAATTTATTTTCTACACATACACTGAATAATATTTTCTCTAAAAACATAATTATATATTTTTATCTCATTCTAGTCAAACATAATATTTTATTACCTTTATTAAATTATTTCATCTATCACCTAATTTCATAATATAATTTATAATTCAATCTCATCTAAAATAACTCTACATTCAACTGTCGCTAATAAGTAATGTCATATCAAATAAATTTACTCAGAAAAAGAAGCACATTACATCATAGAGATTGATTTCAAATATGAGTCTCACTTCAGTTCACAAAATAATTTTTTGAGTAAATTTCTAAAATAAATTTTCTTGCTTACTAGTTTTTTTTTTTTTGGGAAAATAATTTATGTAAGAAAATTAGCTAACCTGGAAGATTGGCCACTCGAGGTTGAGTGTTGTGACCATTGCAAACCACTACTGCCTCAAACACCTCTTCCCGATTCGACTCACTCGTCCTTGACTCAACAACCCACTCATTATTCCTCAAGTCAACCCTCTCAACTCGGACGACTTCAGTTCCAAACCGAATCAACTCAGTGATTCCGAATTCCCTCGCAAAGTCATTGAGAAATCTCAACACCTCTTCGTGCCTGGGAAAATTCCTTTGATCTCCATTTTCTCGGATGCCAAACGGATAATCCGAGAAACCCATGAGCTGTCGAGGGATATTGGTGCGAAGCGAAAAGTAGAGACTGCTGTGAACGATCTCTCTGTTTGAGTCGAGGCCGAGTTGATCGGTCTCGACTTGTGGGTTGTAGACCCATGTTCCACCGAGTTGGTCGGCCTTTTCGAAGACCGTGACTCGGTGGTTTTCTCTTTGAAGTTCGCGGGCGGCGATGAGACCCGCCGCACCTGCTCCGATCACCGCCACCTTCAGACACGGTCCCATATTATATATATATATATATGTTGTGTATCTCTATCTTTTGACAAAGAAAGTGACAAGGAATGGGAGTGCTTATGGAAAATTATTGATGTATTTGGGAGTTGCTTGTTTAGCGTGTTATAGTTTGGGATGGTTATTGATTATGTTGTATTGGCGGTGTTTGGCGACCCATGGGTAACGTTATTTTAGCCTCTTTCACAAAAGAAAAAAAAAAGCCATGTGGCTTACTGGAGCTGAGGTACCAAGGCATGCGCATTAATTTTTTACAAACAAATTTTGGAACACATGGAAACACAGGACAGACGGTGGCAGTGTTCTCACTGCCACCTACATCAACTTTGTGTATTTTATAAATATTTATATGGGCAGTTTGGTAAATTAACACAGGACAGACGGTGGCAGTTTGGTAAAATAACTTACTAAAATAGTTAAAAATTTAAAAAATTTAAAAAATAACCACTTTCAAAACACCCACATTATAATCTCAATTATTGGTGTACAGAGAGAAATTTGACAAGAGGTGGATTTTTTTAAGTCTATAATTTAAATTGGAGAGTGTTGTTTGTATTGTAGAATTTATTACGTGTCTCGTTTCAGTAAATTGAATTATTTATTTTGTTGAGTAGCTCCGGTATTTCGTTCACAAAAAGAAAAAGTTAGAAAAATTCAATAATTTTTGTCTATTTAATTTATCGCGTTTGTCACTAAAAAATATGTCATAATTGTGTTTTTAAAAATAAACTATTCATTTTTTTTAACAAACTCAATAAATTGAATAAGTTATAATTATTGAATCAACTTAATTTTTTGTGTAAATAAAATACACAAAATGCATAACAAAATAAATGGTTAGAATTATTGAAATTGAAACAACACCATCAAATCTAGAATTGGACTAAAGGGATTCCACCTCCAATTTGATTTATTGTTGTTAAGTAGTTAAGAAATAAAAAATGACACATTTAATAAATTGTAATTTTTTATTTGTCAAGATAACTATACAGATGATACTGGGGTACTTAGCAAATATTCCAATCCATTCAAACCAATCGAATCGAACCGATTTGTCACATTTTGAACGGATGTGTGATGACGAGCAAACAGTTGCAGATTGATTTTTTTTCAATTCGCCTAGTTTTGGTCGGATGGAGGATTTGAGATTCCTTTGATCGTAATCGAACCGCCAAAATGTGAGCATCCCTAGTAATTTGTAAGACTTTGTTTTTCAATTTGTTTAGATATTCTGTTTGTGTTTTCAATTAAAAAAGAGTTTAGATATTTTGTTGTGTTTTCCATTTATTTTCAATTTGAAAATCCTTTTATCAAATGGCAAGTATTGATATTTGGTATTTTTGTGTGAAAAATATAAGGTTTAATTTTTGTCGTTTAAAAAAAATCAAATTAAATAGTTTTTGAATAAAAAAAAGTAATGAAATAGTTTTGATAATGCATGATTTTCTTATATGTATTTATAATTAGTATTTGACAATTTACTTGATAATCTTTTGGTTATGTTGAGGTGGATTGTTAACAAAATAAAATAAAATAAAAATTTGTTGACAAGTTATTGTATTATATTCAAAATTTTTAAAATTTTAAATCGCTAAATCGATTCGCATTTATTCGCCAATTCACCAATCCACTCAATCTACATTAGCCAATCTGGCGGACGGATGCAGATTGATTTTTTTCAATCTGCCAATCTGACGGACGGATGGTGAATTAGAGGTTCCCCGACCATAATCGAACCACCAGTACCCCTAGATGACACCTTAGGGAACTTGAGGACTATTAATAATTTTTCAATATTGAGGTTGTTTGCTGTACATGCTATAGGGTTGTAAAATTGTCCTAGCATGGCCTGGTCCACCTGAGCCTGGGCTTAGGTCGACCTACCGTCGGGCCACATGGGCTTGGTTGGAGTTGTGGGCTGGGCTTGGGGGGCTTTTTTTTTTTTGTCAAAAAATAATTGATATATTATATATATAGATTATTTATGAGGTATAAAAAATTCTTTTAGTTAAGATTAATATGATGTTTGTTTATATTTTATGTTGCAGTGTATTTAGTAATAGGTATGTATAAATTATGTTTTTTTAGTTATAATTAAAAAAATATGAAATTATGTAATTTTCTTCTTTTGTTATGACATTATTTTAGTTGTTATGATTCATGAAAGTTATTTGGTATGACTCATGAGGTGTGTAGTTATGATTTTTTTTATAAAAAAAAAAAAATTATGACTAAATATCAAGTTATGTCATTTTCTACTTTAATTATGACTAATTTTCTTTTTAAGTTATGACATTATTTTAGTTATAATTAATGATATATTTGGTTATTATGTTATGTTTTGTACTTATGACTTAAAAAATATGAAATTATGCTATTTTATTATTTAGTTATAAGGTGCTTATATAGTCTTTCCCAAAAGAAATTAAAATGAAATGAATAATGTTATATATATTAAAATGAAACAAAATATTACAATCATTAATTAAATAGATCACATTCAATGAATAATTTTTATATTAAAATTGTGAAGGGTTAAAATATTGGCCCAAATCCCAAAGCAATTAGGCAAAGCAGCCCAAAGGAAATGATAGACCCAGATAAGTTTCTAAGGAGCTCATTAGAGACAGTTGGCAGAACAAAGGCACATGGTTGAGCTCATGAGGAGCAAGGAAAATGTGAGATATTCTCCTAGAAAGAGATCAACAGAATGTTAGAGGATTCTTGGATTCATTTTCATCCAACGGTGCAGACATCAAGCGATAAATGTAAAGACATAGGTCAGGCCCACTAAGCGACACAACCATCCGATTAGCTTGATCGGACAAACATAGCACTTGGCAAGTTGGCTATTGGCGTTTGACACAATCTGAGCTATCCAAGAGAGGACAGCCCAACGATTAAAGGCAAAGACAACATAACCATTTGCCTGACTAGACCCAGAAGTGGACAGAACCCTTGGATCGACCATTGATCCAACGGATGAGACTCAAGTTAGGAAAACTACAAAAGGCGAAGTAAGTGAAGCAAAGAAACGAGGGGAGGTAATTTAGAACCCGCTTTTAAATACAACACTCTTTTAGCTGAATAGCATTCTGACTTGATCGTTAGAGGGTCTTCTCAACTATCCAATGTCAGGGATGATCACTGATGATATGGTTTCTCTTTGTAGAATAAAAGAAGGGACACTTCATCTCGCTTTCTCTGTGGAGAATAAATCTACCTTCCACAAAAATGAAATAAAATAGGGTAAATTATATTTACCTCCATTAAGATTTCTGATAATTACAAGAACCTCCCCTGAGGTTTTGAAAATTATACTGACCTCGTATACTTTATCTGACAATATACAAATACTTCACTTCTGTTAATTTTTCCCTAGACATCGTTAACTTTTGCATTGAAATCACTACAAGAAATTATACTTTTGGTGACCAAATTTGGCGACTAAAATTAATTTAGTCGCCAAAAGTCAGCCCTTTGGCGACTAAAATTTGAATTGGTCGGCAATGTTTCATATTTTAGCTACTAAAATTTTTTAGTAGCCGTATATTACTTATTAGCGACTAAAAACATAATTAGTAGCTAAAAAATGACCCAATTAGCGACTAAAAAATAGTTAGTCGCTAAAAATAGCCCAATAGGTGACTAAAATACAATTAGTAGCTAAAAAGTTACCCAATAGGGGACTAAAAATGACTTAGTCGCTAAAAAATTACCCAATAGGCGACTAAAAAAATTTAGTTCCTAAATGTACAATCTTTAGCTACTAAAAATAATTTAGTTGGTATTAATTTACTTTTAGCGACTAAATTTTAGTCGGCAATTATAATTAAATAATTTAAAAATTGGACTTTAGATTTTGGAGGGAAAATTAATTGGCTACTAAAGTCGTTAGTCGGAAAAATGCCTTTATTTATTATTGGCGACTAAAAAAGTTGGTCGGAAAAGAAAATAAACTAGGTTTAAAAAATACACTACCACACGCTCAAACTCTCTCATACGTTTGTCTATCTCTCACTCTGTGATCCTCTCTCTCTTTCGCACTCTCTCACGCCTCTGCCCTCCTCCAGCTCTCTCTCTCTCTCTCTCTCTCTCGCTGTTGTTTCCATCGTCGTCGGGTATGGGAGCATCACCGCCATCGCACACGAGCACCACCGTCAATCCACCATTGGAGCATTGCCCTAGGTATGTCCTCTCTCTATTTTTCCCTCTCTCTATCTATCAGTCCCTCTTTCTCTAATTTCAACCTCTAGGGTTTTCTTCTTCCATTTGCATACCTTCACACATACCTAACCCCAAATCGATCCACCCATCGCCATTGATGAATGACTGTGATTTTGTTTTTTTTTGATGGTTTGATGATATTGATTTATGATATAAAAAAGTTAAGAAGATAAAGAAAAGAATTTGTATGCATATGTATATAAAATTTGAATTTGGGCATTGATTTCGATGGGATTGAAAAGGTTTTCCATAGGGAAATTGTTGAGATAAAGTTGAATAATAAACCAAAGTTTAAGAAGAGCAGTCGGCAAAGGAGTTGAAGCTTTACTTGCTGCTCTGTTTTGATCTTAGGATTGTGGGTTTGATGGTTGCATTTGTTCTTGTGTATCATGTAGAATTTTTTTTTTTTTTTTTTTTAATGCTTCTGTTGTATTTTGGTGCTTCTGCTATATTTTAGTGCTTCAGTTGCTCATTTGTTTGAAAATCTAATCTAATTGGAGGTAGGTAGTGTGTGGCTTTTGACATGCTAATGAAGGAGCATTGTTTTTTTTTTTTTGGGTACTTATTATGATGATGATTGAAATTGGAGGATAATAAAAGGTTCATATAGAAACATTGTAAATTAATGTCCCATGATTTGTGTAATTGACTAATAATTAATGAAAGCTTGAGCTTAATAAATCAAACAGCCGAATCTAAGAAAAAATAATAATAATAAATCAAACAACAACATTTTATGTCACAAATGTGGCTATTATACACAAACACTTTCATTATTAATTAAACACTCTTCGCTTCATTCCCTCATGAGCTTGCTCATAATTGGACCTAAAAACCTCAAATCAAACTGCCCTACATAAGGGTGTCAAGACTAAGTTAACTATCTACTAGAAATGACAATAATACTTGAAAATTGGTGATATTATGTACAAATAAAAAATAATGTGTACCTAATTTTAAGGGGGAAAAAAATCTCTATTTGAATTTCTATAGTTGATCTATTGATTCTTTACTCAATCTTATAAAAAATGGGTTTAGTGCTTCATTTGTTGTATTTTAGTGCTTCATTTGCTCATTTGTTTGAAAATCTAATCTAATTAGAGGTAGGTAGTGTGTGGCTTTTCACATGCTAATGAAGGAGCATTGTTTTGAATTTCAGCATAGAATTAAACATAAGTGAAATTAGAGATGATGTGAAACTTATTAATATAGATGCATATTGGAATTTCTTGGTCTTCATTCTTAATCACTGTGCTCTGTGCTTGATTTGGAATTTCTTGTTCTTCAATTTGGGGAAGCTTGCTATTACATTCGTTGATGGTTTGAATTACTTGACTGAATTTTAGAGAACTATAAGGCTACTTGACTTAGTTATACCTTCTAAATGGGCCTACAAGCGGCAAAATAGTTCTTGGGTTGTATATTTCACTTTGTTTGTAACATTGTAAGGCGTTGGAACGAGGTTTGAAGAACTCTATATTTGTTGTATGCATAAGATTACTTTTTAGCTCAATATACCTTATCCTTTTCTGTAACCCTGCAAGGAAGCTGCAGTCAGAAACTTAGCAAATAGAACCTAGAATAAATTCGGCTACCACCTCTTCAACTTATGGTTGCTTTCATTAAATAGGAGGAAGTATATCAAAAACAGTATGAGAAGCTAGGAGAAGATTTAATATGGTCTTAAGGCTCTTAATGGATCCCACCACAATTGCGTTTGTCACTTCCGTAATTTCCAGTGACTTTCGTAATTGCCCTCAATCACCATAAACCAGTTGGCATTCATAGAAGCTTTAACATAGAATAGAAAAATGTTTCAGGGTAATTGATGAAGACAATCCTCCTTTAGCTATTTCTCTCATCTTTTATTTCTTTATTTATTTTTTGAATCTCTTGGTTTTCACATGACACCTCAAAAATCATGAATTTATAATCCCATGACTTTAGTGGATTTTAGTTTCATGATTTGTCAAACCAGTTGGCATTCTTAGTTGGTGAATTATTCGGTCATGTATGGAAGAGGCAGCCTTGGGCTGACTTGAAGATTGTCAAGGTAACATTTATGCCTGGTAGTATATATATTTGATATGAAATGTTTTTCTTAATTTTTAACAGATGATATGATTTCAGAGGTTTATTGAGGTATGTCAATAATCTTTTTAGTTACACTTCTTTGTTGTCTTTTGGAATAGCAACTTATAGATGCAAACTTATATGTATTACTTGGGAAAAAAACTACAACAGATGATGAAAAGCCTATTAAAAAGAAGAATGAGAAGCCTGTTAAGGTTGAGGTGGGCACAGTTGCATGCATCTTTGTTGCCCACATACATTACTTATTAGTTTATTTAAAGTTTTCTAACGTCTTTTGATGTATTTTCTTATATCTACAAATGTACTACTGCTGTGGATACTCAGCCAAAACCATCTGAAGAAGAACTCAATCCCTAGACAAAAGTGACTTACAATTATGTTTAAGGCATGACATGTAATTTGGCAAACATGGCTAATATGCTTTAAAGATGCTTTTGAATGGTTTTTGTGGTAATTGTTGGTGTCATGCCAAAAGTATGATTAATAATATTTATTATCTGTTTATGCTCTTTGTGGGTTTGGTGATGGGAAATAACTATTAACTTATGTGATGCTGCCCTCAGATTCATTGTCCATCACCTCCACAACCAAACTTCATATTACATTCTTAACAATTCAAAATTGAGTCAAAAAAAGGCGTTCCTGGGGCGAAAATTCGAAAAAGCCCCTGAACCACTGTGTGACTCTCACAAACAGCTTCTCCTTAACAAATAAGACTTGAGACAACTGACGGAATGTAATTCGGATCTGTAGGTTGGGAGTTAGAGCCGAATACGCCTTAAACTTAGTTGAAAAAGGGCATTCCAGGGGCAAAAATTCAAAACAGCCCCCGAACCACCATGTGGTTCTCATGGACAACTTCCCCTTGACAAATAGAACTTGTGACAACTGACAGAATGTAATTCGGACCCATAGATTGGGAGTTAGAGCTGATTATGCCTTAAACTTAGTCGAAAAATGGCATTTCGGGGCAAAAATTTAAAACAACCCCCGAACCATCATGTGGCTCTCACAGACAGCTTCCCCTTGACAAATAGGACTTGTGACAACTGATGAAATGTAATTTGGACCCGTAAGTTGGGAGTTAGAGCCAAATATGCCTTAAACTTAGTCGAAAAAGGGCATTCCGGAGCAAAAATTCAAAACAGACCCCGAACCACTGTGTGGCTCTCACGGACAGCTTCCTCTTGACAAATAAGACTAGTGACAACTGACAGAATGTAATTCGGACCCGTAGGTTGGGAGTTAGAGCCAAATACACCTTAAACTTAGTCGGAAAAGGGTGTTCCAGGGGTGAAAATTCAAAACAGCCCCCGAACTACCATGTGGCTCTTATGGACAACTTTTCCATGACAATTACGACATGTGACAACAGTCGGAATGTAATTAGGACCCATAGGCTTGGAGTTTGAGCTGAAAACGCCTTAAACTTAGTCAAAAAAAGGCATTCCGGGGGCGAAAATTCAAAATAGCGCCTGAACCATCGTGTGGCTCTCACGGTGAGCTTCCCCTTGACAAATAGGACTTGTGACAACTAACAAAATGTAAATTAGATTCGTAGGTTGAGAGTTAGAGCCGAATACACCTTAAACTTAGTCGAAAAAGAGCGTTCCGGGGGTAAAAATTCAAAACAGCCCCCGAACCACCATGTGGCTCTCATGGACACTTCCGCTTGACAAATAGGACTTATGACAACTGACAAAATATAATTCGGATCCGTAGGTTGGGAGTTGTTATTTTAATATACTGGGTTTGTTTCAATTTATGTTAATGATATATGCTCTGCCTTTTTCATTGGATAATTGTGCTTGAATTCGTGCTTTTAAGCCGTATTCCAATATGCCCAAATTGTTTTCATTAGGAACATACTTTTATTTTATTTTATTTAATTTACTCCAAATTTCGTAAACATTTTGTTGTGCAAGAAATGCTCTGAATTCTATTATGCCAGGAAATTGTTATAGAGTGTAGCAGTATTGTATTCCTGGATTGGTTTGTGATAAACATGGGCATAGTGTTCACTTTGGTTTTCTCATTGTGCAAGTTTAGTTTATACAATTTAAGTTGCCTGGCCCTAGTGGAGCAGTAGTATAGAGACCATGGGAGTGGATTTAGCAACTGAAAGGGCAGGATTCGCTAAAATGGAGGATGTTAATTTCACTAATTTAGAATTGGTATATCACGTCCGAGATGCCCTTAGATCAGTCACCCTGGTAAGCATTCTGTTAAGTACAGAAATGTTATGGTTCGACTTGGCTGTACTTTAGTAGTCATACTTTATTTCAAATGTAATTGTCACAAGGTTGTCATGTAAAGGTCAACGATGTGGAATTTTTTTTTTTTTTTTTTTTCTTCTGGGTTACTAGCTATTTGTATTTAGCAAATTGAACTCCTGATAGCTGGGTTTGACTTGATTAACCATACATGACATGGGTTTTTGTAATTTTAGTGACTTTATTTCTCTTTTTACTTCTAGTGACTACTTTTTTTTTTTGGTTTTCCCTATTGCACACTCTAATGACCCGTGGGTAGTTCATGATGTGACAGTATTAAATCATTGCTTCTGTGTGTTAAGTGTTGGGGTGCAAGCTTAGGAACCATTTTAATAAGTAAAGTAATAGGTTATTTTTTATTTTTGACTTGCATCTAAATTTCCTATGCTGCAGTCTATATCACTAACTTGATTAATTACACATTCTTAATGTCTAGAAGCATATTAATCAGTTATTTTTATGTCAAAGGCTTGATAAGTGTATAAAAGCTTAACCTTAATGTCTCAGGGTGATGGTGACAGTTATAATCAGCTAATTGGGGTTATCCACCACAGAGAATATCTTGCCCCAGCTTAACCTTAGGCCTCGTTTAAGAACAGGCTAATTTAGTAACTTTTTGGCTATTTGGCTAAAATATGAGTTAAAAAAAATTAGTATGTTTGGGATGACTTTTTTGCTTTTTACGAAAAGATGTGCAAAAAGTAGAGAGAAAAGAGAATCTTTGACTTTTTGGTATGGGTTGTTGACTTTTTGGCTAATTTAGTAACTTTTTGGCTTTTTGGCTAAAAAGGAGGGTTCCCAAACGAGGCCTTAATGTCTCAGGGTGTCAATCTCATCTCTTTTAATACCTGCAAGGTTGTTATGTGGATCCTTCTTAAGCATATTTCATTGTATTGAATTGCAGGCTGCATTAAGTGGTAAATATGTTGATTCATGCTTGGACATGCTTGTAAGCAATTTCATGCCTCCACATTCTTTCCTAGAATTGCTGAAGGTGGTCTTGCAAGAAAGGGCAAAGTTCTTTATCGGCTGCATTCAACGCTGAAAGGCATTTCTGATTTAGTGCCTCTTGCACCTTTAAGACTATTGCCAATAGTTATTTAGAAAATGCTGAACGTTTTTAGCAAGGAACCTGTGAGTTACAAATAATGCTACCCAACTTGAATTTTAGTTAGTTTGTACTATTAAATTTGTCGTTCTATTTTATTCGATGTTACTATTGTATATCATATTTTCACTATAGCATCCAAGCAGAGTCGATTATTTGAAGACATAAACTTCCATCACATTGATGATTTGTGCAGAAACAATGTGGTTGGAGGGAACATTTTGTCTGCTCGGTTCATCCACATTCAAAATAGAATTGGCTCTTTTGATTGATTTTTTAATCAATCTGGATTCTCTTATAACTTTTTTTTTTTTTTTACTGTGCTCTTATTTTGCCTTTTTGTGCCATATTTAGCCTAGTCATATGCCATCATGTGGGTTATGTACCTTGTATCTGTATGCCTTATTGTTATCTGCACCCTATGAACTGAGTGTCCCTAGTGAGGTTCCCTCCACATAATGCATTGACATGTTTGTGCACATTTGCATTGGGTAACAACTTTTTTGCTTGCTCATGACCAGCCATTTTAGACTACATCTTACACATTGCAATAGCAAGATACATGCTACCATACATGATTTTGTTACTGTAATATAGGCCATTGCATACTAATATTTGTAATAATTACTACTACACACTTGTCTTTCCTACTAACTATTCTATGCTTGAATATTCTTGTGTATTGCATTAATAATTTTCAATTTCTGATTATAATAGTGTTTTTGTTGTTGTTGTAAACCATCTATCTGATGTTAAACACATCTGTTCTTGTAGTTGATCGCGTTATATGTGGAGAACATGTTAATATTGGAGAGTGGTCCTATGGGAGAACTTGCTGGGATTCTATTTTTGTATGCTTAGGTGAAGTTGACAAAAGAATTGCATTTGGCCAATTGACAAGATTTGCTTGGCGAGAATTACAGCTAGCTGCAGACAACTTTAATGAGCAAAATGTCCTTGGAAAGGGGGGTTTTGGAAAGGTTTATAAAGGAGTGCTTTCAAATAATACTGAAGTGGCTGTGAAACGATTAAATGACTATGAGAGTTCTGGTGGAGACGCAGCATTCCAGCGTGAAGTTGAGATGATAAGTGTAGCTATTCACAGGAATCTATTACGTTTTATTGGGTTTTGCTCAACACCAACAGAATGCCTTTGGTGTATCCCTTCATGCAGAACGCCTTTTGATTTATTCTAGTGAATTTTTGAAGTCTTTTGATTTTATATATAGCTGGTGTATGGATGTCACTGGTAGCTCATACGTTTAAATAGGTTTGTATGAAATTATTATTTTAAGTTGGAATATACTTTGTTTGCAATGTTAACATTAAAAGTTATAATTTTGTTTGGATGGTTATAAGTGAAATAGATGCAGATTGTGGAATGGGTGATAATACATATATATATATATATATATGTGTGTGTGTGTGTGTGTGTGTGTGTGTGTGTTGTTTTGTTTGTATACATGTTACAGGTTGCATGAAATAGATATAGGTTGTGGACAAATTAATTAAAAAAAAAAACAAAAAATAAAAAATTATGTTTTTGGCTACTAAACAATTGGTAGCCAAAAATGGAATAAATATTTTTAGCGACTAAATAGTTAGTAGCTAAAAAAGAATTAAATGGAAACAAATCTTTTGGCGACTAAGTATGTAGTAGCCATAAACAAAAGACTTTAGGCTACTAATAATTTAGTAGCAAAAAAAAAAAAAAAAAAAGAAAGAAAATTAATTGGCGACTAAAACTTTAGTAGCGAAACAAAAACTAGACTTTAGGCTACTAAACCATTTAGTAGCCAAAAGAAATCAGATGAATAAAAAAGAAAATTAGCGACTAAAAGTTTGGTCGCCTTAAATGGTTAAGTTTTTGGCGACAAAAAATTTTAGTCGCTAAAAATATAATGTTAAATTTATTATGAACTTTTGGTGACTAAAAAATTAGTTGCCAATTGAATACTTTCAGTGACTAAATAATTCTTAGTCGCCAATTGAAAACTTTTGGCGACTAAAAAATTAGTCGCCAATTGAGGACTTTTAGCGACTAAATAATTTTTAGTTGCCAATACCTTTCCCGACAATAATCTAGCGACAAAGCTGGTGACCAAAAAGTTTAGTCGGCAAAACATTTTGGCGACTAAAATATGACTTTTGGCGACTAAAAATTTATTCGCCCAAAGTGTAATTTGTTGTAGTGAATGCCAAAAATATTATTTATTTGCTCTTTTCTTATCTCTTTTCCTTCACCAACCATACCTATTTCCCCCTCTCACTTTGTAGTTATCCTGGCCACTGGGTCTATAGCTTAATTTCTAAAGTGAAATTATTGTATTTTAAAAAAAATCGATGATACAATTATGTAATTTTATGATAATTGTACGCTTTTTTTTTATCAAAATATTACTAATAATTTGGAATATGATATAATCTGTTATGATTGAGTAACATTTTGATAAAAAAAATAATACTATCATAAAAGTACATAATTGTGTCACAGTTGTTATAATAAACAATATCTAATAATAAATTATCATTGCACTATCAGAAAAGTAGATTATATTTGCTACAAAAATTTGTAATATTTATCCCCCAAAAAAAAAAATACATAACAAAATGGTGTAGTGGTTGTGGTAAGTGTATCAACCAATTTCTATCTCCAAACCAACTCATACAAAAAATGAAGAATTAACATGATTTAATTTTATAGTAGGTTGAATAATGATTTTGAAATCAAACCCATTTGGGTTTAATGTTCTTGACAAAGCATGAATGTTTGATTGAAATAATGAAATAAAAAATTAGGAATGATGAATCTCTAAATGAATGAGAAATTAAAAAATAGGAATTGAATTGATCAAATTTTTATGATGGGTCTAGTATTTGGGTGAAAGAAGTTGTATGCTTATCTTTTATAAATGTTAGAATTTTGCCAATATATATTATTACGGAAATTCTATAATATGCACATTATTTTGGGGTGTATACCATATGCCCAAATTATGACGTTTATAATTTTTGGTTATGACCTATTTTTATGTTAATGATTATTTAGTCATGACTCATTATGATGTTGGTTACCTATTGTGATTATTATTTTGGTTATGATCGAAAAAGTCTTCGATTATACCTTATGTTGTGTTTTGTTATGACTAATTATTTTTTTTAGTTCTAACATTTGTGATAATCAACACCATAAGTATCATAATTTGCATAAGCATCACCCATTTTATTATGTAATTTGTTTGATAAATATTTTAAAAAAAATTGTAACAAATATTAATTGATTTTCTAATAGTGTGATGATAATTTATTATTAAATATTGCTTGTTATAACAATTGTGATAGAGTTATGTACTTTTATGATAGTATTATTATTATTTTTTTTAATGAAAATGTTACTCAATCATAATAGCTTATATCATATTTCAAATTATTGAGTAACATTTCAATAAAAAAGGCATACATTGTCATAAAAATATATAAAAAAATTTAACGCATTAATTTCATTTTAGAAACTGAGCTACAAGTAAGGAAGCAATGGCTAGAGTAGCTACAAGTTGAGAGAGGGAATAATTAATGGTTGATTGAGGAAAAGATAAGAAAAAGAACAAATAGAGGGTATTTTGGGCATTTCATCGCAAAAATTAATAGTGTCTAAGGAAAAGTTAACAAAATGGAGATATTTGTATATTGTCAGCTAAAGTAAGGGAAGTCAGTGTAATTTTCAAAACCTCAGGGAGGTCCCTATAATTATCAGAAATCTCAAAGGAGATAAGTGTAATTTATCCAATAAAATATTATAAAAATTTATATCATTACATAAAATAGATTTAGATTATTGATGATGGTAGAAAAATTGCATCACTATAGGTGAAGTACATCCCAACTAGGTTGGCACCTACGAGCCAACCAATCATTTGCATTATACTCCACCTCAATGATCTAATAAAAACATTACAAAATTAAATAGTAAAAAAAAAAAAAATTGTTGATCAATTATTATCGGGGAGCTGGACAATTCACTCAGGGAGCCCAATGATATGTTATCTAAATCGCCTTGTGTGGGGATATATTTTCTGAGTACCAACACGTGGCCAAGGTGATGCCGACATGTCAGCCCAGATGCCACGTGTCCTGGTCGTGACGTCGAGGTTATCTCGGCTAGGCTGAGGTTATCTCCGAAGATATCAGAATTCGAGATAAGCGGATAAGGGACAAGAGTCCTAGAATGAGAAAGGACTTCAGCCTGGATAAGGATAAAGCTCTTAGGGAGTTTATCTTTATCTATTGGAGAGTCCAAGATAAGCACTGAGCAGAAGTCCATTGAAGCTAGGCTTCTATTCGGACTAGGATTGTGTTGGCTATAAAAAAGAGGTACCCTCATGAGTCTAAGGTACGTAATTTATATTCATAACAGTGAGTTACGCACTATTGATTATCTTTGAAGATATTTGATTACTGACTTAATCATCAGAGTGCCCCCGGGTGGATGAACTACCGCCGAAATCTCTTCTTTTTGTTGCAGATTACTCAGGTGCCATCTATTCTACCAGTGCTCTCCAGTTGAATACTGAGTTGGCAGTGTGGTCAAAAATTCACTCACACAATTTGGCGTTGTCTGTGGGAAAGAAAGAAGAATAGATAGCTAACGACGGACATAAAGAGAAGATTGGGGATAACACTCCTACTGAGAGTGGGAGACCTATTGACCTTGACGTCGAAGAAGACAATTGTAACGAAGAAACTCATGACCAGAATCACAGAGGGAAGGACGTCGGTCAGGAAGGCGACGTACCAAAGAAAACAGACCAAAGTGGGTACTACAACGAGGACGACCTCCAGGTATGGAAAGAAAGATGCCAGCGGAGGGACGATGAGGTAAAGACCATGGCGAACAAATTGGCGGACCTGCAAACAATGGTCAATTTCATGATGCAGAATAACGTCATGC
This sequence comes from Camellia lanceoleosa, assembly GCA_025200525.1. Classification (NCBI taxonomy): domain Eukaryota; kingdom Viridiplantae; phylum Streptophyta; class Magnoliopsida; order Ericales; family Theaceae; genus Camellia; species Camellia lanceoleosa. Next base: position 37,403,160 of record CM045760.1, read on the forward strand.
AGCCACCATTCCCGCTGCAGGACACGCTGATTCCAGCGGCCAATGCCCAGAAGGGAGGGCAGAAAATAATCCCTGTTGCCCCCCAGCACGCTAGAGCCGAAAAACACTCGCACCGGTCGTCAAGGGAGGTCGGGCGAGGAGAGTCAAGAAGAGAAGAATCTCGAAGAACACATCGCACCAAAGAGGCAGACCCCAGAGAACATCGGCATGTTCAAAGGCAGGAGTTGTGCTTCGATGCGACCAATGGAGAAAGGTCGAAAAGGGCTCCCAATGAAGCTGAGAGTAGTGCACCTAAAAGATTAAAATCAGGAGATAGCTGAGCTCCTTGGTGGACCAATAAGGACTTGAGAAATTACCTCAAGAGGAAGCAACAAAATGCTGAGGTAGTTTCCCCTGTTAAACCGAGAACACCATTCTCGGTGGAGTTGGACAAATTTGAGGCACCAAAAAGATTCAGTATGCCGAGGTTCTAGATATACGATGGAAGTCGGACCCCAACTTTCACGTTGGATTATACCTGAACTCGATGGCACTGTACACTAGGAACGAGCTGTTGCTCTGCAAGGTGTTCCCCTCATCCTTCGGGGAGATTGCATCAGACTGGTTTCACAAATTGTCGAAGGGAAGTGTGAAGACCTGGGAAAGCCTGGCCGAGATGTTCGTGGCCAGGTTTGTGACAAAGAAACTACAGCCATTAAGGGTGGACGCCCTGATGGCCCTGAGAATCAATGAAGATGAAGGCCTTAGGGCCTACGCAAAAAGGTATTATGAAGTGTTCAACCAAATACCCGAATGCAACCAAGAGGTGGCGGTCGTGTCTTTCAAGAACGGCCTGAAAGATGATTGTGCACTATGAAAGTCATTGACAAAGACATTGCCAAAAAGCATGTAGGAGCTCTTGGCCAGAATTGAGAAATATACCAGAGCCGAGGAAGACACGCCAGGGACTAAGGCGACAAAGCAGGAGAAAGAAAACGGCTCGCCGAAGCGAGGCGAGGTAACAACGGATCCAACAAACAAGAGATAGGACTGAGAACCGCATAGGTAGTCACGACTATGTTCCGAATCCCAATTCACAAAGTCCTGGATAAAATCCGAACCTAACCCTATTTCAGAGCACTGGCAAGGGTTCCAGGAAAGTTTATGGGAAGAAGCCTTGGGAAGCATTGTGCTTACCATAACGAATATGGGCATCTGACTTAGGGTTGTAGAGCCCTAAAGTCACACCTGGAAAACCTGGTAAGACAGGGCCATTTAAGGGACCTTGTAGATGAGGCCAGGACAAGAGAAGAGCAGGCAAGACTGCCTCAGGCACCAGCAGCTCCACCTTCCCCAGCACAGCAGCCGCAGGTAGGTGGACCTCGAGTAGTTAATGTAATTCACTCGAAGGTCAACGAAAACAAAATACGGGGAGAGACATAGAAGGTAAAGCACCTACAACATGTGTACCAGGTCTGGCAGAAAAGACCTCGGGCTGAGGAGTGCCAGGGACCAGTAGTGTCCTTTACTGAAGCCGACCAGGAGATGGTACAACATCCGCACAACGATGCCTTGGTAGTATCCCTCCAAGTTGGGGAGTGCCAAGTAAAGCGCATCCTAATCGACCAAGGCAGCTCTTGTGACATCATGTATGTTAGATATTACAAGGAGCTTGGCCTTCACCCAGACAATATGGAAGAATCCAATGGCCCAATGGTCAGGTTCAATGGAACGCCGACGTGGCCACTGGGAGCAACAAACCTAGAGGTGCAGGTTGGCACCAAGAGGGTGAAGATAGAATTCACTATAATCGACATACCATCCCCTTACAATGCTATACTGAGGAGACCATGGCTGCATGCAATGGGGGCTGTACCCTCAACACTGCATCAGCTATTGGAGTTCCCAACAGAGCATGGGATAGAAAAGGTGCTGCAGTCAAAAAAATGCTCCATGGCAGCAATGAAATCCACCTGCAGCATACGAGAGCCAGAGACAGTAGAAATCGAAGACGAGGTCGTTCAGGTCCTAGAAGATGTCGGCAAAGAGCCAGTCGAGAAGAGTGAAGAAGCCTTGAAGAAAATCTTTGTCCAGTAAGGGGATGAGGAATGCTTCTTCTTTCTCGGCTCGGGTTTAGCCGAAGAAGAGGAAAAATAACTGGAGGAGTTCTTGAGAGCAAACATTGAAGTGTTTGCCTAGACGCCTTATGAAATGCCAGGCATTAACCCCGAAGTCACTTGCCATAAACTGAATGTGGACAGGTCGGCCAAACCCGTGATCTAACAGGTAAGAAGACTGATGTTACTGCATGTTGAGGCAGTGGAAGAGGAAGTAGACAGACTTCTGGAGGCCAGAGTCATTCGAAAGGTAAATTACCCGACATGGCTATCGAATACAGTGGTGGTGAAGAAAAAGAATGGTAAATGCAGAGTCTGCGTGGACTTCACTAACCTGAACAAGGCCTGTCCCAAAGACAGTTTTCCATTACCCAAGATAGACCAACTGGTGGATGTCACTTCAGGGCATGGAAGGATGAGCTTCCTTGATGCCTACAGGGGGTACCATCAGATAGCCATGTACCCTTCAGATGAGGAGAAGACTGCGTTTATCACCACAAAATGGCTGTATTGCTACAGAGTGATGCCTTTTGGGTTGAAAAACGCAGGAGCAACTTACCAAAGATTGGTAACCAAAATGTTCAAACACCTGATTGGCCGAACAGTGGAAGTTTACATCGATGATACAGTTGTGAAGACCAAGGAAACTGAAAATCATCTAAGTGTGCATTTGGAGTTGGATCTGGTAAGTTCTTGGGATACCTGGTAACCAGAAGGGGCATTGAGGGGAGCCCAGATCAGATTAAGGCCATTCTAGAGTTGAAGAGCCTGATGTCGACAAAATAGGTGTAGATGCTGACTGGAAGGGCTGTGTAATAACCCGACCCTCGTACATGTTTTATGGTACACTTTTAGTCCCTTATTATGTGCAATTATGTGCTTATTATGCCATGTTAAGAAAGTCTATCTGTTGAACAAGAAATACATCTATTCCATTAGAATGTTTGGATCAGAAATTGGAGGCCTTAACAGCTTAATTATCTGAAATTGCTTATATATCTGTGATCAGTATAATTTTTACGTAATATTAAGCATATTCACGAAATTTCAATTTCGGAATGATTAAACGATGGAATTTTGTCTGATATGCCTATATATATATATATATATATCAAGTTCAAGTCTTCTTAAGCTTAAAAAAAAACAAGAACTTGAATACCTCCTGGAGAGAAAAACGAAAGAAGAGGAAAAAGGGGGAAAACAAAGGCAAGGAAGGGAAGTGAGATTAAATTAGGAAGATCTTTGAAATTTTAAAGTTTAAGGTATGTTAAATTTATTTTACATGAGAATTCTCCTTTCAATTGTGAAGAAGGGTTTGTTAACTTCATATGTATACAAGTAGGGTTTGTTATTGTGAAGGATTCATGTTGGATTAACAAGTTGTACTCATCAATGAGTTGTTTTGGGATCTAATTTAAGTGTTATGTAGGATTTCTACTTCAATTTTTAGTTCCATGCCAAACCCATGAAAGCATGCCTATGTGTTGTGGTATGTTTATGAACATAAGGAACTTGAATCAAAGGATGTAATTTGAAAGAATGGTGACTTGATCAAGCTCCTAATCATGTTTATTTATGATAATTTCATCATGTTTATTTGATGGTGTCCAAATGATCATTTCATCATGTTTATTTTGTGGTGGTGGTCATCATGTTTAAGCTTCTAATCATGTTTACCTTATGGTGTTCCTCTTATGATTCATGTTATAGTGAAATTGGGTCCATATATTGTATGAATTTCATCTTGAATTGCATGTAAAATGACTTGGTGTTGTTGAAATTTGAGTTGGAACCGAGTTGCCCCAAAACAAGGGTCACCATCGCACGTGCGGAGGTCATGGCCGCACGTGCGGACAAGAGGAGAAAAACTGGAAATGCATTCTGCTTTGGGCCGCTCGAGCGGAGGGGAAGGACCGCACGTGCGGTGCATGGCCGCTCGAGCGGAGGGTCCGGCCGCACGAGCAACCACCCTTGTTTCAGCTTCTGCTAAGTAACTTTGAATAGGCATATATTTTGCATCCGGACTCCGTTTTGAGTGATTCTTGAGCCTAAAATCAAGCCCCGGAAGTCTAGTTTCCAATGGTGGTCGTCGTACTTTCAAATTCTAAGTACAGAAATAGTTAGGCCCAAATTAGTGAGAGTTACTCACTTTCTGTCTACCAGTTTTGTACCATTTCTTCACTTAAACTAATTTCCTATCGCTTCCTCCCATTTACTAAGGCATGGATTATAACCAATGGAGGACTAATGAGTTTAGAACCACTATGGCTATTGATTAAGGAATAAGAAAGAGATTGGTTTTATCCTCATAATCTGCTATGTACATTATGTTGGTAGGTCAAGATGAGGACATCGTTCCACTGCTATCAGAGACCTACCACTGTGAGTAGTAGTACAGTAGTCGTACGTTCAATTATCTTTAATGATTGTGATCGGTAACATTATGTTCCTTGCAAGTAATTATGTTAACAATATATTGAGTAAAAAGTCTAGAGGCTTTATCGAGCAGTACATTCTAATTACTGTTGACAAAGAATACTAACATTCTGTTCTTTGCAAGATAGCTATAATAATTCATGACGAGAAAAGGGAACTTATAAGCACCAAGGAATCATGGTATTCATGCATCTTTAAAATTGTACAATCTGTAAAATGTGTTTATCTCTCGTTAATGATTATCAGGAATGTCCTGTTAGACTGAAGTTAACTATGCTAACACATGTGAATGATGTAACAGTTACCACTAGTACTATGTTAGTTACAAGTCAACTACGATAACATATATGAACGATGAAACAAAGATGTATGCTTCTATATGCTACATATTAATAGATCAAGTAAACCACGCCGTTTCTTAATGAATAAAGAGAAATGATGTACACTCGTAAAGAACGAATTCTGAGTAAATATGAGAGCCTTCAATTGTATTGGAAATTATTCAGGAACCACAACATAGGTACAACAGTTTAACGTTATTATGAGACCTTATGAGGATGTGAATTATTCCTACTTTTTCAAGTATAGTTTCAAGTATGTTTCAAGTATGGTTTCAAGTATGGATTCAAGTATATTACAAGTTCAAGTATGTTTCAGGTATGCTTCAAGTACGTTATGAGCTCAAGTATGTTTCAGGTATGTTTCAAGTATATGTTACAAGTTTAAGTATGCTTAAAGGTTAAACATGTTTTCAAGGGCTTCATGCCACTTTTTAAGGGCTTTATGCCAACTTTCAAGGGCCTTATGCCAACTTTCAAGGGCTTTAATGCCAACATGTTTTCAAGGGCTTCATGCCACTTTTCAAGGGCCTTATGCCAACTTTCAAGGGCTTTAATGCGAACATGTTTTCAAGGGCTTCATGCCACTTTTCAAGGGCCTTATGCCAACTTTCAAGGGCTTATGCCAACTTTCAAAGGCCTCGTGCCATATGTTTCAAGGGCCCCGTGCCAACTTTCAAGGGCCTCGTGCCATATGTTTCAAGGGCCTCGTGCCACCATGATTCAAGGGTCTTCGTGCCATATGTTTCAAGGGCCTCGTGCCATCATGTTGCAAGAGCTTATAGCCATTATATTTATGATGTTTATGTTGCAGGATTAAGAGCTTATAGCCATTATATTTATGATGTTTATGTCGCAGGATTAAGAGTTTATAGCCATTATATTTATGGTGTTTATGTTGTGGGATTGGGCCTGAGGCCGTCATGTACTTAGCACAGATTCAGACTAACTATATGAACTCTGCATTCTTATATGCATTGATATGTATTATGTTTCAAGTTAAGTGTCATTTTATTTATGTATTACCATTCACTGAGCCCGGCTCACTTTCTGTTATGTCTGTTTCTGTAGGTCACTAATCAGGTGGTCAGTCCTAGCCTTGACGCCCGCTTTCTCTTGTCGACCTTCATTTGTTCAGGTACTACAAAGCCATTCATTTTGTTAAGCTATTAAGATGTTGGCTTGCCCTTTGAGTGTCCATCTAAGGTTGATATATATAATTTTCATGTTAGTTTTTGTATACGCCCATACATAGGGCTGGGACTGTAAATGTGTTTGTATATGCTCCGAGATATAGTTTGGAACTTTATCTATCCACTATAATGCTTGTGATGAATGAGATCCTGGCATGTAGGAGTAGCTCAATGGAGTTTCTTTGTTTCGTTATTTCCATTTTTTTTTCTTTCTTCATGTTTCCGATAAGGCCCCGTATGTTATGTTACTAGGTTACATGTCCGTTTCTGAGTAGGTCATGCCCAAACTTTTAGGGGCAGGTTTGAGGTGTGACAAGTGGTATCAGAGCATGAGTTGCCATCTCACACACGAATCCATTGAGCTTTAGGATGTCTAGAAAAAAAAAAAAAAAAACTTAGGCATCATGCATGACATTCTTAATGTATATGAAAGAAAATGATGGCAACGTTAAATGCAATCTGTTAACGTTAACGATTATGATCTATGTCGATTGGATATTCCTTGTGTGTATTGTGATTGTTGTGCAGAACATGGCGAGAATAAGGATAGAGGATCCTACCTCCGTCAGGTTAAATATAAAGAAAAAGGACAACGATTGGTAAGGCAATTTATATGCTTATGATATCAGATGTTATTTTTGGATTGATAGATACCTATCATCTGTTGAGACGAATTGCTTAAACACTACATATTAATAATATTTAGACTTATGATCTTGAAAAGTTGTTGTGTTAGATATGCTGATACGTTGTGTTGTATGATTGTTGAATTATGTCGAGTGTGACTGGCTGTAAGAGAAAGTTGTGTACGCAGTGATTCTCTTTAGAATTATGTGAGAGGTTAATTGAATGTAAGTTTGTTCTTGCTGATGGCTAAAATGGATAAGGAAAGTGACTATTAAGCTTGCACCGAGTTGGTCACGCACTATGAACTATGATTTCAAAACAAGTTATAATTAAGATGATTTTGTAAACCGAGAAATTATTGATGACAAGTGAATGATATGTCCTAGACATTTACCTCTTCTAATATGCTAATATGCGCAATGTGATTCCGAATTGACGTTCTATCCTATTGAACTGACCTAGATAAGAATTCCAACTCTGATATTAATTGGCCAAATGAGTTTATCGCTCAACCGTTGAATCTCAAGACTGTATAGAATCTGGATGGGTATGAATATTGTATACCTTGTTATATTAATTAATTGTGGCTGATTTCGTGTCTTATGATAGGAAGAGAAAGACCCATGTGAAATGGGGAATACTACAAAACAAAATGCTTATAAAAAAAAAAAAAGATGTTACACCTTATGGTTACGATTAATTAATCAAGTATAATTTTGAATTTGATTTCTAGTTTTGGTTTTGAGTGGTTCCCTTCACTACAGGAAAATGAGGATTTAACGGCGTTTAATTAACAACGTTTTATTAAACGTCACTTTTTTTGATAATTAACGGTGTTTTTTAAACGTCGCCTTTGTTGTTAGGTAAAACGGTGCTGTTTTGTAAATAGAAGACGTTTAAAAAGCGCCTTCAAACCCTGTCTCTCTTCACACCCTCGTCCCTGTCTCTCTTCACACCCTCTTTTATCTCTTTAGACTTATATTTTGAAAACCCTATTTTGAGCACCGCCGTCTCCTTCTCACTCACTCACTCAAATCTCTCAGTTACTCCTTGTTCTCTCTCTCTCTCTCTCTCTCTCTCTCTCGATTCTTCTTCGGTTCAGTTATTCTTCTTCGATTCTTCTTCAGTTCGGTGATTCATCTCGAGATTGCGATTTCAAAGTTTGATTTTGAGCATAGATCCGTGATTCATCTCCGTGGATTCGGAACTCTTCGTCTTCTTGAATCAGAGGTTAGTTCCTCTCTCTTTCTCTCACTCAAATCTCTCTCGATTATTCTTCAGTTTAGTGATTCTTCTTTGATTTTTCTTCAGTTCGGTGATACATCTCGGATTGCGATTTCAAAGTTTGATTTTGACCATAGCTCCGTGATTTATCTCCATGGATTTGGAACTCTTCGTTTTCTTCAATCAGAGGTTAGATGCTCTCTTTTTCTCTCACTCAAATACAAGATCTTGAGGTATGTGCTTTTGAGCATTCAACGGATGGTTTCTTGCTTTGTTGTTGGATCTCTCTGAATTTGGGACTTTTGATCAGTTGATTCAAATCTTACCTCCTGTATGATGCAGACGCTAAGATTTGAGAAACATACTCAATTTTGATTGATAAATATGGGAATGGAACTTGCAAAATTGTTGTTTTCACTGTAAATTGACCAAAGAAAGGAAATGTGTAAAAAAACTGAACTGAAGCTTAAGGTCTGGATGCAGTTAACTGGGTATACGTGTCAATACATGTGCATGATGTGATGGAATTTACAGTAAAATTTGGGTAAAGGTGGCATAGGGCTAGGCAGGTTTGATGCCTGCCTACTTTTCAATGGAGTAGAGCTCTAGAATAGATGTGTTACAAAAGAAAATTGTGTATAATTGCCAAGCTGAATTTTACAATATGTATCTTTAAGCTTCAGTCATTGGTTCTGTGGTATATTTCTGATAAAAATTTTGGGTTGCTGCCCATATTATATGGGCAAAGTTATTCAAATGAAGTTCGCATCACTAAATATGTAATCTACTGCTTCCTTAGCAAGACCAGAGATTTTCCAGTATGCTTTCTTATTTTCAACAGACTTCACAACTTTGTGTTCACAATATTTTGATGATCACCTTTCCACCAACAAGCCTTAACATCAGTAACCCAAAAAAAAAAAAATTTCGACTAGTTTGCAAGAATCAAGAAAAGAAACTGTCATTTTCCAAATGTGCATGCAAAGAAATGTCTTTGTGGAACTTTGATGATTAGACAACATGGAAAATTAGAATGATAGATCATGTGCTTTGGATTTTTAATTTTATTTTTTTATTGGCAGGTTTTCAATTTGATTTGAAGGTCAGTGTTCAATTTGATTTGTTAGGGTTGGGTGTTCAATTATGAGTGTTGTTTTTTTAAGGGTGGGTGTTCCATTTTAATTTCTGCCCTTTATAGTAATTTTAATTGAGGTTATAATTAAAATTACAAATCCACGGAGATATCAAACTCATGGACGTGATTCAGATTCTTTAGAAGGTATCAAACTCATGAACCCTATTTGAGTTCTGTTATAACAGCACTTTAGAAGGTATCAAACTCATGGACGTGATTCAGATTTTTTGGAACACTAATTGTTCTTGTCTTTTCAGCAGGGGCCCTCCTGGTGATCTTTATGTCTACCTTGATATTGAGGAGATTCCAAAGATCCAAAGAGATGGCATAAATCGACGTTCATCTGTTTCAATTAGTTATCTAGATGCCATATTGGGCACTGTTGTTAAGGTAAAATTACTATCTTACCATTGTTAGTATAGTAAAAAATAAAATTTAAATGCTTCTAAATGTTTGACTCTTTGGTCTTCACCCCAAGCCATATTTATCTAATTTGAGTTCTAGAGTATAGAGGCCATTTTTAGAGTTAACACTACAGTAGTTGACAATCTTAAATATATCTACAACCCATAGAGCAGATTATTTGAAGGAAGAGAATTTTAGCCACAAGCTTGTGCACCAGTTGGACCTAAAAGAAAAGGAAGAGAATCTTAGCCACAGGCTTGTATTCAATGCCAAAGCCTAATACATAGTTTAGAGTCCCCCTGGACCCAAGATGGCGAGACAGACACTTCGAGGTGGCTTCACTCCCGACTAAGCTTCCAAAGAGGCTTTTCTCACTCACTCTTTTCGCCTGTTCTCCATCTCTAAACTCAGTGGTTTCTGTGCAGTACTTCCTTTGTCACCGCTGCAAGCTCAGAGGATGGGGCATTGAATGCAGGTTTCTTGCAAAGTTCCTTGGATTCTCCAACTGAATAACAATTTGTTGATTGCTTGACATTTAAACAGGTTAAGACAGTTGAAGGAACTACTGATCTACAGATTCCTTCGGGTACCCAACCTGGAGATGTGCTTGTACTGGCAAAGAAAGGAGCACCAAAGTTAAACAGACCATCAATACGTGGTGATCACTTATTCACAATTAAAGTTGCCATACCCAATCGTATTAGGTAAGCTGCTGTTCTAGTTTTAATCGATCAAATTATCCTAATAGTTCAATTCTTTCTTGTTTTCTTGACTATTCTAATGCAATTAAGCTTAATTTGTTCTGTAAAATTGTGCTTCTAAAAATTATACATGGTTAGATGTTTTATATACATTTATGGAAAAGAGACTCGGAAATTAGTTTGTAACAAATATGATAGATTGTGTATGGGTATTAGCTCATTTAAAGACAATTGAAAGTTTGAAATAAGGCATTGTTACATTGCATTTGGATGTGGTTCTTGTGCTTCTGGCAGTCCTTATAATGTTTGCTTAAAATAAAGAGTGCTGCAGAATTTCAGCAACTGACCTAATTTACATTTTATAGGATTGATAATGGTCAGCTTTTATACTTGTGTGTTCAAATGCTTTCTGGAAACTAATGCATTGGTTCAATTAAGTGGGGCATGTAAACGCAGGCTAAAGATCATTTTATTTTTTTAATTTAATAATGGCTAAAGATGTCAGTGATAAAGATTTTAAGCTGTATCGCAACTTGATGCAAGTATCAAGAAACCTAACCCATCATAAGCTATGCTACCTGAACATATTGATCTTGGACAACCAATTGCTACCCATTTACCAACTTCCTGAATCTTTAACCAGTTCTCTTGGCAAGTTAATGTACTATCTACTGATTCTTCAAAGTCCCAGCACAACCAAAATAGTTCTGGAAGAGATAATAGAATAGAAGACGTATTCTGCTAGGACTTTCCATCATTGCTGTGGAAAGCATCTTGACGTGGAAGTACGGTGACAGACAGCCAGGCTGAATTCAATTTACAGGTTTCCAAGTTAATATTAAACCTAAATCCTAGCTTGCCATACTCCACTAGCCCGAGCTGAGGTAGTATGGAATTGGCTAATTGTATATGGTTTGTATTATTTATTGGGTTAAACCTAACTAGTGATGAGCACGACGGGGCTTTTTTGGGCTTATCTAAAATTCCTTATTGGTGCATGTGCCCATGCCCAGGGAAATTCTCGCCATATAATATATATATATATATATATTATATTGACTTTGTTTCTTTGTCTTGGAATTTGAAGGGTTCTTTTGAGGAGGTTGCACCTTTACAATATTGAAAGAATGGATAACGCAGCACTTTGTGCAGTTTTGTCAGCCTGCCCATCTCTCCTTGATCTAGAGATTGTTGGCCTGTAAATTTTATTTAGTTGGTTTCGAATTTTGTTACATATTGGTATGCTATACTTGTGGTAATTTGTGGTGGTAGCTCATATATTTTCTCTGCAGTGAAGATTTCTGGTTTTTACTTTTGTTCCTTGGAACTCAAAATTTGTCTTCATTTGGATCAATTTGTCTTCATGTAGGTGGTTGGAACAATAGGGAACAATACTGTTGTCTTATTGTCTTATTACTCATCTTTTATTTCCTGAAGGTTGTACACCTCTTACATTTGTCCGTATGCGCAGCGTGTTTGGATTGCACAGAATTACAAGGTTGTGTTAAATTTTATGGATAATTTTTCTGCTCTACTATTTCTTTTCTTTTTTCTTTTATTCATGTTACTGCAATTCTCGATTTGAAATTTCTTTACTGCATTGTGCAGGGTCTGCAAGAGAAGATCAAATTAGTTCCTATTGATCTTCAAAATAGGCCAGATTGGTACAAGGAAAAAGTTTGCCCACCAAATAAGGTTACATTCTCAACCATAATTAATTGTTCGGAAAATACTGTTTGGTAATTTCTGTGTTCCTCGTTCTCTTTTTAAAATTGCAGAAATTTATATCTATCAAATGAGGAAAAAATCACAAAATCTGTTGAGAGCCCTCTTGTTTCATGGATTATGATATTTGCAAGTTATTTTCTTTTTTCCTTTTCAAAATTAGTAGGTGCCATCACTGGAGCACAATAATGAAATTCGAGAAAAGAGTCTTGATTTGCTAAAATATATTGATAGCTACTTTGAAGGCCCAGCTCTTTACCCTGATGTAAGTAGATTTTTCACTCTTGACATAAAATTCAACTCTCTATCGCTTCAAAAATTTGAATTCTAGAGCGTATCAAATGTCTGTAGGATCCCACCAAGTGAGAATTTGCTGAGGAGTTGCTATCCTACACAAACACCTTTAATCTGGCCGTGATCACTTCACTGAAGGGAGGATCTGAAAATGAAATCAGTAAGATTCAAGACGTGCTATGTTTTTTTTTTTTTTTTTTTTGGAAGTACTACGATCTAGAAAGAAATTTAACATTTTATATGAATCATAATGTGACCCACTCTAATAAACCTTGACAGGTACTGCTTTTGATTACCTCGAATCATCTCTCTTCAAATTTACTGATGGACCTTTCTTCCTTGGTCAGTTCAGTCTAGTAAGTTAGTTGCACTCTACTAATTTGATATTGGTTTTCCATCTTTACTGTTCTTATATTTAAAATTATTATGTATTACTTAAACTACAAATGCAGTTGTGTTATGCATTGTAGTCAAAGAAGTGCGAACTAATATATACTTTCCAAGAAGTTGGTGAATATATAGTCAATTTGTAAATTGTAATGGAACCCCTAATTTGTGTCAAAATTTCTATGTTGCAGGTCGACATAGCATATGCTCCATTCATAGAAAGATTTTATCCCTTATTGCTGGATCTAAAGAAATATGACATCACTACAGGAAGACCTATGCCAACATCATGGATTGAGGTTCATTACCTATCCCTTCCTTTTTGTGCAGAGCTTCTTTTATGTGGATGTCAACCAACAAGCAACAGTAATAGCAATTGCTAACCAATTATCAACTGAGATGCTAAAATATTTAGTTCATTTGCCTGTAACTAGGTTGCTTTTTGAGTATACATTACTGAATTTTGGTTTTTGAATTTTTATGTTTGATTTTTTTGTTGACATCATTTGCCTGTAGCAGTTTCTAGTATTGTTTGATTTTTATGTTGACATCATTGTTCTTTCTTAATAGACATTCCACAGATCGTGAAGTTGCAATCATGATGCTTCTGGCCTATTTGTCATACATGATAGATGAGGTACCAAAGCATTCTAAAGAAAAAAAATAGAAACTATATATATCCTTTAAAATTCTCCTTATAACATTAAAAAAAAATAATAATTTCGGTTATCATATTGATTGTCTTGATTACAAAAAATGTGCAAGTAGACATTTTTATGTTTTTTCTACAACTTAGACCACTTACTAAATCACCATTTGTTGTTTTTCAAGGGCATTCATAGCCCTCATCTCTGCTTCTGCTGGTGTTGACGTCTTGAATCTTTGAATCCACTTTCGTTCTTCAGTCTTCAATGAATCCCTTTGTTTGCTTAATGTTTAAGCTTGTTGAGATTTGTATGAAATATCATTTTGTTCTCTAATCTCTAAGATCACAAGTTCTATTTTAATTTTAATTTTGTAGTCATGTGAGATGAGTATAAAAAGTATCCTGCTTTATCAATTCCCAATCTTTTTTATTTTTTTATGTTGTTATGATTTACCTTTTAATCATGATGAATGGATAAAATTGTTTCCTATTCATCTGTGAGGCATAGCCATAGTGCTTCTTTGCATTTATATTCTTGGAATTGTAGTGCTTCTTGGTATGTGATAAAAAAAATTTGTTAGTGCTTCAAGTTTTGAGTATTGTTTATAAGTATTGGATACAAATTCTTCAATTTGTATTTATTTTGATGAATCTGATTGCAGTTTATGTTTTGATGCAGGCATATAGACCAGTGATGACTATAACTACTATGCTAAAACTTGATTTTTTGATATATGTTAGTTTGTGGTTAATGTTGAAACATGATTTTTGGATTTTGGAAATGTTATTTTGTGGGTAATGGTGATTGGATATTAATTGAAAGAGATATTGAATTAATGCTTCATTTGTTGTTTGAATGGAGTTATTATTTTCTATGTTAGTTTTATTACAGGCATTTTTTAAATTCAATCAAATAAATTAGCACAATTTCAAAAAAAAAAAAAAAAGAAACAAAAAAGTCAAGGGATATGACGGCGTTTTTACAAACGCCTCCTAAACCCTATATTCTAACGGTCATATTTTTTAAAACAGATACCACGGCATTTTCAAAACGTCGCTAAATATTGTTGGTGACGTCAGCGTGGGTATAGTAGGACATTTAGCGGCGTTTTTTAAAACGTCTCCTATACTAATATCACGACATTTTTAAAACGTCACAAAGTTACAGCGACGGCCGCATCTTCGACGCTTGGTACTAAACGCCACAAAAAGAATTGGCAGCGTTTTTGATAGATTTAGCAGCGTTTTTTAAACGCCACTAAAAGTCCAATTTCCAGCAGTGCTTTGTTCAAAATAATGGCTTTTATAGTTGTATTTATTATTTAGATTTAGACTTGCGATGACATGACTCAGTAACTATGATGGTATGCCTGCATGAAAAGCTGTATGTTATTTGCTTTGGTAACACCGTACTTATTTGATTTGGAATATAGTTCATTTTGTGCTAATATATGGAGAAGTGCAACTATGAAGAATGAACATTATTGACTTAGAATCTTTTCCCATTTTTCTAACCTTGTCAAGAAGTAGTAGATATGAGTTTGAAGCACTGAACGGTATGACCGTGATATGTTTTTGGAAAAGGAGAAATACTAGAAGTTAGCAATGAAGCTAGTAGCTATGTACCTATACGACTTATTGTGATTGCTAGGATAACATAAATCTTGTCAATTGGACAGAATCTTGCTTAAGCGACTCTAAAGCCTGATTTAATTGTGTATACTCATATTTGAATCTAGCCACGTAATTGACTTCTTTTGGAACCTGTATATGCTCTAAATTAATGACTCGTCTCTGAGTGGCTTATGACCTAGGAATTACTTAACTGAACAAATTGAACATAGACCTTCTAATGAAATTTGCATATGACTTCCTAATATCAGGATAATCTAATTATGAATGTAAGGAAGAACAATGTTTTTTTATTTTTATTTTTTTATTTTTTTATTTTTTTTTATGGCAACCGAAATTAACGTATGTTATGGAAACACATGAGGAAAATGCTTAAAGAAATGACAATTACTATGTCTTTGTATTTAAAAAAAAAAAAACAAATTGTATATTTTGGTATATGAGGAAGGATACTAGGGAACCTATTGTCAAGATATAGAACCTGCCTACAGAAAAGTTTATGCTCTAAGTGTTCTATAATAGACTCTTGTGGACTTATCTTATTTGAAGTATGAATACGACTAGGAAATGCTCAGTATATTGAGAATTGTGAAATAACTGTGCGGAGTATCCAGTTAGCCCGTGAATGATATGAACTGAAGATTTCATGAGCAGAATTACATGATAACGCAAGTTAGCAAGTTTGAGGGACCAAACTTATTTTAAGGGGGGGAGAGTGTAATAACCCGACCCTCGTACATGTTTTATGGTACACTTTTAGTCCCTTATTATGTGCAATTATGTGCTTATTATGCCATGTTAAGAAAGTCTATCTGTTGAACAAGAAATACATCTGTTCCATTAGAATGTTTGGATCAGAAATTGGAGGCCTTAACAGCTTAATTATCTGAAATTGCTTATATATCTGTGATCAGTATAATTTTTACGTAATATTAAGCATATTCACGAAATTTTAATTTCGGAATGATTAAACGATGGAATTTTGTCTGATATGCCTATATATATATATATATATATATCAAGTTCAAGTCTTCTTAAGCTTAAAAAAAAACAAGAACTTGAATACCTCCTGGAGAGAAAAACGAAAGAAGAGGAAAAAGGGGGAAAACAAAGGCAAGGAAGGGAAGTGAGATTAAATTAGGAAGATCTTTGAAATTTTAAAGTTTAAGGTATGTTAAATTTATTTTACATGAGAATTCTCCTTTCAATTGTGAAGAAGGGTTTGTTAACTTCATATGTATATGAGTAGGGTTTGTTATTGTGAAAGATTCATGTTGGATTAACAAGTTGTACTCATCAATGAGTTGTTTTGGGATCTAATTTAAGTGTTATGTAGGATTTCTACTTCAATTTTTAGTTCCATGCCAAACCCATGAAAGCATGCCTATGTGTTGTGGTATGTTTATGAACATAAGGAACTTGAATTAAAGGATGGAATTTGAAAGAATGGTGACCTGATCAAGCTCCCAATCATGTTTATTTATGATAATTTCATCATGTTTATTTGATGGTGTCCAAATGATCATTTCATCATGTTTATTTTGTGGTGGTGGTCATCATGTTTAAGCTTCTAATCATGTTTACCTTATGGTGTTCCTCTTATGATTCATGTTATAGTGAAATTGGGTCTATATATTGTATGAATTTCATCTTGAATTGCATGTAAAATGACTTGGTGTTGTTGAAATTTGAGTTGGAACTGAGTTGCCCCAAAACAGGGGTCACCACCGCACGTGAGGAGGTCATAGCCGCACGTGCGGACAAGAGGAGAAAAACTGGAAATGCATTCTGCTTTGGGCCGCTCGAGCGAAGGGGAAGGACTGCACGTGCGGTGCATGGCCGCTCGAGCGGAGGGTCCGGCCGCACGAGCGGCCACCCTTGTTTCAGCTTCTACTAAGTAACTTTGAATAGGCATATCGTTTGCATCCGGACTCCGTTTTAAGTGATTCTTGAGCCTAAAATCAAGCCCCGGACGTCTAGTTTCCAATGGTGGTCGTCTCACTTTCAAATTCTAAGTACAGAAATAGTTATGCCCAAATTAGTGAGAGTTACTCACTTTCTGTCTACCAGTTTTGTACCATTTCTTCACTTAAACTAATTTCCTATCGCTTCCTCCTATTTACTAAGGCATGGATTATAACCAATGGAGGACTAATGAGTTTAGAACCACTATGGCTATTGATTAAGGAATAAGAAAGAGATTGGTTTTATCCTCATAATCTGCTATGTACATTATCTTTGTAGGTCAAGATGAGGACATCGTTCCACTGCTATCAAAGACCTACCGCTGTGAGTAGTAGTACAGTAGTCGTACATTCAATTATCTTTAATGATTCTGATCGGTAACATTATGTTCCTTGCAAGTAATTATGTTAACAATATATTGAGTAAAAAGTCTAGAGGCTTTATCGAGCAGTACATTCTAATTACTATTGACAAAGAATACTAACATTCTGTTCTTTGCAAGATAGCTATAATGATTCATGACAAGAAAAGGGAACTTATAAGCACCAAGGAATCATGGTATTCATGCATCTTTAAAATTGTACAATCTGTAAAATGTGTTTATCTCTCGTTAATGATTATCAAGAATGTCCTGTTAAACTGAAGTTAACTATGCTAACTCATGTGAATGATGTAACAGTTACCACTAGTACTATGTTAGCTACAAGTCAACTACGATAACATATATGAACGATGAAACAAAGATGTATGCTTCTATATGCTACAAATTAATAGATCAAGTAAACCATGCCATTTCTTAATGAATAAAGAGAAATGATGTGCACTCGTGAAGAACGGATTCTGAGTAAATATGAGAGCCTTCAATTGTATTGGAAATTATTCAAGAACCACGACATAGGTACAACAGTTTAATGTTATTATGAGACCTTATGAGGATGTGAATTATTCCTACTTTTTCAAGTATAGTTTCAAGTATGTTTCAAGTATAGTTTCAAGTATGTTTCAAGTATGGTTTCAAGTATGGATTCAAGTATATTACAAGTTCAAGTATGTTTCAGGTATGCTTCAAGTATGTTATGAGCTCAAGTATGTTTCAGGTATGTTTCAAGTATATGTTACAAGTTTAAGTATGCTTCAAGGTTAAACATATTTTCAAGGGCTTCATGCCACTTTTCAAGGGCTTTATGCCAACTTTCAAGGGCCTTATGCCAACTTTCAAGGGCTTTAATGCCAACATGTTTTCAAGGGCTTCATGCCACTTTTCAAGGGCCTTATGCCAACTTTCAAGGGCTTATGCCAACTTTCAAAGGCCTCGTGCCATATGTTTCAAGGGCCCCGTGCCAACTTTCAAGGGCCTCGTGCCATATGTTTCAAGGGCCTCGTGCCACCATGATTCAAGGGTCTTTGTGCCATATGTTTCAAGGGCCTCGTGCCATCATGTTGCAAGAGCTTATAGCCATTATATTTATGATGTTTATGTTGCAGGATTAAGAGCTTATAGCCATTATATTTATGATGTTTATGTCGCAGGATTAAGAGTTTATAGCCATTATATTTATGATGTTTTTGTCGCAAGAGTAAGAGCTTATAGCCATTATATTTATGATGTTTATGTTGCGGGATTGGGCCTGAGGCCATCATGTACTTAGCACAGATTCAAACTAACTATATGAACTCTGCATTCTTATATGCATTGATATGTATTATGTTTCAAGTTACGTGTCATTTTATTTATGTATTACCATTCACTGAGCCTGGCTCACTTTCTGTTATGTCTGTTTCTGTAGGTCACCAATCAGGTGGTCGGTCCTAGCCTTGACGCCCGCTTTGTCTTGTCAACCTTCATTTGTTCAGGCACTACAAAGCCATTCATTTTGTTAAGCTATTAAGATGTTGGCTTGCCTTTTGAGTGTCCATCTAAGGTTGATGTATATAATTTTCATGTTAGTTTTTGTATACGCCCATACATAGGGCTGGGACTGTAAATGTGTTTGTAAATGCTCCGAGATATAGTTTGGAACTTTATATATCCACTATAATGCATGTGATGAATGAGATCCTGGCATGTAGGAGTAGCTCAATGGAGTTTCTTTGTTTCGTTATTTCCATTTTTTTTTCTTTCTTCGTGCTTCCGATAAGGCCCCGTATGTTATGTTACCAAGTTACATGTCCGTTTCTGAGTAGGTCATGCCCAAGCTTTTAGGGGCAGGTTTGAGGTGTGACAGGCTGCAGCCCTGAACAGGTTCATAAGTAGAAGCTCTGACAAATGCAAACCCTTCTTCAGCTTGGTGAAGAAGGCCACAGACTTCTTATGGACAGAAGATAACGAAGTTGCCCTGGCCGACTTAAAGAAATATTTGACCACGGCTCCAGTTCTCTCAAATCTAGAACCTGGAGAGGTGTTGTTCCTGTACTTAGCAGTTTCAGAGCACGCGGTAAGCGCAGTGGTAATCCGAGAAGAAAAGGGGAGCAAAGGGCTGTTTACTATGTAAGCAAAACCCTAGCTGAGGCAGAAACCAGGTATTTACCCCCTAGAGAAATTGGCACTGGCACTAGTAATGGCTTTAAAGAAGCTGAACCATTACTTTCAAACCCACAAAATTGTGGTGCTAACTAAACACCCTTTGAAGTCCCTGTTACAACGGGGAGATCTGACAAAAAGAATAGCCAGATGGGCAGTGGCCTTGGGCCAGTACGACCTGGAGTACAGACCCAGAACCGCAATCAAAGGCCATGTCTTGGCCGACTTTGTGGCCAAATTCACTTTAGGAGCCACCATACATCGGGCTCCGTTGGGCCAAGGTGAACGATGTCCAAGCAAGTAAAGAGGAGCCCAACCAAGGGCAACAGAACAAAGGAAAGAACAAAAACTAAGGCCTTGTAGCATTTACATCGGCGACTCCTTTCGACTGTTTGTTTATGGGAGTTCAAACTGACAAGGAGCGGGGCAGGAGTAGTACTGGTATCCCCAGATGGACAGATACTAGAGCAATCCATTCGTTTGGGGTTCAAGGTCTCAAACAATGAAGCAGAGTATGAAACACTGATTATAGGACTGAAACTGGCAGTAGCAGTAGAGGTAGATGAGGTGATAGTCTTCTGTGACTCTCAGCTTATAGTCAACCAGACAACAGGCGAGTTCGTAGCCCGAGACGAAAGGATGTCGGCCTATGCGAAAGAGGTCGGCAGATTGATGGCCCTTTTTCAGAATTTCAAGCTATAGCAGATTAGTTGAAATGATAATAGTCACGCCAATGCCTTGGCCAAACTGGCTAGTGCAATACAACCTGGAAAAGCAAGGACGATAATGGTTGACTACTTGTCAGCCCAAGCATCGAACCACTGACCACAGAGCGTGAAGCAATGTGTGTGGACATAGGACCAAGCTGGATGGACGCAATAATAGCATTTCTGAAAGAAGGAAAACTGCCAGATGATCACAAAGAGGCACACAAGATTAGATTGAAATTGGTAAGATTCAATCTGACAGCAGAAGGACATCTCTACAGAAGATACTTCATCGGACCCTTTTTGAGGTGTGTACATCTATCACAAATTGATGATTTTTTTGTATGAAATACATGAAGGAATATGTGGAAGCCATGCTGAGGGCAGATCACTTGCTCATAGGGCCATTACCCAGGGGCATTGGTGGCCCTACATGCAGAAAGATGCATAGGCCTATGTCAAGAAGTGTGAAAAGTGTCAAAGGTTTGCACCTCTGATACACCAACCAGCAGCAGACCTAAACCCAATATCTAGTCCTTGGCCATTTGCCCAATGGGGCATGGATCTCGTTGGGCAACTGCTCCAAGCAACTGGGCAAAGGAAGTACCTGCTGGTAGCAACAGATTACTTCACCAAATAGATAGAAGCTGAACCCTTTGCCAAGATTCGAGACGTGGATGTGACGAGCTTCATATGGAAGAAGATCATCACCAAGTTTGGGATCCCAAGAGCACTAGTTGCAGACAATGGAACACAGTTTGACAGTAAGCTAATCAAGAGCTTTTATGCAAAGTTCAAAATCAAGAATTATTTTTCCACCCCAAATTTTCCTCAAAGCAACGGACAAGCAGAAGCATCCAACAAAATCATCTTGGATGGAATTAAGAAGAGGCTGGAAGTAGCAAAGGGAAAGTGGGTAGATGAACTACCAAGTGTACTCTGGGCATATCAGACTACACCGAGAAGATCTACTGGGGAATCCCTATTTGCCATGGCTTATGACACAGAAGCAGTCATTCCTCTAGAAGTCGACATCCCAGGAAACAGAACCCAGGGAGTAAAGGATGAGACTAATGATGTATTATTAGCCTGAGATCTGCATCTACTAGAAGAAAGAAGGGAAAGAGCTGCAGTTCAGCTGGCAGCATACTAGCAGCAGCTTGCTAGGGCTTATAATAAGAAGGTCAACCCAAGGGAATTTCAAGTCGGTGACCTCGTCTTCAGAAAAGTCGTCAGCAACAAGAAGGATCCCAGAGAGGGCAAGCTCAGCCCAAATTGGAAGGGACCCTATAGAATCATCTCGGTACTGGGCAATGGAGCATATCGGCTTGAAGATAAAGAGGGCAAAGAATTGCCAAGGCCCTGGAATACTTGCAATCTTAAGTTTTTTTATCATTAAATTTTCTTGTTCTTTGTTATTAGCCGAAGTAATAAATAAAGCTTGATTTTTCACACTTGTGACTGATAAGATAGTTGATGATGTTTCTAGAATACATGCATAACAAGAACCCAAGTGGAACTTAAGTTCACATTAGGGGGCAGAAAGTTGGAAAACGGTTCCTGGCAAGGTAGAATATACAAACCGAGATCATGTTTAACACTTGTTGAAATTTGTGAAAAATTTACAAGTTGAAGTTAAACCGGGATCATGTTTAACACTTGTTGAAATTTGTAAAAAATTTACAAGTTGAAGTTAAACTAGGATCATGTTTAACACTTGTTAAAATTTGTGAAAAATTTACAAGTTGAAGTTAAACCGAGATCATATTTAACACTTGTTGAAATTTGTGAAAAATATTTACAAGTTAAAGTTAAACCAAGATCATGTTTAACACTTGTTAAAATTTGTGAAAAATTTACAAGTTAAAGTTAAATTAGGATCATGTTTAACACTTGTTGAAATTTGTAAAAAATTTACAAGTTGAAGTTAAACCGAGAACATGTTTACACTTGTTGAAATTTGTGAAAAATTTATAAGTTGAAGTTAAACCGAGATCATGCTTAACATTTGTTGAAATTTGTGAAAAATTTACAGGTTGAAGTTGAACTGAACACTTGTTGAAAATTTATGAAAAATTTACAATTTAAAACCAAGGTTGCATTAAGAGAAGTACTTATGTACTTACCGAAGTACATTACCCCGAGGAAATTACACAGATAAGGTGTATGCTTGAAAGCATGCAAAATTATTCTAAGTATAGAAATCATACAAGACAGTAAAAGAAGGATAAAGATACAAGCATTCAGAAGAGAAAGTTGTATTTATATTCAAAAGAAGGCACATCGGCCACATGAAGTGCTTACATTGTTCCAGAGAAAGAAAAAGTACAAGGTACAGAAAAAAAAAGAGCATCAAACTAAGATTCTTCAGCACCACTAGCAGGTTGGGTCTGGAGCTCGGAAGACTGCTGAGAAGACTTATCGGTCGTCTTTTCAGCCACAAGCTCGGCATCTATTTCCTGGAGGGTTTGGTCGAGGCTCTTATCGGCAATAGGTGCGTCCGATATTGCCTTCTCAGGACTAGCATCTTTGGAAACTTCCTCACCCTCCTCATCTTGAGTCAAGTCCAGGACTTGCTCTTTTGAAGTAGAGGACTTGGCCCCAACAGCTTCCTTTGACTTCCTCACCCAAGCTTCCTCCTCAGACTCAGAGTCGTCGTCGGATTGGCTTGGAGTTGGGGGGAATAGCAGGGCGAGGATGTCGGTGTTCTTGAGAGGGGAGTCCTCGGGGATTTCAAGCTTTTTCAATAAGGCCATCTAACCAAGGGTGAAACCCTTATTGCATGCCTACTTTATCTGATGCTCGTAGTCCGCCGTGACATCGGCCACCCCCTCAGTATATGCCTTTTCATCTGCAGCCTTGACCTTGGCAGCTTTGGTGGCCAAGGCGTCTTGAAGTTCCTTTTGGGCCTCGGCTGTCTTCTCTTCGGCCTCTTTCTTCTGGGCCTCAAGGACCTTGTTTATAGCCTCAGCGGCATCCACTTTTTCTTCGGCCTCATCCTTGGCTTTGACAGCAGCCTCGGCCTGGTCTGCCAAAGTCTTCATTTTTTATTGCAAGTTTTTATTGGTCTTCTGCAGACTAGTAACCTCCCTAGTCTTGTCGGCCAACGCCTTCCTTGTCTCAAAAGATTGCATTGAGAATGAATGGGCGTGCTGGATTGCCTAAAGAAAAATGGACAGAGCAGAAGTTATTAGAAAACTTTTCTAAGTTTAAAAAAGAAAGAAAGATACCAAGTGTGAAGACTTACTTGAACAGAATGCTGGAGCATCTGAGCAAAGTTTTCATACTCGCTTATCTCGGCGTTTCGGTCTAGATCTCCAGGAAGGAGCAAAGCTGTGCTAAGAGCGACGCCGACGTTAACGTCATCGGCACTATCGGCTACTCTAATTGGCCTGTCCTCCATAATGATTTGGGGGGCCCAGGAGGAGTCAGACTTCATGGAGCCCAAAGCTGTTGCAGAAGACAACCTTGACCTCTTTGATCTTGTGGACTCGGATGGTTGGGCCTCGGCAAGCCTCTTCTTGGTGGCAGATAGGGCCTTATCACTCTCAGCCAATTTGGAAATTGGCAAGGTATCCTCAGTATCAATCTGAGTCACCATTGCCTTTGGCTGAGCCTTCTTTATCCTTTTTTGTTTTGACTTTGGCTGAAATGGTGCTGATTCAGCGTTAACAGTGGCCGGGATGTTGGCCAACAGGTCCTTAGCAACTGCTTTCTGGCGGCCCATCTCAGTGGCAAAAACTGTTCGGCATCGTCGATGGCGTTGAGATGGTGGGATCAACTGTGGAGCCGAGGTAGATGGTTGTTCTGCTGGATCTGAGGGTGAACCCTGACCCGACTGAGATGAAGAAGCTGTGAGTTATGGCGGAAGGAGGAGATTTGCTTTTTTGCTTCCTTGGGACATCGGGAAGTACTGACTTATAGGTCGGGATGAAATTGAGTAGCAAAGGGGCGCTCTGCTTATGGACTGGCAAATCCAATAGTTTCTTCAAATCTTTGCTGGAAAAGAAAGACTTGCGAAAACCCTTTGGTGGCTGAGGAAGAACTACAGAAAGTAGAACACAGACGTTAGAACAAAGTATTGAAAACTTTAAAAAAGAGAGTAAGAAAAATTGACACTTGGCCCTTACCATCTCCTTCCCCGAAAACTGTTCGGCTTAGGGGATAAAGGTGGAGGTCATCATTGGGCTGAAACTCCCAGTTGCCCGAGACGATGAAGTAATCGTCTCCAGCACTCTCGTTTGAGTCTGGGAGGTCGACAATGAGCTTGTACTCAGTGGACCTCGGCTTGAGGTAATAAATGTGGCCTTTTTCCGATTTCAGGCGACACATAGTGTAGTAGTATTGGAAATCGGCAAGAGTAACCCTAGCATTCTCTTGTTTGGCTAAAGCTATTGTTCCGGTTATGACTCGGTAAGAATTGATGGCAGGTTGTATTGGGTTCAATTTATAATAGTGAAGGATTTTTTGGAAATAGGTGTCAAGTGGAAACCTAAGTCCACACACAATAAAGGCCACTACTGGGAAGGACATGAGGTTCACATCGGGCATAATGGAATCCTCCTCCCCTGCCAACTTAAGGTGGACGTCGGCAGGGATGGAAAACTCCCTCCTAAAGTACTTCAATTTGGTCGGGGTGTCTACCTTATGCTTCCACATATCCATGACATCGGCTTAGGGGGAAGGTGCATAAATTGGAAATAAAGGTTCTGTAAAGGCTTAGAAGACCTCGACAAAACCTAAAGTTCACATGTGGTAAGAATTTGTGAAGATCAGAAGGGGATTCGTCTCAGTTTTCCCTAAGATTCGTATGTTCTAGGGCAAATCTCAAACCTAAGTCTAAACGGAGATTGAAGGAAAGAATCTAGAGAAAATACAGAAAAACACAAACAAAAGCAATGATTCAGAATCAAGAATAGTGGTGAATCATCAAGAACACTATGACAGAGTGCGTGCAAAGGTACAGAGCCAAGAATAGTGACAAAAGTGAACAAATTTGTGAGCAATATGTGAGTGTTCAAGACACGAATTAGGAAAAAAGCAAAATCGTAAAATAAATGTGCTTAGATACGTGGTTTATAAATCAAGAACTTGAGCAGAACAGCAATGGCAAACAAATAATAAGGTAAAGCTTTCTCAAAAATTGGAAACCAAGAGGGAACAGAAGCTTACTAGAGGAGTGAAGCCGATGTTGAAGACGCTGGAGTCACGAGACGATTACAATCAGAAAAGGACAGTGAAAGCTTCACCAGAGGAGAGGAATGAAAGTTGTTACAGAGCTTGAAAATCTGGAAACAATGGCATATTTTGGAGAGAGAGAGAGAGTTGAGAGCTTGAGAACGAGGATGCAAAAGTGAAGAGACGGAGAGAGAGAAATTGATTTTTGATCAAAACGCGGAGAATGGCGGCAAAACACCATTAATGAGCCTAGAACGACGTATTGATCAGATGACACACGCAGGCGCGAGACAACTTACAGGCGTGTATCGAGTATGGTCCAATAGGGGACAAACACGTGGCAGAAACGGGTGATCTATTTTGCATGACAGCTCATACGTGTGATAAAACTCTTGGCGTTCTTGGTTTAATGATGCAATGACATCGGCTGATAGGAAAATCTTGGCTAAATAAACTCGAATAAACTTGGTTAAAAATTCTGAAGCCTTGATGAGACTGACTACAGGACCTGGTTATGAGAAGCCGGTATATTATGACTTCGGTAAATTTATGATATAGCAAGATAACCGACATGAACGATATAGGTTCCATCACCTCAGGTGTAGACACCCCATTTTTGACCGCCCTTAAGACTTGGGCACTACTAATGGTTTACTTGTTGGAGAAAGGTGTGCAGTGCACAGGTTCAGTTTCTTCGGCAAAGAGAGAGGCAAATCTCAACTTCATACCCCATTGTGGACCAAAATTATTTTTGATGGTTTTTATACCTTAAAACCCTCTCTTTCAAAATATTTTTGAAATAAAATTCCCACGATGTTCCGATGCTCGCATTTCGGTAAATGTTGCGCTTTTCGGTAAACCGAGCAAGGATAAAGGGGAGATGAATGAAAGAGAGATGAAATCTTTGAAAAATCTTTCAAAAGACCTTACTTAGGGGTTTGAAGTTGAAGAAAAGAGGAGAAGAGGGGAGAAAACTAGTTTGGGAGTGGTTCAGCATGAATCCGGGAAGAAGAAAAGTCTGCGCGGCTTCCCCGAAACGGGCGTAACTCTTTGTACAAGAGGAATTAAAATATGGGGCCACCACCATTGGAAACCTTACTTCCGGGGCTTCATTTTTCACTCAAGAATCTCCTAAGTCCAAATCCGGGGGGAGGAGATATGGTTGGTTGAAGTCCGGTTGGACCGAATCTGCGCGGCTTTACGGAAAAGGGCATAACTTTTTCCACAGGAGGAATTTTAATGCAAGGTTTGCGCCATTGGAAAGCTAACTTCTGGGGCTTCAATCTGGACTTCCACCGGCACTTTTTGAGCTTACCGGCTGCCTACCGGCACAAAAGATTGCCGGCCGGCCAAAAGTGCCCAGAATTCAGATTTTTGACAGATATTTATCAATACACTGTGGAAGATATTTTCAATTGAGATATTTCGACCAAAAGCTCTTCTTTTGACATATATAGGGCCTTATATCTCATATGGCTTAGTTAGAACAAAAAGATCAAGTTTTTGGGAGCCTCTCTCTAAGAAATCCCTCTCTCTCTACACTTCCAACCTCCAAACCTCTCAAATCCTTGGCCATTTCTTCACCAATCCATTGCACCACCACCACTACTCCATCACAGCAGCTTGGAGCAGTTTTTTAGAGGCCAAAGGTGCTACAACTCAAGCCAAGAAGCAACAAAAAGGGTAGTCTTCAAGGGTAAGCATCCATTTCCCTTAAACTTGCATTTTTTAGCTTCATTGTTTAGCCCTATTTACAAGTATTTTTGGGCTTCGATGTAAAATGTAAAGAGGCTTTTTTTGAGCCCTTCTTCAACATTGAAGAAGGGCTCAACCTTGTTTGGGACCCCCATGTATGACTTGCTTCATTACCCCTCTTTGGTCCCCTTTTTTTGCATGCCTTTTTAGCCTACCATGCTTCTGTTTTTGGGTCTTTGATAGGCCTGAAAAGAGTCTTATTTTGACCCCCTCTACATGTCTCATGAAGGATATTTGGATGTTTGGTGCATCCTTTTGGTACTTTATGTTATACCCCTTTGTGGGCCTTAATCTTGCATTGCATTTTGAGCATGTGTGTATACTGTTTTGGGACTTTTCATCTACTGTAAATGTTCATATTTTTTGTCCCTCTTCAGTGTTGTAGAAGGACATTTTTCTGTTTGAGCATTGCATCTATCACTTGCCTCATTGCCTCCCTTGAGGAGCCATTTTTGCATGCCATGTTAGTCCCACTTGTGCTTACTGTCTTGCCATGCTTTGTACTATGAACATGCTTATTTTGGGGCTGTCTAGCTGCTGTATTCATACTTCATGTTCATATCTTGCATATTTGATATAGCCATAAGCCATTTCATGTACCTAGTTTTGCATTTTGGGAGCGATTCCATGCATTTGGTTCCATTTCGCCATGTTTCGGGGCTGTTTTGCCCCTCATTTTGCTGCTGAAATTTGTATGTTTTGTATGCCATATTCCATGTTATGCCATGTCTCATTAGAGTGCCATTTCGTGTCTCGGTTTGCGTGCTCGTGTGCACGCATTTCGAGGCATCTCATTTTCATCTAACGGCCTCTTATGTGGGTGTGGCTGAGGCTCTCTCATGTTAGTGTAAGTCCATATTGCATTGTGTATGCCATTTTCTTGGTTTGCGTGCCCGTGTGCACGCATTTTGAGGCATCTCATTTTCATCTCATGGCCGCTGATTTTGGCATGCTTGCGAGTTATCCATGTTAGTTTAAGTCCATCGTTGCATGTTGTTGCATGCCATGTTTGTTTACATGTTTAGGTTGCGAGCCTAGCATACATTGCTCGTTTGCATGTTCATGTTGCATACTTAGCCGCCATGCCTAGGTTGCATTTCATTTAGCATGCATCCCTTGCCTCTTGACCAATCATGATAGGGGTTGGGGCCCTTTGATTTGTGTTGTGCTTGCATTCCATTTGATATCAAAGTTTCTAACTTGGCTTTCGGGCCATCATGCATTGAAATGCGTGATTGATGGCCCGGGAGTTGAGGGCCATGCTCCCTTGAGTCCATTACATGATAGGGAGTGTGTCCATGCATACATTTGCCAAGAAATTCTATGCCATGCACTGCTGGTCTGCTGTTGTTGTCAAAACTGTCTTCTGCAGGAATTTTGTGCCGACCGGCAGTATAGAGTGCCGACCGGCAATGTATTTATTGCCGATAGCTTCATTTCTAGCCGGTGGACTTTATACACGGCCGGTGGACATTCTATCCAGCCGGTGATGATCCTTAGGATTCAGGGAGCCTGTTCCAGGACTTTTGCAATTTTCCAGAGAAGCAGGACAGTGAAACAGAGGCAGTAGTGGCATGGTACGGGTTTTCTGGGCAAGTCGGATCGAGCATGCATCATTCGCGCGTCCCGAGGCGCGCGGCTGCGACCACCTTTCCTTTTTGCATTTATTCGTTAAATAATTAGAAATTTTGTAATAATTAATTTATTCATTATTCGGACTGTAATATTTATTCGGTCCCTCCGTGTGAGGGCGTATTTGTAATAAGTGTGCGTGAGTGGGTGTATGTCTTCCAACCCCCATTTATTTCTTCCCTTTTATTTACCTGCTTATGATGGTAGATTAGGGCATGTTTATTTCAGCGTACCTTATGCAATGCATGCGTGCATTCATGCATTTGTTTACATGCATCGGGCTCGGCACATCATGCAAACTGCATCGTACTTTCAATTCCAAATTGAATACGTGGTAGTTGCTGCATTCCATGTGCCATGCTTAGGGTAGCCGAGCCTGTCTAGATTACATCCCTGTATGCAATGCATTAGCCACTTAACACGAACTAGGTCACGCATGTTTGCTAACTAGTTTCTTGTTTTGGCACGGAGTACGATGTAAGTATTTTACGCTTTGGCATACCACATGCGTGTGAATGTTGCCACGACAGTATGCTTACCATGCGGTTAAATGCTTACATGAGATAAACTGTTTGAATGCCTGTGGGTGGAGGTTGGATTGCCTGAGTTGGAACGACTCATTGAAATCCATATTTTAGCCTACTTGTGAGTAGCAAAATTTAACACGTTTTTCGAGACAAAACGGATATGCAATGTTTATTTCCAAGTTAGGAAATCTAGTCTATACTTTTGTGTTGTGCGCATCACATAGTAATTCTAGGTTAATAACCGGAATAAGAACGCATAAAGTTTTCAAAAACGGATATCACGGTTAGTAGAGGCCGGTCTTCGGACCGGGCGAAAGGGGGTGCTCATAGCTGACCTTCCCCGATCATACCCAAGCTCCCGAGCCAAGACCACTTTGGTGATGACGGACATGTGGCCTTCGGCACCGAGTCAGGGTTTCCTAAATTTCCCAAGTTAAAATATTTAGGTGGTGACTCTGTAATCTGGCAAAGCAGTCCATGTTTGGCACTACTTTTCAAAATGTGTTTTTCTTCAAAACGATTTGCTGGATTTGGACTCTTTGGTTCAGATTTAGAACCGTGACACAAATCGAGTCCGAACTGTTAGATGGAAGCCCACGGGCGCGTCTACAATGTCGAGGTAATAGAACCTAGGGGGCAGTTGTGGGGATATATTTTCTGAGTACCAACACGTGGCCAAGGTCATGCCGACGTGTCAGCCGAGATGCCATGTGTCCTGGTCATGACGCCGAGGTTATCTCGGCTAGGCCGAGGTTATCTCCGAATTATCGGAATCCGGGATAAGCGAATAAGGGACAAGAGTCCTAGAATGAGGAAGGACTTCAGCCCGGATAAGGATAAAGCTCTTAGGGAGTTTATCTTTATCTATTGGAGAGTCCAAGATAAGCATTGAGCAGAAGTCCATTGAAACTAGGCTTCTATTCGGACTAGGATTGTGTTGGCTATAAAAAAGAGACACCCCCATGAATCTAAGGTACGCAATTTATATTCATAACAGTGAGTTAAGCACTATTGATTATCTTTGAAGATATTTGATTACTGACTTAATCATTAGAGTGCCTCCGGGTGGACGAACCATTGCCGGAATCTCTTCTTTCTGTTGTAGGTTACTCAGGTGCCATCTATTCTACCAATGCTCTTCAGTTGAATACTGAGTTGGTAGTGTGGTCAGAAATTCACTTACACATCTTGAATTTTATTATTTTCACTATAGTCTTGTCTTCTTTTATGCATATGATATATCATTTAAATCGCCTTGAATTCTATTATTTTTACTACAGTCTTTTCTTCTTGTAAGCATATGCATATGGTCTCTTGATATCATAAGTGCTGACTGCTAAGGTAAATGCTTAACACCCGGCTACTTGCACTAAAAGTTGTTTTAGAAATCACTATAAAAATATGAATGGTTAGTATATCACAGGCCATTTATGAAAGCACATGCCACATAGTTTCATTTTGTTTCTGTTAATCCAAAATATCAAAATATCGTCATCATCCACATGTGGGTTATCCAAATAACGTTATAATTCAGAACTACTTACTGTTGCATTTTGAGATGTTCTTCTAATTTTTATTTCTGAAAAAAGCACTTAATCTTCCACCTCAAGATAAGGCCAGTGTAGTGTGTGTAAATCTATTTGCAGGTACAACTTTATACTTTTCAAATAATTTTGTACAATGTTTGCATAATAGGGTCAAATTATTTTTCATCAGCAAAAATAAGTTGTAAAAATTCTTGTAAACCAATATCTTGACACCTAGGATCAACTACTATGGCTAAATCTAAAAGATGAGGCAATGGATCAAAATATTTATTAAATTTTTCTTTCATTGTAATAATAATAACGATATAATTTTCACTATTCATATATTTTGTGAAAAATTTCATTACTTTTGCTAACATATGTAAAACAAATGGTGGGGCAGGTATATATATGAAAGAAAATAATTTGTTGTAGTATGAAATTTTTTTAAAAAAAATCTTTATATAAGTTTACGTGATGCCAATTATGTTCTGTGGAAGTCAATACTCCTTCCATTGCTGTTGTTGTAAAATAATAAATCTATTACTTTTCTTTGTTTACAAGTTCTTTTTAACATATTATACGTTGAATTCCACTTAGTGTCTATATATAAAATTAAAATTTTAAAATTGCATACCTTCTCATTGACAAATTTTTCAATATTCTAAAATTTGATTAGGAAAAGACATAATAGTAAGAACTATATGTTTTATTATCTGTACAAAGATGTCATATACATGCATAGCTTCTTTAACAATTAAGTTTAAAATATGAGTATAACAACGAACATGAAATAAATTATCATCAATAAATAATTGTAAAGTTAATTTCTAATGCACTACAGTTTAATTGTAATATAATACATTATCTAAACTAATAATAAATATTTTATTTTGCAAAATCTACTCATGTAATACATTCGTTATTACTATCCCAAGTCAATGACCATTGTATGGAAGTTTAACTAATTTAAATGAAATGATTATTTTATTTAATTTTCAAACATTATCAATATAATGTGCAGTGATGTGTTGATATTTTAAACTATTATTTCACCACAGATCAAATGTTAAACAAAAATTTTCATTTAAATCTTTAAAAATGTTAAATAATTTAGGTTTAATATCCTCAAAAAATTTTAAAATTCTATTTGTAGTAGTATTTCTTGAAAAACCTTGATATTGAGGTGTAAAACTTCTGTGAATCATTTCTAAAAATTCGAGACATTCAGTAGTAGTAAAAGGTTATTTTTTTTAATAACATAATTAACTACAAAATCTTGTGTACATATATGATAATATGAAAATGTTTGTAAATTGCCGGTTAATGAACTGCTTAATTGCATTTGAGTTCTAATATTAGGTTGTTGGCTTTGTAAATGTCTTTGAGCATACCTTCTTAGATGACTAGTACCTCCCACTGATGCAGCATTAAGTAAATTTGCACAATATTTATATTTTGCTTTAAATACAATTGTATCATTAGGATTAGTTACAAATACTTTTTCAAAATGCTCTCAAACAATACTAGACGTGCCCCTAGATGATGATGCTGCTATTGTTGGAAAAGGAATATTAGGCATAGTGAATCAACAGATTCATATTGTCTATATTGATCAACATCGACATAAACATTAGGAAAATTAGGACCCATAGTAATTTAAGTAAAATAATATATATTAACAACAATTAATTAAAATAAAAAGAAAAAGAAAAACAATAACTATGAATAACAAGAAGTAATATATGTTAACAGACAATTAATGTAAAAAAATAAGTGACTAATAAATATTAATTGAAGCATTTAATATTGCCGACTGGCGAGTGCGATACAAAAATTAGTTTCTTCTAGTAAAAAATTCTTCTTGCATAATTGCAATTCACTTAGAAATAAGACTTGAAAACTAAATAAGAGAGTTGAGAGTTGAGAAAGACGTTTAGTTGTGATTGTGTTTGTGAGAAATAAAATGGGAGAGGGGTGGTAACTATAGGAATTGGGTGGAGGGGTCAAAATAAATTTTTTTTTTTAAAAAAAAAAAATAGCCATTGGCTTGCAAACGGTCAAATAACCATTTGTTTTTACAAATTTGACTGTTGTTGCTGCACAGGTTAACGTTGGGCAGTTGAGTCGATCCGGGCTAACCGGGTTGGGCATGTTGGAAATGGTTTGGAAAATCTGGGTAAAAAATAGATTTTTTCCTAACTTTGGTCTAATATTTAGATGGGACTCGAGCGTCGTTTTTCACGGGTCAAAGTGATAACGCATTCTATGCTGCGTTGTGATTCACGTGGTATATTTGGTTACTCAAAACCATTACTGAGTGAATGGGAAATTGAAGCCAAAGTATGCTCCATGGAAATGGAGTTTTGGTGGAAAATCCTTAAAGGTTTGAATAAGGCTTGTCCCACATTGATTTGGTGGGAAGTTTTGAATGGGTTTATAAGGCATGAGATTGGAACTTGGGGTGTGTCCTAAGGGGTACCCAAGTGTTTTAGAGAGAGATGTTATGGGCAAAATGGGCTAGACCCATCGGACCCAAAAATCACCACGCGCGCGCCATCGCCGCCGTCTGTTCGGTCGGGTGGGCTGGGCTTGGGCGCGGGTGCGTGATGTGAGGTTGGGTTGGGCTTGTCCGGCCTAATACCTATCTTTTTGGATAAAAAACATTTGAATTTAATTTTATTTTTTGGAAAAATAAAATCCAAAATTCAAATTAATTTCGAAAATAATCTGGTCCGGTTTTTTTCTGTACACCCAAACAGGTCCCTTCCCGTTTTTATCTGTTTGAATTTTGAACCCAACAGATTAAATCTGTTTAATTCAAAACCAAACAAGTTTCATACCTATTCAAACAGGTTTGCACCTGTTTAATTCAAAACCTGCAGCCACTAATCCATATATAAATAGGACAACCCTCATTTGATGTTTAATTAATAATTTTCGTCCTTAAGAGCTCTGCAAATTTATTCTTCATTTTGTTACATTATTTTCTTGTGAGAGAGAATATAAAACACTTAGTGTGTTCGTTGTACAAATATATTGTAGTGATGCATATATTTGTTGTTGATCATTTCATCTTGGGAGATAGACGTCCATATTTTGAAAGCACTGTGGAGAGGACGAATCTGTTTTAAGAACACAATGTCAAATACTGGACTTGATCAGATTATTATTCGAAGAAATTAATCAAGTAAGTTGTTTAATTTATTATTCTATTTTATTTGTTTATTTAAATCAGATTTTAATTTTATTTTTGTAATAAAATAAAATATGTTTTTATTTATTTATTTTTATTTTTAGTTTGATTTTTGTAATCAAACATTTTTCTTTCCTTTCCTTTATTTCTTTATATTCTAGTTGTTATTTAGTACACAACAGAATTTAATCTATTTAAATACAGTGAAAATTGTCCAACAATCTTAAGACGGATTTATTTTTGGTATCTTCATTGTATTTAATTTTCTGTAATTTCATAAAGACATATTCTGGTTAGAAAAACAAATAGTGCTTTATGCCAGATAGTAGTAATATACTGTCTATTTTCTTTGACAACTAGTAGTAATATACTGGTGTCATTAACAATTGCAGAATATCAATTTGTGTTATAGAAAATTATTGTGGTATTTTATTTTTCTAGTTTCAGTAACAAGGAAAATAAAATTATTTTGAGTAATAATTTATTTTCTGGTTTTAGTAACTAGAAAATTAATTTGTGTTTTAATTTTTTTCTAATTTTTGTAATCAGAGATTATGGCTACTGCAACTGAAACTGCAACTGGAAGTGGTACTCCTATTGTTACACCAACACCGGTCCCTATCCAGAACCATGTTCATGTACCAATAAATCATGGAGAAAAACCGAAAAAATTTAACGGTACTGAGTTTAAGAGATGGCAGCAGAAGATGCTGTTCTATCTTACAACTCTAAATTTGGCCCGGTTTCTCCATGAAGATGCTCCAGCACTTAAAGAGGGTGAAAGTGATCGGCAAGTTGTTGCCGCTGTAGATGCTTGGAAATATTCAGATTTCCTGTGCAAAAACTACATCCTTAATGGCCTTAACAACATGTTGTATAATGTTTACAGTCCTTTGAAGTCAACAAAAGAATTATGGGATTCTTTAGAGAAGAAATACAAGACAGAGGATGTCGGCACGAAGAAATTTGTTGTCGGTAAATTTATGGACTTTGTTATGGTAGACTCCCAAACGGTAATTTCTCAAGTTCAAAGTTTTCAATTAATTTTACATGATATTCATTCTGAGGGTATGTCTCTAAGCGAGTCTTTCCACGTCGCTGCTTTAGTAGAAAAGTTACCATGGCTTGGAAAGATTTCAAAAATTATTTAAAACATAAACACAAAGAGATGATCATGGATGAACTTATTGTAAGACTAAGAATTGAGGAAGATAACCGTAAGGTTGAAAAGAGGAATGAGAAAAATCCCATTGAGTCTAAGGCTAATGTGGTTGAACAAGTTCATAAACCACATAACAAAAAAGAGGAAGTTTACTGGAAATGGTCCTAAACAAGGCGACAACAATGGCAACAAGAAGTTCAAAGGAAAATGCTATAACTGTGGCAAGACTGGACATCGAGCTTCTGACTGCTGCCACCCTAAGAAGGATCATGGAAGTACAAGCAAGAAGACTACCGATCAGGCCAATGTAACTAAACTAGATTACATCTCTGACGGGATGAATGACATCAACCTCTCTGCTGTGGTGTCTAAGGCTAACTTGGTTGGAAATCCCAAAGAGTGGTGGGTTGACACTGGAGCAACTCGTCACATATGTGCGGACAAGAAGATGTTCACTACCTACAATGAGGCTGCAAATGGTGAACAACTTTTCATAGGAAATTCTTCTACTTCTACTGTGGCTGGACAAGGGAAAGTGATCTTGAAGATGACATCAGGGAAAAAACTAACCCTCAACAATGTACTGCATGTACCTGACACCCGGAAGAATTTAGTTTCTGGTTCTTTGTTAAGTAAAAATGATTTTAGGCTTGTTTTTGAGTCTGATAAATTTGTATTAACAAAGAGTGGTATGTATGTTGGTAAGGGATACATGAGTGATGGTCTCTTTAAATTGAATGTAATGACAGTTGTACCAAAAGTTGCTATGAATAATAATAACACATCTTTTGCTTATATTCTTGAGTCGAATTTATGGCATGGTAGATTAGGACATGTGAATTTTGATGCTTTGCATAGATTAATTGGTTTAGATTATATACCAAAGTTTGAAATTAATCCTAATCATAAATGTGAAATTTGTGTAGAAGCGAAACTAACTAAGACTCCATTTAAATCGGTTGAAAGGAAAACCCAACCTCTAGAATTAATTCATACAGATGTATGTGATCTTAAATTTGTTCAAACTAGAGGAGGCAAAAAGTATTTCATAACATTTATCGATAATTGCACAAGATATTGTTATGTTTATTTACTTAGAAGTAAAGATGAAGCCTTAGAAATGTTTAAACTTTACAAAACAGAAGTTGAAAATCAACTTGGTAAAACCATTAAAATGGTTAGAAGTGATAGGGGTGGTAAATATGATGCACTATTAAATGAATATTGTGCACAACATGGCATTATTCATCAAACTACAGCACCTTATTCTGCTCAGCAAAATGGAATTGCTGAAAGAAAGAATAGAACCCTAAAAGAAATGATGAATGCCATGTTACTAAGTTCAGGTTTACCACAGAACTTGTGGGGGAAAGCAATATTGTCTGCTAATTATGTTTTTAATAGAATACCCCACAAGAAAACCAACAGCCCTCCTTATGAACTGTGGAAATGTTGACCACCTTCCTGCAAATACTTAAAAGTGTGGGGGTGTTTGGAAAAAGTTGAAGTTCTTGTTCCTAAAAAGACTAAGATTGGACCAAAAATAGTAGATTGTGTGTTTATTAGTTATGCTCAGAATAGTAGTGCATATCGGTTTCTGACTTATAAATCAGAAATACCTGATATAAATGTGAACACTATTATAGAGTCAAGGAATGCTGTGTTTTTTGAACATGTCTTTCCTTACAAGAAGGGACAGGAATTAAGTTCACAGAAAAGAACTTATGATTGTACACAAAGTCAAGAGACTAATGACAATCAAACACAAGAGACTAGTAATGGTCTCGACCAACAGGATTTAACTGATGATGAACCAAGAAGAAGTAAGAGAGTGAGAACATCAAAATCCTTTG
Source organism: Camellia lanceoleosa (assembly GCA_025200525.1). Classification (NCBI taxonomy): domain Eukaryota; kingdom Viridiplantae; phylum Streptophyta; class Magnoliopsida; order Ericales; family Theaceae; genus Camellia; species Camellia lanceoleosa. The sequence continues at coordinate 37,440,021 of CM045760.1, forward strand.
GTTCAGATTTTCTGACATACCTGTTAGAAAATAAACCTCAAAGCTTTAAGGAAGCAATGACAGGTCCTGAAGCACCGTTGTGGAAATAGGCTGTTAATAATGAAATTGAATCCATTATGCAAAATCATACTTGGGAATTGGTGGATCTTTCACCTGGTTCTAAACCTCTTGGATACAAGTGGATATTCAAGAGAAAAATGAAAGCAGATGGTTCAATTGACAAGTATAAAGCAAGACTTGTAGTTATAGGTTGCAGACAAAACGAAGGTCTGGACTATTTTGACACATATTCTCATGTGACAAGAATAACATCCATTTGCATGCTTATGTCCATAGCAGCATTGTTTAATTTAGAAATAGATCAAATGGATGTTAAGACAACTTTCTTAAATGGTGATCTAAATGAAGAGATCTATATGGAGCAACCCCGAAGGGTTTGTAGTGTCGGGGCAAGAAAAGAAAGTTTGTCGGCTTGTAAAGTCTCTTTATGGATTAAAACAGGCACCTAAGCAATGGCATGAAAAATTTGATCATGCAATGCTTACTAATGAGTTTAAGATAAACGAATGTGACAAATGCATCTATGTTAAAAACACTGACTAAGGATATGTCATAGTTTGTCTTTATGTGGATGACATGCTTATCATTGGAAGCAGTCAAAACATGATCAAATCAGCTAAGCAAATGCTTAATAAAAGATTTGATATGAAGGATATGGGGGTCGTAGATGTTATATTAGGAATGAAAATTACAAAAACATCTGACAGATATGCATTATCTCAATCACATTATATTGAGAAAATTCTTGGTAAATTTATCAAGGGTGATATGAATTTAGCTAGAACACCTGTAGACGTCAATCTTTATTTATCAAAAAATAAAGGTGATACGGTGTCTCAGTTAAAATACTCCCAAATCATTGGAAGCCTAATGTACCTAATGAATTGTACTCGTCCTGACATAGCTTATGTAGTCAGTAAATTGAGTAGGTACACTAGTAACCACGGAGAAGACCATTGGAAGGCAATCATTTGGGTTCTTAGATATCTAAGATTCACCCGTGATCATGATTTGAATTTTACTCGATATCCAGCAGTACTCGAAGGTTATTGTGATGCAAATTGGATATCGGATACTAAAGATTCAAAATCCACAAGTGGATATGTCTTTAATCTGGGAGGCGCTGCTGTTTCTTGGAAATCCACAAAACAAACATGCATCGCACGATCTACAGTGGAATCCGAGTTCATTGCTTTAGACAAAGCAGAAGAGGAAGTAGAATGGCTTCGTCACTTCTTAGAAGACATTCCAATGTGGCCAAAACCTGTGCCAGCTATTTGCATTCATTGTGATAGTCAATCTGCAATAGGCAGGGCACAAAATCATATATATAACGGTAAGTCACGACATATTCGTTGTCGACATAATACCATAAGGCAATTGTTGTCAAATGGAATAATCTCAATAGATTATATAAAATATAGAGAGAATATTGCAGATCTGTTAACAAAAGGTTTGACAAAAGAGCTAGTGTATAGTTCATCAAAGGGGATGGCATTAAAGCCTACTACATAAAGAGTCGTCATAATGGTAACCCTACTTATATGACTGGAGATCCCAAGAACTAAGTTCAAAGAGACAACTAAGTTATGTGTGGCTCGCCAGAAATCACCAAGAGATTAAAATTCCTTACCCATTCCTATAGTGAGAGTGATATCTGCAACATATGTTGTTTGTAGGGGTATAAGGATAAGCTTAGCTTTTAATGATTACTTATATCTTGATGTAGGCATGAAAATCAAGATGAGCATAAGGAGATACTCACAATAAGAATCACCTATATGAGTGTCGAACTGGGGCCGGTTCTATGAGAATGAAGAGGCTAAATTCTCTAGAAACACTCATGAAAACCAGGAGTGTTCAAGGCCAAAATGATAACAACAGTGAGAACCACGATGTGCTAGAAGATATTTTGTGTGAAATCTATTGTCTTGGCTTACACAAACGGCTGAACAATTCAAGGCATCGCGTCCATTGGTTAGCTAGTAAGTTTGATAGGTTATCACTAGGAAAGGTTCAAGGCCGAAAGTTACCTATCCTAATGCAATATATTTTCGACTTATACTCTTTCGATAAAGTCTACATATTGTTGCATTTCCGTTCTCATCAAATTCCATTCATGTGGGGGATTGTTGGAAATGGTTTGGAAAATCTGGGTAAAAAACAGATTTTTTCCTAACTTTGGTCTAATATTTTGGGTGGGACTCGAGCGTCGTTTTTCGCAGGTCAAAGTGGTAATGCGTTCTATGCCGCGTTGTGATTCACGTGGTATATTTGGTTGCTCAAATCCATTACCGAGTGAATGGGAAATTGAAGCCAAAGTATGCTCCATGGAAATGGAGTTTTGATGGAAAATCCTTAAAGGTTTGAATAAGGCTTGTCCCACATTGATTTGGTGGGAAGTTTTGAATAGGTTTATAAGGCATGGGATTGGAACTTGGGGTATGCCCCAAGGGGTACCCAAGTGTTTTAGAGAGGGAGGTTATGAGCAAAATAGGCTAAACCTATTGGATACAAAAATCACCACACATGGTAGCCTGTGCTGCCATGGTCGGTCGGGTCAAGTGCGTGGTGTGAGGTTGGGTTGGGCTTGTCCGGCACAATACCTATCCTTTTGGGTCAAAAACATTTGAATTTAATTTATTTTTTGGAAAAATAAAATCCAGAATTCAAATTAATTCCGAAAATAATCTGGTCTAGTTTTTTTTTTTTGTATACCGAAATAGATCCCTTTCCATTTTTATCTATTTGAATTTTGAACCCAACAGATTTAAATCCGTTTAATTCAAAACCAAACAGGTTTCATACTTGTTCAAACAGGTTTGCACTTGTTTAATTCAAAACTTGCAGCTACCAATCCATCTATAAATAGGACAACCATCATTTGATATTTAATTAATAATTTTCGTCCTTAAGAGCTCTGCAAATTTATTCTTCATTTTGTTGTATTATTTTCTTGTGAGAGAGAGTATAAAACACTTAGTGTGTTCGTTGTACAAATATATTATGGTGCTGCATATATTTGTTGATCATTTCATTCTGGGAGATAGACGTCCATATTCTGTGGAGAGGACGAATCTGTCTTAAGGACACAGTGTCAAACATTGGACTTGATCAGATTATTATTCGAAGAAATTAATTAAGTAAGTTGTTTAATTTATTATTCTATTTTATTTGTTTATTTAAATCAGATTTTAATTTTTTTTGTAACAAAATAAAATCTTTTTTTATTTTTTTTTATTTTTAGTTTGATTTTTGTAATCAAACATTTTTCTCTCATTTCCTTTATTTTTTATATTCTAGTTGTTGTTTAGTACACAACAGAATTTAATCTATTTAAATACAGTGAAGATTGTCTAACAAGGCCAACAAGGAAATAATATTCGAACTTAAAGAGCTGGGCTCACAGGTTGGGTCAGCCCTCAAAACAAACGGCCCAAGCCTAGGCCCGGACCTGGACGGGCCTATCCAGGTTGTGAATGGGTTTTGAGTATATCGCAGGCCGATGGGCCAAATTTACACTCCCAACAAGCTTTTATAATATTTTGATTTCTTTTGGGCTTAGCTTTTAAAATTCAAAATATAATATAAAAAATATTTTAATAAATATATAGGAGTCTAAAAAGTGAGTTTGTACACATTTGCTCCTTATTGAGTCCAGGTAAATACATTGTCCGTCCCTTTTGAGGAAAAGAGTTTTGAAGTGTCTTTCTCACCAGAGTTCCCATTTGGAAATTGTTTTTTTGTTTTTTTTTTTAATATATTTTTTCATCTTTAGAGATTTTTAAATTTTTTTTTTTCAGCTTTAGGATTTGAAGACCCTAATTTTTAGGTTGAACATAGTGGCAAATAAAGTTCAAAAAGACTTTTTTTTCTTTTCTTTCTTTCTTTCTTCTTCTTCTTCTTCTTCTTCTTTTTTTTTTTTTTTTTTTTTTTGTTGTTGTAAAAATTCATCTTTACTGAATTTTGTTAGAATTGTTTTTTTATTTTTACTTTTAGATCCCAAGAACTAAAATACCTAATGGGTAAATTTTTTTACACGACTTTTATGAAATTTCACTAAAATAAAAAATTTTGAAAAAAAATCTAAATTTTTTAGTTATGGCCAGAGATTTAATAACTTTTTCATGTTATACTGTTTATATGGTACTCAATGAACCATAAATTACATTAGGTGGATATAATAAAGGTGAGTCAATATTGCCTTAAGCAGAAATTACTATGCCATTAATTTAAAATACTACATGAGTAATATCACATAATATTTCAAATTACTAGTGTTTTATTAACTAGATTTTACGAGGAAAATTAGTTTTTGTGTATTGATCAGTGCCTAAATATACACATTTAATTCCCTAATATACACTTTATTAATTTGTATTAATTTATAATTTTGTGTGATTTTTATATGTTTATATATATTTTCACTACAAGAAAAAACATATTTGGCGACTAAAAGAGCACATTTGGTTGCTGGAAATATAGGTTTTGGCAACTAAAAATAATTTAGTAGCCAAAAGTAAATTTTTTGGCAACTAAAAACTTTAGTAGCCAAAAGTATAGGTTTTGGCGACTAACAATCTGTTTGGTCGCTGATATAAGGCTTTTACCGACAAAAATATTTTACTAGCCAAAAGTAGGGCTTTTGGCTACTAAAAATAATTTAGTAGCCAAAAGTGAGGCATTGGGCAACTAAAAAGATGTTTAGTAGCCAAATGTGATACTTTTACCGACTAAAAAAATTTTAGTAGGCTTTTAGTAGCCAAATATGAGGCTTTTTGGCGACAAAAAATAATTTAGTAGCCAAATGTGAGGCTTTTTGGCGACTAAAAAGAAGTTTTGTCTCCAAAAGTGGTAATTTTAGTGCGGGAATTAATTTTTTTAGCGACTAAAAACATTAGTAGCCAAAAGTATAGAATTGGCAACTAAAAAGAAGTTTAGTCGCCAAAAGTGGTCTATTTTTTTTTTCTAGTAAATAATTTATTTTTACATAAATTATGTTCAATAAAAAATAATTATATTTATATATATACTTTTATATTAATACGGGTTTATGTACTATATAAATAATATATGTTGCATATATAATCATATGGTGTTATAGAGGCGTAGTGAAAAGAGTGCATTGTATAAGGTTTATGGTGTGAGAGGTTGATAGTTCAAATCTCCACAAAAGCGAATAAGAAGCTAGTGAGTTTATTTTTTTTTCTACGAATGACCTTCTTGAGTATTGATCGGTAAATGTATAATTTTAAAAAATAAAATTGACTATTGGCGACCAATAATTTAGTAGCCAAAATATTTATTTTTGCCGACCAAATAAAATTTAGTAGCTAAAATGTAACATTGCCGAGTAAAAAAATACTAGCCAAATGTCGTACTTTCAGTGACCAAACACGCGTTTGGTTGCTAAAACATTCGCTGACAGGGTTTAGACGACTAACTTGGCGACAAAAAAATTTAGTCGCTAAATGGTATCAGCGACTAAAAATCCGACCTTTAGCGACTAATATTTTGGTAGCCAAAATTGTTATTTCTTGTAGTGTTTAGGTGTTTGTACATAAATTAGTGTAAATAATATTTTCTAATATTTTATATATTATATTATATATATATATATTATAAATTGAAAAAAATTAAAAAATTGAAAAAAGAGAACCCTATTTCTCAATTATATATATATATATATATTAAAATATTATATTATCAAAGATGAAACTCTGACCAAATAATTGGGATGAATTGTATTTGATATTTTTAGTTTGATTTGATTTTGATAAATTGTATAACTTTTAGAACTTTTTGTGCAATAAACTTTTTATTCAAATCATGTTATACAATTGTTTTCATTGCTGCGTATTAAAATTGGTAGACGAGTCATACCTAATAAGATGGGTTGTACATCAACCTTAGTTTAGTTTAGTTTAGTTTAGCTTATTGGTGACGGTTCGTGCTAAGCGAAAATGATTCATGACTTTCTGGTTTTAATATACAAATCCTTTTGACTATGTATTTCTGATCAACTTGCATCATTTTATCCAAATTAATGATTTTCTAAAACCTAATACAATAACTCTTGATTATAAGGTTGGTGATGGATTCAAAATTCTGAGAAATTTCTTATTTTAGTTTATTTTATTTATTTTATGTTTTATTAATTTTAGTTTTATTATTTTCAAAATCACACTCTTTAAATTACTTTAATTATTATTTTTTTTTATCAAAACAACTCGATCAGTCCTTGAGGATCGACACATGATCTTACCGCTATACTTTAGAGTAATTATTATTTTGTTATAAATATAATATTTGGTGTGTAAACAACAAGATCAATTTTTGGCACTGTTGTCGGAATTAAAGGTAAGTTGTCTGATTCAGAGATAATTTTTATTGTAATTCATTTTTTTATTATTTTAATATATATATATATATATATTCTCTCTTGTACAGGTGTTATTGTTATTTTTTTTTTTTTATTTTTTTTTTTCTTGTGTGTAGATTGTCTTGTGCATGTGAACTAAAAAATACAAAAAAAATACAAAAGAAAAAAAAACATAAAAAAATAACTATGGATGACCTTTGCTGGATATACAACTTTGAGGATAAATAAAATAAAAAACTTAAAAAAAAAAAAAAAAACCTTCTAACTACTAACTACTAACATTTATTTTATTGCAATTTACTTTGTCACATTTTTTTTTAGGGAGGTTTTATACCCCTTTTAATTTTTATCGCACTTTTATTTATCACAATTTACTTACCACATTTTTGTTCTATTTTGTTTTGTAATAATTTGTAGGTTTTTCTTTAGAGTGTTTTTGAAAGAAGGAGGGGGGAGGGGGAGGGGGAGGGGGAGGGGGTGGGGGGAGGGGGGGAAGAAGTGAGTTGAGCATTCTTATAAAATCTTTTGACGGAAGTAAATGTTTTACTTATTTATTTTGATGATTTATTTAATTATGTTTTAAAAGAGAAAAATAGAATCCAAAATTTATTTTGATGATTTATTTAATTATATTTTAATCAAAATTTATTTTGATGATTTATTTGAAAGAGAAAAATATAATCAAAATTTATTTTGATGATTTATTTGAAAGAGAAAAATAGAATGAAAATTTATGTTGTCTCATTATTTCTCACCTAAACCTTTATCTTAAATGTTGTTAGAATGTATTTAATATTTGATTAAATCAGGAGTTCAAACAGCCAAAAACAAAGGTTCAAATAGCCTAGCACAGCAACAGGCCAAAAGGTTCAAAAGGTTCAAGTGGAAGATATTCAAATTTGTAATAATGGCGTGGAAGATATTCAAATTAGTAATGATTGAAGTACAACGGCTATAAATTCAAATGAATACAACGGCTATAAACGGCTATAATTTTCATTATATGTACCAAAGCTTCTAATGTAAACAAGTTACAAAAAATCTAAAAATATTCTTTGATCTATAATCACTCATATCTATTCTCAGAAATTATACACTGAGCCTTATAGCTTTAAGCCCATCTTTCCTGTGTGAGATTTATAGAAAAATCAAAATTTTATTTTATATATCTATCTTTGAGAGATTTATTGTAAGCTTTCTTTGAAAGCAAAAATACCATTTCATCTTGTAAAAGTGTTGCAAACACTGTGTTCTTGAAATCTTAAGGGTGATTGTGAATCACCTAAGATTTGCAAGGGTTTGGGCTTATGAAGTCTGTGTAAAATCTCTAGAGGATTGCTCCATTTGTAAAGAGGTTGCTAGCACCCATGTGAAGCTAGAAGATAGTGAAAAATCTTAAGTGAAGCTTAAGGAGTGGATGTAGGCTTGGTTGAAGCCGAACCACTATAAATATGTTTGTCTCCTATTCTCTAATCTCTTTAATTTCCTACTACTGCTATAGCTATCTAATATTCATGTGTTAATCATTTGATTTATCCTGTATGTTAGTTATACTTCATTGTTATTTTGCTTGATCATTTACTGCTAAGTTCATCATTATGCTTGTTAATAATTTGTTGTACTAATAGTTAATTTTATTGGGGTATTATTAATTTTAATTTATAGAAACCTAATTCACCCCACCTTTTAGGTTACTTTTTGGGTAACAATTGGTATCAGAGCCTGGGGCTCTTGTTTAGATTTAACAATTTGGAATTTTTGATCCATAGCAACCATATATTCTACTTACTCTGTTGTAGGACAAGCTAGCAATAGGTCATCTCTTTGATGGTAGTAATTACATTTATTGGAAAGAAAAAATGACTTTGTATCTTCAAGCTACCAATTATGTTTTATGGTTCATTATCACTAAAGGTCCTAACATCCCTTCCAAGGTAGTAGACCATATCAGTGTGGTTAAACTTGAGGATGAATTTGATGAGCGTGATTATAAACTCCTTCAAGCTAATGCTAAAGCCAAGCTTATTTTTGTGTGTGGACTAGATACAAATGAGTACAATAGAATTTCTAGATGTATTACTGCTAAGGAGATTTGGGATAAACATGAAATCATCTATGAAGGAACTAGCCAAATAAAAGAGTCTCGGATTGACATGCTTATTCATGATTATGAACTCTTTACTATGGAATCATTTGAATCTATTTCTGAGATGTTTTATAAATTTACCAATATTATTAATGTTCTAAAATCTCTTGATAAATCTTATACTAATGGTAAGTTTGTGAGAAAAATACTTAGGTGTTTGCCAAATGAATAGGAAGCTAAGGTTACAACTGTCCAAGAAGCAAAAGACCTAACAAAATTACGCATTGAAGAACTCCTAGGCTCACTCATGGCTCATGAACTTTCAATGATGGATGACAGCAAAAAGGAAGCCATTTGGGGAGAAAATGATGGAGTAGCCAACCTGTGTCTCATGTCTCTTGGAGAAGAAGAATCCACTCAAGATGAGATAATTTCTAATTATGTAGAACTTGAAAGTGCTTTCAATGAATTACATGACATATTTAGAAACGTTTGTGTTAAGAATTCTAAATTAAAGAAATTAGTTACTTCTCTTTCAAATGATGTGGGTGTTTTAAAAATGAAAAATGCTACTTTGAAAAATGATTTTACGTCTATTGCCAATGAGAAAAACATTTTGAAAAACAATGTTGAGGATTTAAACAAAGCTCTTGAAAATTTTGTAAAAGGAAAAGAAAACCTCAACAAGCTTCTTGGAAATAAAAGATGTGTTTTTGACAAAGTAGGCATTGGTTTTGATCCTCCTAAACCTTTTATGAGATTAAATGTTCTTGAGACTAATTCCCATGGACCCAAGAAAGTATGGGTACTAAGAAAGAAATCAAGATATTTTGTAGGTAGAACCTCAAAGAACACCGAGGATTTCGAGAGGAAATGCACAACAAGAGAGTTCAATCTAAAAACCAAAATCAACTCCTACAAGAAGAAGAATGATGAAATGAAAATCACCAAGATGAACAATAGAGGTAATGTATCGGTGAAGATGAGCAATAGAGATAAATGAAGGTATAACTCCTAACACACCTTTAAGATTAAAGTTCTATATTCTTTAAGGTGTGATTTGTGTACAATAGGTTGTGTCTAATCATTGCTTCCATGTAACCTAATTGTACTAAGTTTGCTAAATCATGTTCTGCTAGTTTCTTTCAAACATTCATTGAACTCAAAAATGAGAATTATATTATTTTGATGAATGGCTATTAGAATATAAATGATTCATGTATTCATTAACATTTTATATCATGTCATCCATTGCTATGAAAAAGAGATAAGAAGTAATAAATTTTTTTGTGAGCATACTTTTTACATCTTATATATGACTTCATGCTAATATGTTAATTCCTTTTTGAGTCATATCTTTGTAGAATCAATTTTGATGTCATAACATATTTTTGAGATGTATACTATATATATTTTGAATTTTACATTTGTGATCTCAAGAATATGCTCAATATGAAAATTTCATGTCTACACGCTTTATATTGGAATATTTGAATGAGTTATGAAATTTGTTAATTATGATCCATCAACAATGTCTAAATGAAAAGACACTACAACAAAAAACACATTTGGCGACTCAAAAATTTGTCGCCAAAAGTACAAATTCCGTCGCCAAAAGAATCGGCGACAAATATACAACTTGTTGCCAAAGGCCTGTCACTAAAAGTATTGGCGACGAAATCAGAAACTGTCACCGTAGGTAGACATTTAGCGACAAGCAAAATTAGTCGCCAAAAATCATATATTTTGTCGCTATAAAATTACAATTTGTTGCTAAAAGGTTAAAATTTGGATAAGCTCTGTAGTTTCAGCGACAAATAAATACGTCGCCAAAAGTACTATTTAACGACAAAATTAATTTGGTCGCTAAAAATCACATTTTTAGCGACGAGTAAGTTTTGGTTGCTAAAAGTTCTTGGAATAACCACTAACTTTTAGCGACAAAAATAATATTTTGTCGCCAAATATATTAACAGCGACCAAAATACCACCTGTCACTAAAAATTCAGTACACAAATTTTGATTTTAGTAATTTTTCTGTTCATAATAATCCAAAACACCTGTTTTCCTGTGCACAATATATACACAAATGTAATGTAAATAATAATACACCTGTGCAAGACATTCATACTAATTCAAAATTAATAGCTATGAAAAATCTCAATAAACATAATTACAATTCTCTGACAATCTAAAACATGCATATTAAAGTACTTACAAACTACTAACATCAAACCCATAAATACATTACCAAATCCTATGTGAAAATATTTTCAAAATTACAACCAAATATTTTGATGTTAAACATCTAAATAACAAGTCATTTACTAAAATCCTATGTCAAAATATTTGCAGAAACACAAAACCAAATATTTTGATGCTAAACATTTAATCCATAAATCATTTACCTAAAATCCTATGTCAAAATATTTCCAAAAACACAATCAAATCTTCTGATGCAGCCCAAACTATTTTCCACCATTGCCAATCTGTCACATGAAAAAAGAAAAAATAATATTAGATTGACAAAAAAAAAAAAAAACCTCGATATGAACTTTACAATTTTGATTTTAATTTTGTAACGGGAAGTCCAATCAGGTGCTGTTTGCTCATACAACTCTATTTAGGCTTGAACAAGCTACCCGTGCCAAGTTTCGGTGGTTTCAGTGGTCATTTTGCAATTTTGGGCCCCGAACGGGCCTTTTAAGTCTTGTGTTTTACATTTTTTCTTCTAATTTTCTAATCGGAAATCCAATCGAAGTCCCGTTTGTTCCTACAAGTCTATTTAGGTTTGAACAAGCTGTCCGTGCCAAGTTTTGGTTGTTTCGGTTGTCATTTCGAAATTTCGGCCCCCGAACGGGCTTTTTAAGTCTTGTGTTTTACATTTTTCCTTCTAATTTTTTAACTGGAAATCCAATCGAGATCCCGTTTGTTCCTACAAGTCTATTTAGGCTTGAAAAATCTGTCCATGCCAAGTTTTGGTGGTTTTGATGGTCATTTCGCAATTTTGGCCCCCGAACAGGCCTTTTAAGTCTTATGTTTTACAATTTTCCTTCTAATTTTTTAACCGGAGATCCAATCGAGGTCCCGTTTATTCCTACAAGTCTATTTAGGCTTGAACAAGCTGTCCGTGCCAAGTTTCGGTGGTTTCAGTGGTCATTTCGCAATTTTGGTCCCTGAACGGGCCTTTTAAGTCTTGTATTTTACAATTTTCCTTCTAATTTTCTAACCGAAAATCCAATAAAGGTCCTGTTTGTTCTTACAAGTCTATTTTGGCTTGAAAAGGCTGTCTGTGCCAAGTTTGGGTGGTTTCGGTAGTCATTTTGAAATTTCGGCCCCCGAACGGGCCTTTTAAGTCTTGTGTTCTACATTTTTTCTTCTAATTTTTTAACCGGAAATCCAATCGAGGTCCCGTTTGTTCCTACAAGTCTATTTAGGCTTGAACAAGCTGTCTGTGCCAAGTTTCGGTGGTTTTGGTGGTCATTTCGCAATTTCGGCCCCCGAACGGGCCTTTTAAATCTTGTGTTTTACAATTTTCCTTCTAATTTTCTAACCGGAGATCCAATAGAGGTCCCTTTTTTCCTACAAGTATATTTAGGCTTGAACAAGCTGTCCGTGCCAAGTTTCGGTGGTTTCGGTGGTCATTTCACAATTTCGGCCCCCTAACGGGCCTTTTAAGTCTTGTGTTTTACAATTTTCCTTCTAATTTTCTAACCGTTGATCCAATCGAGGTCCCGTTTGTTCAACACAACCAGACATATTAAATGAAATGCTTGTAGTGATTTGAAAAGTTAATTATGAAAAATATACTTACAAAAGTGTTTGTCAATAAGATTCCTCTGATGAATAATCATTTTCATTAACCTGCATGCCTGCTTGATCCTTGGTCATCCTCATAAACTTCTCAATCTCTTCAAATCTTTTTTTTTTGCATTTCAATCATTTTAGCTTGCTCTTGTGCTACCAGGTTCTGGGCTGCAATTTGTTCTTGCTGGACCTTGGACAAATTCTTCAATGACTCTAGTTCTTTTTGTAGGCTCGAAACCACCTCAGTATGTGCTTGTGCAGTGACAGAAGATCTGGATGATGATGGTTTTGGACCAACTCCAAAGCCTTTTAAGTATCCCGATTTCTTTCCAAGAATCTCGATTGACAGCTGCTCCTGAGTTAAAGGTATTGCCCCAGGCTCTAAAGACTCTTCATGTCGCTTTTTCAAAGCTTCCTATCAATTTGTAAACAACTTCAACAAATACCATCATTTACATAAATATGTAACTCTATTAATTGGCATACTTACATGTAATTGACCACATATTGGGGCTACCCAATCCGACTTTCTCTTGCTCCAATGGGAATCTTTGTAGAAGTCTACAAAGTCAGTCTTCTCGGTACCCTAATTCCATTTAAAAGTAAGCATACATAATTAATTTCAATCATTATGTTAGATATAATAAATGCATCACCTGTTTATACATTGCAGCTTGAAATGACTTGGAGCCCATTGTATGATTATATGGTAACCTCGCTCGACTATCCCTTGCTTTTTGAGCCAAGTTCTGCAAAATTAATTGATTAGTAAAATTAAATTGAAATTACAAAATGATTCTCTAAATTAGGAAATTTTACCTGATAATCGCGATCAAGCCATACATGATCAACCATGTATACCCAAGCCTTAGAATCGACCTCTTTGTATGGTTTACTATAAGGGTCAACACCAGCGTCTACCAACTTTGAGTAATGAGTCTTCATCTTGTTACGCCAACTTCTGTAAAGAGTTTTACACTTTTTATTGACTCCTTTCCGAACCTCTTCATCTTCATCATAATCAACAATCTCAAATTTATCCTACAAATATAATGAATGCTTTTATTAATATCAAAATGCAAGTAATGGTGATAACCCAATTATCTGAAAAGTAGCAAATACATGTACCCGAACTGCTTGAATGATTGGGGCTTTATGAATCTCATCAATCTTGTCCCACTTTTTTATACCAATGATTGGAGCAGCCATCCTTATCTGTAAGCCAAGTTCATTTGCAAATGGAGTGGCATAAGGCCCTACTGGCACCTTTGCATCTGCAGGGATCCAAACAGGAAGTTTGTTACCACCATTGTTAGCTATGAGACGTGCTATGCTCTTCCCTCGAGTCTGACCCCTGACTTGTCTAGAACGAGTACGCAAACTAGTGGTAGATGGTACATCATGGGTAGTAGTTGCATTTGTAGATGGTGCAACCTGAGTAGTAGCTACATTTGTAGATGGTGCAGCCTGGGTTGTAGTTGCATTTGTAGATGGTGCAACCTGCGTGGTAGTTGCATTTGTCGGTGGTGCAGGCTGGATACTTAGAGCATTTGTAGATGGTACACTCTGAGTAGATGGGGTTGAAATAGGTGGTGCATGCTGAGTAGGGGCAGCAATTTTAGCTGCAGCTTGTTGGGAAGGTAGAGGAACTTTGGATGATGCTGCACGTCGAACTTTACCAGGGCCTGCCATCTAGCACAACAACTCAACAATTACATGTATGAAGCATATGTAAAATAAGCAATTACATTAATATCAATGGCTATATAATAGAATCAATATCATTAAAATAAGCAATTGCATTTGTAGATGGTACAACCTGCGTGGTAGTTGCATTTGTCGGTGGTGCAGGCTGGATACTTAGAGCATTTGTAGATGGTACACTCTGAGTAGATGGGGTTGAAATAGGTGGTGCATGCTGAGTAGGGGCAGCAATTTTAGCTGCAGCTTGTTGGGAAGGTAGAGGAACTTTGGATGATGCTGCACGTCGAACTTTACCAGGGCCTGCCATCTAGCACAACAACTCAACAATTACATGTATGAAGCATATGTAAAATAAGCAATTACATTAATATCAATGGCTATATAATAGAATCAATATCATAACATAAGTGATAACTAAACAATAACATAACTTAAGAAACAAAAAAAAAATAAAATTGAGAGAGACAGACAGATAGGGACACACACAAACACACATATAAAAAAAAAAAAAAAAAATCATTTTGAATTGTCATTGTACTCAAACTCAAAGGCACTTAAACAACAGTGTCATAAAAACATAAAAATGACACAATAATTAAAGTTCTATGTCAAAATCTATATTACAATCAAAATGATTATGTAGCTCATCTTCTCGGATAGTCAATGCTCGTAGTAATCATCTTCATTATCGCACCCCTCTTCCTCATCAACACCATCGTTGTGTGCTCGACTAACTGATTGTAAAACCACCTCACTTGGGATAATTTGAGGATCAATGTCATTCCTATGAAGTGAGATTGTCACGGGGTCTTCAACGCTCACTGGGATAGCATTAGTTGTTTCATTTTGTTGCAATACATTATCAGGTTCAAAGCCGTCTTGTTCTGGTACATCCCATATTCCTCGATGTTGTAGTCTTTCTACGACTTTCCAATGTCCGCCTAACTTTGTATCATCAACGTAGAAAACTTGTTTCACATGACTTGGTAAGACAAATGGATCATCTTTATACCATCGACTTCTAACATCAATACTTGTGCAATGTGTATCGGTATGTAATGTTCTATTACTACCGGTATTGAACCATTCGCATTGGAATAAAACAACTCGATGTCCAAGCATGTAATGCATCTCCCACACTCTATTCAAGTACCCATAAAAGTTAATTGTTTGTCTCTCATGCTCCCCTTCCACAACTAACCCACTATTTTGGCATTTATGACTACTATCACGATCCTTACTATGAAATCGAACACCATTGGAAATGCAAGCTGAATACAAATTAACATTCACACTAGGACCATTTGCTAATGACCACAAATCATCGATTTATACGGTAATCCTTGAGCTCGTAATTGGTTCATCTACATAACGACATCAATTTCAATCATTATGTTAGTATTCATATAAGTGTAGCTGAATAAAGTTTGGGATTATATCTTACATGTTCTTTGAACCACTTCGGGAATTCCTCTTTCTGTCTATTTGTGATGTCACGTACACTTTCATTTTCTAAAAGATTCTTGTGTTGCCTATTTACAAACATATGATTCATAAGTAACATATTATATTGAAAACATAATTCTACAAAAAAAACAATATTAAGAACGTACTCTAGATAATGGTCAAGCTCGAGGCTATTATTCAAGACAAACCAACGAGCCATTTCACGTTCTTTTTGAGACATGTTAGAAACCCTTGTAATTAGCCCAAAAGGACGAACATTTTGCGCGAAGACCTCTAACCCCGACTCATGCACACTAACATCAACATTTCGTTCCTCTCGATTAAATACAGTTTCAATTCCACCCAGATACATTGAGCAAAATGTGAGACACTCCTTGACAACATAAGCTTCTGTGATCGAACCTTCTGGACGAGCTCGATTTGCAACATATCCTTTTAAAGTTCCAAGTAGCCTATGAAACAAACAATAGAATAATCTTATTACACACACACTCACATTTTTACAAATATATATACAGGTTGTGCTACAATTTAAGTATTCTAGTGTTTTAATAAGTTAGTAAGTACCTTTCAATGGGGTACATCCACCGATATTGCACAGGCCCACCAAGAATGGCTTCACGCGGCAAATGAATCGCCAAATGGACCATCACATCAAAAAATGCTGGTGGAAAATTTTTTTCTAACTTGCATAGTATGAATATTATGCGATCTTCTAATACTTCCAAATTCTTCATTTTCAATGTCTTCGAGCAAAGCTCTTGGAAGAAATTTCCCAACTCAAATAATGCGACACAAATATCATTGTGAAGATATCCACGCATTCTAATGGGAATAAGTCGTTGTATGAGGACATGACAATCATGACTTTTTAGGCCTGTTAACTTATCACCTTTTGTGTTCACACACCTTGAGATGTTTGCTGCATAACCATCAGGATACTTAATTGACTTTAAAAACTCACAAAAACCATATCTTTCATCTGAGGACAAAGTGTACAATGCTGGGGGCTTTTCAAAAGACCCATCGGCACGCCTTTTTAAGTGTAACTCCTTCCTTATTTTCATATCTTCCAAATCCATGCGTGCTTTTTTTGTGTCTTTGTTCTTCCCATCTATACTCAGTAATGTTCCAAGCAAACTATCACATATGTTCTTCTCTATGTGCATAACATCGAGGTTGTGTCGAAGTTTAAGTGTTTTCCAATATGGCAACTCAAAGAAGATGCTTTTTTTTGTCCAATTCAATACTAAATTTTCCCTTTTTCTTTTCTTATTGGTTGGATGCTTTCCAAATGGTTTGAATGTCCCTGAATCCAATTGTTCTAAGATTTGTTCCCCTGATAACTCTAAAGGTCTTGACAGGAACTCAGTCTTACCATTATAAAGTCGACTCCTCCGCCAAGGGTGGTCATCAAGCAGGTAACGACGAGCGCCTGTGTACCCTATCTTACCTCTCAACCGTTGTGAGGAAGCATTTTTGTTACAGGTGGGACAAGCCAAATAACCTTTCGTACTCCATCCTGACAAGTTTCCATATGCAGGAAAGTCATTAATTGTCCACATAACAGCTGCATGCATTTGAAAACTTAATTCAGTTGAGGCATCATAAGTAAGCACACCATCTTCCCACAACTCCTTCAACTCATCAATTAATGGTCGCAAATAAACATCGATATCTCTCCCTGGTGCTTGTGGTCCAGGGATAAGCAATGACAGCATACTAAATGACTGTTTCATACATTTCCAAGGAGGCAAGTTGTAAGGCATAACAATCACAGGCCACATACTGTACGAGTTGCTCATGTTTCCAAAAGGATTGAAACCATCAGTGGCCAACCCTAACCTCACATTTCGACTCTCTTGGGAAAACAAAGGATGTTGCATATCAAAATCCTTCCATGCCTCACCATCAGCCGGGTGTCTCAATATCCCATCATCTACTCGTTTCTCTTTATGCCATCTCATATCTATTGCTGTTTTTCTCGACATATATAATCTCTACAACCTTGATGTCAACGGGAAGTATCTTAAGGTCTTGTGAGGAATTTTTTTACCTTTTCCATAATTCGACTTGTATCTAGACTCTTGACAAATCGGACAATTCTCTAAATTTGCATTCTCTTTCCAGAAAAGTGCACAATCGTACTTGCATGCATGAATCGACACATATCCTAAGCCTAAGGCACGTAAGAATTTTTTGGCTTCATAAAGGGTCCATGGAATCACTTGATCACTTACCGGTAGAAGGTCCTTTAATATCCCCAACAACATGTTGAAAGACTTATTGCTCCACTTGTTCAACACCTTCACATGAAGCATCTTAACAACAAATGATAAAAGAGAAAACTTACGACACCCAGGGTACAACTTTCTTTGAGCATCATTCAACAATTTGTTAAAGTTGGGCACGCCCTCTTTTTCAACATTGTTAGCCACATCATCGTCATTGTCATTGTCATTGTCACTATCCTCCTCATCCTCTTCATTTTCATCATCATTTATGGTAGTCCCCATGTAAACATCTTCTAACAAATTTAGGATTTCATCCTGAACTTCGCCAGTCTCTACTTCCGTTCTATCCCCAACACTTCCAAAGTCATTGTGGTTGTCATCATTCAATGCAGGAGATTGATTCATGGGAACAGATTCCCCGTGATGCACCCAAGTCTTATAAGAAGGGGACATCCCTTTCACAACTAAATGATACTCCACAATTTTACAAGTATGTCGTTCACAATTCAAACAGTCCATACATGGACAACGAATCTTATCATTTGGCCCTACATTCATCATTGCAAATTGAACAAAAGCCTTCACCCCATCTCGATACTGGGAACTCATCCTATTCTTAAGTAACATCCAACTCTTGTCCATATTTGGTCACCTACAAAGCCATGGTTATGTGAAATTCCTTTGAATGCTCAAAACATTAGGTAAACATTGAGAAATAATAAAAAAAATAATATTCTCTCCGAAAAGCCAAACTTTGAACAAAGTTGCAAGATTCTCTTTATTACCTTATGGGATTATTTATGGACTTCCTTTTATCAAAGTGTGTGATTTTAACTTTGTTGTCACACACTCACACAGAGACTTTACAAAAGGATAACTGATTATTTCTCTTTTCTTTTTACGCCTGTTTGGGACTTATATTTTGGCTAAATAGTCAATAGAAAAAAATAGTTAATAAAACAAAATGTCATGTCCTATACATTAATCAACAACTTTTTCTTTTACAATTATCTATTCACCTAAAAAAAAAAAAAAAACCCACAAATCATCCAAAACATAATTCTTTTTCATTTTATAAAAAAATTAAAAAATCAACTAAAATAGTCAAGTTGCTAAATGACGTATCTAGTCCCATTTTTTTGACAACTAGACTTATTAAATTTAATAAGGTTATATAGTTTCAAGATCATAGGTGTAGAAACTAAAATGACTAACTTGATAAATAAATTAAAAATGCCCTAAAATATAGTCAAAGCTTACTTGATGTAGTAATTGCCCCCAACGAATGATTGCAGCTTCTTTATCTCTTTGCATTAGCCAATAACCTATAACATTTGAATTGTAAATCAAAGTTTAAATTAAAATCGCACTATACATGAAATCAATGGAGAGTGGACATGAAATGAATGTTGTAAGATGAAATTATTAAAAGGGTCACCGATACACAAAATATCTATCAAGATTTTGCCACATAATTTCAGACTACACAGCGAAAAAATAAATTTGGTTGTATTCTAAGAAAATCTTATGTGGAAACTAATTTTCTAATTTGGTGATTCATGGAACTTACTTATCATTTGCTTTTCCAAGTCAATAAACAACCATATGAAGGTCTTCTTCTTTTATTTATTTATTTTTTTTTATCAGCAAAAAAAGAGGAGCCTTTATAGATGGAAAATCATACAAGATATGAGATTACATCGAATAAAGGGAAGGAGTTTGGTGAGGAACCAATCCCGAAAGGAAAAAAAAAAGCAGAAGAATAGAACACAGACAAAGAGAACAAAAAATAGAACAGAACCGAATGTAGCGAAACAGCACAATGACAGCAGAGAGGAAGGCAAACTTTGCATACATGGACCTTACACAGCAGATTCATCCACAAATTTCCAGCAGCCCACAAATTTCCAGCTCAAATCAGTTTAACAACTCAGCAAAACAAGATTTCCAACAAACATAGCATGATGTTGTCTAACTAAACAGCAAATTTCAAGCCTAGTGAAAACAGCTTGAGGAAGAGAAAGCTAGCAAGTATAATCTGTCTTTGTTACAATATGATCACATTCCTACAAGTTTATTTGTTGTGCTGAAATTTGCTGTTGAATGTGATCATGTCTAGCATGATGTTCCTACAAGTTTACACAGCAAATTTCAGCACAACAAACACAGCACAGCAAATTTCAGCACTCCACCTTATATCAGTTTAGAGCAGTTCTGCTTTCCACATTAAGAAACAATATATTAAAAAAAAAAAGGGGTGTGATTGAAGCAAGAATGTCAAGATGGGTGATTCCTGTTATAAAGAAAGCCAGAATAAGAGGTGAATTCATTCATTTCTTTATCCTGTTATAAAGAAAGCCAGGATAAGGAAGCACATTAATTTCTTATTTGGGACCTGAGGACCAAATGAAAAAGCATACTCATTTCTTTTTCTTTTGTGGGAGGTGTCCTTCAAAATCTATTTAAGAAGACATCCTTTAGCTTCAAGAAGGGAAGCTATAGTTTCTCCAGGATTTCGTATTTCTTGCTTTGATTCTTGTATTTTGTTATTATTAATTATATGATTATATCAATTTGTTATAGCTTTAGGTGCATAGATTTATTTTGGTTCCACTTTGTCAAGATTCACAAAATCTTTTAGTTAAGAAGGCTTGACTACCATTCATGCTCCTCTCATTTGTTTGAACTTCAGTTTTTAAAGCATGTTAGTTAGATCTCAGTCCTCATATAGCCATTCCCTTTCTTTCATGATGCTGGCATGTCCTCTGATTGTGATATTGATGCCAAGTTTTAATGGTTTGTTGCAATTTTATCTTTTCAAGTAGTTCAAGCTGAGAGAGTGAGGTTTTTGTTGGTTTCATGATTATAAGGATCAGTATTAAAGTGATTGGGAGGTTATTCCGGGTAAGAAAGTGAGTGAGATCATTGTTGAATACGGGATTGGTCTTGTGATTAAATGCATCTATTTTCTTTATCCTTACTTATGGCTCCACAAGACAAGCTGCAACACTTAGTTATGACTCTTTAAGTAATTCATTCTGCTAACCATAGGTGCTGCGACGATTCAAGTATACTTAAAAATGTCAATGGATTAGTTACCGTATAGGTCAAGTGGGTGGGTTATTAGTCTATGAGGAATTTTCATCTTATACCTAAGAGAATGTACAAATGTAGGGAAGTACATTACATTATAGGTAAACTTGACCAAACTAGCTGTTGCTAGCCTTAAACTTAGAATGCTAATTCTCTCAGGCTGTGTTTGGCTATTGGATTTGTGTAGGGGTTTGTGGAGGGAAAAATAAACTTGACCAAACTAGCTATTCCTGTGTGTACTTCTCTATGATGAGTATGTATATGTATTTTAATTATTTGTTTAATGAAAGTTGAAGTTTTTATAATTATTGTAATACAATTGCACAGTTGAAAGCCAATGCCATAGTGGTCAAATCGCAGTGTATATAATGAATATGTATGTGCATGCTTATGCACCAGCTGGGGAAAATAACAAAAAAAAAAAAAAAAAACTCCACTTCATTCAGCTATAAAGGCCACTAAATTACAACATGATCAGAAACTTAACGTGCTTAACTATATCAGCAATCTTTTGTAGAGCTTGATGATGAGACTTCGCATCAGCTTATAGAATCGAATGAGCTAAAATGACATATCAGAAAAGCATAAAAGCATGAAGATCATTAAAAAATATCATTTGGTGGGAAAAATATCACACAAACAAGAGAGAATAAAATGTAGCATAAATGAAAGGAAGTCCAACTTATTTGCTATCACGCTGGTCAATCCCCAGTGCCAACCTAACCTTGTTCAAAGCAGCAGAAAAATATAGAAGACCCCAAACCTCAATATTAAAAATTGATTTGGTCTATTCTACTTAAAACAAACCAACTTCTACAAATGCCCTATGAATACAAATGTAAAGTAACAAATAACTGATCCACCATGAGGAGAAGACCTTCACAGGTAAGGCATAAAGATCAGATCAGAGAACACTAATGGACAATCACAAATTGAATTTTTTTTTTTTTTTTTTTTCTAAGTAAGAACACTAATGGACCGAATGTTCATAGTTCAACAGCTTGAAAGTAAGTCAAATAGAAATAGTTCTCAGTAAAAACCCTATGGTTAAAAGCTAGCAAGTATAATCTGTCTTTGTTACAATATGATCACATTCAACAGCTTGAGGAAGAGAAAATGAGAGCTCAAATATAATTTCCAAGCAAATCCTATAAAATAGTGAAAACCAATCTCTTCATACATTCATATTAGGAGGATAGAATGGTAAATATTGTTTAACATGATGTTGTCTAACTATGGACACCCAAGGAACAGTGAAAGAAAATTTCACCACCAAAACATATTTGCAAGAAAGGAAGGATCAACTAGAACGAAAGCATAATAAAGAGACCATTCAGGCATAAACCAGTATAAGAAAAAGAAGACTCCAAAGATTGAAAATTTGTTTCGTACTTTCAAGATAGAGAATCATATGTTTCTAGCTGCAAATTCTAGACTACCTGCCACTGGAATTTACATGAATACAAAAACACAGCATTAATCAAATTTGTTTTTTCACTATTTTCCAAATTCAAGCACAGATGGCATGCTGCCAGATGTAATTTCTTGCTTCCTATACTCGACTGCTTCCCATAGTGTGCCAAACACGAATGTCAACATTAGTCACTACTGGAAAACAGAAACTAAGTTTAATATATATAGTGTTTGGTGCAATTTATTGCATACTAAAAATAAAACAAAAGTCAAAAGGCTGAAGAACAAAACAAGAGAGAACAGACAACAAAAACAAGGCTGTGCCAATTGGTGAGAGACTAATCAACAACACCCAAAAGACACAAAAAGAAGAAGGACAAGAAGAACAAAACACCCCAACTGCTACTGCTCACCCAATTCAGCAAACAAGAAAATGCAACAACCAACTAAAACCATGAAAGCAAAATCAACAACCCAGCAGTAGCAGCCTAAGAGCACAACAAATTGCCCTGCAACCAAAGAGCACAGCAGAAACAGCAACCAGCTCACCCAATTTAACAAACAAGCAGTAGCAGCCTAAGAGCACAGCAAAATTGCCCTGCAACCTAAGAGCACAACAGCAACAGCAATGTACAGCAGAGCCACACCAGCAGAACATCCAGCAGACATCCATAACCAATCAACAGAACATCCATAACCAATAAACTAAGAATATTGTTAGCAAGACTTTAAATAGACGTAGCATTGCTCTTAAACTATTCTTACCTAATAAACTATAAACAGAAACTATACAAAACGGTTTAAATTGACTCTGAAAATAATAAATAACTATAAACAACTCATGTAAACCATACAAAACAGTCCCATAATGTAGCATGAACCACATATAAACTGAAGGGTAATTTACAGTTTGCCCTTTTATATTTGGCCATTTTTCCACTTTCACCTTTCATATTTCATGTTTTTCTCAATTTATTCCAAAAGGTAATTCATGTCAAAAATTAGATACACGAAGCTGCTGCAGAACAAGCTACAGAGCAGATGAAGAACAGACCAGCAGCATGCAAACTCAGAGTATATCAAAGCATATCAATAATAGACCAGCAGCATGCAAACTCAGATGAGAACCAACCCAAAACAAGCACAGAAAGGGACTACACACTAGCAGACCAGAACAAGCACAGATAGGGACTATACACTAGCACAGACCAGAAACAGACCAGAACAAGCACAGATAGGGACTACAATTATATATTTTTTATATCATGTGGCAGGTAACATGCATTTTCTATCTAATTTTGAACAAAAGTTAGTTTTAGGAGTAAATTAGAAAAAAAACTTGAAACATGAATGATCAAAATTAAAAAAAAAAAAAAAGACTAAAAATAAAGGGGCAGAGTGCAATTTATCCTAAAAGAATTGGATCCAAATATATATTGAGTAGGTATTATCACAATATGTTGATGGCAGGAGCTTTAGAATAAGAGGGTTGGCAGGAGCTTTACAATATTGTGATAATATAGTCAAGTTGCTAAATGACGTATCTAGTCCCATTTTTTTGACAACTAGACTTATTAAATTTAATAAGGTTATATAGTTTCAAGATCATAGGTGTAGAAACTAAAATGACTAACTTGATAAATAAATTAAAAATGCCCTAAAATATAGTCAAAGCTTACTTGATGTAGTAATTGCCCCCAACAAATGATTGCAGCTTTTTTATCTCTTTGCATTAGCCAATAACCTATAACATTTGAATTGTAAATCAAAGTTTAAATTAAAATCGCACTATACATGAAATTAATGGAGAGTGGACATGAAATGAATGTTATATAATGAAATTATTAAAAGGGTGACCGATACACAAAATATCTATAATTTTATTAGGAGCTATAGAATAAGAGGGTTGGTCGGATTAATTTGTCCAATTCGTATTAAATTTAACCCCAAAGACTAAAACTTGCACATTTGAGTTATTTTAAATGCCTAACTCATTTTAACCCATCAAAACTCATACATTAGCACCTTTAATCTGTCAAACTTGCTAATTTCAAATTACACACTTCATCTTACTAATGCCTTTGTCATGTTCACACAGAAAATGAACTGATAAACTAATAATGAGGAGTGAGCTGATAAAAAAAGGCATGCCCCTAAATACTAAGTTAATTCCTTCATCATAAAAGATAAAACAATGAAAAAGCACATGGAACAAGAGCAAATCATGTCCATCAATCACACAATAATCATAGAAAATAGAAATTTCTACAAAGTTTTAACAGACTTTGGCATTAAAAAATCTTTCAAAAATTGAAAATTATGGAAAATTTTAAGCTTTTACACAGACTACACTCATTCTAACAACAATTTAGTCTAGCAGTATAAATAACATAATATTAAGCATGAATACTATAATAGAAAATGTGAAATAAACGGAATTAAAATAAAGTTGAGAAATATACAGTGTGTGAGACTCTATGAATTATATTGTCACAGTTTTAAAATTACTTTTTCTTCTTTCATGAAAGTCCTAACAGAAGTTGCTAATCGCTTGTTCGATGTTCAAAACCACCCAGAAGCTTGAACTAAGTCATGAATCAAATTGTCCAAAAAATATAAAATAGAAGATTTTCTTAATTAGAAAGGGGGATAGATAGAGAATATAACTTTTGTTTTTTGTGGTAATTTCTTAGTCTCCAAGCAAGACAAATTGAGAGAGAGAGAGAGAGAGAGAGAGAGAGAGAGAGAGAGAGATCAAATAGACTTAGAATTTACATCATATTAAACTCAAATTAATAAGGATTTGAATGACCATAAAGTTGTATACTAAAAGGAAATTAAATACACCATTAGTAGTGATTAAAGTATACAATAATTTTAGAAGCCAGAGAACTTTGAGAGTTACAAACTATAGAAATAAATGTATTTTCATTAAAATATTCTAACAGTATCCACCAACCTTCCTAATATCAGCATTTGACAATTAAAAATATTCAATAAAAAAACATTGACACAGAAATAACACAATTTTCGTGCTATGCTATGCCTAGTAATATTGGTTCAAAATTTCACTCAAAAACTGAAATCCAGTCATGTTCAGTTCAGAGACAAGTTGAATTAAATATTTGCAACTCATAATCGAGACTATTATTCAAAACATGGGTACTATTACTATCAAATGTATCAAAATATAAAGTCAAGAAATTGCCTAACAACATTATCATTAACTTGAGCATTGGCTATAATACAAAATTATGTGATAAACTAAAGTTCTACATCAGAAAGTCCAAATCGAGGCTGCTGAGATGAAAGCCACAAAACTCTTCAACGGGCTAATGCTTGCTTTAGCAAACTGGGATGCATAACTTATCTCTCAATCCTATCCTCCTACTTATTCAGATTCAGAGCCTGAAAATTATACCCTCCTAAACCAGATGATCCATACCCAAAATTATAATCAGTCCCCAAAAAATACAAAATCAATTCCAAAATCAGTCCGAAATTCAGAATATACCAGTCCCAAAAATCAGTTCCAAAATCAGTCCAAAAATTAGAATATATCAGTCCCGAAAATCACAATATCAGTCCGAAAATCACAATCAGTCCGAAAAATCAGAATATCAGTCCGAAAAATTAGATTGATGACAAAGAAGAAAAAGAGGAAGATGAGAGAGTGTGAGAGAGTGAGGGAAAAATCAGTCCCATTGATTGTGTTGTGTTCTGCAATGCCGAACAAGAGAATGAAATTGATGATAAAGAAGAAAGAGAGAAAGATGAGACAGTGTAAGAGAGTGAGAGGGAGAAGGAGAGGGAGAGGGAGAGGGAAAGAGAAACGAAGAAGAGGGAGAGAAGACATACCTATTTCTCTTCTGTTTGCGCCGCTTTAGCTTGTGGAATGAGAAGACGAAGAACATTTTAGGTCAATCTGGTTTTTTCACCTAAAGGTCATTAAAAAAAAGAAAAAAGAAAAAAAAAGACATTCAAAACGACGTCGTTTTGAGAAGAAATTTATTGGCGACGAAGATAATTATGTTGCCATAAATATCATTCACCTTTCAGCGACTAGTTTAATTCCGTCGCCAAAAAGTCCCAAATTGGCGACAAACCATTTCGTCGCCATATATTAATTTCGTCGCCAAAAGTTTTTTAGCGCTCCCGCGCAAAAAAAATAAATTGGCGCCAACCATTTTTGGCGACGAATTGAGATATCTGTTGCTAATGATGTATTTTTTGGCGACAAACACGTATATTGTTGCCAAAAACATACAATTGGCAACGAAATTCAATTTTGTTGCTAAAAAACGTCGCAAAAAATGCTTTTTGTTGTAGTGAGAAGTATCATACGTTTGTAGAGACATTGCATTTATCCTTTTAAATATCTTTTGAATATGGATTATATTGGCATACATCTCATGAAATGCTTTTGATTGATAAATTATTGAATTAATTGTTTGTAGCATTCATGTTGTGTTCCATATTGAGTAAAATGTTTTATCACACTTGAATATGTGGATTGAATTGATGAAAATGCCTCTTGATAATGTTATGTGATTAAATGAGATTGTTGTATCATTTTTTAATAAAACAAAGAGCATAACACTATTTTTTTTATGCATATTCTGCTCTGTGTTACAACTTTAAAATTCTGAAAAATAGCAATCCAAACTTTTGTTTGATCATTGAATTAATTTTCACTTTTTGAGTTTGTGATAAGAAGTGATTTGTGCTGTATTTTTATTGAGTAATAGTGATTGTTCTATGAATGCTATATTTACACAAATCACATTAGAAAAGGGTAGCACCAACTTCGGGGAAGAAATCTTTTTGCTAACATACTTGTTAAACCCTTTTGAGATGAACTCCTCATGAAAGAAAATTGAAGATTGAAAAGCTTCCATCTCTTGAACCTAACGTATACCTCATATACTCTCTTAAGCTTTTGAGGTAAAATTAACTTTGCATACATTGATTTTTTTTTAACCCTCATGGTAGTTTTTTTTTACATTACCATTCCAGCAACACCAACGTCTCATTAAGTTTAATATCTGCTGGTATTATTTTAGTTTAATTTTTTTTTTATTTTTCTATTGGGTTTAATTTCTTTTATTTTTACTTTTATTTTTATTTTTTTCTCATTATTATTTTTTTGTTTGGGCTTAATTTTCTTATTTTCTTTGCTTTTTAATTTCATTTTTCAGTACTTAAACATAAAAACAAAAACAAATCAAAATACAAATATTTACATAATAACAAAAAAAAAAAATCTTCATTTTTTTTTTAGGGCCATACGCTGGTCAAAATAAACATAAAAAAAAAAAAGAAACGACACCCTTCATTTTTTTCCGGCCATACGCCGATCTTACTTACTCTTCTCTTCCATTGTTTTCTTCTTCTTTTTATCACCTTAGGTGACCCTTGACGCCCCTACCCCCGTGCTTTCGTCGAGAGCGATGACTTCCCGCTGACTATCAAAGGCGAAGAACGACGTTGCTCCAAATCAGGCCATGGAGGTGGTCTTCCGTTTAAGATTTTTTATTTTCGACCTTCAATGCGCCTATTTCTGCTCGCGTATCCTTGTACATGTGTTGGAGCAGAGAGAGTTGGGCGTTGACTTGATGGAGCTCACTCGTTCTGTTCTGCAGTCGATGCGCTAATTTTGTGACTGCAGTCACCGTCTCCATACAGGACGTCAGTGTGAAATGATTGGCTTCAATATATGATTGCGCTGCCATTATTTGCTCAATCGACATCATAGAAAGGTTGGGAAGAGTAGGCGCCGGGGCACTCGGCCCAGCAGCGCTTGAGGGGTCATTCAAGTCTAGAAAGAGAGAAAGGAGACGGGACGAGGCCATGTGGTAGGGGAGAGAGATGTAATCGAAAGGAGAGTTGTTTTTGGCCACTTTTTTGTTCTGCTCAGTCTCTCTGTTCTATCTCTCTCATGAAGCGAATGAGGAAGAAGCAGGCGAAGAGAGTGATTAAAAAGAAGACAAAGGCGAAGACAACAAGAGGGAGAGAGAGCCGAGGCAGCTGATTGACTGATTGACTTGTCTCGCTTTTATCGATCGGCTGATGCAAAAGCAGGGACATGTGTCCGACGCGATTTTCGACGAACAAAAAAGAGACTTGGGCGAATCATATATATATATATGTATATATCTATTTTGATTATCTACTTTTTGTTGCCATTTATCCCTATCATTTCCCTCATCCTCCTCCAGATTCTGAGCCATAATTTCCTTTTGATAATGTCACAGGTGGAAAAAATTATATGATGTTATGTGTTATGGTATTATTTTCAAACTAATCTGATGTTATGTATTTATAGTTTGATATCTTAATCTTATATCATGTTATTGATTAAAGGTTATTTATTACACATGTGCTAACCTATGTATTTAGAAATGAATTCAGGGAGCATGACTTAAGGGAGAGCCCTTGTTACTCCCAAATCAAATCAAAACATCATTGTGTGCCATCATAAAAAATGGGGAGATTGTTAGACTTATTTATTTTGATGATTTATTTAATTATGTTTTAAAAGAGAAAAATATAATCCAAAATTTATTTTGATGATTTATTTGAAAGAGAAAAATAGAATCAAAATTTATTTTGTCCCATTATTTCTCACCTAAACCTTTATCCTAAATGTTGTTAGAATGTATTTAATATTTGATTAAATTAGGAGTTCAAACAGCCCAAAACAAAAGTTCAAATAGCCTAGCACAGCAGCAGGCCAAAAGGTTCAAAAGGTTCAATTGGAATATATTCAAATTAGTAATGATGGAAATACAACGGCTATAAACGGCTATAAAGGTTCAAAAGGCCAAAAGGTTCAAGTGGAAGATATTCAAATTTGTAATGATGGAGTGGAAGATATTCAAATTGGTAATGATAGAAGTACAACGGTTATAAACGGCTATAAATTCAAATGACTACAACGGCTATAAATTCAAATGAATACAACAGCTATAAATGGCTATAATTTTCATTATATATACCAAAGCCTCTAATGTAAACAAGTTACAAAAAATCTGAAAATATTCTTTGATCTATAATTACTCACATCTATTTTTAGAAATTATACACCGAGCCTTATAGCTTTAAGCCCATCTTTCCTGCGTGAGATTTACAGAAAAATCAAAGATTCATTTTATATATCTATCTTTGAGAGATATTTATTGTAAGCTTTCTTTGAAAGCAAAAATACCATTTTATCTTGTAAAAGTGTTGCAAACACTGTGTTCTTGAAATCTTGAGAATAATTGTGAATCACCTAAGATTTGCAAAGGTTTGGGCTTGTGAAGTCTGTGTAAAATCCGTGGAGGATTGCTCCGTTTATAAAAAAGGTTGCTAACACCCATGTGAAGCTAGAAGATAGTAGAAAATCTCAAGTAAAGCTTGAGGAGTGGATGTATGCTTGGTTGAAGTTGAACCACTATAATCTGTTTGTCTCATCTTTTCTAATCTCTTTACTTTCCTACTACTGCTATAGCTATCTAATATTCATGTGTTAATCATTTGATTTACCCTATATGTTAGTTATACTTCATTGTTATTTTGCTTGATCATTTACTGCTAAGTTCATCATTGTGTTTGTTAATAATTTGTTGTACTCGTAGTTAATTTTATTGGGGTATTATTAATTTTAATTTGTAGAAACCTAATTCACCCCCCTTCTTATAGGTTGCTTTTTGGGTAACAGTAAATGCTTGAGCTATCTAGTGTTTTGGAGCCTTATGTATAGTGGAGTTATGGCGTATTTTGAAAATAATTTCTGGGGATATGAGAGTCAGCATGTCGATTATCTTGAAACCCTTTTGATTATTTTCAATATCAACATTATACTCCACTACCTCAATATTCTTCCTATTTTGAAAAGACAACGTTGTAAATTCTTCAAAATATGGTATCCAGTACACCAATGTTACACTCCCAAATCCCACCTCAACAAAATTTAGATCTCAAGGATAGAGTGTTACCATTTCTTCAAAGCATCTTAGAGTCCACCTATGAGTTGTTGCATATCCATAGTCAATCATTTGCGAAAATGGAAGTCCATTTAGAGCAAATAGCTAAAATTCTCGATAGGAAAGAAGAGACCGTCTCTCGTTTTTCAGTAGAAAAATCGTTAGGTGAGTCTCGGGCTCATTTTGATTTTGATGACAGTGATATGGGTGAGCCGTTATCTACCCCTTTCAGAGAATCACATTTTTTGTTTATTGAGAATGATCCACTCCCAACTCCATTTTTTCATCTTGTGTGGAAGTGCCCCATTTGGAGTTAGAACCTTTGCCCTCAGATTATACGTACTGATGAGATTTTAGATAAAGTCTAGACTATCTCCATGGAAACCTCTCCACCTGCTTATACAGTGTCTAAAAAAATAATGAGTGAGTTGAGTGTATTTGACTGTGATTGGGATTTCGTAATTGACAACGAACTTTTGATTTATGTTCCTAGGGTCTATTTTCATGCTTTCCTGCTAAAAGACACATACCCTAAATTTGCATATATTACTCCTGCTCTGTTAAAAGATGATTTTTTAGCTCATTTTTGTCCACTTTTGGACGAATCAAATAATTTCTATTGGGATGACCTATATCTCATAAATCATAAGACGCGGAAAAAGTGGAATTGTTGCACCCAGGTAAAATATATTAGTTTATTTTGTTTTTTTTTGTTTTATTTTATTTTATTTTATTTTGTGTGTTTGTGTTTCAGGACAAAATACACGAGTATACCTTCGAAGAAAACTGCTGAGTAAGACCAAAGAAATTTAGTTTGAAACAAGTTACTTAAGGGAGGATACAATTTTCAGCCCTAAACTATCTTGCAATCTACCGATAAAATATCATTTTTTATTTGTTGTGTTTCCCTTCCTGTTCACTATTCTTGTTAGTCCTTTGTGGTATGTGCCATTGGGGACAATGTCATTTAAGTTGGAGAGAAAGGATTTATTGTGTGTTTTCTTTTGTGTGTTTTTAATTTTAATTTTATTTTTAGTTGAATATTGAAACAAAATTTCAAATATATATACACGTCTTTGTGTGAGCTGTTTGGTTGTGTTTTAAAAATAAAAATAAAAATAAAAATAAAACAAAGTTTTTTTCTTTGTCTATGTGATTGTGTTGTGTGTTTAAAAAAAAAAAAAAATAAATAAAATTTGTGTGGTTTGGTTTTCAAAAAAAAAAAAGTAAATAAAAAATTGTGTTGTGTGCGTAGTGTTTTAAAAAAAAAGTTTTGTAATTAATTGTTAATTTTTTTATATTAGTAATTTAATTATATGTTAACTTATTATACTATTTTTTTATTAAAAATAATTTTCTGTCTCATATTTGAATTTTGCACATGCACATGGCCGCTTAAATACTCTTTGATTAATTTTTGGACTTAGACTGGAAATCATGATGTCCAATACGGAGGCTATAACCCGTGTGAGATTTTGAACTTATCATTCTTTTTGGAGGGTTATTTTGCATTTATTCTTAATTTCTCTTTGACAGCTCATTATATCATTGTTAAGTCTTATTATTTTTTCAAATTGGTCGAAAATATTGAAATCATCATTTTTATGCCATTTTGTCGTTATAGATCATGCTATATTTTGAGAAATGATTTTAGGTCATCTTTCTTTGTTTGAGCCTTATTTATAAAAAAGATCTTATTTCAATTATCACTGC
The DNA here is from genome assembly GCA_025200525.1 of Camellia lanceoleosa. Lineage (NCBI taxonomy): Eukaryota > Viridiplantae > Streptophyta > Magnoliopsida > Ericales > Theaceae > Camellia > Camellia lanceoleosa. Next base: position 37,471,947 of record CM045760.1, read on the forward strand.
TTAACCCATTGAGCCTGTACAGATTTTTATTTTTTATTATTCATTTAGCCATTTCCTCCGGTGTCTCAAGAATGGATTTTATCTGTTATTTTGAGAGGAAATTATCTTGTGAGCGGACAAGGAGTTTATCAAAAAAAAAAAGAAAAAGAAAAAGAAAAAGAAAAAGAATAGAAATTTATTTACTCTGATGTTAAAAAAAATAAAAAAAAAATAAAAAAAAAACCATGGATAGTATTTAAGATGGTTGTGAATCACATGTAAAAAAAGAAGCTCAAAGGGCGGATTAGTAAAATAGCATTTCATATATATTGATTTAGATTAATTCATTTCTTAGACAACTATTTTCTACCCTTCATCCAATTTTGTAAATAATTTCCTTTGACCCAACATTACAACCAAAAATAGTCTTATTTGATCTCGGGATTAGCATGATTTTCAAATGACAAATTGACATAATTTTATTGTTTTTGATTTTCCTATCATGAGACTATATATTATTTTTTCTATATAGCGTTTTTCATTTCTAAATGTGAGAAATTTTCGTTTTGTTAAACATAAGTTTTTCTCACAAATATATACCGGTGAGTTGAGCCATTTCGAAGTGGTTCATTTGTGTAAGAGTAAATTGAAGAGAATTGAGTTGAAGTATACTTCTAATAGAACTAGAGTCTTATTCTATTTTGAGATTAAATAATATTTTTGCCAGCTATAATTTACACACACACACCAAATATAGAGATAGATAAATTATTTTTACTAATTGATAATATTTTGAACTCTGATAATTTTTTTGCTAATATATTAAAATTAACAATTATCTCTATAAATATTTTCTTAAACAAAAATTTTAATTTTTTTTTTTTTGAATTCACTGTAAACCCTCACGAGATTATAACTCATACGTTAGGGGCAACATAGGGGTTCAAAGCAGGGATGGAACTAAGAGAAGACTATGGGGGACCATGGCCCCCTGTTTCTGTGAAAAATACTATTTGTTATAGTATTTTAAAAATATATATATCATTTTATACATAAAATGGCCTCCTAGTATAAGAAAATGCATATCTTATTATTCTCCCATCTTGCTTTCTTTTTCTATTTTGTACTAAAAAAACTTCTTCATCCTATTAGAAATTACTTCTATGGTATTTAATTTTTTTTTCTATGTGTATATAATTTATATATCATATTGTATATACATGTGTGTTTGTGTATTTGGTGATTTTTTTTGGCCCCTCCAATAATAAAATCCTGGTTTCATCCCTGGTTCAAAGGCTAGTTGTATATATTAAATGTAACCGTGTTTCTTATGAAAATGACTTAGATATATTTTATTTTATTTACTTTTTAGTTTGTTTTGCTTGAGGACTAACAAAGTGTAAGTTGAAAGGTGTGATCGGTGCTTAAATGTGCATATTTTATCTCTTAATATACACTTTATTAGCTCATTAATTTGTATTAATTTATAATTTTGTGTGATTTTTATATGTTTGTATATATTTTAGGTGTTTATACATAAATTAGTGTAAATAATATTTTATAATATTTTATATATTATATTATATATATATATATTATAAAATGAATAAAATAAAAAAAAAGAAAGAAAGAAAGAAAGCACGCCTCCCACGCCCCCATTTCTCAATTATATATATAATAAAATATTATATTATCACTGTTATATATATTATTATTTTATTATAATATTATATTATTTATATTATTATGTTTTGTTTGCTTTGCAGGTGATGACGTGGAATTTGCCTATAACTGCATTCAAAAGGAAGAAATGGGGGAGAGGAGGCAGAGGCATTTAGGAAGCCAAGAGAAGCAAGAACGAAAGGAAAGGGGAGTGGAGAGGTTTATAGTGTACATATTTTATAGTGGAGGTAATATTAATATGTCGAACTAATTTTTATTTCTTAGGACATAGATGAAATCATGATCAAGGAATTGGGATGAGTTATATTTGATATTTTTAGTTTTGATTTGATTTAGATAAATTGTATAATTTTTAGATCTTTTTGTATAATAAACTTTCTATTCAAATCATGTTATACAATTGTTTTTATTGTTGTGTATTAAAATTGTTAGACGAGTCATACCTAGTAAGACGAGTAGTGTATCAACCTTAGTTTAGTTTAGTTTAGCGGTGATGGTTTATGGTAAGTGAAGATGATTCGTGATTTTCTGATTTTAATATACAAATCGTCTTGACTATGTATTTCTGATCAACTTACATAATTTTATTCAAATTAATGATTTTCTAAAAACTAATACAATAACTCTTGATTATAAGGTTAGTGGTTAATTCAAAATCCTAAAAAATTTCTTATTTTATTTTATTTTATGTTTTATTAATTTTAGTTTCATTATTTTCAAAATCAAACTCGTTAAATTGTTTTAATTATTATTTTTGTATGAAAACAACTTGATTAGTTTTTGAGAATTGACACTTCGTCTTAACCGCTGTACTTTAAAGTATTTATTACTTGGTTATAAATATAATATTTTGATATACAAATGACAGCATCATGTATCATAAAAATTATTTGGAAATAGTCACAAAATATATATATATATATATATATTAAATCTATTCAAGTATAGTCCATGTCCTGTAAAATTTAAATTTATAATATACATTTTACTTTTCAACAACTCTTTACCCAAAAAAATAATTAGAAAAACACATTATGGATTACATTTTTTTTTTGTTATTTTATGAATTAGTTATTTTAATTGGTTGACTTTTTACAAAAATATATATAAAAAAAAAATAGCGAGAAGAGTTGATTTTTTTGTAATAACTTTTTTGCTATTTAAGTAGATTGTCAAAACAACCAATGTAGCCCACATTCCACTAACATTAAATATACACTATACAACTTATTTCCAGATAAAATTTGGGATAAGTTTTCATGATTCATAACATTTTTCTTATTCAAAATGCTAACCAATTTATTTTTTTTTGTACATAATTTCCTAATTTGCTCTAGAAATTCTACATAATTAGGGCATGGACTTTGTTCAAATACATTTTATTTTAAAAAAATTTAAAAAAATAAAAAAATGTGAATTTTTATTTTTGTTAATTTAAATTTTAATGTTTTGAATTTTTTCATTGTGTTATTTGCTTATTTCTGTTAAATAAAATTGACAAAAAATTAAGTATTTGTCATTATATTCAATGTAAGTGTATAAAAAATATCTAAAATACATTTTTTATTGAGTTTAATTATTAAAATATAATTTTTCGTTCAATTTTATCTAACAAAAATAGACAAATGGTTTAGATTGAAACTAAATAAAAAAATCATAGTTTAAATTGATAAAATTAAAATTTTAGAATTTATTTTATTATAAGGTTCAACCTTAGATTTTTATTTTTATTTTTGGTAATTTTTTGAATTCTTTTTTAGTGACATATGTGGTATCCCAAAAGACCCCAACAGGCCCAAAGCATCACCAATACTGACGGATGAGAACAAATTACAAATTAAGAAATGGGCCCTTCCAAATTTTTGGGCCATGTCATATAACTAGCTTGAAGCAATTTAATCCAGTTTCATTATAATTTTAAAAAAATAATAATAATAAAAAAAATTGATATACAAGTTTATTTTTATATCCACTTTCTAAATCTAATAATGTATAAGTGATATTATTGAGAAGATACGAGAGAGTGTTACTTTAAATATTTTAATTGATTGTCATATCATTGGAGGTAAAAAATGAGTCTAATTTTTGGACTTATATAGCAATATCCAATTAAAAAAAACATACGAAGTCCACTTTGATAATCATATTTTTTGGAGAAAATTGTTGAAAAATCCAAGTTAAGGAGGGTATAAGATATTAGGTCCAACGAATATTTTTTTGTTAATGATTGGTCCACATTTTGTGAAATAATTTGGTGACAAGTCATTTTGTTTGTTTTGAAAAATATTTTATTTTCAATTTTAAACCTTACTCTTTTTTTTTTTTTTTGTTAAATTCTTATCTATTGACTTTTGTTGATAATCTGTTCAAATTTTTTCTTATCTGTTCAAATTTTTTTCCTATCTGTTCAATTTTTTTTATCTGTTCAATTTTTTTCCTTATCTGTTCAAAAGTCTGTCCAAATTTTATTATCTATCCAAATTTTATTATCTGTTCAAATTTTATTATATATCAATTTTTTATTTATCTGTTTAAATCTATCTCTCATAATTTTATTATTTGTCCATTTTGTTTGTTCCAAATTATATCTGTCAAAATTCTATCTATTGAAATTTTATTTATATCTATTCAAAATCTATCTGTAAGAATTTTCATCTATTTGAATTCTTATTTATTGAAATACCAAAGCAAAAGCAAATCCTATCTACTAAAATATAGTCAAACCAATCCTATCGTTGCAATGCCTTATCAAACCAAACCCTAACAACAACAATACACACATAATCAAAAAATGTTCTTGGTTGTTCTATGTCATTAGTGTTTTCCATTTATATTCCAAAATCAATAAAGAATCCATACATGATGTTGGTTTTAAAAAAATGAGAGTGTGTGTGTGTGAGAGAGAGTGAGAGAGAGAGAGAGAGAGATGGATGGTTGATTCGTCTTTCATCCTTGTCGGTGTTTGCTCTATGGTAGGTCGTGGCGGTGACAACGGTTGTAGCGGTGGAAACCTTTATTTTTCTTCATTGCCATATCGAACAAATCTTTCTCTTTGCTATATTGGAGTGCCGAGTGAGATTTGGACCACCGCGATGTCAGATTCTGGCGAAACTTCCTTGGATTTGGATCAGAAGTTCTTTGCTCAGAAGAACTTCTGAGTGACAGATCTTCGCTACCACTACGATTTCAGATTCTACCATCTTTACTTTCGACAACTGCGTCTCCGTCTTCGCCCGTTGTCGATGGTGGCAGATATGCTGGATGGTGGTAATGGTGTCGAGAGAGAGAGAGAGAGAGGATGGTTGGTGGTTCACGTTAACGGCAGCGGTAGAAATTTGTGAAGAATTGGTAAGCTAGAGAGATCAAAGAAACCCTAGAGAGATAAACAAGAGAGAGAGGAGAAGGAATTCGAAATGAACTTTGAGCATAGAGACAAGTAAATTTTTGGTGTGGAAGTTTTGTATATAGGATGGGTATTTTGGTCATTTTGGTAGAGCTTGTCCTTATGGACATAATATCTGACGTTTGGATCTTGGAGCAAAGAAAAGTCAAATTTGGATTTATGAACCGAGTGCCCTATTTTTTGTTATTCACTAAGTTTCTGTTTGCTTTGGAAAAAGCTTGAGATTACAAGTTCAATGTTGTTGCTAATCCCAAAAATAATGTGATTAACAATATTATCTATTGGTTTCACTAATCTTGTTAGGAAATTTAAGGAGTTTATGATCAAACCTGTATGTTGTAAGTCCATGTAATGTATATTAAGATTTACTTCTTTTAATTTGAAAAATATTTTACATATTAATGAATCTAACAAAATTTTCATGCAATAATGAAACTTTGAATACACTTTGATGATGCTAAGTAAGAAAATGTGGAAGATTCGTTAATTTTTTTTGTATAGTAATATGATATGGACTCTTCCATTGTACACCCTCAAACAAATCCCATTCCATGGATTACCACATCATCGCATCCCCTAATTAAAAATAATGGCATCCAGTACTTTACATATTACTCTTTCTATCTATAATTGCATAATATTATGAATTCAATTAAACAAATATATATATATATATATATATATGTATATATTATATAGCCATGGAGGAAAATAAAGAGAAGGGCATGGGATATAATGCACCAAAATAAGGAGTCTTCTTAGCCACTATATTTTCATGTGGTCATGTACAATACCTTAGCTTTTTCGTAAGCCAATACCAACCACTAATTCATAATATCCAACCCAAAACACTATCAAATTATCAATGTCCACTACACCATCATTGCTCTTACCTCATATTGCATGAAAAAAATGGTAGGTTCAAAGACATCTTCTCTTCTAATTCTACTCATCATCATCATCTTTTTCTTCTTCAATATTGTCTCATCTCATAAGGTCCTATGCCATCCGGCGAAGCCGCCGGCCAAGTGCCCAAAAGACACTCTCAAGTTTGGTGTTTGTGGTGAATAGTTGGGATTGGTGACTGAAGTCATTGGGACTAAACATAATCCCCAGTGTTGTACAGTGGTGAAAGGTTTGGCTAACCTCGAAGCTGCATTGTGTTTATGTACTGCAATTAAGGCTAATGTGTTGGGCGTTATCAAGCTTGAAGTCCCCATTGCTCTTAGTTTGGTCATTAATAGGTGTGGAAAGAAGGTTCCAAAAGGATTTGTATGTGCATAGATCGTGTGTATGTGTGTGTGTGTGTGTGTGTGTGTGTGTGTGTGTGTGTGTGTGTGTGAGATTGTGTGTTGGTGAGTGATATGAATGTATTTATGATGTGGTGGTCAATGATTGTTCATCAATGAAAAACAAGATTGATTCTGCCTCTCATTATTTATGCTTTTGGTTGTAAACATGTGACATGTGCACTTTGTTTAATTTTGATTCTCAATATTTTAATTGTGTCAATTTTATCCTCCAAAATATTAAATGTGTATTTGTTGGCTACATATTTTGTGTAAGCCAATTACAATTCAACACGTGGCAAAATAAGGGCAATACGAGAAGACTATTCAAGTTTTCAATCGTGATCGTACACGTGACAGTTAGTATTGGTTCTTACAAGATCTGCGTAGCACTGGATCAGCAAAGAGATGCAAAATGATGTGGCTTCAACGGTTACTCACATTCAAATTCAAAATCAGGAGGGAAGCCTAACTGCAAGTGATGGCATAGTGGAGCTAACTATAAGGCAACATGATCAGCGATCATTGAGGAACGATTCGACGGTTAGAAGTGTAGTTCGATGGTCATCTTTTAGAAGTATAAATAGCAGAGAAGGCCCAGAAAAAAGGCCCAGACTCAAATCCAAGAAACCAGTTTTATCTACTTTATTTCCTTTCCAGTTTTACATTTCATGTTCTTTGTATTTCTGTACTTTAAAATTCCTGCACTGCACTTCGTTCATAGGAGTAGTTTCAAGTAAATTGTTACTGTAAACCTCTACAAGGCTGAATTGGATCATTGTAAGTCTTTTGTTTACTTAATGAAATACTGCAATTGTTCTTCATTTAATCATTGTCAGTTTATTCCTCCCAAGTAAAGCCACCAGTAAAAGTCCTCTTCATTGAGGCTGAAAGAACTAAAACATAATCGTCTGATAATTGGTTGGCAATTAAATTTCTGTAAGGACTGATTGATCCTTGCTGGCACGGTCACAATTACAAAAATAACCTTCGAAAGCCAAAAAGCCAACATATATTTTTGGCACGCCTGGTGGGACTAATTGAAATGGCTAGACGTAGAAGACAAGGAAAAAAGGAACGCTTGGAAGAAGGCGTAAAAGGAGAGGTAGAAATACCTAATTCAGAGAATAATGTGATAACACATTCTGTGGAGACACTAATTTTATCAGAATCTATGGTCGAACAAACCAGCACTGCAGAACAAGTACCACATGTTCATAATGGCCCTGTTTGGTAGAGCTGTGGAAAAGTACTTATAGCTTATGTCTCAACAGCTTATAGCTTATAACTTTCAGCTTAAGCTGATTTCCAGCTTATTCTTAAAGCATCTCCTGTCTCACTCAAAGAATAAGCTGATTTCTGACTTCCAAAAAGCTATAAGCTAAACCAAACACATCAAAATAGCTTAAATTAAGCTGAAAGCTGAAATAAGCTGTAATTAAGCTTTGCCAAACAGGTACAATATTGGACGAGGCCAAGAAATTAGACCATCCACTGTTCCATCTACTCAGCCAATGAATCCATGGGGTGGCCTAGTAGATGCCATGGGACAACAGTTAATGAACAGAATGAAAAAAATGGGCAACATCCTTTTTGGATCGGATGAATACCCATCAACCAACAAACATAAGACATATGGAGGAAATTTCAAATGTCCCTCAGCAAAGATTGGCTAGAGATAAACAGCCTATGCAAATTAATGGACATTCTAATGGTCAAACTAGTAATCAGAACTATGAAAGACCATTACCTCAGTTTTGGTATGAACCTATTTCGAGGCCTATAGCATGTCAAAATGCCTCAGTACTTAACAATGAAGCCATGCAAATTGGTGGATCTGACCCAGTACAAGAAAATGGCGTAAGAATGTTTCCAAATCCCATGTTCGAAGCCATACCTTGCAGGGGGTTCATTAATCCTTTATTCGAATTTATACCCGGGGAGTTTGAAGGTTTTCCTGCAACTGGAAGAGAACCTTTCGTAGGACAGACTCAAAGGGGTCACCCATACCCCCAACAGCAGTTGGCACCACAGGGGCAACCAGTCCCAAATATACCACCTTATGGACCAAGAGGACCTCAGGCACAAGGTTGTCCACCAAATCCTATGTTTATTCCTCCAGTAATGGTTCAACAAGCACAAAATATGGTCCCTAAAGACCAAATTGCTGATATTGTTAGAGAGATATGTGGACCAATGGCTCGGGGGGTTCAAACTCCTGTGTACAGGAAACCATATCCAGAATTGGTGGATAGGGTACATGAATACCCAAGAGGATTTAGGATACCAGACTTTGCCCTCTTTTACGGGAATGGAAATTAGTCAACAGCGGAGGATATTGCTAGGTTTGTTGCTCAATGTAGTGAATTTACCAATAATGATTACATGAAGTTAAGATTGTTCCCAAATTCTCTTATAGGGGCAGCCTTCGTATGGTATATTAACCTTACGCTTGGCTCCATTCAGACTTGGCAACAAATGGAAGAGGCATTTCATGCCCAATTCTTCCAAATGGAGCCAGAAGTGTCCATGGCAGATTTGGCAAGGTTGAGCCAAAGGCTTGATGAAAAGGCTGCTCAATTTATTGCCAAATTTAAAAGAGCACGAAACAAATGTAGGGTCATCCTACTAGAGCCAAAATTCGTGAGATTAGCTCAAAATGGCTTAGAGTTTAGGCTTCGAAAGAAGTTTGACTCAACTGAGTTTAGAGACTTAATGGAACTAACGTATAAGGTGTCTAGGTATGAAGCATTACTAGAGGAAGAACAAAATCGAAATAATGCATCATACAAGACATATTATAGAGATCCTAATTATGAGATTGATGCAGCAGAGATTGTGGGGAAAGAACCTGTGATCTGTGAGGCATTAATTCAGAAGGACACAATAATTGACCAGCAGTTTAAAAAGAAAGACCTTTATAGGAAATACCCTTTCAGTTTAACAAAGGCATATGACATTTTTGATTATTTGCTTGTGGTCAACTTCCTTAAGTTACCAAAAGGAGTCAAAATTCCATCTCCAAATGAACTTAAAGGAAAAGTGTATTGTAAATGGCATAATTCATGGTCTCACTCGACTAAAAACTATATTGTTTTTCGAGACAGGATCCAAGAATAAATTCGGAAAGGAAGTTTAAAATTCCCAGCTAAAGCAAAAAAGGCCATGGGGATCGACAGTAATCCATTCCCAGAAGTTGGAGAAAGTGCAGCTAATGTTGTTATACCAGACTTCCAGAATTTATCTTTGAAGGAATTGGAAGAGGTCAATGTGCAAATGTATATTGTCAGCCAGACTATTGTCAAGAAATACACTAGAAGTTCACCAGTTGTTGGACAAGGCTCTATAGGTCAAGAAAAAGACTCTGATGAGAAAGCACTGGATGATGACTCTTTAGAGGCAGTAGTTATCCAAAGAATGTGTCCCAGGTGTAGGTTGAGCTATAAGTGGCTGAAAGGGCTTCCAATTGATTGGAAGCAATATTACAGGGATGTACAGAGACGTCCTAAGCCAACCAGTGCTCATAACAAAAGGCCATATCCAACTGGTCCTAGGCAGCAGCCAATCATGGCTGGATCAATAGCTACTAGAATGCAATCCAAGGGTAAAAGGCCTTTACATAAGTCCAGACCTCCCAACTATTACAGAATGGAAGGTAACCTTCCTGAAAGAAGGACTGAAGTATGTTCAAGTTATGGGAGCAAAGCCAGAAATTGGTCCCCTAGACCAGCCTCACACAAGATGGAAAGTGGCCACCTTCATGGAAGGCCTAAATTAGGCCCAAAACAAGAAGTCAAGGCTAAGCAATGGCATTCACAGAAAGCTTCGAAACTGGCTTCGAAGGAAGAAAGAGACAGCTCAACGACTGAGTTGGTGGGTTCATGGGTACCTGGAGTCCCAGATTGATTTGTCATGCAGAACAAACCTAGGGAGATACCTGCCCAAAGAAATGCTGTTGAAGATTAGGGTAGGATGGTTAAACCTCCCATGGTGGCCCCAAATAATTGGGTGTTACTAAAGCATTCAAAAACAAAGGAACCAAACATGGTCCCAGTAATTTCTAGATCACAAAAAAGGAAGATCCAGCGTAGGTACACTCAGTACCAGAAAGACCTGAAAGAAAGTGGAGAAAGTTCTTCATTGGTCCAGACAGAGAGGCAGACAGAAGGAAAGAAAAATCCAAAGTTAGGACATAGTCCAAAATCAACTCTACAAGACAAAAATGGGTTGCAGCAGAGAATAGTTGGCCAAAGTTCACTCTAAACTAAAAGCCAAAGAGAGGTCTAGTTTAGCAGGATTGGAGAAGGCTTTGATGGAGAGTGATAGCGAGATAGATGGAGAAGTTGGCCTAGGCTAAAAGAAAGAAATGGTTGAGGAAGAAATATTCGAAGCCTTCATGGTGGAACAGACATTTTTGGTTAAAAAGCCAGCAGAAGCAAACCATTCGAAGGAGTTTGTTAGTAATGAAGTGCCAGAATGCAGCATGGAAGATGCTTCTGAAGTAGTTGAACAAGGTGGCCAAGAGAAGAAACAAGTACAACCAACCATCCAATTTGGCTCGTTTTCTCCAGTATCAGTGAATATGGTACATATACTACCATATGAATTCCAAACTGGAGATGAGAACCAAGAGGGTCAAGAAATTGACCCAATTCCAGTCTCTAGTGAAGACTTACAAGTGAGTATGGTGCAAGATGAATCCAAAATGGCTACCCTAATGGAAACTGAATACGAAAGTGAAGAAGATGTGAGTATTAACCTCTCATATCCTTTTGAGTATCCCACAACATCTATGACACAGCATGTCAAGTCTTTGTATATCAAGGCCTTCTTCGATGGGATACAATTGAACCGAGTCTTGGTGGATAATAGGGCAGCAGTGAACCTGCTTCCAAAATCTTCCTTGAGGAAACTAGGAAAAAGAAACCCCAGGTTAATCTCAACCAGCACAACCAATGCTGGCTTTGCTGGAGACAAACATATGGCTTAGGGAATTTTGCCCATCAACCTAAGTGTGGGAACCAGGGACTGCATGACGGCATTCTTCGTTGTCGACAGCAATGCTAAGTACAATGCTTTATTTGGTAGAGATTGGATTCACACTAACAAGTGGGTGCCTTCCTCTTTGCATCAGAAGATAATGATGGCCTTGGGCAATGGAGAGACAGAGGAAATCGATGCAGATCCTCAACCCTTCATAGCTTGTGCAGACTTCGCAGTGGCCAAATTGTATATTGAATGAGTTACACCACTCAGTATACTGAGAAAACCTGATGGATCAGCCGAAGTGACGGCTGATGAGGAATTGGCGCACCTGAAGCACTTAGTCCAGGAAAGTGCTGATGAAGAGTTTGTCGTTAAGGATGACAATGATGCCTAGTTTTAGGCCAAGAGATGAAATCCAGAAGGCCAAATCTCTGGCTTTAATTAAGTTTTCAGCATTGGACATACAGTCAATAGTCCAGAAAGTGCAAGAACAAGAGAAAGAAGCCATAATAATTGGTTGGAAGAAGGAGCAGCAACAGGTCAGATGCTTGGCCTTGGATAAATACTATGCTTTGGATATTGAAATAAAAATCCAAGAGATACAAGAGGAGGATGCCTTGTGGAATGACTTTGTCTATGAGGAGGAGAGTAAGGATGTCGAACCAAAGAAACTGGGAGCAGAACAAAGCAAGGAGATTGCTTCGAAGTTAGAAGGAATCAAAGAAGGAATATCAGTAAGTTTTCAGAAACAAGATCCCTTGGAAGAAGTAAATCTAGGGAAAGGTTCTACACAATAGCCCACCTATATAAGTGCTTGGTTGAATGCTCTTGACAGGGACCAGTTGTTGGTTGTTTTGAAGAAATATAAAGATTGTTTTGCATGGTCTTATAATGAACTACCAGGATTGGATAGGATATTAATAGAACATAGGCTCCCTATGAGGCCTAATTTCAAGCCATACAAGCAAAAATCAAGAAGAATGAGTCCAGAAGTGATTCAGAAAGTTAAGGAGGAAATTCTTAGACTCCTCAAGGTAGGCTTTATTAGGACAGCTAGGTACGTTGAGTGGTTATCCAATATTGTGCCTATAGTTAAGAAGAATGGTAAAATGAGAGTATGCATCAATTTCAGAAACTTGAATCTAGCAACTCCAAAAGATGAGTATCCTATGCCTATAGTAGATTTGTTGGTAGACAGTTTAGCAGGGCATCAAGTTTTATCAATGATGGATGGGCATTCTGGTTATAACCAAATCTATATTACATAGGAGGATATCCACGAGATAGCATTAAGATGTCCTGGGAATATTGGCACCTTCGAATGGGTCAAAATGCCATTTGGCCTAAAGAATACTGGAGCTACATATCAGAGGGCTATGAACAGTATCTTTCATGACCTCATTGGAGGGTATTTAGAGTGTTATATTGATGATATTGTAGTAAAATCCCAATCCATGGAGGAACATTTGTTTCACCTAGAAGCAGCTTTCGAAAGAATGAGAAAGTTTAAGTTGAAACTCAATCCTCTTAAATGTGCTTTTGGCGTATCATCTAGAAACTTCTTGGGCTATGTAGTACACAAGAAAGGAATACAAATTGACCAAAATAAAGTCAAAGCCATCATTGAAGCTAGACCTCCATTAAGTAAGAAAGAATTACAAAAGTTCCTTGGACAGGTTAATTTCCTTCGAAGATTCATTTCTAATACTGCAGGGAAAACTAAAGTATTTTCTTCCGTATTAAGGCTAAAAGATAAAGAGGAGTTTGTATGGACAACAGAGTATCAAACTGTTTTCGAAGGAATTAAAGCCTACTTGGCCAACCCTCCAGTGCTGATGCCACCAAAGGGTGATAAGTCCTTGAAATTGTATATAGCTGCAATAGAGGATTCATTGGGAGCTTTCTTAGCCGAAGACAATGAAGAAGGCAAGGAGCAAGCTGTTTATTGCCTTAGTAGATTTCTAAATTCTTGTGAATATAAATACTCAGCTGTAGAAAAGCTATGCCTTGCATTGTATTTTGCTGCAATGAAATTAAGATACTATCTTTTGCCTACAACTGTATTGGTAATTGCAACCACAGATTTGGTTAAATATATGTTATCTAGACTCATGTTGAGGGGACGAATTGGCAAATGGATACTAGCTTTATCAGAATTTCATCTAGAATATGTCCCTCAAAAGGCAGTAAAAGGACAAGTTTTAGCTAATTTTTTGGTAGACCATCCATGTCAAATGAAAAGCCAAAAGATAATGGAACTTGGTATGGCTAGTATTGAACCATGGCAAATGTGGTTTGATGGATCAAAAGCTAATGGTCTAATTGGAATTAGTGTAGTAATTAAGTCACTACAAGGAGTAGAAACCACGTATGGTTTGAGAGTGGTTGAAATTACTTGTTCCAATAATCAAGCTGAATATGAAGCCTTAATAATGGGATTGGAAATACTTATTGGATTACAAGCTCATGCAGTTGACATATTTAGAGATTCTCAATTGGTAGTTAACCAAGTGAAAGGGATTTTCAAATGTCAAAGTATAAGCGTGTTGCCATACTATGTTGTTGCATTACATCTGCTTTCTCAATTTCAGATAGCAAATGTAACTCATGTCCCAAGATTCTTGAATAACAAAGCTAATGATATGGTTCAGAAAGCTTCGAATTTCAAGAGAAGAGATAATACGCAAAGGGACATAAGCCAAACAACATATCAGAAATTAATACCACCCTTAAATAAACGGAATGTGGTCCTGGAAGTCAATCATAATGACTTACAAGAACAAGATTAGAGGCATCCAATAATGCAGTATCTGGCGGGTCCATCTTTGAAGGCCAGCAAAAAAATTAAATTGCAGTCTATGCAATACATAATGTATGGAAATACTCTCTACAAAAGAGGGGGAAATAGGTTATTGTTGGAATGTTTAGGCCCAAAGGAAGCATTGACAACTATGGTTGAGGTTCATGAAGGTATCTGTGGTGCTCATCAGCCCGAAGTGAAAATGAGATGGTTGCTTCGAAGGCATTCCTACTATTGGCCAACTATCCTTAAAGATTGCATAGAATATGCAAGAGGTTGCCAGGCATGCCAAAAGCATGGCACAATAAGGCATGTGCCCATAACTGACCTGCATACAGTTGTGAAGCCTTGGCCATTTAGAGGATGGGCCATGGATATGATGGGGAAAATACACCTACCCCCTTCGAAGTATCATTGCTTCATCTTAGTGGCCACTAATTACTTCACCAAATGGGTCGAAGCTAAGCCATATAAGGCTGTAGACCAGACTGAAGTCATTAGATTCATTAAGGATTTAATCCATAGATTTGGCATCCCACAAATTATAACTGTTGATAATGGGACTGTATTTAATGGGAAAATGATAAAGTCTTTTGTAGCAGAGTTTGGAATTAGCCTTGTTAATTCCACCCCCTATTATGCACAAGCCAATGGTCAAGCTGAATCATCCAATAAGTCTTTGAAAAAAGGAATACAGAAAGTTGTGGAAGACAATCCTAGGGATTAACATAACTTATTATTGGATGTATTATGGGCTTATAGGACTTCTCCAAGGTCAAGCACATGAATCACTCCTTATGCCTTAGTATATGGGCATGATGCAGTGCTACCTGTGGAAATTAATGTTAAGTCCTTGAGGGTGAGATGCCAGGATCAATTAGATTTTGAACAATACCATCAGAGTATGTGCTTGGAGTTAGAGAGTATAGATGAAGCTAGAATTCTGGCATTAAATAGCATTCTTTTCCAAAAGAAGAAGACAACCAAAAACTATAATAAGAAAGCCAAATACATTGGCTTTGATGAAGGTGATCTGGTATGGAAGACAATAATCTCAATAGGGATTAAAAGCCATAAGTTTGGCAAATGGTCACCTAACTGGAAAGAACCATATCAAGTTCATAGAGTCCTGTCTTTTGGAGCATATCATTTGAGAAATTTGAATGGATATATACATCCCAAAAAGATTAATGGCAGATATTTGAAGCCTTATTATCCAACCGTGTGGGAAACACAAAGAATAGAATAAGTGCTAAATAAAAGAACATGAGAACACTTCAAAGATAAATAAGAATTTATTTCATAAAGAGTCAAATACATGTAGTCATAGATTGGCCCAAAAGTTAATATAGTATTTAAATTGTTCTTTTTATAATAGATGCTCTATTCTTGAGGGATGGAAACAATTGAATGGCTGTAGTCATCTCTTGCTTTCGATCAGTTAGCTCTTGATTAGTGATTTGCAGCTTGGTAGCAGTCCGATCCAAAGCTTGGTTAACTGTTGATAATTCTTCCTTAAGTTGAGCTTTCTTTTCCAACAGTTGAGCTTGAAATTGGGAGACAGAGGAATGTTGCTCCTTCAATTCTGACACCTCAGTATGTACTTTGGAAACAAAGCTCTGATCCTTCACCAATTTCTCCTCCGCAGCCTTGGTAGCATGGCAAATGTTGATGTAAAAATCAATAGTGGCTGCTGCCTGAGATAAATAACTTGAGACAGCCATGCCGGATTGCTCAATAACCTTGCAACACTAGAGGAAGCCATCTTTAATTATAGGCCTTTGTAAGGCTTCGAAAGGAATCCTCGAAAGAGATACCAGCAGCTCCAGACAACTGTCCAAGTCTATCAAAGGCAAGGAAGTCTTACTACTGGAGGAAGAGCTCTCAAAAATTTCTAGCAGAGAATCAGCTAGAACTAATGGCTCAGTCTCATTGCTAGTTAGTGGAGAGGTGGAAGGTATGTCAAAAAGACTAGCTAGTCTAGCCTAAAAAATGTCCACCTCATCCATTGACATGGAAGGTGCAGAAAGAGCTCTGGTAGAAGGAAGAAATGATTGCATAGGAATCGGAGAAGAAAATGGAGTATCCTTAGCAGTCTTTATGGTTTTTGCTACCAGTTGGTCAAGAGAAGAAGGACTGGAGCTAGGCAAAGGTAATGGATGATGGATTAGAGAGCTACCAGTACCTTCAATGTGAGAGTCAGCTACCATCAAAGATGAAGTGGCAGCTAGAATTTCCTTAGGAAGGGGAAGAGAACAGTGCTCGAGGAAAATCAAATTGAGAAAAATCAAAAGACAAACGAGGGAGATATGGAGTTAAGCCAAAGGGAAAAAGAGCAGGAATACTTGGCCTCAAGAAGGGTATGGAGAATATAGGGCCAGCAAGTGGGAGAATTATCTGAATGGGCTCCACATCTTGAGGTTGTTCAACTTTGACTGAAACTAATGGAGTCCTTATTGGAAGAATAGGCAAAGTAGTTGTGGCTGCAAAAGAAGAAATACAAAACAATGTCAAGCCTCAGCATTGAGAATTTGAGAAAGATGAATAAAAGTACAAAGGAGCTTACTGGTTTCAGAAGTAATGGCTATGATTGGGAAGCTGCGAAGAGTATAATGTCCAGCAGCTTGCTGTTTCCTTGCAACCTCTTTCTGGAGTGCATCAGCGGCGACAACTTTATCCCTGAGCATTTGCTGTTGCTTCCTCTTCTCAGCCCTTTGAAATACAATAAGCTCTTTGGAATGCTCTGCTTGCATTGCTTTAACAGATGCTTCATGGATAGGATCTCCAGTGAAATTAGCAAGAGAGACAGTTATCTTCTTTCTTCTTTTTAAGGGTGTCTCTTGCTCTTGATCTGCCTCTTCTTCTTCTGCTGCCTGAACCCCAGGTGCTTCCTCTTCAGGATCAAGTAAAAGCTTCTTTTTCTTTTGTTGATGTTTGCTCCTGAGAAGATTTAAAGCTTGGATCTTTTAGGGAGAATCTCCCTGTGAGGCACCCGCACCACCTTCAAAAAGAAGAACTAGAGGTAAGGCTAAAAGCATTATAAAGAAGAAGAAAAGAGAAGAAATAAGAGTATATACATTTCTTCGAAGCAGCTCGAGTAACTCTAGGAGGAGTTGAGGCAGTTGGAATAGATTGTGTGGTGGAAGGCACAGGAACTGAAGTGGTAGGAGCAGTGAAAGAGGTGACAACTCCAACTTCTTTAGGTTTGGCTTGGGGCACATCCAGCACCATTAATAGGTCTTGAGGAGGAATGGCCAAGTATACCTCCGTATTGGTCACCCACCAATTTTGGCACCTTTTCAATAGGTTACCTTGAGGAATGAAGGGAATATACTCAAACTCAATCAAGTTTTGTATAAATTTAGAAGTGGCTTCTTCTAGTCTGGATCTTCGAACCTTTAAATCCCTGTTGGGAAGACTTAAATTGGTTTGGCTGCAGAGAGGTATTAGGACCCCCTTGTGAGAGGCCAAATTTCCTAGCAAATTGAGCAGGACAATAAGGCTCAGCAATGCACTTGTAAGCTCTGGGGTTCATAGTCTCAATGAATAACTCTTTGGGGATCAGAATAGAGGCCCATATGTTCTTGTGATGAGGTGAAGAACAGAACCTATCACTTAGAAAGTTTTTCAACTAAGATGGGCCAATGGTAGTAGGTTCGAAGGGACGAAAGCTGTAAGAAAGAAGGGAAGCTGAAAGTTGGCGGAAGAAGGAGAAGTAAAAAGCAAAGGTAGAAGGATAGAGTGAAGCGTTGGCTAGCCTCATGCCATGAGTAGTGGGGTTCGGCTCAAAAAATTTAAGGTTGCGTTTGGTAGAGTTTTGTAAATATGATTTGAGAGTATGAGTTGTATTTTGAGTTTGTGAGTTGTAGAATTATCATTTGAGTGTAAAAAATTTGTTTGGTTATGATTTTTGAATAGAATGTTAAATTGAGTTTTGAATTGAGTGTGGAATTGAGTTTTGAAAGTTTGATTTGACATGTAAAGTAAGAAAATTTGTTTGGTTATGAGTTTTGGAAAGAGTTTTCAAAACTTAATTCAAATTGTTATAACTCATAATAAAACATACTACTTTTACACTATTGAAAATTCTAATTAACACTCATAACCAAACTCTTTTTAAAATTCAATTAAAAAAATTTAGTCATTAATCAATTTTTTAATTGAAAATACTATAAAGGAAATAATTTTTTTTCAAAATAAATATTCAAAAAATTTAAATCATAAATATTTAAATAATCTAAAAAATTTAACAAGTAGAAAATTAAAATAAATATTCAAAAAATTTAAATCTTAAAAATTTTAATAATTTAAATATTCAAAAAATTTAAATAATTTAAAATGTTAATATTTTAAATTTAAAAACAACTATACACTCAAATCGTAACCAAACACATAAAATAAAACTCAATTAAGAAATTATTTTTAAAATTCATAACCAAACACATAATTCGAAACTCCATACTACTTTCACAACTCTACACTCAAATCATAACCAAATATATAATAAAAAAACTAAAATATTTAAAAATATTTTTATAAAATAGAGTTTGAATTTATTTTTATAAAATATTTTAAAATTTAAAAAATTAAAATCGTAATATTTTGGAATTAAAATATTTAAAAATATTCAAAAAACTAAAAAATTAAAAAAATCGTAACATATTTAAATAATAATTATTTAAAATATTAAAATATTGATTTGAATTGAGTTTTGAAAAGAGTTTTGAATTATGTGTTTGGTTATGAGTTTTGAAAAGTAATGATTATGTTTTGAATTGAGTTTTGAGAAATGGTTATAAAATTATGATTTGAAAGCTAAAAACAAACAACACACTCAAATCAATGAATGGAACTATAATTTGAATTGCCTACCAAACGGAGCCTAAGGCATTTAGATTGTAGCTCAGAAAAATAAGCAAAAAGCAAAAGCTGAAGTATCCAAAATGGACCCCCTTGATTGGCATCCAAGGGTTTCTTACAAAAAAGAGAATAGGCTCTATATATGTGACCTATAACGTATGGAGCTAAGGTCACATTTTTCTGTAAAACAAGGACTTTGGCAAGAGGGGCGAATTCAGGCATGATTCTTTGAGAAGAAGTGCAGAAAAAGAATTTCCAAAGCTAATATAGTATGAAAGAGAAGAATTCCCTATCAGTCACAGGGCCCTCCCTTTTATTCTCAGCCTTGACAAAGTCACTATACGATGAGTTAAGAGAGTGGAGGAAAAAAGGGGTTGGTAGGTCAGGGTAATTTGGTCCAAAGGGGATTCCAATGGGGGATAATCCTAATAGATGGTAGATATCAAGAACAGTAGGGGCCATCATCCCACATTTGAATTAAAAGAAATTAAAAGCAGAATTCCAAAAGTAAAGGGCAACAGGTATTAAGAAAGGGTCCTCTGCGATAGTGAACCTGGATAATTGAAGGGCATCGAAAAGGCAGAGCTCTTGAAGGTCCAGAGTCCTATCAGGGACAACCCGATCATACCATTCTTACCACTCTGGTCTTACCATGGGCCAGCAGCGATGGGGGCGGTTCATCCTCCAGCTTCCCCAGTCAAGACCACCTTCGTAAAGGAGACAATGGTTTTCTAGATGTGGATATAGAGCTGGAAGCTCAATAGGAATCTCTTTGAAGATGGGCCCAAGCACATACTCTTGCTACTCATAAAGGAGGGGAATGAAGATGCGTCCGTCAATGGTGCTTTTCTCACCTGCCTTATACTTTTCACACTCTTCGGCAATAATCATTTTCAAGGTCACAGATGGACTCACACGCTCCATAACCGGTATTTTCAACGAAGAAGAAGCCATTGATAGAAAGCTTTCTCAGAGGATGAAGTTGGGAAAGAGAGTAGAGAGAAGTGGAAGGTCGGTAGAGATAAAAGGTTTGTGCGATAGACAACTAGGTGAATTCTGAGCACGAAATAAAAGGGTTTTAAAACTTTTGTGTCTGAAAATATACCCGGTCGTGTTACACGGACGGAATTCATGAAAAGTACTAAAAATACGGATGCGAAAGGTTTCCCTCAATGTTGGTAGTTTTGGAAAGAAATATATCTCAAGTACTAATATCAGCTTCGAAATACAGCATTTGACTTTGAAGCCAAATTTTGGCGCCGAGATCCGATAACAAATAGCTTTGAAGGCAAGGAGCCGACTTCGAAGCATATTCCACGCCTAAGGATGTAAGAATGCTCAAGTATTTGTTTACTTCAAAGGAATTAAAGACCTGTTTTAGGTTTCTTAATGAGAGTAATATCCTTCGAAGAAAAACTTGAGATCCCTTAAGGATGGGAATTGTTGTTCGAAGTATCAAAACCAATAGTTGGTTTGATAATATATAGAAAAGATTGCTTTTTCGGACTAAAATAGTGCAGCCTTCGAGAAGGGCTTCCATATTTTTGAAAGTATGGACTGTTGTTCAAAGCAAAAAGGGTCAATTTAAAACTGATTGATCGTACTAACCATGACCATATGTTGGATATGATTAAAACAAGCTTTAAGGGGCAAGGTTGTTAAATTCGAAGCACTGATTCTAAATAGAAATCAACAAAAAAATTGTCGACTGTATTCCATGAATTGGAAAAATTCAAGTTGGTTTTTCAGTGTTTCATTTGAGATGATTGAATCCAGATTCGAATGATAAGATTGTGGAGTTCGAAGCCCTAAATTTGCTTATAAAGACAAAAAGAGATAAAGTCAAACCATGCCAAACAAAGAGAAAAGTCTTAACTATATTGAAACAAAAGCAATTACATCAAAAGGCCCTTGTTGGGTACAAATTCGAGTTCATAAAAGTAAGGCATAGAATAAATAACAAGATCATGGAATTTAGTCCAACTATGGTTAATAAATTTATGATCATTTTTTATTCTATCATCTATTTTCTCCATGTTTGGCTGCTGAAGTTGATGTGCTCTTACTTGATAAAAGAGTTCTTCAGCCTTTATTTCGAACGCTGTTTCTTTTAACCCTTGTTTCCGCTCGTCCATATCTAAGTCATCCCAGTACGTAGAATCTTTATTCTTGAAATTATCATATTCTTCAATGAGGTTCTCTGCTTCGTACTGGGTATGAATTCGAAGGGATGAAAGTTGGTTCAAAGATTAGGTGGTGGCCACAGAAGTCCGGTGCCAATGGAGAAGCAACGGGAGTTGGTCCAAAAACATTTGAAGTTTTGCTTGGACGATGGGGTTGAGGACGTGACCCCAAGTCATAATATCACAAGCCCATCGAAGGTTCTTGAGAGGGATATTGTCTTCAAGAATATTGAAAGGCAAGTGAGAAAACGCCGTAAGCAGAAGTTGGGCTTGCTTTCGTTGAGCTGGAGTAGGAGTAGGTGGGGGCTTATAAGGAGGAAAAACCTTGTCCGCAGAAAGGGTAAGCCTCAGTCTCTCTGTCCAGCAGGGATTTTCTGGAGAAAGAGGTATAGAGGCTTCCATTTCGAAAGAAGGAGAAAATTGGGGGGCATTAACACAATCAAGCCAGTCAGAAGAGCAAAGCCTCGCTTTCTGGGCTAAGAACGATGGGTTATACCCTTGTGCCTCTTCTGGGTGTCGGGTAGCTTGTACTGTCTTTGTAGACATGGAGGATGTGTACCATGCTACAAGCAGATTGTCCTCTAAACTGCGTCGACGGTCGATAGGCATGTAAGGATAAACCACCGAACTTCGAGCATTAGAAGGAAATTCTAGAGGATCAGTGAACTCGACAAAGTGAGGATTAACTTGCTTCCTTAACTCACATGCCTCAAGTTCCGACCAACTTCTCCAACCAGAAGCCCCAGTGGAAGATGAAGCCACAGCCTCATCCCATGCAGAAGATTGTGGATTAGAAGAAGAACTTCCCATATCCATATTTGCAAATTTCTGAATCAAAGGATTGTGGACAGTGTGTTCGTAGTTCAAGGGTTGATAATTTGCAAAAGCTTCTATGACTTGAATATAGAAAGGTGGGTAAAGGTGGCTAATCAATGCATGAAGATTCTTTCGAGGGCGAATGGTATTATCAAACAACTCTTCATATGCTTGATCGAGATAAGAAAAGGTCTGTTTATCCATTGAATTGGACTTTTCGAATACTGAGATTGTGAGTTTGTTTAAGGGATCAAAGAGGAGTTAATGCAAAGGTTCATCAATGAATGACGGTTGTGTTTTTAAAAATGCAAAGCCCATGCACGTTCTAAAAACGTGGATAAAAGACTTTGATCCACTAATATCACCAAGTATTGGGTATATTAGTGCGGGAGGTAATGTTGGCTACATATTTTGTATAAGCCAATTACAATTCAATGCGTGGCAAAATAAGGGCAATATGGGTAGACTATTCAAGTTTTCGATCATGATCGTACACGTGGCAGTTAGTATTGGTTCTTACAAGATCTGCGTAGCACTGGATCAGCAAAGAGATGCAAAGTGATGTGGCTTCAACGGTTACTCACATTCAAATTCAAAATCAGGAGGGAAGCCTAACTGCAAGTGATGGCATAGTGAAGCTAACTATAAGGCAACATGATCAGGGATCATGAAGGAACAATTCGACGGTCAGAAGTGTAGTTTGATTGTCATCCTTGAGAAGTATAAATAGCAGAGAAGGCCCCAGAAAAAGGCCCAGACTCAGATCCAAGAAACCAGTTTTATCTACTTTATTTCCTTTCTAGTTTTACATTTCCTGTTCTTTGTATTTCTGTACTTTAAAATTCCTACACTACACTTCGTTTATAGGAGTAGTTTCAAGTAAATTGTTGCTGTAAACCTCTACGAGTCTGGATTGGATCATTGTAAGTCTTTCGTTTACTTAATGAAATACTGTAATTGTGCTTCATTTAATCATTGTTAGTTTATTCCTCCTAAGTAAAGCCACTAGTAAAAGTCCTCTTTATTGAGGCTGAAAGAACTAAAACACAATCGTCTGATAATTGGTTGGCAATTAAATTTCTGTAAGAACTGATTGATCCTTACTGGCACGCTCACAATTACAAAAATAACATTCGAAAGCCAAAAAGACAACAGTATTATAGAGATCCTCATAACTGATATTGTCAATATTCATTATTAAAATTAGACGATTTTTTTGGAAAAAAATACTCTTCAGCCAAAAAATAAAAATAAAAATTCCTTTGTAATCAAAATGGTATAAAGCAAATACTTTAGCAATCAAAAGTGTATTTAAACCCCTTTTTATTTTTAATTTTTTGGTTGAGGTGTAAGTTTTTGTTTAAAGCGTAGTCATGGTTATGACAATGAAAATGTGAGAAGAAATATATTGACAAACTAGGCCCATGAAGTCTGCTGGCCAAACCAAGATTGAGCCCAACTAATAAGACAAGAACGCCCAACTACGAGATTGTGGGTCAGGAACAAAGGCTGGCCCATTTTTAAAAAAGGGAAAATTACAGACACACCCTTGGAGGTTTACTTAAATTACGAATTACCTTTTGTGGTTCTAGAAATTATATTATGTTTTTAAGGTTTCTAATTTCATAACAAATAGACTTTTTTATTAATAAATTATCAAGTTAATTAACAATTTTTAATATATTAAAATTTTATTGAAATTAATAATTTATATAATTTTATTATTGTCTAGGAAAACAGTTAAAAATTTTATTTTTTTAGTTAATTCTATTAAATAAAAAATTCTGACAAAGTGTTATTTGTAATTTTCTAAACTATAGGGGCAATTTGTATTTTAATCATTCCTCAAAGAGTGTATGTGTAATTTACCCTTAAAAAAAAAACTATTCTATTGTAAACAACCCACATTTTATTAGTTTTCAGATAAATTATTTAGGGAAACTTACCGGTAGGTCCATACACAAAATTTATCTAATCCAAAAAAAATAGATATATATTTGTACAAATTAGTTCTACATATTTTTAATTACTACAACGAAATGCACATTTGGCGACCAAAATTAGCGACTAACAAAAATTTAGTCACCAAAAGTTGTGGAATTGGTGACCAAAATTTTTTTTAGTTGGCAAAAGTACAATATTTAGCTACTATTTTTTTTAGTTGGAGTATATTGATTATTGGTGACTAAAAAAAAGATTTAGTCGCTAAAAATACCAGAATTGGCGACAAAAAAAATATTTTAATCGCCGTATATTGAGTTTTGGCTACTAAAACCATTTAGTCGCCAAATGTAAAATAAAAAATTATTTTTTATTTTTGGCAACCAAAAGTTTGGTCGCCAAAAACATATTTTCAGCCCAAAAAAAAAAAAAAATTTAGTTGCCATATATTGAGTTTTGGCTACTAAAATCATTTAGTCACTGAATGGAAAATAAAAAATTATTTTTTTATCTCTGGTGACCAAAAACATATTTTTAGAAACAAAAAAATATTTTAGTCATCGTATATTTGAGTTTTGACTACTAAAACCATTTAGTTGCCGAATGGAAAATAAAAAATTATTTTTTATCTATTTGGTCGCCAAAAACTTATTTTCAGCGACAAAAAGAAAAAATTTAGTCGCCAAAAAACTAAAATATTTTGAAGGGAGACATTTCAAATTTTGGATGGATTTATAAAATTAATTGACGACTAAAAATATTTAGTTGCTAATGTTGTAATATATATATATATATATATTTGGTTCCAAACCACAAACCAGCGCCTCTGTTTCTCTCTTTAGCACCTCTGTTTCTCTCTCTCTCTCTCTCTCTCTCTCTCTCTCTTTCCCTTTTCGTTGCTCATCTCCTTTCTCTCTCTCACCACCGCACCTCCGTTGCTCCCCCTTACAGTCGCGGGCAATAGAAGCACCGATTTACCTAGATTTGCCCTATTTTCTCTCTCTAAAATCTCTCTATATTCGTATATCTGTCTATTTATCAACGACGAGACCGATGATGTGTCGAAGATTGCGACGACGATAAATCAAGAGAAGGCGAGGAAACTAAATGGAACGCTTCTCAGTATGAAGCTATCCTCAAAGGAGGTGAACAAGTCACTTTTGTTCTTGAAGAGATTGCCAAGCTTGTAATTACTTCTCTCCTCAATTCTCTTGATATTCTTTGTTAATTTTTTGCCCTTAAAACCCTAAACCCTCTATTTTTTACTAGAAACTGAGTCTGTTTACCTTCAAGTGTTTCTTGGTTGAATGATTTTTGTATTTTCTTTTATTCATATTCAATTAATTTTCAAGTTCCATGGATGCCCATTTCAGACTTTCTAGATTGTTGATTGGACAGCTTGGTTTACTTGCAAGCTATAGCATGGATAAACCCTAAACCCTTTTCTTTAATTGGGTGTTGCTTACACCTAATTTGCTTGTTTTAAAATGTTGGAGGTTTTTCTTGAATAATCTGAAGTTTCTCCATAATAAGATGCATATTAATTTAAAATTGATTATTTGGGGCGATGTGGGTCACAGTCGGTAGTTTCTCGTTATCATCTGCAAACACATTTCAGGTTGTACCTAAGATAATTAGAGGGCCAACAAACATGTAAGGAAATACAGGGTATAGTTGCCAAACAAAAATATGAATGCTTGCTTAAAGTTTCTTATACGCCGGTGGCTCAGTTGCCGAGGATCGATGCGTAGCTCACGCAATTGCAGTATGTGGTGGCCAAGTATTCGGTTTTTGGAAATGGTAATCAGCCTCTGGATGATAAGGACTTTGATCAATTCATGGTGAGGCTCTTCACTTGGTTCATACTTGTATGTATGTCTGTATAATTTCTCTTTATGTGTATGATTATATGTAGGTTTTGTTCAAATTTGATTGTTTAGTTATTGCAATATGATGTGATTTATCAAATTAGAACAATAGTTTGATGTTTGGTTTATCATTCTTTGTCTAATTTTAAACATAAGTTAATTAATTTGGAAAAAAAACTTGAAACATAAATAATCAAAGTGAAAAAAAAAAAGGACTTCAAGGACTAAAATCAGAACAGGGCCAAACATATAAAAATCCTCAACTAGATTTTGGTTAGTGGGTGATGTAGTTTTTATCACAGAGATAAAGAAATTTTATGTGAACTTGTGTAGCTAATTACTAAATAACATGTTTGTTTATTTACATATCTAAATTATGCAGTAAACCTTGAAAATGGAGGAGAGTGTGCTTAGCCCGGCTTTGGAGGGAATGATGAATGTCAAGTCTTACAGAGGAGAACTGTTGACAGAGCCTTTCTTGGATGTCTGCAAACACATATTGCCTATTCCAGGTGTGATTTTCTTTTCCTTTTGGTAATTTTAGCTAGAGAATAGCTTCAATCAAGAAGAGTTTTCATAGTTTGTTTTATTGTTGCTCAAACCATATAGTTTTTAATTAGAATTTTCTAGATTTTGTGTGCACTTGGAAGTTATTTTCATAGTTTTATGCGTGTTTGGCAGAAATGCAAAACGGACTTCCGAGCATTAAAAGTCCTTCCAAAGATTTCATGATTGCTTGGTGAGTTTATGTATGCGAGCTTTTCTAAAAAGTGCATGCTTCTAAAAGTTCGTTCAGTGAAAGCTTCATTAGGTGGCTTTTACAGTGACTTCTCATGAAATCTAATTCTCATTTAAATAAAACTATTAAATGGCGATGTCGTCCCTATAATAATACTGACCTACATCACCTTCATTGTCATGAATTTACATTTCTTTGGACTTTTTGGGAAAATTACTAGAATATTCAAAAATGAAATTTTCATATAGCACTTTTAGAAAGTGCACTTACCTAACATAATTGTATATCAAGAGGACTTTTCTTGAATGACTTCCTTTAAAGTCCATTCTACAAAAGCCCTTGCTTTATGGAGAAGTTGTCCCAAACAGCATTACTATTCTTTTTCTATGGTTTAAACGGATTTTTTATTGGATAAGAAAAAGGAAAAACTAAAACCAAAAAACAAACAAAGAAAAACTAAAAAGAAGTTTTGAATAAAGCATGATCTTGCATTTCCAAATGCAAACATTTGTCAATGTCAAAACATTGCTCTCTTTTGTAATTTCCTATGCTGATATGCTTTGCCTTCGGAGTTATATTTGTCTATAAACTTGCTCTTAAGTCCTTTTTTGGGCCTTTGGCTTGGTAATCCACTAAACTTTTTTTAATTTCCGATGTCAGACAAATTTGGAGCTGCAATGATGGTTGTGAAATCTAATATTGGTGGTAATATATCAGTAAGATACTTTTCTTTTTAATTTTCGCTTATATGCTCGTCTACATTCAATTAATTATAATCCTCTTCAATAAAAATAAATAAATAAAAGTTAACATGTCACAATATGCCAATTTATGATCGGCAAAAGATGGTAAAGGCAGTACTGGGTAGATAATGAATTTGTTCTTTGTTGTCCTAATAATGTTAGTTTAAAACATGGTCTTTAAGTCTTGTACTGGCTAGAAATTTGTCGAGCTCAATTTTGAAGATTTTGGATTTGGGTTTCTATATATTTTGTTTGACGAAGTCTAATTAGAAAACATAAATGCTGACCTACATTATATACATCTCTCTAGTCAAATAAAGTATAATGAAATTTCTGCAACCTCACATTATGTTTTCAATACTGAAGGTTGTGGAACTGTAGTGCCTTCAATATTCAAGATTTGTGAAAATGCAAACTGCCAAAAGTAACAAAATTTGATGAAAACTGTTGAAGGATTTTGATTATGAAACAATTAGGATCATGTTGTATACTAGTGAGAAAAGAAAATTTTGGAAACATTGAATGTAATTGTCAAACTAGAGTTTACCAGGCAGGCATGGGGTTCAATTTGGAGGTTGTATAAATTTTCAACAAAACATAAACATTAAAATGATCTTAATGGGATTATATGCAGAGTATAATATATCTAATTTATTAATTTTAATTGTAGAATTGTTATAATTTGCAGAGTATAATATATCTAAATTATTAATATTATAATTGTTATAATTTGTAACGTCAATATTATTGAATACGTGCTAATGGTTATTTTATTTTTCTTTTTTTTATAGATTGCTTTTGCGTGGGCTATTGTGGATGTGTATGAAGAGCATTTGTTCTGTATATAGAAGACATTTATTTGGAACAATCGTCTGTTTTGGAAATCTAGTGTTTTTGTATGTAATATTTAATTTAAATGGATTATACTTGGTTTGTATGGATTTATATGATATTTGGAATATGATGTTACAAGTTAAAGTTTTTGAATAATTGATAATGAAATGGGTATTATTCATAATGGATTTATATTATAAATGATAGATGTGTTATTCTGTATATGTACAGGTTACAGGTTGCATTGATAGTGAAATGCATATAATTTAGAAATTAATGAAAAATATTCAATTTGTGCATTTTAAAAAAATTTATAAATAGAGCTTGAGCTTTTGGCGACTAAACATTTATCCAAAAAATAAAAAGGAACTTATTGGCGACTAAACAGTTAGAAGCCAAAAAAAAAAAGAGAAAGTTTTTGGTGACTAAAAAATTGGTAGCCAAAAAGGAGTATCACATTTTTAGCGACTAAAAAATTGGTAGCTAAAAAACTAAAGATGGAAAATATTTTCTTTTTGGTGACTAAATATTTTCTTTTGGGCGACTAAAAAAAAAATTAATCGTCAATACCTTTCCCGACAATCATCTAGCAACAAAGTTGGCGACCAAAAAATTTAGTTGGCAAAAATCTTTGGCAAGTAAAAAATGACTTTTGGGGACTAAAAATTTAGTCACCAAAAGTATAATTTGTTACCAAAAAATTATAGTTTTTTTTTAATATAATTTAAAGACGCTGTTAAATCCCACCACCACTGGACTGTGGTCAAACGGTCACCGGAGACTTGCTGAAATGTTCAACATCACCGGGAAGCTACTAGAGTATCGTCAGAGTATTTTAAACATCACTAGAAGTCGCTGGAATGTCGAAAACATTTGTTGGACGTAAAAAATATCGTTAGAAACTCATCGGAATGTTTAGAATATTACTTGAAAAAAATAAATAGAGAAATTATAGTGAAAAACATAGCAAAATGTGCTAAATATTAATAAACTGAAAGAAAAAAACAAAATATGACAACAACAAATAGCAAAAATGGAATATATATATATATTATTTTTCAATATTTCTGTTAAGCAAATGGTCTCCAATATTGATCAAATAGAAAATCAAGTTTTGAAATTGTAAAATGTTACAGTTTTAAAGTATGATTCTATTAAGCATTTATCCTTATTAATCAAACTAAAAAATATGTTATGAAACTGTAAAATTTTACAATTTTAAAGAATGTTATGAAATTGCAAAATTTTATAGTTTTAAACCATGATTCATTTCAACACCAAAAAAAATTGAAATTGAAAAATATTATAGTTTTTATGACTTATAACTAAAACTCGAAAACAACTTGTTCAGAATTTGAAAATTATCTCCATTAAAATAGAAAAAAAGAAGTGTGTAGCAGAGAAAATGTAGAAAAACTGAGAGATCGAAGAAGAGAGACAGATATAGAGAGAGAATTGTACTCCGGCAATTATTTTTTATTTAGATCTAGTCGAATCTGATGTGGATCTGAATAGATTTACTTATCTTCTTCCTTGTAAACTTATCTCATTTATCGTCAGTAAGGGTAAAGCAAGGAGTTAGTGGTCGGTGGTTGTCGATAAATCCCAATCGATGGTGGTCGTCGGTCGTTAGTGATTATATATCAGAAAGAGAAAGAGAAAAAGGTAGATGTAGTTATCTATCGTTGAAAATCAAAAAGAGAAAGAAATAGAATAACGAAGGCACATAGAAAGAGAAGAAGAAAAATGCACACAAGACTTTTGGGTACAAACAAAAAGTTGTGGGACTAAATAGAGCACACCTTTTTCAAAGAGGACTTGTGAGTTGTTACCCCTATAGGTTTAGCGTCATAACTGGCTAGTAATCCTTGGATTACCAAAGGCCTCTGTACAGAGTAACATAGAATTAAGGAGCTAGCAGAAGCAGATAGATAAAACATGCGTAGTCCAATAAGCTGTGTAGACATACATGAGACAGATAATTTAAAAGTTTATAAACGCACACACATGTGACATCATACATACATTAGTCGTATGTCACTCTTATACACAGATAAACCAAAAGTAGGACTTAGCCCAGTGTACAGATAAACAGAAACTTGTCTATATTCTAAAGAAAACAAAGTCTTAAAACTTAATTCATAAAATACGACTATTAGACTTATTCCGAAACCTCATCGAGAGGCATAAAGGTTGGCCGACAAAACGGAATTCCAGGCAATCATCACTGAGCCTGGCCACACGCTTGATCACCTATATACATAAATAATATAGTGAGCGGAAGCCCAATGAATAATAACAAGGTAAAGGGTTTAATGAACGTTGTCCATACAATTATAGAAATAAGAATTTAGTAGTTAACAGAAATAGATTTTATATTCATGTTCAGAAATCAGAGTTCATAACAAAAAAAAATTTAGAATCATATTCAAAATCAGAATTTACAATTAATCATACGTGGTACATTCATTAGCACTAACAGAAATAGTTGACTCATAAAGGGGTGGCTATGAAAGCATACAGTTGACTCACGTGCTAGACAATACAGTTGACTCATGAGATATATAGTTGGGCCATAAATGGGACATATACAGAATGATCCATAACAGTTGGCTCATAAGACTTACTGTTGGCCCATAGTTGGGACGTAACAAAACAGATAACATATGTCATCTGAAGCTAATAATGCCACGAATACATTTTAGAAACATTGGGTTCATTCGTACAGAAAATAACAATTCAGAAAACAGAGTATCATATCATTCAGAGAATACTTATAAATTGAACATAACTTTACAAAGTTATTACTCACAGGCGGCTCTAGTAACAGATAGACAGAACGGATAACTGGATAGCTTATGGCGCGTGACCTACACAACATAATAGATACACATATTGAAACACACATATTCAGATAATACATAATTTATTTTGTTTCGTCCTTAGCATGCTTCTAGTCTTTGTCCTCATTACCATGCTTAATTAGGGCTTAGGAATGTCTAAGATACAATGAGGATGCCAAAATGTGATTCAAAACATTTAGTCAAATTTGCTAAAAACAATGTCTTTGCTCGAGCTACGCTCGAGTAGAGAGTAAAAAATAGGGGTGGTCACTCGAGTGCAACTTTCGTCGCTCGAGTGATCTGTAAACTCTGCAAAAGTACTGGTTGCTTGATTTTTCCGTTCAACGCACGCTCGACGAATGCTTGAGCGTGAGACTAAGGTCTTCGCTTGAGCGCAACTCTAGTCGCTTGAGTGGTTTGCAAAACTGGTAAACTTCTGGGAGCTCGCATTTTTTGATCGAGCCAACTTATGGTCGTTCAAGCGGAAGTCCAAAACAAAGAGTGGTCGCTCGAGCGTAGGTTCTGTTGCTTGAGTGAAGAAGTAGAATTCTGGAATTTCCAGATTTGCTTCCAAGCTTTAAAACTCGAATTCAAAGTTACAAAACACATCTCTGAGGCTCAAAACTTGAGAAAACACGTCTAAACTCATGGTACTTCATGATTTGAAAGTCATTTCACAAAATCACGAGCAAGTGAATTCCTCCAAAGTACACCTTAAACTTTTGAAAACATAACATGCATGCAATGACTTGGATACAAAGCTTTCAAAACATGAATTGATGAAGTGTTTTCATGTAAAATCATAGTGAGCTTTTATGACATAGCAAAGGTAGGCATTTACATGTAAGAATTCATGAAAATAGGACTCAAAAATCATGAATTATGCATACAATGCATGGATTGATCTCAATTCTTGTTCTTAAGATCAATTCTTGTTCTTAATCTCTAACTTCTCTTGAATTTAAGTGTGAGTACGTCAAACACAAAGCTTAAAGATTTAATTTCTTACCTAAGGTTCTTAATCCCTTGAATCCAAGTGAGTTCTTGCTCAATTCCTCAAATCCCCTTAATTCTCTAGCAATTTCCTTCACTTCTCTAGCAAACTCCTCTTAATTGAGCTCCCACTTCCTCCTCTCCCTCTCTCTCACATTTTAGTCTTCAAAGATGAGGGGTTGAGAGTGTAAAGTGTATAAAAGGTGTTGGGAGTGGCCTTATATAGGCCCATTAATGAATCTTAATTAAGCTCAGATTAAGTTCACTAATTTACATTATTTAATTCTAATTAATTGATTCTGAATCGAATTTAAATTGAACCTGCCATAAAATACTAACAATTCCGAATAACACATAACCTAAGTCAATTTTGTGATCGGATGCCGATAAGGCCTTCAATTCACAAAACAAAACAGAAACATAAACAAATGTTTTTACAATAAATAAATAGAAACACAAATAATACAACACATATGCAATTAATTTAGAATTTTATCTTAATTACTTATTAAGAATCCTTAATCAAAGATTAGTAGCTAAACACACGTTGGGGTTGTTCCAGTCTTCCCCTTTTAAAAAGTTTGGTCCTTCAAACTCGAATTACCTTCAGTTTGCAAGAATATCGGATCTAGAGGGAACAATTCAAGGTATCTCTTCATCATATCTTTTGTAGTCTCCCAAGTTGCATAAGTCCCTCCGTGGTTTTGCCAATCAACCTTCACTAACGGAATTTATTTATTTCTTAGTCTTTTGATTCGGTGGTTAACAATCTGTATTGGTCGTTCTTCATAGGTAAAATCTTCTTTCAAAAGCACATGAGTTGGTTTAATCACATGGAACAGATCTCTCAAATATTCCTAAAGTATTGAGACATGAAAAACATTATGCATAATCTCCATAATTGGAGGTAGGGCCACTCGGTATGTTACTGAGTTGATTTTCTCAAAAATCTTATACATGCCAATGTATCTTGGGGCCAGTTTTCCTTTCACCCCAAATCGTGTCTGACCCTTCATTGGAGTCACTTTTATAAACACATGGTCTCTGACCTCATATTCTCTGTCTCTTCTCTAGACATCCGCATTACTCTTTTGACGACTCTAAGCTGTTTTCAAACGTTGTTGTATCAGTTTCACATTTTTAGTTGTTTCTTGCACAAGTTTCGATCCCAATAATGGTCTATCACTTACTTCAGCCCAGCAAATCAGAGATCGGCATTTCCTACCATACAATGCTTCATAAGGAGCCATTCCAATACTGGAATGATAGCTGTTATTGTATACAAATTTAGCCAGAGGGAGGTAAGTCTCCCAATTCCCCTGGAAATATAAGGCACACATTTGCAACATATCTTCCAAAGTTTGATCGGTTCCTTCAAATTGGCCATCTGTCTGTGGATGGTAAGCACTACTCAGTCTTAATTCAGTTCCCAAAGCCTATTGTAAACTCTGTCAAAATCTTGACGTAAACTTTGAATCTCTATCAGATACAATGGATACCAGCACACCGTACAACCTCATAATCTCATTCACATAAATGTTAGCCAACTTATCCGCATTGTAAATAGTTTTAACAGGCAGAAAATGGGCAGACTTAGTTAAATGGTCAATAATAACCCAGATAGAGTCCATTCCTCGAGAGGAGCGAAGCAGTCCAACAATGAAGTCCACGGTAATATGCTTTCATTTCCATTCCGATATTGGAAACGGTTGAAGTAACCCAGCAGGTTGTTGATAGTCAGCTTTAACTTGTTAGCAATGCAAACATCTAGCCACAAAATTAGCAATGCTTTTCTTTATTTCAGGCCACCAAAAATTCTACTTCAAATCATGGTACATCTTTGTATATCTCGGATGCATAACAAATTTTGAATTGTGAACTTCAGTCATAACACGTTTCCTCAAATTAGAAAAATTCGGTACACAAAGTCTATTATGAAGTTTCAGCACACCATTTTCAATCACAAATCCCAGTCTCAGTTTTGAGTTAATTTCATCAACAATTCTCTTTAAGCACTCATCTTCTAGTTGTTTCTCTCTAATTTCTTCAATGATTGCAGGCTGAGCAAAAATGACAGCTAGGATCCCACCCTGTTTACGCAACACAATTTTAATCTCATTTATTTCCAAATCTTGTAACAATTCTCTTCGATCGGTAAGTAAACATGACAAATTGCCAATGAATTTTCGGCTCAAAGCATCTGCAATGGTATTGGCTTTTCCTGGATGGTACAAGATCTGCAAATCATAATCTTTGATTAATTCAAGCCATCATCTTTGTCTCATGTTTAGTTCTTTTTGGGTGAAGAAATATTTAAAGCTTTTATGGTCAGTGTACACTTCACAAGTTACCCCATACAAATAATGGCGCTAGATTTTTAATGTAAACACCACAGCTGCAAGTTCAAGGTCATGAGTCGGGTAGTTCTTTTCATGAGGGTGTAGTTGTCGAGAAGCATAGGCAATTACCTTCCCGTTTTGCATTAATACACATCCCAAGCCTTTGTATGAGGCGTCTTTATAAATCTGAAATCCATTTGTACTATTAGGCAAAGTCAAAATTGGTGCAGTTACCAACCTAGTCTTCAGTTCTTGGAAAGCGGATTCTTTTTGGTCATTCCAATCAAAGGGCATATTTTTCTGCGTCAACTGTGTTAGTGGCATAGCAAGTTTTGAGAAATCTTTCACAAATCTGCGATAGTAACCTACAAGCCCCAAAAAGCTTTTGATTCCGACACATTGGTTGGTCTTGGCCAGTCTACAATTGTTTCAATTTTTTGCTGGTCCACGGATATGCCATCCTTAATGATCACATGTCCCAGAAATGTCACACAAGCAAGCCAGAATTCATATTTAGATAGTTTTGCATACAATTGACATTCATATTCTTTCTGGCTTTTAGAATAGATCAGAATATCATCAATAAACACAACTATAAATTCATCAAGAAATTGTTTGAATACCCTATTCATTAAATCCATGAATGTCACAGGTGCATTAGTTACCCCAAATGGCATTATCAAAAATTCATAATGCCCGAATCTGATTTTGAATGTAGTTTTCTCTATGTCTTTTGCATTGACCTTTAACTGGTGATACCAGAATCTAAGGTCTATCTTAGAGAACACTTGTGCTCCATGAAGTTGGTCAAACAAATCATCTATTCAGGATAGTGGGTATTTGTTCTTTACAGTTACATTGTTCAATTCGGGGTAGTCTATGCATAACCTCAAAGACTCATCCTTCTTTTTAACAAATAAAACTGGAGCACCCCAAGGAGAAGTACTCGGATGGATAAATTTCTTGTCTAGCAAGTCTTGTAATTGAGTTTTCAATTCTTTTAGTTCAGAGGTTGACATTTGGTATGGCGTTTTTGAAATTGGTTATGTTCCAGGTACAAAATCGATAGTAAATTCATTTTATCTATCAATAAGATCTCCGGGTAGTTCATTGGGAAACACATCAGGAAACTCGTTTACTACAGGGATGTTTTTGACATTAGCATTATCAGCATTCATATTCAAAACACAACATAGGTAACCTCGACAACCTTTTCGCAATAATTTACTAGCTTTCATGAAAGAGATCAAACACGGTGAAGGAATTGCCCCATCCCAACAAATACAAATTCAGGTAACCCCGGAGGTCGGAATACAATAGATTTATTCACACAATCAATAGTAGCAAAATACTTGGTCAACCAATCCATGCCCAATATACAATCAAAATGATCAATGCTCAAAGGCAGCAAAGCAACGTACAATGTCACATCACCAATCATTATATCAAATGCCGAATAAACATGTGCACATATCATAGAAATTCCAGATGGTGTAGATACAGATAGCAAGCAATTCATAGGTTCTAAAGATCTAGTTAATTTTCGAGAAAAAGCATGCGATACAAATGAATACATGGAACCAAAATCTATCAACACATAGGCATTCTGAGCACAAATAGAGATTATACATGACACCACTAATTTGGTATTTTGTACATCGCCAGGCACAAGTGTGAACACTCTACCTTGTCTCAAAGGTTCTCTCCCCGTACTAGTTCTCACATTTGTTCTTGATCTAGAAGCAAATCCTGCTGAACTTGTTACAAAATGGTTGACATTTTCTAACCCAATTAGACAATCTTTTATCATGTGGCCCGTCTTGCCACATCAAAAGCAAGTACCAGATACCCAATGATAGACCCTTCTATGTCTTCTTTCACATTGGGCAAAAACAAGCGCAGACCCACTACTTTGGCTTGAACTACTAGTAGATCTCGTATTTTGTTTCTTATTCGTAGAAAATGAACAACCCTTCTTGAAACCAAATCCAAATCTTTGACCTCTCCATTCAGTTGTTAGGGTTTTTATCTGTTTTAGCGCAGCCAAATTGGCTTTAGCTATTAAGGCTCTATCAAGCACATTCATGTATTTGAGCAGTTTTAATACACTGACCCTATCAAACACTTCCAAAGTCAAGCCTCCTTCAAATTTTTGGGCCTTTTTGTAGTCTGAATCCACCATGTGAGGGGCAAATCAAGCTAGTTCAGTGAATTTAGCTTCATACTCTGCTACATACATATTGCCTTGCTTAAGTTCTTGAAATTTAGACATTTTTCTATCCCGGTAGCATTGAGGGAAATATTTTTCATAGAAAATTTCTCTGAATTGGCTCCGAGTCATGGACCCATTGTCGTTTCGGATGAGCATCTATCAACGTCTAGCCTCTTTTTTGAGGGTATAAGTGGCCAATAGAACTTTTTGAGTTTCAGAACAAGGGAATACCTCAAACATTTTTTCTATTTCTAGTATCCATGTCTCGGCTTTAAATGGCTCAACGCCACCCAAAAATGTTGGCGGCTTCATCTTTTTGAATTTTTGAGTCAAGCTGATGATATCGTTGTTTTTCGGTTCAATTTGGACTGGAGGGGGCGGAGCAGGTAGAGGTTGTTGTCTTTGTTGCTGCATCATTGACGCTGTTAAGGCTTCAAGCATATGTTTCATTCGACTCATTCGGCTCTCAGAGTATTCGATTGTACCATCACTTCTTGTATTTTCCATTTCTATAGGTAAATAGAGCACTTATATACATAGACAAATAATTCTTTTCACAATGTTTGGAGTATTCAGCTCCAGTTCATTATTTTCACTTTCACACGTTCATGTTCAAATTCAGTTTTCACATTTATAGAAATTAGCACACACACTCACACATGCAGATGCAATGTCCCAAATTCTTTTCTAGGACATCCTATAGCTCACATGGACTCATGTGTGTGGTATAACACATGCTCTAATACCACTCTATTACAACCCAAACCTGTCTCTATAGGTTTAGCGTCGTAACTAGCTAGTAATCCTTGGATTACCAAAGGCCTCTGTACAGAGTAACATAGAATTAAGGGGCTAGTAGAAGCAGATAGATAAAATATACGTAGTCCAATGAGCTGTGCAGACATACATGGGACAGATAATTTAAAACTTTATAAACACACATACATGTGACGTCATACATACATTAGTCGTACATCACTCTTATACACAGATAAACCAAAAGTGAGTGTACAGATAAATAGAAACTTGTATATATTCCAAATAAAACAAAGTCTTAAAACTTAGTTCATAAAACTCGACCATTTGACTCATTTCGGAACCTCCTTGGAAGGCATAAAGGTTGGCCGACAAAACGGAATTCCAGGCGATCATCACTAAGCCTGGCCATACGCCTGATCACCTATATACATAAATAATATAGTGAGTGGAATCCTAGTGAATAATAACAAGGTAAAGTGTTTAATGAACGTTGTCCATACAATTACAGAAATCAAAATTCAGTAGTTAACAGAAATGTATTTTATATTCATGTTAAAAAATTAGAGTTCATAACAGAAACAAATTTAGAATCATATTCATAATCAAAATTTGCAATTAATCATAAGTGTACATTCATTAGCACTAGCAGAGCATGAAGGCATATAGTTGACTCACGTACACGGAGATGATACAGTTGACTCATGAGATGTACAGTTGGCCCATAAATGGGACGTATACAAAAGGATCCATAATAATTGGCTCATGAGGCGTGCAATTGGCCTATAGTTGGGATATAATAGAACAGATAACAGATGTCATTTGAAGCTAATAATGTCACAAATATATTTTAGAAACATTGGACAAGCATTCATTCGTACAGAAAATAACAGAGTATCATATCATTCAGAGAATACTTATAAATTGAACATAGTGTAGACACCCCATTTTTTACCGTCCTTAAGACTTGGACGTCATCGTTTGAACACTCGATAATCATCCCTGTTCATGTTTGTCTTGAGTTTTAGGAGGTTTCGGCTACGCGCCTTGCCTCAGGATCTCTCAACTCGACTGTTCTGTGTTTGGTTTTGCACCAAACACTTGTGTTTTTGTTTCTAAGGGTACAGAGTAACTTGTTAGCTTCCCCTAGAATCCACCGGTCGTGTTTTGAGGCTACTGGCCATTGGTGAAGTATACTATTAGCCGGTCGGCATTCAGTGTGGCCGGCCGGCCATCTGTTTGGCCGGTGGCCTCCTTTTCTGGCCGGTAGCATTTTTTTGCCTTTTTCAGGCATGGTGCATGCCAGCTGTGCCAGTTGGAATGCACTAACCCTGCCCCCGTGCATAAGTGTGGCTGTTTTGCCCCTTTTGCACCCTTTTGGTCTAGCTTCTTGAGGAAGCTTGGACCTTTGTCTTAGCTTCCTCAAGAAGCTTGCCAGCTGTCCCAGCTTCCTTAGGAAGCCTTGCCCCCTTGCCCCGTTTGACCTTTTTTTGTTTAGTTTCTTTGAGAAGCTTCAAGTCATTTGCATTGTCTATATAAGAGCCCCTCCTCCTCCATTGTTAAGGGTTGAGCAAAAACCAGAGCAATATACATACATATATCTGTCATGTACTTTCTCTCTCTGTATCTCCATCTCTCTCATCCTTTGTGTGTGTTTAGAAGCCTAAAAGTGTGTTTTGACCTTAGTTTTGCACTAAGACACACACCATTACACCATACTTTGACCTTGAGAGGCTTTGAGGGTTTGTTCTTGAGGTTTTGGACTAGTTTTGATCAAAGGAAGGAGGCTGCACTTGCTGTTCATCAAGGGTTCTTCAAGGGTAACCTTTTCACTTTAGATTCCCCAATCTTGCATTAGACTTTTGCCTATCTTTCTTATTGTTTTACACTTTGTGTATAACTGAGAAAAGTCTTGTATTTGCATGCTTGAGATCTTTCATTAAGGACATTTTGTTGTTTGGGGTTGACTTCCCCCTTCTAGGCCTTGTTTGGCCCTTTTGGTGCTCTCTTTGTTAAGCTTTGGTTACTCTTGTGTATTGACCTTCTCACCACTGAAATCCAGTGGATTTTCAGTGGTGAAGAAGGGGTTTTGAGGTCTTGCATAGGGGAGGGACACCCCTTTCCCTTGGTCTCTCTCTTGTTTGCATATTTGGCTCAATATGGTAGCATGCACGCCTAGTCTTGTTTGGCTTTATTTCAGAGCTTATTTGGTGTTCATTTAGCATATTTTATCTCTACCTCATGTTGATTTGTTGGCCTTTTGCATATATAATACACTTGCTTTGAAATCCTATCATTTGGCTTAAAGTGTATCATGTTGTAGCATATCATTTGAGCATGATTTTGGTTTGGTCCTAAGAAGGTTTTAGCCTTATTTTGCCGTGCTTGAGGTCTGTTGCTTACTGATTTGGTCATGTTTGACATGTGTGATATGGTTGCTATGCATTTTGGCTTGTGAGCCCTAAGTATGTGAGTCATAAACACGCCTTAGTTGGTTTATTTCAATATTTGGGAATCATTTTCCATGCCATTTCAGTCCCCAAACCATGCTTGTATGCTTGCATTCATCACCTCTTTCATGCTTTGAAGATGTGTCCTTTTGTGCCTTGAAATAAGCATTGTGCATGCTTAAGTGTTTAAACCTTTGGGGCTGCCATATAAGTGGGTTTTGGGACTTATTTTGGTGCCTTAAAACTCTGTTTTGGTTGTATAGCTTATGCCATGTTTTCTTAGGGTAGTGGTAGTAGAATGCTCTATTGTTATGCCTTAGTCTTGAGCCTATTGGTGTGCATGCTTACATGAGTATTTATCCATCATTTTAGGCATCTTTTGTCACTGTTTTGGGGGTGGGCTGAGGTCTACCCCTTTGTGTTTTAGGTCCATCATTGCATGATTGTATTGCATTACTTTGGTTTCATGTTTACATTGTACGATAGGATGTATCACATTGCATTTTGTATGATAGGTTACTTCGCATTTGGCATGCTTTATACCTATTAGCCTCATGTTGCATGTTTGAGTCATGTTGCATACTTGAGCCACCTTACATACATTGCATTACATTTTGCTTGGTTTGGGGTATCAAACCAAGTATGAGGATTGAGAAGTGTTCATACTCCAAGTGATGTAACACGTCTCAAACTTCGGTCGTCAATCCCCTTGACCACAACATGATAAGGTGTTGGCATTCATCTCTTTTGGTTGCATGCATTTACATTCAATTGCAAAATTTGGCCTCTTAGGCCATCATGCATCAAAAATGCATAATTGATGGCCCGAGGGTTGAGGGTCATGCTCCCTTGAGTCCATTGCATGATAGGGAGTGTGGCCATGCTTACATTTGCTTAAAAATTCCATGCCATACACTGCATGCCCTCTGTTGCTATCAAAACCAGTTTCTGCAGGAATCTTTGGCTGGCCGGCCATCTCTAGTGCCGATCGGCCATCCATAAATGGCCGATAACTTCATCAGCGGCCGGTGACCATTTCCCACAACCGGTGGCCATTCCTCCTAGCCAGTGGTGCTCCATAATGTGCAGAGAACCTAACTCAAGACTTGTGCAGTCTTCAGAGGAGCTAGGTAGTGTAAACAGAGGCAGCAATGCTATGGCAGCGAGTTTCCAGGCAGTACGAGTCAAGCATGCATCATCCAAATATTTTGAGGCAGGGTTGTGGCCACTTTAATTCTGCATTTAATTTGTTAATTAATTAGAAGTTCTATACTAATTAATTTAGCAGTATTCATTTGTTTTGTAATATTTATTCGGACCCTCTGAGCGAGGGCAATTGTGTGATAAGTGTGTGTGAGTGTGTGTATGTCTTCTAACCCCCACTTCTTTCTCCCTTTTATTTACCTGCTTTCAATGGTTAGTATTAGGGCATATCTAACTTAGCATACCTTATGCTATGCATGCGTGCATCCATACATTTGTCTTGCATGCACCGGGCTCGGCGTATCATACTAACTGCATTGTATTTTAATTCCAAGTTGAGTACTTGTTAGTTGCAGCATTTCACGTGCCATCTTTAGGATAGCCGAGCCTGTTATAGTTGCATTTTGCATGTGTTGCATTAGCCATCTTAACATGAACTAGGATCATGCATATGATTACTAACTAGTTTCTGTTTTGGCTTGGAGTACTAGGTAAGCTTTTATGTTTTAGCATACCGCATGCGTGTGAGTGTTGCCATAATAACATGATTGCCATGAGGCTAGCTGCTTATGTGATATAACTGCTTGAATGCCTGTGGATGGAGGTCAAATTACCTAAATTGGAATAATGCATTGAAACTGTGAGTTTTAAGCCCACTAGATAGTGGCAAAACCATCTTTTCTAAAGCCCACTTGAGGGTGGCAAAACCTGCATCTTTAGCCTACTTGCGAGTAGCAAATCATCATCAAAACAAACATGAAATGTTTTGTTCCAATTTAGGCGATTTGGTCTATACTTGTTTGCTGTGTGTATAACATAGTAATTCTAGGCTAATAACCGGAATAAGAACGCGTAATGTTTTCAAAACAAGATATCATGGTTAGTAGAGGCCAATCTTCGAATCGGGCGAGAGGGGGTGCTCATAGCTGACCTTCCTCAATCGTACCCAAGTTCCCGAGCCGAGGCAACTCTGGTAATGACGGACACGTGGCCTTAGGCAAACGAGTCAGGGTTTCCTAAATCTCCCATTAAAAATATTTAGGTGGCTACTCTGTATCTGGCAAAGCAGTCCATGTTTGGCACTTCTTTCAAAATCTGTTTTTCTAAAAACGATTTGTTGGATTTGGACTCTTTGGTTCAGATTAAGAACTGTGACAAAACGAGCCTGAACTATGGCAGCATAAGTCCCTCCCCCGGGGCACATCCACAGTTTCTAGCGACTCTGCTGGGGAGTTTAGAGAGCTTGACTCGAACTCGTGATATCTTGTTTTGATTTCACTTATGTGTTTGTTTGCATTCCATGTGCATTGGTGCGCCTAGGACACCGTGTTGGCCATCTGCTATTCCTGAGCGGTTTGCCGGAGGCTTGACTTTGTCAAAGCATGCCATAAGGCTGATCGGTTGCGGGCTCTGCCAGTATGGGAACACAAACCCCGGTTTTACCGGGGCACCCTTTTTGACCATTCGACCTAGTGCATATTGAAATCCATAGTGACTATTCCAAACTAGGACAGGTTGCTTACCTGATATAGGTTGTTTGGAACCGCTGCGTGTGTAATGAAACCCTAGCTCCTGACAAAATAGGACAAGGAAACCCTACCCCAACATAGGGGTGTTTTGGCTCTCTTTTACATGCTATGTGCTTTTAGAGTGTATCTCTACAGGGAATGCATGTATCAGTTTGCAAGTCTGGGTATCAGGCCCGAGGGCATTAGTATTTGGGGAATCAGTTTTACTTTAGGGTATTAATTTTGGGACAATTATTTGGGGAACAGTGATCAGTATTGAGTACAGTCGTTCCGCTATGCTCATATCCGTTCTAGTGAAATTGAGCTGAGATGCTGTCTGTTTTCTCTTTTGCTAAGTAGTCTTGGAACTATAGCTTCAGAAGGCTCCACTATCCCCCCAGGTACATTGGACTTGTGCTGATAGACTTTGTCGGGTCAGAGATTCAGTTCAAGGGCAATCAGTGTTCCTTTGCCAGAGGCAGGGTAAAAACGCCAGTCAGGTATAGATCATCAGTTCAACAGTCTTCGGATCAGCGGTCATTATCCATCTCACCTGTGTGCAGTTGGGTTGAGATATCTGTTTTTTTACCTCAGGAAGATATACCGGTTGCTCAGTTAGACTAGGACAATATGTCGAGTCTGGAAGAGATGGTGTGCCAACTCTAGGATAGTATGAAAGCCATGCAGCAAGACGCTGTCTATCAAGCAGAATTCGCCAAGCAACAGGCTGTGGTCATAGCCCAACAGGTAGAGACAATTGCCATGCTAGAGCAGCAAACTGGAGTATCTACTTCACACCAGGCTCCTCCCCCACCAAGAGTTTCCATACTCAGGGAGGCAACCCACGTCCAGGATGATACGGACATTCCAGTCAGGCCAACTCTGCCCTCGGTTCTACCACAGCTATCTAAAACACCCACCAACCTACTAGACTCCCCCTTTGAGTTCAAAACGGACCCCACAGCATTGAAAGTAAGCAAGCTTGAGAAATTGTTCAAAAAGGCTCAGGGGGCCCACTTTATTCTTGATATAGAGGATGGTTATACCGACTCAGTAGTGACATTACCGGATCGGTTCAAGATGCCACATATCGATCGATTCGATGGCTCTGAAGACCCAATGGTGCACCTTCAACTGTTTTTTGATATCTTGAGGCCAATGGGTTTGACCACAGCCCAGAAATTGTCACTATTCGGCCGAACCTTGTTTGGGATAGCCGCAATCTGGTATGCAAAATTGGAAAACTCTGTGAAATAGAATTGGGAAGAGATGGTTGAGGCTTTCAATGATCAATACTCCTACAACACACAGATTGAGGTCATAACTCGTGATCTTGAAGTCACCCGCCAAGAGCCGAAGGAGGGTTTCTCAAAGTTTGTGACGAGATGGAGAGCAAAGGCCTCAATGATGACTACAAGGCCTTCCGACAAAGATCAGATTCGGATGGTTGTACGCAACCTCCAGCCTAAACTAATGCAGAAAATGATTGTGCTCCCCTTCCCTACCTTTTCAAATTTGCATGAGATGGGAGTACAGATTGAGAATGCGATGAAACAGGGCCTGATTGACCAAGACCGAGAGCAGCCCAAGAGGGCATTCAACCGCAGTTCGAATGCAACAACCAGTGGTGATGCAGCTGCAAGATCTTCTGAAGTTAAAATGGTCACCACCACTCCTAAAACAGCCACCCCCTTTGTTGGTGCATCCAATCCAAACCCCCGAACTACGGACTATCTACCCCGAGCTAAGAGGGTTTTCACCCCGCTTTATATGCCTCTGTCTAAAGCTCTAGGGGTCCTACTCATGAAAGGACATCTGAAACTGTTAGAACAACGGCCTCTA
This sequence comes from Camellia lanceoleosa, assembly GCA_025200525.1. Taxonomy (NCBI): domain Eukaryota; kingdom Viridiplantae; phylum Streptophyta; class Magnoliopsida; order Ericales; family Theaceae; genus Camellia; species Camellia lanceoleosa. The sequence continues at coordinate 37,516,217 of CM045760.1, forward strand.
CCCGATCCTCTCCCTCCAAAGCATGACTCGACTAAGTACTGTTCTTTTCACCAATAAACCGGTCATGACACCGACAGTTGCGTCCGTCTTCGCCACGAGATACAAAATTTGATTGACAACGGGGTCATCCCCGCACCAGGTCCTGCAAAGTCTATCAATACTTGATCAGAGAACTTGTGAGGGATAATGTGATGTGATCGGGGGATGAACCACCTACAGGCGGCGTTCAGTTTATTTCAGATGTGGTGTATGGCATGCACTGTTTTGAGCATTTGTGAATGCTGGGTTTTGTACGTTCTGGCTTGGGTATTGAGTCAGTTCTGTTGTTTTGTTTTGAGTCTGTCTCTTTGTTTTGAGTCAGTCTTTTCATATTGAGTCAGTCGGGTCTGTCTTGTTGTATCGAGTCAGTCCTATTGTACTAAAGGTCGGGTGATTCCAGGGGGTGTTACCTCGGGCATCACCATTTTGTTTTGCGTTTGTCTTTTCGTTTTATTTTGAGTCTGTTTCTAACTGGAGCTAGTTACACCAATAGATTAGAATGAACAGCAGTAATTTTCACATTCTTGTATTTGCTTCTGCCTTGTGCCAAGTGTGCCAGAAGTTCTAAATGAAACGACGGAGTATCTCACCTGCTCTCCTGCGCCTTGAAGTCATTGTAATGACCTGAGTTTTTCAAAACTTTTTGAACACTGCGGTGAAAACAAAGAGGGAGGAATTCCTCGGGATTTGCAAAACTTTGATCAAACTAAGAGAAAGAGAGGCGTGCTAAGCCCTTAATGAATGAAATCATGTTTGTTAACATGAGTACTGAGAAGGACCCTGGCTTGATCCAGATTCGCTCCACACTATCTTCAGCGCGAGCGATTTGTCGCTTTCTTAAAAATTTTCAAAAAAAATATTTTGCGTAGTTTTGCGAAGACCTGTGTGGAATCGCTCTTGCGATGTGCAACTTAGGATCGCTCTCAGCCTCGAGACTCGACCCCCTTGCTTTCAAACCTTGGACCTTACTTCAGAGTGTTCAACGGTCAACTACAATGTGAGGCCTGTGTGGCTAGATTCGAAGCAGCCCTCGAACTAGGGACAGAAAAGTCAAATCAAGAAGATCAAATGTCGTCAAAAGAAGCTTGCAAAGCTAGATCAGAAGCACCCCTCAAACTAGGGGCAAAAGAATTTCAAAAGTGCTCGAAGAGTTAAAGATGAAGATCGGCAAGAATGCCAAATCCCAGAAGGGAAGAAAGAAGAAAGCATTGCTGAAGAACAACTGAGTTCCTATCCACAACACTAGGGGCAAATTCAGCCCCCCATTAGATGGACTCCTGCATCATCAGCGAACAAGAGCCATTCTCCTGGATTCAGATGACTTTAGGATCTCAGAACCATTTGACATGGACCAAGCTACACTTTTACCGTTGAGAGGCTCGCTGGGTCGAAAACCCGGAAGGGCGACCCAGGCAACAATTAGAGCAAGAAAAAGAACAAAAAAAGAAGAAGAAGAAAAATGCAAAGAACAAAAAAGAAATGAAGAAAAATAAAAAAATTGAAAAAAGAAAAGAAATGAAAAAAAATTGAAAAGAAAAGAAGAACAAGGCTCGCAAGGTTGAAAACCCAGAAGGGCGGTCTTGGCAAAAGTTAGAGCGCAAAAGGAGAGGTTAATACCAGAGTGTACCTTAACCCCGAACTACATAAGGCTTGATTCCCATCTTTGGGATACGTAGGCAACTTCATTCTGAAGTCCAGCCGTAAAACACTTCAAATTCGACTGTGTCCATGTGATGGTTCTGGTCATCTTTGTCTTCTCTGTATTCGAGAGTTCGGTTGTGATCGTCACCCTGGGAACTGATTACAAAGCGCTGCGGCATCATCCAAACAAGGGGCAACTTTCTGTTGCCATTCAGTATGCTACGACGTCATTCAAACAAGGGGCAACTTTCCGTTGCCATGCAGTGTCCTTCAGACAAGGGGCAATTTTCCATTGTTATGGGTCCGAGGTCGTGCATCTCAAGAGTAGGTTCCGTGCTCACTGAGCAGTGGCCGTTTGCAAAAACAATTTTTGAGAATTTTTACTGAGATTGACTAATTCTCTCGAAAATTTGCTCCATTTTTTCCAAAAACTGGAGCATATATTGGACCCAAAAAGGAAAATTTTCAGTGCTCATAACCTGACTCGCATGATTTCAAATCAAAAATCGAACAAGGATGTTAATCTACCTCTCATTTTGCTCAAAATTGTTTTAGTAGAAAGAAAAAACAAAAAATGGTCAAAATGATGAAATAGGGGCACAGTTGAGTCAGGTTTTCTGTCCTTTCCCCTTTATCAACGCACTTGCCAAAAGGGCACCGTATTCGCCAAAAAAGGGCACCACTGAAGCTGACTGCAAAAGGGCAAAAAGCTCTCACATCCTCCAAGCAACGAGGTATCAAGCCAAGTGCGAAGCACAAACCGGAATGGGACAAAATATTCCACTCCCTTATCTGGATAGATCTGATCACGTCCAAACTCCCCAGCAGAGCATCGTCAATCGATGTCAGCTGCAGATTTGCTACACACCCAATTGTAGTGCAGCCCCTCTGTGGAAGAAACTCACTATTGTGAGCAAGAAGAAGAATCTAGCGGAATGCTAGGGGCAAGACCCCGCAACTTTCTGTTTATCCATCAACCAGTCAGGGGAGGGATTAAAAAAATGAGAGATTGAAGAATAGAGAGATGTGAGTTGAGAGAAAAAGTGAGAAAAGGGCTTTTTCGTGAAAAACAGAGCTTGAGGGCCAAGTGATGTGAGAATCACAAATGAGAAAGGGTGGGAAACACTACTCAAGGAAACAGGCTCCCTGTGCACGTCTGAGTGTCGTATCTTTTGTTTTGTTTCGATTCTTGTTTTGAGTCGTTTCGAGTGTTACTCGATGTGTTCAGGTTGTTTACCTTTTGTTTTTCTTTGTTGAGTCGTTTTTGCTGTGGTCAGTCGTAGGCTCAATACCCAGTTGAGAACTTATTCTCACTCTCAGTGTCAAAAAATCATTTTGTGCTCAAAGTGCTGTGCCATTCTCCACATTTGTGCAAAACAGGATTTGGTTCTTTCATAAACACCGCAAGGTTCAACCCAGGTCATGTAAGAATAGCAGAACCAGGACCTATCTGAAGCTATATGGGTTCCAGACTGCAGAGCAAAAAAAGAAGGGAAAATTTGGAGCATTTTAGTGTGTTTCAACTTCAGCAAATTCTGAGACTGCACTCCAGGTGCACCTTCTTAGGCCTCGCCATTTCTCTGGAGTATGAGTATATCTCGACCCCAAGTGTAATCTTGCTTCAAGTCAGAATGGCAGTCCAAGCATCAACCGAGGGTCACACATGTAGATGTTATCTCTCGCCAATATGAACAAGGTGTGCCCTTTTTGAGTTGGGTATGTGTAACATGCCCGGGGGGTACCCGCGCGCGTTAAGCAGTTCGGACTCCCAAGATCTCTTTGATCTAGTCTCACGAGTGCAATGTGAAACATAGACAAGAGTCTAGATTTGACAACTTTTATTGAAAATCCATTTTCTTGAAATTTTGTCAAAAATGGACTGCGTCATCAGATCTCAGAGTTGCCACCTAATATTTTTGGGAAATTAGGAAATCCATAACTCTGTGCTAAGGCCACTATTCGTCATAACCAAGGATGCTTGGCTCGGAACCTTAGGTATGAGAGGGGAAGGTCAATAATGAGCACCCGCGCTCACCCGATCAAAAGATCGGCCTTTACTAAACCATGATATGAATTTTATTTTCTTTATATGTTTATGTTTTGATTATTTTAGTAAATCCTAAAATTTACTATGTGAAGCATACAAGTATAGACTAGTTTGTTCAAATTGAAACAATTCAACTTCATGTTTGTTTTTCGAAAAGGGTTTGAATTTGCCACTTGACAAAGTGGGCTTAAAGTTTGTGAATTTGCCACTGCAAAGTGGGCTTAAAACATATAGTCGTTGAATCATTCCAATTCAGGCAACAAGCCTTCATCCACAGGCATTCAAACAGTTTATCATTTAATCAATTAACCTCATGGTAGGATGCTAAATATAATAAGAAAATCACACACAAATGGGATGCTAAAGCATAAAAACTCACAGATTTACCGACGTCCCTCGAACAACTACAAAACAAAGTTAGTAAAATATGCATGACCTTATATACAGAATCCTAATGCAATTCACACATGAGATGCAACCTAGGATTTGGCTTCTAAGATATGGCATGTGAATCATCTCAAGAACATGAGGTAGCGCATATAATCACAGAAGAATTGATTAAATCTACACATGTAAATGTAGCCGAATCTTAATGCATGAGACATAAATGTAAAGCATGGATATGCATGGCATGTCAGATATATACATACACACAGTCAGGGAAAGTGATAAAAGAATGGGATAGAAAAAAGCGGGGTGGGGGGATTATTACAACACCTTAAATATTACAGATCCAAGAAAGATGAATAAAATAAAATTCTCATAAACACTCAAAATAAAAATAAAATAAAAGCTTCATATACTTTGGGGACTACGACCATGAACTCTAACGCCTTTACTGTTGCATGAGTATAAACTATTCTTTGGAACTGAAAGTTGCATCCAAGACCACAAGCTCGGTTCTGCCATAGGCATTGACATCGAGACCAGTTGTGAGAAGATCAGCAATGTCTTTCCTCAGAAACTTCTCCATTGCATTTCTCTTCCTCTTTATCATATCAATTCGAGTCTTCGTGAGCTTGATTGCAGACTTGCATTTTGAGTAGAATTTGCTCTTCAATAACTCATCAAACATGTTGATCTTTTGCACTCAATCTCGCTAAAAATCTTCTTGGTCACCTTTTCTCTTTCCTCCTCTTCTCACTCTCTCTAAAATAATTCACTCATCCCCTATGAACCACACCTCCCTCACCACCTTTTCTCTCTCTAGACACCCACCCCGCATATCATAACTTCCTCCCCGTTTTATCCGTGTATGTATATGTCATGCATGTGTGTGACTCTTCTCTACCCGAGAGAGAGAGAGAGAGAGAGAGAGATAGAGAGAGAGTGGACTCGAAGTGTGCCTTTGTTGTTTTAGAGAGAGACCGTGGGTTTGGTCTCACCAAAAATAAGAAATATAGAGAGAGAGAAGAGGCAAAGAGATAGAGAAGTTCATGTATGGCTCCAAAGAAGAATTTCGGGGTGAGAGAGAGTGGAGGCCGAGAGAGTGAGAGCGATAGAGAGAGCCCCTCCCTTGTTTTGTTTTCTCTTTTCTTTTTTATTCTCCTCAAGAGAGAGAGAGAGATGGTGAGGTCCCCCTCTCTCTCGTTTATACTGTCTTCTCCCACTGTATCAACCGTGTGTCTGTGTATGTACTAGCCGTGGGGGTGTGAGTGTGCGTATGGTGGTGATGGGTGTGTGCATGCCGTGTGTATAGTGGTGATGGGTCTGCTGGATATGTGTGCGATCAAGGGTGGTGTGTTGAGTGGTGTGAATTGTAGTGTGTGTATTCAGGTGTGTGTTGTGTGGTGTCTGTGTTGTGTGTCCCCTCCTCCCCCCCCCCCATGTGTGTGTCTCGATGCTGTGGTGGTGGTGTGCTTGCCGAGTAAGAGGGTGAAGTTGGTGGGTGTGTAGTGGTGCTGCTGGGTGTATGGCAGTGATAGATGTGTGTGTGCCGTGAGTGTGTATCAGTGTGTATCAGTGGGTCTCTAGAGAGAGAGATGGGTGGGTTAGAGAGGTGTGTGTTAGCTGGGTGTCATGTGCATGGGTGTCGTGTGCATGGGTGGCTGAGTGAGTGTTGTGTGCGGTGTGCGTGTATGGGTGTGTGCCGTGGTGTGAAAGGAGCTCAGTGTGTGTCTGTATGAGAGTTGTCAATGGTGTGCATATGTTGTGTGCGTGTCATGTGTCGTGTGTTGCTGCCGTGAGTGAATCGACAGTATGTGTGTTGTGTGTTTTGTGGTGTCTCGTTTTCAAACCCAAAAACCTGTAGAGAGTGAGAGGGAGAGAGAGTTTATGTGTCTGGAATGCGTGGGCTCATACACCAGAGAGAGAGCTTGGTGATCATTTTTTGGTTTTGTAAATGGAGGTCCTGATCTGAGTGAGAGAGAGGTCCCAAGAGAAAAGAGAGAGAGAGAGATCCATCAGCCCATGTGCCTTGTGTCTTTTTTTTTTTTTTATCATTGTATTCTCCCACCATCCACTCTCACCTGCTTCCCTTTTTCTTTTTTTCAATCTTCACCTGCCATCTCCTCTTATTTTCCACCGAAAACAAACACCGACCCCACTTTTTTTTTTCTCAATGTTATCTCTCAATAAAACACTCTCCACCCATTCCACTCATCTTTTTTTTCTATTTTATTTTTTTTTTATTTTCTAAACCACCCTACTCTCAAATAATTTTCCACCGAATCCTCCCATTTCTTTCATGCTTTCTAATATTCTCAAACACAGCTCATCTCTCCACCAAATATAATCATCATCATTCCTCCACAAAATTTGTTTTACTTCTCCCCAAAAATACCATGATAATACTCTATTATTTTTTTTTATTTTTCTTATTTTCTATTTTTTTTGTTTTGTTATTGTCATTTCATTTTTTTTTTATATTTATCAATATAAAACACACCTAAAACAAATACATACACATATAAATTTATATAAAAAATATAAAATTATAAAATACTATAAATTATTAAAATATTAGTGATGGCCAAAATGGGTGAGGTTTGGAATTAAAGCTTCAATTTGATTTTTCGGCTGAGAAATTCATAAAGTGGCATATTCCAATTTTCATCATGGGGTGGTCAACAGAAAGTGCCCAAGTCTTAAGGCCGGTCAAAAATGGGGTGTCTATAGTTGCCCCTCTTTGATAGAGCTCAAAGTCATTTCATGACGTGAGTGAATGTCAAAGCCCGAAGACGTCCCTTTTGACAAGGCCGTAAGAATTGGGCAAACAAACCAGATGTAATGCAAGTGGTTGAACCCGAAGGTTGCCTACGTATCCCTTTGCATGGAATCAAACCAGCGTAATTCAGGGGCAAGATGCTAATGATATGCAGGAAGATTGTGAGAACTGGACTTATACGCTACATGAAGCCGATTATTTTTGAAAACCTTATGATCATATAAGAGAGGGAAGACCTCAACCAAGAGAAATCGACATCCTAACACGTGTCATGCGAAAGGAAGAAAGATGGTGTAAACAACAGGCGCACCTAATGTTTTTAACCGAGTGAATCAAAGACCTAACGCGTTTCACGTGAAAGGAGGAAAGATGGTGTAAACAACAGGCGCACCTGATGTTTTTCACCAAGTGAATCAACAACCTAACGCATCCCACGCGAGAGGAGAAGGGGTGGTGTAAACAGACAGGCGCACCTGCTGTTTTTAACCGAGTAAATCAACAACCTAACGCGTCTCACACGAGAGGAGAAGGAGTGGTGTAAACATCAGGCGCGCCTGATGTTTTTAACCGAGTAAACTTGCAATCCCAACTCGTTTCACGCGATAGGAGGAATGGCGGTACAACCAACAAGCGTACCTAATCGTATCTCAGACGAAGAGGAGGAAGGTTTTAACCAAGGAGAACAACAATGGTGTAACCAACAGGCATACCTAACCGTATTTAATACGAAGAGAGAGAAGGTTTTAACCAGGTAGAAAATCAATGGTGTAACCAACAGGCGTACCTAACTGTATTTTATACAGGGAGGGGGATGGTTTTAACAAAAGAAAATGACAATGGTGTAACCAACAGGCATATCTCAACGTATTTCATACGGAGAGAGGGAAGGTTTTAACCGAGGAGAATGACAATGTTGCAATCAATAGGCATATCTCAACGTATTTCATACAAAGAGAGGGAAGGTTTTAACCAAGGAGAACGACAATGGTGTAACCAACAAGCGTGTCTCAATGTATTTCCTACAGAGAGAGGGAAGGTTTTAACTAAGGAAAATGACAATGGTGTAACCAACATGCATATCTCAACGTATTTCATACGGAGAGAAGGAAGGTTTTAACCAAGGAGAATAACAATGGTGTAACCAACAAGCGTGTCTCAATGTATTTCCTACAGAGAGATGGAAGGTTTTAACGAAGGAGAATGACAATGGTGTAACCAACAGGCATATCTCAACGTATTTCATACAGAGAGAGGAAAGGTTTTAACCAAGGAGAATGACAATGGTGTAACCAACAGGCATATCTCAACGTATTTCATACGGAGAGAGGGAAGGTTTTAACGAAGGAGAATAATAATGGTGTAACCAACAGGTGTGTCTCAATGTATTTCCTACAGAGAGAGGGAAGGTTTTAACCAAGGAGAATGACAATGGTGTAACCAACAGGCATATCTCAACGTATTTCATACGGAGAGAGGAAAGGTTTTAACCAGAGTAAACGTCACATCCTAACACGTTTCATGTGAAAGGAGTAAAGGTGGATATCGAAGTCCAAACGCATCTCAAGCGAGTGGAAGAAGTTATGGTAGAATGACGAGGGGTAACCTCTATATGTAGAAGCCACGGATGCCGCTTTTCTTCATGATCATATTCACAACTTTCGCTATTCTCGAACGGGGTGATAGACTAGATTGGTTCAGTATCCAGAATTAAGGCGTATACACGCTACCTCAACCTATGGGGTTGCCATACAGATTTCAAGCCAGGGATACACCCCTGGTTATTTAAACCAGACTTTAGTCTCGAAAATTCCGAACCTTTTGCGTTCTAAGCCTTGGCCATTCGAACTCTAGTTTCCACCGTCGCAGTTGGTCTCCTAAGAACTTATTGCAAACACAGGCAGGTGTCTATACCAGACCGCCTGAAGTCGTTCGGGCACAACAAACACCAAAGGAATTGCACCTTTAGAGGATTTAAGGTCTCCTAAACCCTTAAAGTCGTTTGGGCACGACAAACACCAAAGGACTTGCACCTTCAGAGGATTTAAGGTCTCTTAGATCTAGGGAGTGTACAAGATGGTGTGATGCGCAAGGTAGCGCGATTAAATTGAAATTGCACATGACAGTGCGATGGAATCAAAATTGCACGATATATGCTTTATTGTGTGATAGATGCACAAAATGTAAGGAGGAATTGTATGTTTGAACCAAATACCGTATACATATACCATGTACAGACAAAATACATACAAATACGGCAATATACACAAACATGCATATACGGTATACATATATTCATATACAGACAAAAATACACACAGATATATACATACGGTATACATATATACATATACAGATATATACAGATATGTATGGTCATATACAAAGACATATACGGATATATACACAGATATATGATATATGGACACGGACATATACACATAGACATATGATATTGTAGACGTCCCCGAACGTCCCGGAAGGGAAATCCCGTTCTGTTCATTTGGGTTCACTACAGTTCAGACTCAAATTGTCACGGTTCTAAATCTAAACCAAAGAGTCCAAATCCAGCAAATCGTTTTTTAAGAAAACAGATTTTTAGAAAAGAAGTGTCAAACATGGACTGCTTTGCCAAATACAGAGTCGTTACCTAAATATTTTATTTTGGGAGAATTTAGGAAACCCTGACTCGGTGCCAAAGGCCACGTGTCCGTCATCACCAAAGTTGCCTCGGCTCGGGAACTTGGGTACGATTGGGGAAGGTCAGCTATGAGCACCCTCTCTCGCCCGATCAAAGATTGGCCTCTACTAACCGTGATATCTTGTTTTGAAAACATTATATACTCTTATTCCGGTTATTAGCCTAGAATTACTATGTTATACGCGCAGCAAACAAGTATAGACCAAATCGCCTAAATTGGAACAAAACATTTCATGTTTGTTTTGAAAATGGTTTGCTACTCACAAGTAGGCTAAAAATGCAGATTTTTGCCACCCTCAAGTGGGCTTTAGAAAAGATGGTTTTGCCACTATCTAGTGGGCTTAAAACTCACAATTTTAATGCATTATTCCAATTCAGGTAATTCGACCTCCACCCGCAGGCATTCAAGAGTTATATCACATAAGCAGTTAGCCTCATGGTAATCATGCTATTATGCAACACTCACACGCATGCGGTATGCTAAAGCATAAAAGCTTACCTAGTACTCCAAGCCAAAACAGAAACTAGTTAGTAATCATATGCATGACCCTAGTTCATGTTAAGATGGCTAATGCAACACATGCAGGATGTAGCTAGAATAGGCTCAGCTAGACTAAAGATGGCATGTGAAATGCTGCAACTAATCAAGTACTCAACTTGGAATTTGAAATACAAGTGCAGTTAGCATGATGTGCCAAGCCCGATGTATGTAAGACAAATGTATGGATGGACGCATGCATAGCATAAGGTATGCTAATTCAAATATGACCTAATACTAACCATTGAAAGCTAGTAAATAAAAGGGAAGAAAGACGTAGGGTTGGAAGACATACACACACTCACACACACTTATTACACAATTGCCCTTGCTCGGAGGGTCCGAATAAATATTACAGTCCAAATAAATACTAAACTAATTATTACAGAATTTCTAATTAATCAACAAATTGAATGCAGGAAGAAGGTGGCCACAGCCCCTACCTCGGGATGCGTGAATGATGCATGCTTGACTCGTACTGCCCGGAAACTCGCTGCCATAGCATTGCTGCCTCTGTTTACACTGCCTAGCTCCTCTGAAGACTGCACAAGTCTTGGGATAGGTTCTCTGCACACTGTGGAACATCACCGACTAGTAGGAATGGCCACCGGCCACTGATAAAGTTATCGGCCAAATATGTATGGCCGGTCGGCACTAGAGATGGCCGGCCGGCCAAAACTTCCTGCAAAAACTGGTTTTTGACAGCAACAGAGGGCAAGCAGTGTATGGCATAGAATTTCAAGCAAATGTAAGCATGGCCACACTCCCTATCATGTAATGGACTCAAGGAAGCATGACCCTCGGCCCTCGGGCCATCAATTAGGCATGATGGCCTAAGAGGCCAAGTTTTGCGAATCAATGTAAATGCATGCAACCAAAAGAGATGAATGCCAACACCCTATCATGTTGGGGTCAAAGGGATTGGCGACCGAGGGTTGAGACGTGTTCCGTCACTTAAAGTATGAACACTCCTCACCCCTCAAGTTTGGCTTGACACCCCAATCCAAACAATGCAATGCATATATACAAGCTTGGCTCAAAGATGCAACATGAGCAATGCAACATGCCAAACATACAAGATGTAATGCCATGTAACTCATCATGCAAACTATGACATGAAATGCAATTAGCTAACAAATGCAAGCATGCAATTATAATACTAGGCAAGCATGAAATCAAAGCAATGCAATATGATCATGCAATGCAAACGGGTAGACCTCAGCCCACCCTAAAACAGTGACAAAAGATGCCTAAAATGACGGATAAACACTCATGTAAGCATGCACGCCAATATGCTCAAGACTAAGGCATAACAAAAGAGCATTCTACTACCACTACCCTAAGCAAACATGGTAGAAGCTATACAACCAAAATAGAGTTTTAAGGCACCAAAATAAGTCCCAAAACCCACTGATATGGCAGCTCAAATGACCCAAACACATAGGCATGCACAATGCTTCATTTCAAAGCATAAAAGGAGACTTCTCCAAGGCATGGAAGGAATGATAGATGCGAACATTTAAGCACAAAACATGGACTGAAATGGCATGGTAAGTGATTCCAAATCACTAAAATAGCCTAGCCAATGCATGCTAATGACTCACACACCCGATGCTAACATGCTAGAATGCTAAGGAGCCATACAAAGCATATCAAATACGACCAAACCAGCACCTAACAAACCTTAAGCATGACAAAATATGACCGAGAACTTCACAAAGTAGGGTCAAAACATGAGAGCATGGTGGTCAAATGGCATGATACCTTTCTAGGCAAAATAAGGGAATACAAAGCAAGTGCAATATGCATGCAAAGGGGCATACATCTAACCAAAGACAGAGGCAATATATGACTCAACAACATCTAAAAACCTCTGAAATGGGGCTTAAAACAACCAAGCATACATGCTACCCTTATGAGCCAAAACATGGACAAATGGGACACAAAGGGGAGAGGGGTGTCCCTCCCCTATAAAAGACCTCAAACCCTCTTTTTCACCACTAAAAATCCACTGGATTTCAGGGGTGAGAAGGCCAATACACCAAGGTAACCAAAGCTCAACAAAGGAAGCACCAAAAGGGCCAAACAAGGCCTAAGAGGGGGAGGTCGACCCCAAACAACAAAATAACCTTAATGAAGTATCTTAAGCATGCAAATACAAGACTTTTTTCAGTTATACACAAAGTCTAAAACAGTAAGCAAGATAGGCAAAAGTCTAGTGCAAGATTGGGGAATCTAAAGTAAGAATGTTACCCTTGAAGAACCCTTGAAGAACAGCAAGATCAACCACCTTCCTCTAGCCAAAACCAGTCCAAAAACTCAAGAACAAACCCTCAAAGCCTCTCAAGGTCGAAGTATGGTGTAATGGTGTGTGTCTTAGTGCAAAACCAAGGTCAAAACACACTTTTCAGGCTTCCAAACACACACAAAGGATGGGAGAGAGGGAAATGTAGAGAGAGAGAGAGAGAGAGAGAGAGAGTATATGACAGATATATGTATGTATAAGCTCTGATTTTTTATTCAACCCCTAACAATGGAGGAGGAGGGGCTCTTATATAGGCAATGGAAAAGTTTAAGCTTTTCAAAGAAGCTAAAAAAAAAAGGTCAAAGGGGGCAAAAGGGGCAAGGCTTCCTGAGGAAGCTGGGACAGCTGGCAAGCTTCTTGAGGAAGCTAAGACAAAGGTCCAAGCTTCCTCAAGAAGCTAGACCAAAAGGGTGCAAAAGGGGAAAAACAGCCACACTTACGCACAGGTGCAGGGTTGGTGCATTCTAGCTGGCATAGCTGGCATGCACCATGCCTGAAAAGGGCAACAAAGTGCTACCGGCCAAAAAAGGAGGCCACCGACCAAACATATGGCCGGCCAGCCACACTGAATGCCGACCGGCCAATGGTATACTTTACCAATGGCCGGTATCCTTAAGATACGGCCAATGGCCTCAAGCCACGGCCGGTGGGTGCCAGGGGTAGCTAACAAGCTACTCTCCACCCTCAGAAACAAAAACACAAGTATTTGATGCAAAACCGAACATGGAACCATCGAGTTGAGAGATCCTGAGGCAAGGCGCGTAGCCGAGACCTCCGGGAACTCAAAACGAAACACGAACATGGGTAATCACCGAGTGTTCAAACGGCGACGTCCAAGTCTTAAGGACGGTCAAAAATGGGGTGTCTACAGATATATGCATAGCTATATACGGACATATAAGATATATATATAGGTGGGGAATATTCCGCTTGCGACTGTCAGTAGGAAGATGCCGTTATTGAGAAGGCATATTCTGTTTGCTGACGTCAACACACGTACACAAAACACACAAAAAGAAAGGAAAAACACCAAATGCATGGATATGGGGATACGGGGTTTTGAACCCCTGACCTTCGGCCTGGTCTTCGAGTCCTCGACCACTAAACCACGCCACTCTTGTGACAAGATATGCAAACAAATATATATATACATATACAAGACATATATACACAAAATCAAAACAAACCAAAAGAAACACTCGATGTGGGGTTCGAACCCCTTACCTCAGGGTCAGCCTCTCACTCTTCAACTGCTGGGCCAAACCGCTGAACCCAAGCCACACCTGTGACCCAAATGTTCAAACAAATATATATATATATATATAAGACATATTTATACATAAAACGAAAACAAAACAAAAGAAACACTCAATGTAGGGTTCGATCCCCTGACCTCAGGCTTAGGCTTTCACTCTTCAATCACTTGGCCAAACCACTGAACCCAAGCCACACCTGTGACCCAAATGTTCAAAATATATATAATACATAGATATACAATACATACATATATATATATACAACTCTCCCGCCTCTCCTATTTTTGTCTCACTCTCCCTTCCTATTTTTGTCTCACTCTCTCTTCCTTCATCTTCTTCGAGCGTCGTGTCTGGTGCACGATTTCAACAATCACGGTGCCTGATCGACAGGCTGTCCAATCCTGCCCCGATTGTCAATGATCGTCTCGAGCCTTCCTCCCTCTTTGTCTTCTTCTTTGGCTTGATTCTCTTCTTAAGTTGAGGCCTGCGAAAGAGAGAGGCAGAGCAAAAGTCTGTAAACTTTCTCTGCCACCACTCTGCAACCTCTTTCTTTTGCATTACTCTTCTTTGCCATGGCCTCTTCACACGGTTCTCTCACTCTTTTTCTAGACCTGAATGAGTCCACAATAGAAATGACCAATTCTGACTCCCTTGAACCTCAACCACGGGCTCCTCCTCCTTCTCCTGTTTTCAACTTTCCAGCGATGTCAGTTGAACAAATTATGGCGGCACAGTCTGACATCGAAGCAAACTTGTATACACTGAGGTCATGTGTGGAGACCGTGACAGCAGTCTCCAACTTGTCCTGTCGACTGCAGAACAAGACGTGTGAAGTACATCAGTTGCATGCACAACTCTCCCTTCTTCAACGTATGTACAAAGACGCTCAAGTAGAAATTAGTACGCTGAAAAAGCAGAACAAAGAGCTGAAACGACTGACGACCTCCGTGACTCGATTCGGAGTTTCTTCGCACAACCAATTTGATGGCCGGTGAGGAATAATCTCCTTTGGAAGCTCTGCCAAGGCCGAGGCAGAGTCTTCAAAAGCTTCGAAGGAGTAAAGATGAAGCGAGGCAGCTGATGGAAAAGATAAGCAATGAAGCTGTGTGCAAATGAAGCCCGTTGTAATCTTCGTCGCCGAGCTGCTGCCGAAGAAGAAAGAAGAAAAAGATCCCTCTCTCTCTTTCTCTCTCTCTCTCTCTCTTTGTTTTTGTTTTTGTTTTTTTTTTTTTTTTTTTTGGTTTTTTGTTTTTTGTTTTTTTTGTTTTGTTTTGTTGTTTTTTTTTTGTTTTTGTTTTTTGGAGTCTCTGTAATCGAGGATGTCCTCCCCTGACTTCAATAAAATCAGTTTCTTTTTTTGCTCATCACTGGCATGACTGGCATATCACTTTGAGCTTGAAAACAATTTGTTTGATTGAATTTGAGAATGATTGAATTTTTGAAGTCTGAATTAGACATTGATTCCATACTGACCTGAATCAAAAAATGACTTAACGAAAGAAGAACGAAGCAAAACGATCCAAACATACTTATATACACTGACTAGTATAAATACGCCGACTGGTATAAATATACTGATTGGTATGAAAGGAACACACTTATATACACTGACTGGTATGAATACACACTTATATACACTGAATAGTTGACTCGAGTGGTGGACGAGACAGAATCTCTAACTCGACTATGCCCCTAGTTCATTGCCTTGACCCTTTTTTTGTCTCTTGATTTTTTGTAAACATGTTTTGATCAACATGAGAGTTAGATTAGCATAATTATTCCATTTTCTATTTCAAATCATGTAAGCTAAACTGTGAGCACTGAAAATTTTCCCTTTTCAAATCCAAAGAATGGTCCAAGTTTTGCAAAAATGGAACAATTTTTGAGAAAAATTAGTCAGCTTCATTCAAATTAATCAAAACCTATTTTTGCAAATGGCTACTACTCAACTAACATGGAATCAACCATTGGGGTGCATAGTCCCAAACCAGATAATCAAAGGTGATATCTTAACCAAGCCAACCGAACCAAGCCAATCCAAACCGAATAAAGTCGAGCAAAACTAGACCGGACCGAACCGAACCGCCAAACCGAATCGAACCGAATTGAACCAAGTTAAATCGAACCAATTGAACTGAGCAGAACGAATATACACCAATCAAACACGGATAGGACAACCAAGTCGACTAAAGATACACCAATCAAGCATGGACGAGATGAATGAGTTGAAAAATTATTAGGGCCGAACTTCAAGATGAAGCTACCAACGTATCCTAAAGATAGGAATCAGGCCATCGTAGTTCCGGCTAAGGTTCACTCGGGTATTGACACTCTCTTTTTGTGCTCTAACTTTTGCCAAGCCTCCATTTTGGGTTTTCAACCTTGCGAGCTTTTGAACTTTTTTTTTTATTTTTTTTTATTTTTTCTATATATATATATATATATATTTTCATTTTGTTTATTTCATTTTTTTTTCTTTTGAGTTTCTATTTTTTTGTTTTTCTGCTCTAACTTTTACCTAGGTTGCCCTTTCGAGTTTTCAGCCTAGTGAGCCTCTCAAGGGTTACTTTCAGTTTAATTTGTCCATGTTGATTGGATGTGAAATCTCTAGGCCATCTATAAGAACAACTGCTACACTTGACCAGTAGATATGGTGATGTAGGGACTAGACTGAATTGGGTCTGAATTTGCCCCTAGTGTTGCCCTTAGTGTAGTGGATAGGAACTCAACTGTCCTTCATTAATAAAATTCATTCTCTCAAATTCTGGGTTTTGCCTTTCTGGGTGGTCTTCATTGGGAAACGATTCAGTTTTAACTCTTTGATCATATCCAACCTTTTGCCCCTAGTTCAAGGACTACTTCAAATCTTAAATCACATCCGACTTTCTTGCCCCTAGTTCAAGGGTTGTTTCCAATCTGAAGCACAGGCCCTACATAGTTTTGGCTAAGGTTCACTCGGGTATTGACACTCTCCTTTTACGCTCTGACTTTTGCCAAAGCTGCACTTTCGGGTTTTCAACCTTGAGAGCTTTTCATTTTTCTTTTTATTTTTCCTTCTTTTTTATTTTTTATTTTTTTATTTTTTTTGTGCTCTAACTTTTGCCTGGGTCGCCCTTCCGGGTTTTTGGCCCAGCGAGCCTCTCAAGGGTGGTACCTTATTGCCCCTAGTTCAAGGGCTGCCTCCATTTCAGCTATGCAAGCCTCACACTTTTGCCCCTAGTTCAAGGGCTGTTTCAAATCTGAATCACATTCGACCTTATTGCCCCTAGTTGAAGGGCTGCCTTCATTTGAATCACATCATGGCCCCTAGTTCAAGGGCTATTTCCAATCTGGATCACATTCGACCTTATTGCCCTTAGTTTAAGGGCTGCCTCCATTTGAATCACATCATTGCCCCTAGTTTAAGGGCTGTTTCCATTTGAATCATATTCGACCTTATTGCCCCTAGTTTAAGGGCTTTCTTCATTTGAATCACATCATGGCCCCCCAATTCAAGAGCTATTTCCAATTTGGCTACGCAAACTTTAGACTTTGATTGATCATGAAATACTTCGAATCAAGGTTTGAAAGCTAAGGAGCTAAGGAGGTCGGATCTCAAGTCAAGAGGGATCCTATGCTGTATAACCAATTCCAGACATGTCTTCATAGGACCACGCAAAAACAGTTTTTGAAATCTTTTCACAAAGTGACTAATCACTCGTACTTTTACAAAGATAAGATAGGACCAATTTGGACCAAGCCAGGATCCTTCTCAGTACCCACATTAACAAAAATGATCTCATTCATCAAGGGCTTAGCACACCTCTCTTCCTCTCAGTTGATCAAAATTTGCAAATCCCAAGGAAATTCTTCCTCTTCGTTTTTATCAGAGTTTTGGAAAAAGTTTGAAAAACTTTGGTCAATGCAATGAATTAAGGCACAGAGAAGTAGGCAGACTCTATGGTATTTTGTTTTTTTTTGTTTTTCTATTTATTGAAAAGAGACTATAACTCAGCAATGGCAATAGAATTTTGACAACATACTCAAAAGAAAATGACAAGGAGGACCTAGACAGGACAGAAATGTCTAGGTTAGCACTATCGAAATCAACAGACTCTGACTCATTAGGCTGACTCGAGCCTGACTCTAACTCTACAAACTTGGTGGAGTCAAACTTAGACTCAATACTCAATTCAGAACTCAGAATAAAACCATTCTCAAATTGCCAGTCAAAGTGTGGGCCATCGACAACATTCAAAATAAAGTCCATGCAATCAACAGGTGGTCACTCCCCAATTACAGAAACAAAATGGAACTTCCAATTATGCCCTCACTAAAAACACACTGAACCCCACAAACTAAAATGCTTGAACCACTCACTTGAATTTGAGAACCCCTGTATAGATCCAATACATTGCACATAAAGCAGGAAAGAGAACAAACACCCCTAAAGAGGGTAGGGTTATCCTATCCTAGCTTGAAATGATCTAGGGTTTTACTATTTAGACAAGTGGTATCACACATCCTAGAAATAGGAGAGCATCCTGTCCTAAGTTTGAAAGGTACTATAGCTCACTATATGTACAAGGTTGACTCTACTCTAAGGGTTAAAGTCAAGGTGACGTTACCAAAGAGTCCTTTGGGTCATAACCAATGAAGATCTTAGGAACTCAAAAGAGTCAATATTAGCCTCTCCTCAAAGTCTGAGAAATTTCAGATCTCAAAAGATTATAACACAAGGCTTCCAAAGTAACGTAGAAATAGGTGTAGTGTCACAAAAAGTGTGCCTGTGCTCCCACCAACATCTGGGCAACACAAGGACTGTAAGTGCATCAATGCATGCAATGCAATAAACATATAATTGAAAATAAAAGTCATATCATGGAGTTTGAGTCAAGGTTTCATAAAATCCCCAGTGGAGTCGCCAGAAACTGTAACATGCCCGGGGGTTACCCACGCGCGTTAAACAGTTCGGACTCCCGAGATCTCTTAGATCTCAAGTTTCACGAGTGCAATGTGAAACGTAGACGAGAGTCTAGATTTGGCAACTTTTATTGAAAATCCATTTTATTGCAATTTTGTCAAAAATGGACTGCGTCATCAGATCTCAGAGTCGCCACCTAATATTTTTGGGAAATTAGGAAACCCATGACTCAGTGCCAAGGCCACTGTTCGTTGTAACCAATGATGCTTGGCTCGGAACCTTAGGTATGAGAGGGGAAGGTCAATAATGAGCACCCCCGCTCACCCAATCAAAAGATTGGCATCTACAAAACCATGATATGAATTTTATTTGCTTTATATGTTTATGTTATGATTATTTTAGTAAATCCTAAAATTTACTATGTGAAGCATACAAGTATAGACTAGTTTGCTCAAATTGGAACAATTCAACTTCATGTTTGTTTTTCGAAAAGGGTTTGAATTTGCCACTTGACAAAGTGGGCTTAAAGTTTGTGAATTTGCCACTGCAAAATGGGCTTAAAACATACAGTCGTTGAATCATTCCAATTCAGGCAACAAGCCTTTATCCACAGGCATTCAAACAGTTTATCATTTAATCAATTAGCCTCATGGTAGGATGCTAAATATAATAAGAAAATCACACACAAATGGGATGCTAAAGCATAAACACTCACAGATTTACCGACGTCCCTTGAACAGCTACAAAACAAAGTTAGTAAAATATGCATGACCTTATATACAGAATCCTAATGCAATTCACACATGAGATGCAACCTAGGATTCGACTTCTAAGATATGGCATGTGAATCATCTCAAGAACACGAGGTAGCGCATAGAATCACAGAAGAATTTATTAAATCCACACATGTAAATGTAGCCGAATCTTAATGCATGAGACATAAATGTAAAGCATGGATATGCATGGCATGTCAGATATATACATACACACAGTCAGGGAAATCGATAAAAGAATGGGATAGAAAGAAACGGGGTGGGGGGATTATTACAACACCTTAAATATTATATATCCAAGAAAGATGAATAAAATAAAATTCTCACAAACACTCAAAACAAAAATAAAATAAAAGCTTCATATACTTTGGGAACTACGACCATGAACTCTAACGCCTTTACTGTTGCATGAGTATAGATTATTCTTTGGAACTGAAAGTTGCATCCAAGACCACAAGCTCGGTTCTGCCATAGGCATTGACGTCGAGACCAGTTGTGAGAAGATCAGCAATGTCTTTTCTCAGAAACTTCTCCATTGCGTTTTTTTTCCTCTTTATCATATCAATTCGAGTCTTCGTAAGCTTGATTGCTGACTTGCATTTTGAGTAGAATTTGCTGTTCAATAACTCATCAAACATGTTGATCTTTTGCACTCAATCTCTCTAAAAATCTTCTTGGTCACCTTTTCTCATTCCTCCTCCTTTCACTCTCTCTAAAATAATTCACTCATCCCCCATGAACCACACCTCCCTCACCACATTTTCTCTCTCTAGACACCCACCCCTCATATCATAACTTCCTCCCCATTTTATTCGTGTGTGTATATGTCATGCATGTGTGTGACTCTTTTCTACCCGAGAGAGAGAGAGAGAGAGAGAGAGAGAGAGAGTGGACTCGAACTGTGTCTTTGTTGTTTTAGAGAGAGAGACCGTGGGTTTGGTCTCACCAAAAATCAAAAATATAGAGAGAGAGAGAGAGAGAAGAGGCAAAGAGATAGAGAAGTTCATGTATGGCTCCAAAGAAGAATTTCGGGGTGAGAGAGAGTGAGAGAGATAGAGAGAGCCCTTCCCCCCCTGTTTTGTTTTCTCTTTTCTTCTTTATTCTCCTCAAGAGAGAGAGAGATGGTGAGGTCCCCCTCTCTCTCGTCTGTATTGTCTTCTCCCTCTGTATCAACCGTGTGTTTGTGTATGTGCTAGCCGTGGGGGTGTGAGTGTGCGTATGGTGGTGATGGGTGTGTGTATGCCGTGTCTATGGTGGTGATGGGTCTGCTGGATGTGTGTGCGATCAAGGGTGGTGTGAATTGCAGTGTGTGTATTCAGGTGTGTGTTGTGTGGCGTCTGTGTTGTGTGTCCCCCCCTCTCCCCCCTCCCCCCTATGTGTGTGTCTCGATGCTGTGGTGGTGGTGTGCTTGCCGAGTGAGAGGGTGAAGTTGGTGGGTGTGTAGTGGTGCTGCTGGGTGTATGGCAGTGATGGATGTGTGTGTGCCGTGAGTGTGTATCAGTGTGTATCAGTGGGTCTCTAGAGAGAGAGATGGGTGGGTTAGAGAGAGGTGTGTTAGCTGGGTGTCGTGTGCATGGGTGGCTGAGTGAGTATTGTGTGCTGTGTGCGTGTGTGCATTTGTGTGGAAGGAGCTCAGTGTGTGTTTGTGTGAGAGTTGTCAATGGTGTGCATGTGTTATGTGTGTGTTGTGTGTGGTATGCTGCTGCCGTGAGTGAATCGACAATGTGTGTGTTATGTGTTTTGTGGTGTCTCGTTTTCAAACCCAAAAACCTGCAGAGAGTGAGAGGGAGAAAGAGTTCATGTGTCTGGAATGCGTGGCTTCATGCACCAGAGAGAGAGCTTGGTGATCATTTTTTGGTTTTGTAAATGGAGGTCCTGATCTGAGTGAGAGAGAGGTCCCGAGAGAAACGAGAGGGAGAGAGAGAGATCCATCATCCCATGTGCCTTGTGTCTTTTTTTTTATCATTGTATTCTCCCACCATCCACTCTCACCTGCTGTAGACGTCCCCCGAATGCCCCGGGAGGGTTAAGTCCCGTTCCGTTCATATTGGGGTCACTACAGTTCGGACTCGATTGTCACGGTTCTAAATCTGAACCAAAGAGTCCAAATCCAGCAAATCGTTTTGAGAAAAACAGATTTTTGAAAAGTAGTGCCAAACATGGACTGCTTTGCCAGATTACAGAGTCGCCACCTAAATATTTAAAATGGGAAATTTAGGAAACCCTGACTCGGTGCCGAAGGCCACATGTCCGTCATCACCAAAGTGGTCTTGGCTCGGGAGCTTGGGTACGATCGGGGAAGGTCAGCTATGAGCACCCCCTTTCGCCCGGTCCGAAGACCAGCCTCTACTAACCGTGATATCCGTTTTTGAAAACATTACATGCTCTTATTCCAATTATTAGCCTAGAATTACTATGTTATGGCACAGCAAACAAGTATAGACTAGATTGCCTAATTTGGAAACAAACATTGCATATCCATTTGTTTTGAAAAACAGTTTGAAATTGCTACTCGCAAGTAGGCTAAAATACGGATTTCAACGAGTTATTCCAACTCAGGCAATCCAACCTCCATCCACAGGCATTCAAACAGTTTATCTCACATAAGCACTTAGCCGCATGGTAAGCATACTGTCATGGCAACATTCACACGCCTGTGGTATGCTAAAGTATAAAATACTTACATCGTACTCCGTGCCAAAACAATAAACTAGTTAGCAAACATGCATGTCCTAGTTCATGTTAAGTGGCTAATGCAACACAGGCAAAGATGCAATTTAGAGTAGGCTCGGCTAACCCTAAAGATGGCATGTGAAATGCACTTTATTCGATGCACGTATTCAATTTGGAATTGAAAGTACGATGCAGTTTGTATGATGAACCGAGCCCGATGCATGTAAACAAGTGCATGAATGCACGCATGCATTGCATAAGGTATGCTAATTTAAAAAATGCCCTAATTTACCATCATAAGCAGGTAAATAAAAGGGAGAAAGAAATGGGGGTTGGGAGACATACACACACTCACCCACACTTATTACAAATTTGCCCTCGCTCGGAGGGACCAAAAGAATAATACAAATAATTAACTACGCAAGCTAATTAAATATTACAAATTAATTAAATTAACAAAATAATTAATCTAAGAAAAACAGTAAACCGCCTCGGGGCGAGGGCCCAATGCATGCACACTCGGATTCCGCTCGGAATTGCACTGCCATGCCTAGCCTGCCTCTGTTTTCCCTGCTTTGTTCCTCTGAAATCTGCCAAAGTCTCAAGGATGCCTCTTTGGACACTGGAGAATCCCACCGGCTGGAGGAAATGACCACCGGCACTAGGATGTAGCCATCGGCACAAAATATATCCACCGGCCATCAATTGACTGCCGGTCGGCACTAAATACTGCCGGCCGGCACTGAATGTCTGCAGAACTCAGAACTCACAAAGAAATAGAGGGCAAAAACTTGCATGGCAATGTAATTCCAACAATGTATGCACCAAACACATTCCTTATCATGTTTGTGACTCAAATGAGGATGTGCCTCGATTCTCGGGCCACCAATCGCGCATTTCCATGCATAATGGCCAAAGAGTCAAGTGTGCATTTTAATATCAAATGTAATGCACACCAAACATACAAGGGACTCAACCTCAATCATGGTTGATCAAGAGGCAAGGCAATGCACAACAATGCACATGCAACCTAAGCATGCAAGCTAACATACAAACATGCAATGCAATTACATGGCATACACAACGCTAACAACATAACATGCACAACGTATTGAAACATGGCATACACAATGCAACATGGACTTACACCAACACAAGTGGGCCTCTGCCACACTCACATAGGAGGCCAATGGATGAAAATGGAGTGCCTCGAAATGCGTGCACACGGGCACGCAAACCGAGGCAATGGCATACGGAATGCAATGAGACTAAAATGACATACAGGATGCAAAATGGACTTATACTAACATGAGTGAGCCTCAGCCACACTCACATAAGAGGCCGGGAGATGAAAATGAAGTGCCTCGAAATGCGTGCACACAGGCACGCAAACCGAGGCAATGGTACTAAAGCATGAAATGACATAGAAAGTGATATGCAAACATGCCAATGGAATTTCAGCACTGAAATATGGGGGAAAACAGTCCCGAAAGATGGCGAAATGACACCAAATGCGAGGAATGGTCCCGAAATGCGAATTTAGGCACCCGAAATGGCCTATAGCTATGCAATGCATGCACAATATGGACATGGAATGTAAAGACAGATGCTAGGAAGTCTCTAAACTAGAATTTTTCCAGTACAAAGCATGGCCAAACAACAATCACAAGTATGGCAAAAATAGCATGCAAAAATGGGGGAAAAGAGGGGAACAATGAAGCAGATGGTATACGCAATGCTCAAACTGAAAAATACAGTTCTACAACATTGAAGAGGGACCAAAAATATGAACATTTACAGCTTATGAAAACGCCCAAAACAGTATGTAGATATGCTCAACATAGCATGCAAAATATGAGCCAAAAGAGGGCTATAAAGAGAGGTACACCAAGCATTCACCAAACAGCCTTGGACCCTTAACAAAAGATGACAAGAAGGAAAAAATGTGACTCTTTCCAAACCTGATCATGGCCGAAAACAGAAGTAAAATAGGCCTAAAAAAGCATGCAAAATGAGGGCCAAAGAGGGGTATAATGACAAGTATAATATGGAGACCCCCAATGAAGTTGATCCCTTATACAATATTGTAGAGGGACATAAAATAAGCCTACTCACAGTTCATGACATGCTCCAAAACAGATCGCACAGAGGCTAAACAAATCATGCAAATTTACGATAAATATGAGAGATTATGAAACAAGTTCACGATAGAGAGGCCAAAAATGGTTGATCCCTTCTTCAATGTTGAAGAGGGGCTTAAAATAGGCCCACTCACAGTTTACATTATGCTTGGAAACAGATCACACATAGGCCAAATATTCAATGCAAAATAATGGCATATAAGAGGATATTGAAGCAAGTACCAAATGGAGGGCTCAAACAGGGTTGAGCCCTTAAACAAACATGAAATATGGCTCAAAAAAATGACCTTTTCAGTTCTGGTCAGAGCCCAAAACAGAAAGAAAATAGGTCTAAGAAATGGAGCAAGAAAGTGCTACAAAAGAGGGAAATGGACACTTACCCTTGAAGACCACACTTTTGCTACCTCTTGGCCAAGGAATGTTGCTTCTAAGCCTCTGAAAAACCCCTCCTTTCTGCTGGAAATGGAGTGGTGATGGTGGTTCTTGGTAGTAATGAAGAAAAGGCCCAAGAACAAGGGTGTTTAATGGTTGAATGGAAGAGATATAGTGAGAGATGGAGGGATATAGGTGTATATATCAAATATGTATGTCTATATCTAGTTTTTTGCTCCAAAAAAATCCAACCTACACCAAGGAAGAGGAAGAGGGTTGAAATTTTGCTTTGAAATTTCTAGAGAGAGAGAGGTTTTTTTTTGGAGTGAGAAGCTCCCAAGACTTCACTTTTTTTGTTCTAACCCTTAGCCATATGAGATATATGGCTCCATATATATCAAAACAAGAGCTTTTGGTCGAAATATCCCAATTGGAAATATCTTCCACAGTGTATTGATAAATATCTGTCAAAAATCTGAGTTCTGGACACTTTTGTGCCGGCCGGCAATCTTTTGTGCCGGTCGTCAATCTTTTGTGCCGGTCGGATAAATGGATGTCCGGTAGGTAGCTGGTAAGTTCAAAAAGTGCCAGTAAAAGTCCAGATTGAAGCCCCGGAAGTTAGCTTTCCAATGGCGCAAACCTTGCATTAAAATTCCTTCTGTAGAAAAAGTTATGCCAGTTTCCGTAAAGCCGCGCAGATTCAGTCCAACCGGACTTCAACCAACCATATCTCCTCCCCCCGGATTTAGACTTAGGAGATTCTTGAGTGAAAAATGAAGCCCCGGAAGTAAGGTTTCCAATGGTGGTGGCCCCATATTTTAATTCCTCTTGTACAAAGAGTTATGCCCATTTCGGGGAAGCCGCGCAGACTTTTCTCCTTCCCGGATTCATGCTGAACCACTCCCAAACTAGTTTTCTCCCCTCTTCTCCTCTTTTCTTCAACTTCAAACCCCTAAGTAAGGTGTTTTGAAAGATTTTTCAAAGATTTCATCTCTCTTTCATTCATCTCCCCTTTTTTCCTTGCTCGGTTTATCGAAAAGCGCAACATTTACCGAAATGCGAGCATCGGAACATCGTGGGAATTTTATTTCAAAAATGTTTTAAAAGAGAGGGTTTTAAGGTATAAAAACCATCAAAAATAATTTTGGTCCACAATGGGGTATGAAGTTGAGATTTGCCTCTCTCATTGCCGAAGAAATTGAACTTTTCCCCTGCACAGTTCTCATCACCGAGCAAACCATCAGTAGCGCCCAAGTCTTGAGGGCGGTCAAAAATGAGGTGTCTACAGTTGCCCCTCTTTGACAGAACTCGAAAGTCATAACAATGACGGGAGTGAGTGTCAAAGTCTAGAGACGACCCATTTTTGACAAGGCCGTAGACTTGGACAAACAAACAAAATACAGATAAATAAATGGTTGTGCCCACAGGCTGCCTACGTATCCCTTTGCAAGGAATCAAACCAGCGTAGTTCAGGGGCAGAATGCAAAATGATATGCAGGAAGACTTTGATAATTGGACTTATACGCTACGCGAAGCCGGTTTTGACAAGTAAAGTGCATAAAACAATACGATGCACAAAACAACGCGAATGACATGTAATGCAAAATGCAATGAGATGCACAAAATAGCGCGATGCGCAAAATAGCGCGAATGAAATGTAATGCACAAGACAGTGCGATGGAGGTGCGCAAGATAGCGCGATGCGTTAGACAACGCGAGTGCACAAGACAGTGCGATGTAGATGGGTGTGTATGACAACGTGAGCAATGCAATGCACCAACAAGTGCAGGTAAGATGCGCAAGAAAGCGCGAACGATGCAATGTAATGCACAAAACAGTGCGATGCGAAAAATGGCACGAGTAAAATGCAATGCACTAACAAGTGCGGATGGGGTGCGCAAGATAGCGCGAGCAAATGTAATGCACAAAATAGTGCGATGCGCAAAATAGCGCGAATGAAGTGTAGTGCACAAAACAGTGCGATGCGCAAAATAGCGCGAATGAAATGTGATGCACAAGACAGTGCGAATGCACAAGATAGTGCGTTGCGCAAAATAGCGCGTTGCGCAAAATAGCGCGTGAGCAAATATAATGCACAAAATAGTGCGATGCGCAAAATAGCACGAATGAAGTGTAATGCACAAAACAGTGCGATGTGATATGCAAAGCACAGGACAGTGTGATTGAGGTGCGCAAAATAGCGCGAATGTAAACTGCACAAAACAGTGCGATGCGCAAAATAGCGCGAATGTAAATTGCGCAAGATAGCGCGAATGATAAACTGCACAAAACAGTGCGATTGAGGTGCGCAAAATAGCGCGAATGTAAACTGCACAAAACAGTGCAATGCGCAAAATAGCGCGAATGATGAATTACACAAGATAGTGCGATGCGCAAAATAGCGCGAATGAGACGTAACGTAAAATGTAATGAGATGCACAAAATAGCGCGAATGAAATGTAATGCACAAGACAGTGCGATGGAGGTGCGCAAGATAGCGCGAAGATGTGATGCACAAAACAGTGCGATACGCTAAACAACGCGAATGATTTGAAATGCACAAGATAGTGCGATACGCTAAACAGCGCGAGTGAGATACAACCACAAGATGCACATGACAATGCAAGTGAGATACAAAGTGTAAGTGCACAAGATAGTGCGATGAAATGCATCTTCTATGCAAGTATGGGGGCATTTTCCATGCAATATTGAAAACAAGCATATTTTATGCATGAATCATAACGATGCGCGGCACACATGCAACAACAGTGTATATGAAAGTTCATATTCTATGCAATAGAGGAGCATCAAGTGTGTACTCTGGTGTCTCCGATTTACCTCTCAGAGGGTTTTACAACACACTCAGCTCGAAAAGGGTACACCCTATTCATATTGGCAAGAGATAACATCTGCTGCTGCTTTAATTGCCGTTCTGACTTGAAGCAGGCTTACACTTGAGGTAGAGGCGCACTCATACTTCGGTAGCATTGACAAGGTCTGAAGAGGTACATCCGGAATACAATCCCGGAATTTGCCGAAGTTGAAACACACTAAGATGCTCCAAAATTTTCCTTTTTTCTTTTGCTTTGCGGTCTGGAACCCACATAGCTTCAGATAGGTCCTGGTTTTACTGTTCTCACACGATCTGGGTTGAACCCTGCAGTTTTTGAAAGAACAAATTCCCTTTTTACACAAATATGGAGAATGGCACAGCACTCTGAGCACAAAATAATGATTTTTTTTTGAAATCGAGAGATGAGTTTTCGACCAGGTATTGAGCCTACGACTGAACACAGCAAAACGACTCAACAAGGAAATAAAAGGCACACAACCTAGACACATCGAGACACGCTCGGAACGACTCAAAACAAGACTCGAGACAAACAAAACACAACGAAAGACTCAAATGCGCACAGGGAGCCTGTTTCACCGGGTATTATTTCCCACCCTTTCTCATTTGTGATTCTCACATCACTCGGCATTCAATCTCTTGTTTTCTGGAAAAAAAAAAAAAAAAAAAAACCCTTTTCTCACTTTTTCTCTCATCGCACACCTCTCTATTCTTCAATCTCTCATTTTTCAATCCCTCCCCTGGATGGTTGATGGATAAACAGAAAGTTGTGGGCTCGTGCCCCTCGCATTCTGCTAGATTCTTCTTCTTGTTCACAACAGTGAATTTCCCCCACAGAGGGGTTATGCTACAACTGGGTGTACAGCAAATCTGCAATTGACATCGGTTAATGATGCTCTGCTGGGGAGTTTGGACATGATCTGATCTATCCAGATGATGGAGTGGAATATCTTGATCCATTCCAGTTCGTGCTTCGCACTTGACTTGATACCTCGCTGCTTGGAGGATGTTGAGAGCTTTCAGCCCTTTTGTTGTTAACCTCGGTTGTGCCTTTTCCGGCGGGTAGAGTGCCCTTCTTGGCGAGCGTGTTGACAATGGGGAAAGACAGGAAGCCTGACTCAACTGTGCCCCTAGTTCATCATTTCGACCATTTTTTATTTTGCTTTCTACTAAAACAATTTTGACCAACATGAGAGTTAGATTAACATGCTTGTTCGATTTTCTGATTTAAAATCATGCAAGTCAGGCTATGAGCACTGAAAATTTTCCTTTTTTGGATCCAAGAAAACGGTCCAGTTTTTGGAAAAATGGAATAATTTTCTAGAGAAAATCAGTCAACCTCAGTAAAAATTCCCAAAAACTGTTTTTGCAAACAGTCACTGCTCAACGAGCACGGAACCTACTCTCGAGATGCACAACCTCAGATTCGAAGGAATGGAAAATTGCCCCTTGTCTGAAGGACACTACGTGGCAACGGAAAGTTGCCCCTTGTTTGAAATGACATTGCGGCGTTTTGAATGGCAACGGAAAGTTGCCCCTTGTTTGGATGATGCCGCAACACATTGTAGTCAGTCCTCGGAGCGATGAACACAACCAGACTCTCAGATACAGAGAAGACAAAGATGGCCAGAACCATCGCATGGACACAATCAAATTTGAATTGTTTTATGGCTGGACTTCAGAATGAAGTTGCCTACGTATCCCAAACATGGGAATCAAGCCTTACGTAGTTCGGGGTTAAGGTACACTCGGGTATTTAACCTCTCCTTTTTATGCTCTAACTTTTGCCAAGGCGCCTATTGCAGTTTTTCGACCTTGCGAGCTTTGTTCTTCTTTCTTTTCTTTTTTTCTATTCTTTTCATTCCTTTTTCTTCTTCTCTTTTTTTTTTGCATTTTTCTTTTTTTTTTTTTTTTGCTCTAACTTTTGCCTGGGTCGCCCTTTTGGGTTTTCGTCCCAGCGAGCCTCTCGAAAGGTAAAAGTGTAACAAGTCCATGCCAAATGGTTCTGAGATTGAAGCCCTCTGTATCCAAGAGAGTGGCTGTTGTATTGATTTGCAGAAAAATCCACCTTTGGCTCTTCAAGCACATCAGATATTTTTTGCCCCTAGTTCGAGGGGTGCTTCCGATCTAGCTTTGCAAGCTTCTTCTGATGAGGTCTAACCTTCTTGATCTGACTTTGGTGCCTCTTGTTCGAGGGCTGCTTCAAATCTGGCCACACAGGCCTCACATTGTGATTGTCCTTTGAACATTCTGAATGCCAGTTTAAGGTTTGAAAGCAAAGGGGGGTCGAGTCTCGAGGCTGAGAGCGATCCTAGGCTGCACAATCTCAAGAGCGATTCCACACAGGTCTTCGCGGGACCGCGCAAAACATTTTTTGATAGTCTTTAAGAAAGCGACAAATCGCTCGCGCAGAAGATAGTGTGGAACCAGTCTAGATCGAACCAGGATCCTTCTCAGTACTCACGCCGACAAGCATGATTTCATTCATTAAGGGCTTAGCACGCCTTTCTTTCTCTCAAGTTGATCAATTTTTGCAAAACCCAAGGAATTCCTTCCTCTTTGTTTTTACCACAATGTTCAAAAAGTTTTGAAAAACTTAGGTCGATGCAATGAATTCAAGGCACAGAAAAGACATAGCTTTTAGTCAAATACTGCCATCTCACTTGGAATTTTTGGTACAACTGGCACACGGTAGAAGCAAACACGAGAGTGTGAAAATCACTGCTGTTTCATTCAAGATCTGTTGGCACAACTGGCTCCCTGGTAGAAACAGTCTCAAAAGAAAGCAAAAAGACAAACACAAAACAAGATAGTGATGTCCGAGGTAACATTCCCGGAATCACCTGACTTCAACAAAACAGGACTGACTCGATACAACAAGACAGACTTGAAATGAAAAGACTGACTCAAAATAAGGAAACAGACTCGAAGCAACACAACAAAACTGACCCAATACCCAAGTCAGAAAGCAAAATTAATAGCATTTGTACATCGCTCAAAACAGTGCATGCCGTCCACCACATCTGAAGTAAACTGAACGCCGCCCGCAGGTGGTTCATCTCCTGATCACAACACATTATCCCCCAAGTTCACCGATCCAGTGCCGATAGACTTTGCCGGGTCTGGTGCGACGATAACTCCTTTATCAATCAGATCTTGTATTTCATGGCGAAGACGGTAACAACTATCAGTGACGTGGCCAACTTGTTGATGGAAGGCACAATACTTGGCCGGATCATGGGAGGGAGGGAGTTTATTTGGCAATGGTCGTAGCTCTAGGGGTTTCAGGTGCCCCTTTTTTATTAGGACCCTCAAGGCCGCTGATAGTGACATATATAGTGGGGTAAACACCCTCTGGCCCCGAGGTGGGTATTTTGAGGTTTGTGGATTTTTGCTGGACGCACCAGTAAAGGGATTGGCAGGTGCTGGCCTGGTTTGTTGATCTTTTCCGAGTACAGGACTAGAGCTGAAAGGAACATTCTTGGTACAAAGGCCCTTCTCCCGGCTTGCCCCTTGATTTGAACTGCTCTCATTCTGAGTGGCGAAAGTGTCATCCACAGCCTCTGTAACAACCGCAAGGACTTGCTCTTTGTTCAGTCCTTCAGCTTTCAAAGCCTCAATATCCCACCGAAGGTGTTCATGGGGGCCAATGCCTGCCCCTACCTTGTTCTTACCACCTGCCTCTATTTTGCCAAGGGATTGGCCTTCTTCTAATACAGCCTGTCCCAAGGTTGGGGAGCCTTTAGACATGAACTCCCTGGTACGTGATGTGGTCGATGATGGGGCCAAAACCCAAAGGCTAAATCTGCCACAGTTCTCTGAAGATCTTCGATCATTCTCAGCAACTCAAAAGTAGTGGGCTCACGGGTTTGAGATGATTGGGGTCCAGATGCACCCATCATGCATAAGTCCATACTTTCCAGGATAAACACCTCTGGTTTGGGCAGATGGGCTGGGGTGATGTATACGCTGGGGTCATAAGGGACGGCCAGTGTGTGGATTAGGTTGAGATGTGGATGAGGTATTTGGTCATTGGGGTCTGAAGGTGGAGCTATCGTTTGGTTGTCAATGAGATTTTGGATCTCATGACGGCCAAGCAACGGTGGTGCCATGACTGGCTAGCGATGGTACACACAGTACTTGGAAGGGTTATGTCTGGCTGGGAGTGGGTCAGGAAGAGGTTGAGGATCGAGGGGTTTGAGATGCCCTCTTTTCATCAAGACTTTTAGTGCGCTAGTCAGGCTCATATAGAGGGGGGTGAAAGTTCTGCCCTGAGCTCGGGCTGAGCCGGCTGTTTGTGGGCTTGGTTTGGCAAAAGGGTTGGTTGTGGTGACTGTATTGATTTCGGCGGGTTTGGGAATAGCGCTACTACGAGCATTGGTATTCCCTGAAATCACCCTCCTTGTCGGTTCACTTGTTCAGGGAATGATCCCACTGTTGAACGCGTTCTCGACTTGAACCCCCAGTTCATGCAAACTCTTGAAAGTGAATAGCAGAGCGACTATCAACTTTTGCAACATATCATGCTCGAGGTTTCAGACCATCATCTGTACTTGATCCCTCTCCAAAGGGCGACGATCCGTCATCTCAGGCCGCTTTGCTCTCCACCTGGCAACAAATTCCACAAAAGGCTCTTTTGGGTTCTGGCGGGTTGCTTCAAGCTCTTGGATGGTCATTTCAACTTGGGTGTTGTACGAATACTGATCGACAAAGGCCTCAG
Organism: Camellia lanceoleosa; assembly: GCA_025200525.1. Classification (NCBI taxonomy): domain Eukaryota; kingdom Viridiplantae; phylum Streptophyta; class Magnoliopsida; order Ericales; family Theaceae; genus Camellia; species Camellia lanceoleosa. The sequence continues at coordinate 37,548,340 of CM045760.1, forward strand.
CCAGTTCTTCCCAGTTTTGCTTCACTTTATCTTCCAACTTAGCATACCAAGTGGCTGCTACACCCGACAGGGTTCTTCCATACAGAGAGAGTTTCTGTGGCTTAGTCAGACCCATCGGCTTCAGGACATCCAAGAAAAGTCGAATATGTACCATTGGATCTCCAGACCCATCGAAACGGTCAATATATGGCATTTTGAATCTGTCTGGGAGCCGCACGGCAAACTCAGTGTGCCCATCCTCAATGTCGGGAATGGAATTAAAGCCTTGTGCCTTTTTGAATTGCTTCTCAAGGCTCGCAATTTTCGCTGCAGTCGGATTGAACTCATCAACATGAAAGGGTTGAAACCTCTCAATAGGCTGCACCGGGGGCCTGATAACTCGAGCTTGAGCTAACCCTTCTTGGGGATTCAAACCCTGTGAATCTTCAACTGGCGAAAGTGGATCAAAGTTTGGCTGGGATCCCAAAGCCGGATGTGAGGCAGATGCCCCAGATGGGCGCTGCGTTTCAATATTGGTCTCAGCCTGCATGGCAGTTCCCTGATTTAACGCTGCTATCACGGCCACAAATTCTTCTGAACCCTGTGCTATCACGGGTCTGCTGATGATGTAACTGGTGACTGTCAGATCAGATGAACCGGTGAGCCCTAACTGGCCTTTCTTTGCCTTGCCTCAGCGAAAGAACACTGGTTGCCCTTGAATTGAATTTCTGACTTAACAAAGTCTATTAGCGCTAGTCCGATGAACCTCGGGGATAGTGGAGCCTTCTGAAGCTATAGTTCCAGGACTACCTAGCAAAAGAGAAAACCGACAGCATCTTAGCTCAATTTCACTGGAACGGATATAAGCATAGCGTAACGATCAGATTCATTATCGGTCATCGTTTCCCAAATCATCGCCCCAAAATCAAATCGATACCGCAGATATAATCGATTCTCAAAATCGACATCGGTGCCCTCAGTTCGATACCCAGACTTGCAAACTGGTATATGCACTCCCTGTAGAGATACATTTTCAAAGCACATAGCAAGTAAAGAGAGCCAAAACACCCCTATGTTGGGGTAGGGTTTCCCTGTCCTATTTTGTAAGGAGCTAGGGTTTCACTACGCACACAGCGGTTTCAAACAACCTAACATCGGGTAAGCAACCTGTCCTAGTTTGGAATGGTCACTATGGATCCGAATATGCACTAGGTCGAATGGTCGAAAAGGGTGCCCCAGTAAAACCGGGGTTTGTGTTCCCATGCTGTCAGAGCCCATAACCGGTTAGCCTTATGGTCATGCCTTAACAAGACAAGCCTCCGACAAACCATTCAGGAATGGCAGATGGTAAACACTGTGTCCTAGGCGCACCAATGCACATGCAATGCAAAGAAACACATAAACGTAGTCAAAACAGGATATCACGCGTTCGAGTCAAACTCTCTAAAGTCCCCAGCAGAGTCGCCAGAAAATGTAGACGTCCCCCGAACGCCCCGGGAGGGTTAAGTCCCGTTCCGTTCATATTGGGGTCACTACAGTTCAGACTCGATTGTCACGGTTCTAAATCTGAACCAAAGAGTCCAAATCCGGCAAATCATTTTGAGAAAAACAGATTTTTGAAAAGTAGTGCCAAACATGGACTGCTTTGCTAGATTACAGAGTCGCCACCTAAATATTTAAAATGGGAAATTTAGGAAACCCTGACTCGGTGCCGAAGGCCACATGTCCGTCATCACCAAAGTGGTCTTGGCTCGGGAGCTTGGGTACGATCGGGGAAGGTCAGCTATGAGCACCCCCTTTTGCCCGGTCCGAAGACCAGCCTCTACTAACCGTGATATCCATTTTTGAAAACATTACATGCTCTTATTCCAATTATTAGCCTAGAATTACTATGTTATGGCACAGCAAACAAGTATAGACTAGATTGCCTAATTTGGAAACAAACATTGCATATCCGTTTGTTTTGAAAAACAGTTTGAAATTGCTACTCGCAAGTAGGCTAAAATACGGATTTCAACGAGTTATTCCAACTCAGGCAATCCAACCTCCATCCACAGGCATTCAAACAGTTTATCTCACATAAGCACTTAGCCGCATGGTAAGCATACTGTCATGGCAACATTCACACGCCTGTGGTATGCTAAAGTATAAAATACTTACATCGTACTCCGTGCCAAAACAATAAACTAGTTAGCAAACATGCATGTCCTAGTTCATGTTAAGTGGCTAATGCAACACAGGCAAAGATGCAATTTAGAGTAGGCTCGGCTAACCCTAAAGATGGCATGTGAAATGCACTTTATTCGATGCACGTATTCAATTTGGAATTGAAAGTACGATGAATTTTGTATGATGAACCAAGCCCGATGCATGTAAACAAGTGCATGAATGCACGCATGCATTGCATAAGGTATGCTAATTTAAAAAATGCCCTAATTTACCATCATAAGCAGGTAAATAAAAGGGAGAAAGAAATGGGGGTTGGGAGACATACACACACTCACCCACACTTATTACAAATTTGCCCTCGCTCGAAGGGACCAAAAGAATAATACAAATAATTAACTACGCAAGCTAATTAAATATTACAAATTAATTAAATTAACAAAATAATTAATCTAAGAAAAACAGTAAACCGCCTCGGGGCGAGGGCCCAATGCATGCACACTCGGATTCCGCTCGGAATTGCACTGCCATGCCTAGCCTGCCTCTGTTTTCCCTGCTTTGTTCCTCTGAAATCTGCCAAAGTCTCAAGGATGCCTCTCTGGACACTGGAGAATCCCACCGGCTGGAGGAAATGACCACCGGCACTAGGATGTAGCCATCGGCACAAAATATATCCACCGGCCATCAATTGACTGCCGGTCGGCACTAAATACTGCCGGCCGGCACTGAATGTCTGCAGAACCTGCAACTCACAGCAGCAGAGGGCAAAAACTTGCATGGCAATGTAATTCCAACAATGTATGCACCAAACACATTCCTTATCATGTTTGTGACTCAAAGGAGGATGTGCCTCGATTCTCGGGCCACCAATCGCGCATTTCCATGCATGATGGCCAAAGAGTCAAGTGTGCATTTTAATATCAAATGTAATGCACACCAAACATACAAGGGACCCAACCTCAATCATGGTTGATCAAGAGGCAAGGCAATGCACAACAATGCACATGCAACCTAAGCATGCAAGCTAACATACAAACATGCAATGCAATTACATGGCATACACAACGCTAACAACATAACATGCACAACGTATTGAAACATGGCATACACAATGCAACATGGACTTACACCAACACAAGTGGGCCTCTGCCACACTCACATAGGAGGCCAATGGATGAAAATGGAGTGCCTCGAAATGAGTGCACACGGGCACGCAAACCGAGGCAATGGCATACGGAATGCAATGAGACTAAAATGACATACAGGATGCAAAATGGACTTATACTAACATGAGTGAGCCTCAGCCACACTCACATAAGAGGCCGGGAGATGAAAATGAAGTGCCTCGAAATGCGTGCACACAGGCACGCAAACCGAGGCAATGGTACTAAAGCATGAAATGACATAGAAAGTGATATGCAAACATGCCAATGGAATTTCAGCACTGAAATATGGGGGAAAACAATCCCGAAAGATGGCGAAATGACACCAAATGCGAGGAATGGTCCCGAAATGCGAATTTAGGCACCCGAAATGGCCTATAGCTATGCAATGCATGCACAATATGGACATGGAATGTAAATACAGATGCTAGGAAGTCTCTAAACTAGAATTTTTCCAGTACAAAGCATGGCCAAAAAACAATCACAAGTATGGAAAAAATAGCATGCAAAAATGGGGGAAAAGAGGGGAACAATGAAGTAGATGGTATACGCAATGCTCAAACTGAAAAATACAGTTCTAAAACATTGAAGAGGGACCAAAAATATGAACATTTACAGCTTATGAAAACCCCCAAAACAGTATGTAGATATGCTCAACATAGCATGCAAAATATGAGCCAAAAGAGGGCTATAAAGAGAGGTACACCAAGAATTCACCAAACATCCTTGGACCCTTAACAAAAGATGACAAGAAGGAAAAAATGTGACTCTTTCCAGACCTGATCATGGCCGAAAACAGAAGTAAAATAGGCCTAAAAAAGCATGCAAAATGAGGGCCAAAGAGGGGTATAATGACAAGTATAATATGGAGACCCCCAATGAAGTTGATCCCTTATACAATATTGTAGAGGGACATAAAATAAGCCTACTCACAGTTCATGACATGCTCCAAAACAGATCGCACAGAGGCTAAACAAATCATGCAAATTTACGGTAAATATGAGAGATTATGAAACAAGTTCACGATAGAGAGGCCAAAAAGGGTTGAGCCCTTCTTCAATGTTTAAGAGGGGCTCAAAATAGGCCCACTAACAGTTTACATTATGCTTGGAAACAGATCACACATAGGCCAAATATTCAATGCAAAATAATGGCATATAAGAGGATATTGAAGCAAGTACCAAATGGAGGGCTCAAACAGGGTTGAGCCCTTAAACAAACATGAAATATGGATCAAAAAAATGACCTTTTCAGTTCTGGTCAGAGCCCAAAACAGTAATAAAATAGGTCTAAGAAATGGAGCAAGAAAGTGCTACAAAAGAGGGAAATGGACACTTACCCTTGAAGACCACACTTTTGCTACCTCTTGGCCAAGGAATGTTGCTTCTAAGCCTCTGAAAAACCCCTCCTTGCTGCTGGAAATGGAGTGGTGATGGTGGTGCTTGGTAGTGATGAAGAAAAGGCCCAAGAACAAGGGTGTTTAATGGTTGAATGGAAGAGATATAGTGAGAGATGGAGGGATATAGGTGTATATATCAAATATGTATGTCTATATCTAGTTTTTTGCTCCACAAAAATCCAACCTACACCAAGGAAGAGGAAGAGGGTTGAAATTTTGCTTTGAAATTTCTAGAGAGAGAGAGGTTTTTTTTTGGAGTGAGAAGCTCCCAAGACTTCACTTTTTTTGTTCTAACCCTTAGCCATATGAGATATATGGCTCCATATATATCAAAACAAGAGCTTTTGGTCGAAATATCCCAATTGGAAATATCTTCCACAGTGTATTGATAAATATCTGTCAAAAATCTGAGTTCTGGACACTTTTGGCCGGCCGGCAATCTTTTGTGCCGGTCGTCAATCTTTTGTGCCGGTCGGATAAATGGATGTCCGGTAGGTAGCCGGTAAGTTCAAAAAGTGCCAGTGAAAGTCCAGATTGAAGCCCCGGAAGTTAGCTTTCCAATGGCACAAACCTTGCATTAAAATTCCTTCTGTAGAAAAAGTTATGCCAGTTTCCGTAAAGCCGCGCAGATTCAGTCCAACCGGACTTCAACCAACCATATCTCCTCCCCCCGGATTTAGACTTAGGAGATTCTTGAGTGCAAAATGAAGTCCCGGAAGTAAGGTTTCCAATGGTGGTGGCCCTATATTTTAATTCCTCTTGTACAAAGAGTTACGCCCGTTTCGGGGAAGCCGCGCAGACTTTTCTCCTTCCCGGATTCATGCTGAACCACTCCCAAACTAGTTTTCTCCCTTCTTCTCCTCTTTTCTTCAACTTCAAACCCCTAAGTAAAGTGTTTTGAAAGATTTTTCAAAGATTTCATCTCTCTTTCATTCATCTCCCCTTTTGTCCTTGCTCGGTTTACCGAAAAGCGCAACATTTACCGAAATGCGAGCGTCGGAACATCGTGGGAATTTTATTTCAAAAATGTTTTGAAAGAGAGGGTTTTAAGGTATAAAAACCATCAAAAATAATTTTGGTCCACAATGGGGTATGAAGTTGAGATTTGCCTCTCTCCTTGCCGAAGAAATTGAACTTTTCCCCTGCACAGTTCTCATCACCGAGCAAACCATCAGTAGCGCCCAAGTCTTGAGGGCGGTCAAAAATAGGGTGTCTACACCTGCTCCCCTTTTTCTTTTTTTCAATCTTCACCTGCCATCTCCTCTTATTTTCCACCGAAAACAAACACCGACCCCACTTTTTTCTTTCTCAATGTTATCTCTCAATAAAACACTATCCACCCATTCCACTCATCTTTTTTTTTTTTTTTTTTTTTTCTAAACCACCCCACTGTCAAATAATTTTTCACCAAATCCTCCCATTTCTTTCATGCTTTCTAATATTCTTAAACACAGCTCATCTCTCCACCGAATATAATCATCATCATTCCTCCACAAAATTTGTTTTACTTCTCCAAAAAAATACCATGATAATACTTTATTATTTTTTTTTATTTTTCTTATTTTCTATTTTTTTTTTTGTTTTGTTATTGTCAATTCATTTTTTTTTCTTTTATATTTATCAATATAAAACACACCTAAAACAAATATATACACATATAAATTTATATAAAAAATTATAAAATAGTATAAATTATTAAAATATTAGTGATGGCCAAAATGGGTGAGGTTTGGAATTAAAGCTTCAATTTGATTTTTCGGCTGAGAAATTCATAAAGTGGCATATTCCAATTTTCATCATAGGGTGGTCAAAAGAAAGTGCCCAAGTCTTAGGGTCGGTCAAAATGGGGTGTCTACAGTATGTTGCAAAGTCCTCTAAGAGGTAAACCAGAGGCACCAGAGTACATGTTTGATGCTCCTCTATTGCATAAAATGTGAACTTTCATATACACTTCTATTACATGTGTGTCGCGCATCGTTATGATTCATGCATAGAATATGCTTGCTTTCAATTCCGCATAGAATATGTTTTTCTTTCAATATTGCATAGAATATGCTTTCCATGTTGCATAGAAAATGCCCCCTTACTTGCATAGAAAATGCATTTTATCACACTTCTTTTGTGCACCTCATTTGCATTGTCATGCACACCTCTTCATTTGCATTGTCACGCACTTTCCACTTGCATTGTGATGCACATTTCAATCGCATTGTTATGCGCCCTTTCGATTGCATCGTTTTGCACGCTCCTTTATTACGAAACACCGGGATATGTCTCTATGTTTCTCCTTCTTTCTGGAACACCGGGATACGTCCCTATGTTCCTCTTTTCTCTGAAACACCGGGATACGTCCCTGTGTTTCTCCTTCATTCCGAAACACCGGGATACGTCCCTATGTTTCTTCCCATTTTCAGGAACACCAGGATACGTCCCTATGTTTCTCATTCCGTACCTAAACACCGGGATACGTCCCTAAACCTTGGGATACGTCCCTAAACACCAGGATACGTCCCTATGTTTCTCCTTCATTCCGAAACACCGGGATATGTCCCTATGTTTCTTCCCCCTTTCAAGAACACCGGGATACATCCCTATGTTTCTCATTCCGTCCCTAAACACCGGGATACGTCCCTACGTTTCTCTCTCGTCCCTAAACACCGGGATACGTCCCTATGTTTCTCCTTCATTCCGAAACACTGAGATACGTCCCTATGTTTCTTCCCTTTTTCAAGAACACCGGGATACGTCCCTATGTTTCTCATTCCTTCCTAAACAGCGGGATACGTCTCTATGCTTCTCCTCTTTGGTTAAGAGCATTTGGAATACGTTCCAATGCTTATACCTTTTCGAAACACCGAGATACGCCCCTACGTTTCTCTCTCTTTCCGAAACACCGGGATACGTCCCTATGTTTCTTCTCCCTTTCCGCAACACTGGGATACGTCCCTATGTTTCTCCCTCTTTGGTTAAGAGCATTTGGAATACGTTTCAATGCTTGAACCACTCTGAAACACCGGGATATGTCCCTATGTTTCTCCCTCTTTGGTTAAGAGCATTTAGAATATGTTCCAATGCTTATACCTTTCCGAAACACCGGGATGCGTCCCTATGTTTCTTTCATGATCATGAGTTATGCTTGGCTTTGTGCATTGTCTTGCATTTTGCCCCTGTCTTCGGGCGCATATCTTTATTTGTAGCTTATATGCTTTGTCTAAGTCTTCAGCCTTGTCAAAAATGGGTCGTCTCTGGGCTTTGACAGTCACTCCCGTCATTTTTATGACTTTCGAGTTCTGTCAAAGAGGGGCAACTGTAGACACTCCATTTTTGACCTTCCTTAAGACTTGGACGGCATCGTTTGAACACTCGATGATCATCCATGTTCGTGTTCGTCTTGAGTTCTAGGAGATCTCGGCTACGTGCCTTGCCTCAGGATCTCTCAACTCGACTGTTCTGGGTTTGGTTTTGCACCAAACACTTGCGTTTTTGTTTCTAAGGGCACAGAGTAACTTGTTAGCTACCCCTGGAACCCACCGGCTGTGGCTTGAGGCCACCGGCCATGTTTTGAGGCTACCGGCCATTGGTGAAGTATACCACTGGCCGGTCGGCATTCAGTGTGGCCGGCCGGCCATCTGTTTGGCCAGTGGCCTCCTTTTCTGGCCGGTAGCACTTTTTTGCCTTTTTCAGGCATGGTGCATGCCAGCTGTGCCAGCTGGAATGCACTAACCCTGCCCCCGTGCATAAGTGTAGCTGTTTTGCCCCTTTTGCACCCTTTTGATCTAGCTTCTTGAGGAAACTTGGACCTTTGTCTTAGCTTCCTCAAGAAGCTTGCTAGCTGTCCCAGCTTCCTCAGGAAACCTTGCCCTCTATGACCCCTTTTTTGTTTAGCTTCTTTCAGAAGCTTCGCGACCCTAATTTTTTTTAGTCATTATTTATTATTATTATGGTTATTATTATCTTATTTTATTTTTGACTTTATTAATTGTGTGGTCACATGAGAGTTAATGTGATATTTAATGGATTTAATGTTGTAATTATTAATTGTGTGGGTTACATGAAAATTTAATGTGATATTTAATGAATTTAATGTGGTGATTAATTAATTTAATGTATTGTTTAATTATATATAATTAATCCAAATCTTTATATATTTATGTTTGTTATATATATATAAAGGTTATATATATATATATATATATATTTAATCTTATATTTATATATAATATAATTATGTGTATTATATTATATAATATTATATAATAATCATATTAGATTAGAATAGGAAATTAGGTTATTATTTTATATATATATATATAATATGATATGTAATCAATTAGGTTTAGGAGTTGGTAAGAAAATAAAGAATAGAAAAGTGAATCGAAGAGGAGGCAGCCGTGAGTCAGTGCCGAGAGAGAGAGAGAGAGAGAGAGAGAGAGAGATTGATCATCAAGAAAAAGAGAAGGTTTGCGGCAGTGGAGAGAATGAAAAAAAGAGGAGAATGAAAAAAGAAAGAAAAAAGAAAAAAAAGATTAAGGTTTTATTTTGGTGGCACTATCAGTTTTTTAAATAATTTGTTGATCTTCAAAAATAAAAATATTGTGAGTACAAACCCTATTTCCCTTGATTTATGTTTAATTCGTTGTTTTTATTTATTTATTTATTTTTATTTGTTTGATGTTAGTTTGATTTTGTTTTTACCTAAAGATGTTAGATTAATTTTAATTATTTTGATTAGTTGTAGATGTAAGATTTAGGGTTTATAGATGAATAATTGATTTTAATTATTTTGTTTAGTTGTGTACGTCAGGCTTAGGGTTTTTAGTTAATTGATTGATTTTGATTATTTTGATTAGTTGGGTATGTCAAATTTAGGGGTTTTATATGAATTTATTTTATTGTTGTAATCACACTCATGGTTATATGAAATTGAAATAAACTTAGAATCCATAAATATTGGTTAGATAATGAATTGATTCATTGTTTTTTTTTTTTATTTATTTATTTGATGTTATATTGATTTTTATTTATTTGGTTAGTTGGGTATACAATGGTTAGGGTTTTTGTATCTATTTATTTTGTGGACATAATCACACTCATGAATCTATGAAAGTAATATTAATTAAGAATCCATAGATAAATTTCTTATACTTCACTATGACTCTATGGATTGTTGTTTTATTTGAGTGATGGTGAGAAAGAGTGTATAAAAAAGTGAGGATTATGAGATTTATTTGAATGCCTTAGGCTCGGCATTGTTATGTTTATTCTCATGTATGAGATGTTGTGTATATATATATTGTTGTCTCGTTCTCATGAGTAGACGAGTGCTTTGATTTGCGCGCGTACGTATATGCTAACCATCCGGGGAGTGTGAGTCAAACTCAGGACGATATCCCCGTGCAAGTTTGGCTTCGGAGCGGTGTTAGAGATACGGGAGGCACATGGGATATATGTGTAGGCCGGAAGGGGAGGGCCGAAGTGATGGAGTTAAGGTATAAAAATTTAATTATGAGTTTATTGATTTCTACATCGCGAAAAATAGTAATCAACCTCAATAAAATATGAAATTTGAGCAGAGGCATGTATACGTGATTTTGGACAACTTTTGTGTTGTAGCTTTTTATTAAAAAGATCGATTAGAACTTATAATCAGATGACCTTGGTTATTGTCGGTTTTATTCATTTTGGTAATGTAGATTTTATAGGCTGTTTTAACCCACGAAACGAGCTTATTTTTATTGGTTTCGTGGAAACTGAAGTAAAACATTATTCTGCACACTTTTCATGTTTTGAACTTTTCGAAAAAAATCATCTTAAGGCAGTTTTTGTTCATTTTTTTTTAGTTCTAGATTTTTTTTCGATTGAATTTTGTCTAGATTTTTAAATCAAGTTTTTCTCTTAACCTGTTCAGTTTCTTTTAAATTCGTTCACGTTGTCTTTTAGGAAATTTGATTCTGTACAACTTTCGTTCTTTGAGTTTTGGTCAATTCAAATTATTTAAGCAGGAAACGGTGCATTTTTATACGTATTTAGCAATTTACTTATGATTAATTTATACTAACATTATTTTTCTTTTGCAGGATGGTGGGTCTTACTAACTTTTTATGCAGGGCTGACCCACCATAGTTCTATTTCTATTTTGTTTATGTTATAATAAATATATATTTCGTTGTGTACGGACAAGAAACTAAATGCCGCCGTATCTCGGGAAACTACCCATTTGTCTCGATGTGGTTGGAACTACTTGTCTTGTCCCGTGATAAGAATTAAATGTATTTTTTGTCTGTGTCTAGTGGACACGTGGGTGTTAAATCTTGTACTCATACCAGTATACCTGTATACTGACCCGTTTTGTCTCTTGGCAACTCGGGTGCGTTCTGTTTGAGCGCAGCCGAGCTTCCTTTGCAGGATTAGTGGAGGCTACGGTGGTGACGAGAAGTAACTATAGTTTTTTGGTCATATATCTTGGATTTCTTTTGTTTTCTTGAGCTTAGGGTTTTTAGTAGTTCATGTATTTATTTTATTTTTTTATGACTTTAGTATTGAAATAATTTGGTATGGTTTGTAATTGTACATTATTTAAGTTACTTTGATTATGTATTGTTACTTTAATGTTTGAGATATTGGTTAGTTATTAATAGTGGTGGATGGTTTTGTTGGAGTTTAGTTTTTTCTTGTTTCACCCCTAGGATTTGGATGATGGAATATTGAATGGGGTTTAGCCCTAATTTGATATTTAATTGTCCGAATTTTGGGGTGTGACAGTTTGGTATCAGAGCTCTAGGTTACCCTAGACTTGTGAGAGTTTAGGTGATCCTCGGATTGTGGAAACATAGGTTAGCTGGTTTAGTTTGTTGGTAGAATTTATTCTAAGTGTTTATGAACGAATTCTTTTTTGTTTGTTTGACTTGAAGGTGATGGCTGGAAGGTAACCTTAAATTTTTTTTAAAGAACCCATTAGAGTAGTTTTTGATATTGGTGCCTCTTATCCTTTCATATCTAGACAATTTGTAGAAAGAGAACACCTTGTAACTATCTCCTTGTCTAGACCTATTTGCGTTGAGACCTTTTTGGAAGGGGCAGTTACTCTTTATGAGATGTGTAAAGATTTTGAGATTGACTTTGCGGGCAAAGTCTTGTATGCGGACCTAATTGTTTTAGGGTTTGAGGGGTTTACAATTATTTTGGGTATGGCTTAGCTGCGAAAACACTTTGTGACTCCAAATTGTGTTGGAAGGACTGTAAATATAGATATTCTCGGTATGCCACGACTTACCCACACTTCTAACGATGGAGAAGAGTCGGTGATTACGAGTTTTCTGTGCTCGGTAGAAATTTCTAAGCAGGATACTAGTGAGGTAGATATGGTGCATGAGTTTGAAGATATATTTTAGGAGATACATGGACCTCCTCCTTGACGGGTAGTAGAATTTCGTATTGACCTAGTGCCAAGAACTGCATCAATTTCTAAAGCGGCACACAGAATGGCGCCTAAAGAGCTTGTGGAGATGAAGAAGCAGCTGGAAGAGATGCTTCAGAAAGGGTTCATTCGTTCAAGTAACTCCCCTTAGGGAGCACCCACGATCTTTGTCTCTAAGAAAGATGGCACTCTCCGTATGTGTATAGATTACAAAGAGCTGAACAAGGTGACTATCAAGAACAAGTACCCGCTACCTAGAATTGTTGACTTGTTTGATCAGTTGAAGGGAGTAGCCATGTTCTCTCAGTTTGATCTCAGAACGGGTTACCATCAGATGGGTGTATCAGAGGAAAGTATACCGCTTACTGCTTTTCGGACCCGGTATGGGTTGTATGAATTTCCTGTAATGCCTTTTGGTTTGACTAATGCTCCTGCCTATTTCATGGATTTGATGAACAAAATTTTTCAACCGTATCTAGATAAGTTTGTGATTATCTTTATAGATGATATCCTGGTGTATTCTAAGAATGAAGAGGAACACAAAGAACACTTGAAAGTCGTGTTGCAAACTTTGAGGGAGTAACAGTTATACGCTAAGTTCAGTAAGTGTCACTTTTGGGAGAAAGAAGTTTGATTTTTGGGACATGTTGTGTCCAATCAAGGAATAGCTGTAGATCTTGAAAAAGTTGTTGCGGTCAAAGAATGGAAGCAGCCCACGAACCCTACAGAGGTGAGAAGTTTTTTAGGACTAGCCGGTTATTACAGAAGATTTATAGAGAAGTTTTCCACTATTGCAGCACCCATGACCAAGTTGACCCGCAAGAATGTGAAGTTCATATGGACAGATGATTGTGAGAAAGCTTTCCAGGAGTTAAAGCAGCGGTTGACTACAGCACCGGTGTTAACTATACCCGTACAAGGGGAAAAGTTAGTAGTGTTTACTGATGCGAGTGGAACTGGGTTGGGATATGTATTGATGTAGCATCAGAAGGTTATATCTTATGCTTCTCGACAGCTAAAACCTCATGAGAGACGATACCCTACTCATGACTTAGAGTTGGCAGCGGTTGTTTTTACGTTGAAAGTGTGGCGACACTACTTGTTTGGGGAGCACTTTGAGTTGTACACAGATCACAAGAGCCTCAAATATCTCTTTTCTCAAAAAGAGTTGAACATGAGGCAACAGAGATGGGTTGAATTTATCAGTAGTTATGATTTCGAGATCTTTTACCACCCAGGGAAAGGAAATGTAGTCGCTGATGCACTTAGTCGACAACATGAGATTATGGCTTCTTTGATGATTCAAGAATGGAAGTCCTTGGAGTTAATTTCGATGCATGATATTCAACCAATAGAGAGTGCTGAGAGGGCATACATTGGTAGTTTGACCGTGCAGCCGACGTTATTGGGTAAAGCTCGTCAGTTGCAGAATTTAGATGGATTTCTCGTTAGCAAGCTTGATGACCTTGTAGTGGATTTAATCGATGATTGTCCTACTGATTGGTCTGTGGACTCGGATGGGGGATTGCGATTCAAGGGCAGGTTGTGTGTACCTAATATTGTTGAATTGAGGAAAGAGATTATGGATAATGCCCATAGGTCCCGATATACCATTCACCCTGGTGGGACTAAGATGTATCATGACCTGAAGAGAACGTTTTGGTGGGAAGGTATGAAGAAGGACGTAGGAGAGTATGTTTCTTGATGTTATGTGTGCCAACAGGTTAAGGCAGAACATCAACGACCGTTTGGACTATTGCAGCCTCTTGAGATCCCTACTTGGAAGTGGGAGTGCATCTCTATGGATTTTGTGGATGGATTGCCGCGGTCTAAGCGAGGCAATGAATCTATTTGGGTGATAGTGGATCGACTCACAAAGTCTACTCATTTTATTCCTATCAGTGTTCACCGAACTGCGGCTAAACTAGCTAGGCTATATATTCGGGAGATGGTGCGACTTCATGGCGCACTCGTTTCTATAGTTTCGGATCGTGATCCATTGTTTGTGGCAGAGTTTTGGGAGAGTTTTCAGAATGCTTTGGGTGCTAGGTTAGACTTGAGCACGGCTTATCATCCCCAGACAGATAGGCAAACTGAGAGGGTAAATCAGATCTTGGAGGATATGTTAAGAGCTTGTGTCCTTGATCTTGGTGGTAGTTGGGAAGAACACTTGCCATTGATGGAGTTTGCTTATAATAACAGCTATCACTCCAATATCGGGATGGCACCATTTGAGGCTTTGTATGGGAGCCATGTCGATCACTTGCTTGTTTGATGGAGGTAGGAGATGTGCCGTTGTTAGGGCCAGAGTTTGTGAGGGAGACTACGGAGAAGGTAAATATTATTCGGGAACATATTAAGACTGCACAAAGCCGTCAGAAGAGTTACGCTGATAGAAAACGTAAGGGGATTGAGTTGAATGTTGGAGATTTCGTGTTTTTGAAGGTCTCGCCGATGAAGGGTATCATGCGATTCGGAAAGAATGGAAAGTTGTCACCTAGATTTGCGGGACCATATGAGATCATTGAGAGGATTGGTAATGTGGCTTACAAATTAGTTCTACCACCTGCTTTAGCTTTGATTCACAATGTGTTCCATGTATCTTTATTGCGGAAGTGTGTGCAAGACCCATCCCAAGTAGTATCACCAGAAGTGTTGAAGATTAGTGATGATCTAACATATGTGGTGCGACCGATTACTATTCTAGATCGGGATGTAAAACAGTTGGGGCGCAAAAAAGTGAACTTGGTGAAAGTGCAATGGAGTGAAGATGAGAACGATATTACCTGAGAGTTAGAAGAGAAAGTTCGGCATATGCATCCGGAACTTTTTGTTTAGTACTCTTTTTTATCGAATCTCGAGACGAGATTCTTTTAAGGTGTGTACATTATAGTGACCCTAATTTTCTTTAGTCATTATTTATTATTATTATGGTTATTATTATCTTATTTTATTTTTGACTTTATTAATTGTGTGGTCACATGAGAGTTAATGTGATATTTAATGGATTTAATGTTGTAATTATTAATTGTGTGGGTTACATGAGAATTTAATGTGATATTTAATGAATTTAATGTGGTGATTAATTAATTTAATGTATTGTTTAATTATATATAATTAATCCAAATCTTTATATATTTATGTTTGTTATATATATATAAAAGGTTATATATATATATATATTTAATCTTATATTTATATATATTATAATTATGTGTATTATATTATATAGTATTATATAATAATCATATTAGATTAGAATAGGAAATTAGGTTATTATTTTATATATATATATATATATCATACGATATGTAATCAATTAGGTTTAGGAGTTGGTAAGAAAATAAAGAATAGAAAAGTGAATCCAAGAGGAGGCAGCCGTGAGTCAGTGCCCCGAGAGAGAGAGAGAGAGAGAGAGAGAGAGAGAGAGAGAGAGAGAGATTGATTGATTGATTGATTGATTTTTTGATCATCAAGAAAAAGAGAAGGTCTGCGGCAGTGGGGAGAATGAAAAAAAGAGGAAAAGGAAAAAAGAAAGAAAGAAAAAAAAAGATTAGGGTTTTATTTTGGTGACTTTATAAGTTATTTAAATAATTTTTTGATCTTTAAAAATAAAAATATTGTGAGTACAAACCCTACTTCCCTTGATTTATGTTTAATTCGTTGTTTTTATTTATTTATTTATTTTTATTTGTTTGATGTTAGTTTGATTTTGTTTTTACCTAAAGATGTTAGATTAATTTTAATTATTTTGATTAGTTGTAGATGTAAGATTTAGGGTTTATATATGAATAATTGATTTTAATTATTTTGTTTAGTTGTGTATGTCAGGCTTAGGGTTTTTAGTTAATTGATTGATTTTGATTATTTTGATTAGTTGGGTATGTCAAATTTAGGGGTTTTATATGGATTTATTTTATTGTTGTAATCACACTCATGGTTATATGAAATTGAAATAAACTTAGAATCCATAGATATTGGTTAGATAATGAATTGATTCGTTGTTTTTTTTTTATTTGTTTTTATTTATTTGATGTTAGATTGATTTTTATTTATTTGGTTAGTTGGGTATACAATGGTTAGGGTTTTTGTGTATATTTATTTTGTGGACATAATCACACTCATGAATCTATAAAAGTAAAATTCATTAAGAATCCATAGATAAATTCCTTATACTCCACCATGACTCCATGGATTGTTGTTTTATTTGAGTGATGGTGAGAAAGAGTGTATAAAAAAAGTGAGGATTATGAGATTTATTTGAATGCCTTAGGCTCGGCATTGTTATGTTTATTCTTATTTGTGAGATGTTGTGTATATATATATTGTTGCATCGTTCTCATGAGTAGACGAGTGCTTTAATTTGCGCACGTACGTATATACTAACCATCCGGGGAGTGTGAGTCAAACTCGGGACGATATCCCCGTGCAAGTTTGGCTTCGGAGCGGTGTTAGATATACGGGAGGCACATGGGATATATGTGTAGGCCGGAAGGGGAGGGCCGAAGTGGTGGAGTTAAGGTACAAAAATTAAATTATGAGTTTATTGATTTGTACATCTCGAAAAATAGTAATCGACCTCAATAAAATATGAAATTTGAGCAGAGGCATGTATACGTGATTTTGGACAACTTTTGTGTTGTAGCTTTTTATTAAAAAGATCGATTAGAACTTATAATTGGATGACCTTGGTTATTGTCGGTTTGATTCATTTTGGTAATGCAGATTTTATAGGCTGTTTTAACCCACGAAACGAGCTTATTTTTATTGGTTTCGCATAAACTGAAGTAAAACATTATTTTGCACACTTTTCATGTTTTGAAATTTTTTGAAAAAAATTATCTTAGGGCAGTTTCTGTTCATTTTTTTTTAGTTCCAGATTTTTTTTCGATTGAATTTTGTCTAGATTTTTAAATCAAGTTTTTCTCTTAACCTGTTTAGTTTCTGTTAAATTCCTTCGCGCTGTCTTTTAGGAAATTTGATTCTGTACAACTTTCGTTCTTTGAGTTTTGGTCAATTTAAATTATTTAAGCAGGAAATGGTGCATTTTTATACGTATTCAGCAATTTACTTATGATTAATTTATACTAACATTATTTTTCTTTTGTAGGATGGTGGGTCTTACTAACTTCTTATGCAGGGCTGACCCACTATAGTTCTATTTTTATTTTGTTTATGTTATAATAAATATATATTTTGTTGTGTACGGACAAGAAACTAAATGCCGCCGTATCTCGGGAAACTACCCATTCGTCTCGATGCAGTTGGAACTACTTGTCTTGTCCCGTGATAAGAATTAAATGTATTTTTTGTCTGTGTCTGGTGGACACGTGGGTGTTAAATCTTATACTCATACCAGTATACCTGTATACTGACCCGTTTTGTCTCTTGGCAACTCGGGTGCGTTCTGTTTGAGCGCAGACGAGCTTCCTTTGCAGGATTAGTAGAGGCTACGGTGGTGACGAGAAGTAACTATAGTTTTTGGGGATATATCTTGGATTTCTTTTGTTTTCTTGAGCTTAGGGTTTTTAGTGGTTCATGTATTTATTTTATTTTTTTATGACTTTAGTATTGGAATAATTTGGTATAGTTTGTAATCGTACATTATTTAAGTTACTTTGATTACATATTGTTACTTTAATGTTTGAGATATTGGTTAGTTATTAATTGTGGTGGATGGTTTTGTTGGAGTTTAGTTTTTTCTTGTTTCACCCCTAGGATTTGGATGATGGAATATTGATTGGGGTTTAGCCCTAATTTGATATTTAATTGTCCGAATTTTGGGGCGTGACATTTGCATTGTCTATATAAGAGCCCCTCCTCCTCCATTGTTAAGGGTTGAGCAAAAACCAGAGCAATACACATACATATATCTGTCATATACTTTCTCTCTCCATATCTCCCTCTCTCTCTCATCCTTTGTGTGTGTTTGGAAGCCTAAAAGTGTGTTTTGACCTTAGTTTTGCACTAAGACACACACCATTACACCATCCTTCGACCTTGAGAGTCTTTGAGGGTTTGTTCTTGAGGTTTTGGACTGGTTTTGATCAAAGGAAGGAGGCTGCACTTGCTGTTCATCAAGGGTTCTTCAAGGGTAACCTTTTCACTTTAGATTCCCCAATCTTGCATTAGACTTTTGCCTATCTTGCTTATTGTTTTAGACTTTGTGTATAATTGAGAAAAGTCTTGTATTTGCATGCTTGAGATCTTTTATTAAGGGCATTTTGTTGTTTGGGGTTGACCTCCCCTTTCTAGGCCTTGTTTGTCCCTTTTGGTGCTCTCTTTGTTAAGCTTTGGTTACTCTTGTGTATTGACCTTCTCACCACTGAAATCCAGTGGATTTTCAGTGGTGAAGAAGGGGTTTTGGGGTCTTGCATAGGGGAGGGACACCCCTCTCCCTTGGTCTCTCTCTTGTTTGCATATTTGGCTCAATATGGTAGCATGCACACCTAGTCTTGTTTGGCTTTATTTCAGAGCTTATTTGGTGTTCATTTAGCATATTTTCTCTCTACCTCATGTTGATTTGTTGGCCTTTTGCATATATAATACACTTGCTTTGAAATCCCATCATTTGGCTTAAAGTGTATCATGTTGTAGCATATCATTTGAGCATGATTTTGGTTTGGTCCTAAGAAGGTTTTAGCCTTATTTTTCCGTGCTTGAGGTCTGTTGGTTACTGATTTGGTCATGTTTGACATGTGTGATATGGTTGCTATGCATTTCGGCTTGTGAGCCCTAAGTATGTGAGTCATAAACATGCCTTAGTTGGTCTATTTCAATAATTTGGAATCATTTGCCATGCCATTTCAGTCCCAAAACCATGCTTGTATGCTTGCATTCATCACCTCTTTCATGCTTTGAAGATGTGTCCTTTTGTGCCTTGAAATGAGCATTGTGCATGCTTAAGTGTTTAAACCTTTGGGGCTGCCATATCAGTGGGTTTTGGGACTTATTTTGGTGCCTTAAAACTCTGTTTTGGTTATATAGCTTATGCCATATTTGCTTAGGGTAGTGGTAGTAGAATGCTCTTTTGTTATGCCTTAGTCTTGAGCCTATTGGTGTACATGCTTACATGAGTATTTATCCATCATTTTAGGCATCTTTTGTCACTGTTTTGGGGGCGGGCTGAGGTCTACCCCTTTGTGTTTTAGGTCCATCATTGCATGATTGTATTGCATTACTTTGGTTTCATGCTTACATTGTAGGATAGGATGTATCACATTGCATTTTGTATGATAGGTCACTTCGAATTTGGCATGCTTTATACCTATTAGCCTCATGTTGCATGTTTGAGTCATGTTGCATACTTGAGCCACCTTGCATACATTGCATTACATTTTGCTTGGTTTGGGGTGTCAAACCAAGTATGAGGATTGAGAAGTGTTCATACTCCAAGTGATGTAACACGTCTCAACCCTCGGTCGTCAATCCCCTTGACCTCAACATGATAAGGTGTTGGCATTCATCTCTTTTGATTGCATGCATTTACATTGAATTGTGAAATTTGGCCTCTTAGGCCAGCATGTATCAAAAATGCATAATTGATGGCCCGAGGGTCAAGGGTCATGCTCCATTGAGTCCACTGCATGATAGGGAGTGTGGCCATGCTTACATTTGCTTAAAAATTCCATGCCATACATTGCATGCCCTCTGTTGCTATCAAAACCAATTTCTGCAGGAAGCTTTGGCCGGCCAGCCATTTCTAGTGCCGACCGGCCATCCATAAATGGCCGATAACTTCATCAGCGGCCGATGACCATTTCCCACAGCCGGTGGCCATTCCTCCTAGCCGGTGGTGCTCCACAGTGTGCAGAGAACCTAACCCAAGACTTGTGCAGTCTTCAGAGGAGCTAGGCAGTATAAACAGAGGCAGCAATGCTATGGCAGTGAGTTTCCGGGCAGTACGAGTCAAGCATGCATTATCCAAATATTTTGAGGTAGGGGCTGTGGCCATTTTAATTCTGCATTTAATTTGTTAATTAATTAGAAGTTCTGTAATAATTAATTTAGCAGTATTCATTTGTTTTGTAATATTTATTCGGACCCTTCGAGCGAGGGCAATTGTGTAATAAGTGTGTGTTAGTGTGTGTATGTCTTCCAACCCCCACTTCTTTCTCCCTTTTACTTACCTGCTTTCAATGGTTAGTATTAGGGCATATTTAACTTAGCATACCTTATGTTATGCATGCGTGCATCCATACATTTGTCTTGCATGCACCGGGCTCGGCGTATCATACTAACTGCATTGTATTTCAATTCCAAGTTGAGTACTTGTTAGTTGCAGCATTTCACATGCCATCTTTAGGATAGCCGAGCCTATTATAGTTGCATTTTGCATGTGTTGCATTAGCCATCTTAACATGAACTAGGATCATGCATATGATTACTAACTAGTTTTCTGTTTTGGCTTGGAGTACTAGGTAAGCTTTTATACTTTAGCATACCGCATGTGTGTGAGTGTTGCCATAATAACATGATTGCCATGAGGCTAGCTGCTTATGTGATATAACTGCTTGAATGCCTGTGGATGGAGGTCAAATTACCTAAATTGGAATAATACGTTGAAACTGTGAGTTTTAAACCCACTAGATAGTGGCAAAACCATCTTTTCTAAAGCCCACTTGAGGGTGGCAAAACCTGCATCTTTAGCCTACTTGCGAGTAGCAAATCATCATCAAAACAAACATGAAATGTTTTGTTCCAATTTAGGCGATTTGGTCTATACTTGTTTGCTGTGCGTATAACATAGTAATTCTAGGCTAATAACCGGAATAAGAACGCGTAATGTTTTCAAAACAAGATATCATGGTTAGTAGAGGCCGATCTTCGGATCGGGCGAGAGGGGGTGCTCATAGCTGACCTTCCCCAATCGTACCCAAGTTCCCGAGCCGAGGCAACTCTGGTAATGACGGACACGTGGCCTTAGGCAAATGAGTCAGGGTTTCCTAAATCCCCCATTAAAAATATTTAGGTAGCGACTCTGTATCTGGCAAAGCAGTCCATGTTCGGCACTTCTTTCAAAATCTGTTTTTCTCAAAACAATTTGCCGGATTTGGACTCTTTGGTTCAGATTAAGAACTGTGACAAAACGAGTCCGAACTGTGGTAGCATAAGTCCCTCCCTCGGGGCGCGTCCACACATAGCTTTACAAAGTTATTACTCACAAATGGCTCCAATAACAGATAGACAGAACGGATAACCAGATAGCTTACGGCGCGTGACCTACACAACATAATAGATACACATATTTAAACACATACATTCAGATAGTACTCAATTTATTTCGTTTTGTTCTTAGCGTGTTTTTAGCCTTTGTCCTCATTACCATGCTTAATTAGGGCTTAGGAATGTTTAACATGCAATGAGGATACCAAAATGTAATTCAAAACACTTGGTCAAATTTGCTGAAAATAGGGTCCTCGCTCAAGCGTAACTTCCTTCACTTGAGCAGAGGGTCAAAAATATGGGTGGTCGCTCGAGCTCAACTTTTGTCGTTTGAGCGGTTTATAAACTCAGCAAAAGTATTGGTTATTTGATTTTTTTGCTCGACGGACGCTCGACGGTTCGCTCAAGTGGTTTGCAAAACTTGTAAACTTCTGGGAGCATGCATTTTACGATCGAGCCAACTTTTGGTCGCTCGAGCGCAGGTTCTGTTGCTCGAGCGGAGAAGCAGAATTCTAGAATTTCGAGATTTGCTTCCAAGCTTCAAAACTCGAATTCAAAGTTACAAAACACATCTCTTAGGCTCAAAACTTGAGAAAACATATCTAAACTCATGGTAATTCATGATTTGAAAGTCATTTAGCAAAATCACACCCAAGAGCAAGTGAATTCCTCCAAAGTAAACCTTAAACTTTTGAAAACATAGCATGCATGCAATGATTTGGATACAAAGCTTTCAAAACATGAATTGATGAAGTGTTTTCATGTAAAATCATAGTGAGCTTTTATGACACAGCAGAGGTAGACATTCGCATGTAAGAATTTATGAAAATAGGACTCAAAAATCATGAATTATGCATGCAATGCATGGATTGATCTCAATTCTTGTTCTTAAGATCAATTCTTGTTCTTTATCTCTAAGTTCTCTTGGATTTAAGTGTGAGCACATCAAACACAAAGCTTAAAGATTGAATTTCTTACCTAAGGTTCTTAATCCCTTGAATCCAAGTGAGTTCTTGCTCAATTCCTCAAATCCCCTTAATTCTCTAGCAATTTCCTTCACTTCTCTAGCAAACTCCTCTTAATTGAGCTCACACTTCCTCATCTCCCTCTCTTTCACATTTTAGTCTTCAAAGATGAGAGTTTGAGAGTGTAAAGTGTATAAAAGGTGTTGGGAATGGCCTTATATAGGCCCATTAATGAGTCTTAGGGGTTGTTTGAGATGATCTAAATAAGTGCACTTTTCGTCTTTTTACGCAAAGATGTGCAAAAAAGTAGAGAGGTGATGTGATGGAAAAAAGATAAAAATATAGATTATTTTTGAGTTGCCAAACTTGGCCTTAATTAAGCTTAGATTAAGTTCACTAATTTACATTATTTAATTCTAATTAATTGATTTTGAATCGAATTTAAATTGAACCTACCATAAAATACTAAAATTCTGAATAACACATAACTTAAGTCAATTTCGTGATCGGATGCCGATAAGGCCTTTAATTCACAGAACAAAACGGAAACACAAACAGATATTTCTACGATAAACAGATAGAAACACAAATAATGTAACACACATGCAATTAATTCAGAATTTCATCTTAATTACTTATTAGGCATCCTTAATCAAAGATTAGTAGCTAAACACAGGTCGGGGTTGTTATATGAGTAATTTGCCTAATTATTTATTTGTAATAAGTTATAACCAAAAGTTAAAACAAATAATCGGACATATGCTTTTAAAATAATTAAAAATAATAATTGTAAGCAACTTATATAAACCAAACAACCTCATAACTATCTTTTACCAAGGACAGAGCTACATAGGGTCCGGAGGAGCACGTCTCTCTTAATTTTTTAAAAATTACACTTTTACCTCTAATTAGAAAAAGTTTTTCATTTAACTCTTTTTTTATTTTCAAATATGTTTCAAAATATTTATATCTCATCTTTCTTTTCACTTTTTTTTTTAATAAATTTTTTACAATTATGGGGCAAATTATTATTATTTATATTCCAATAAGTCCTATGAGTAACATAGTTACCAAAATACTCTTAATAATAATGTTAACATTGACAATGTGAATGTTCCATAAAGTGAACATTCACACTGTCAATTTTATTTAATGTGAATGTTCATATCACTAAATTGGTAAGGGTTGAATTTTTTTTTTTTTTTTAAAGGTAAAATTGTTTATAAAATATCTTAAATATGAGAATTAGGATTTGATAGATCAAATATGTAAAATAATAGAACTTATTAGAATATAAGAATATCTTATAGATGAATTGCGATGTAAGCATTTGAAAGAGGATTTTCTAATAAATTTTCCTATAATTTAACACTATAAATGTTTAATTTTATCAAAAAATTCTTTTATAATGGTTTCTATCTCTCTTATTTCTCTTATATTTTTCTCCACATCTATCTTCTTCTTCTTTTATTTATTTATTTATTTATTTATTTTTTTGTGTGTGTGCATGTTATTACATTTTAAATTGTGATCATCATCATATTTAGTACCTAAAATAGCAAATAAAAAGAGTTTCGATTAATTAAAACATATTTAAGGCACATAATTTTGACATCATATTAATCTTTGGTCATTCTATCACCAAATAAAAATTAGATTTAATTAAATTTTGTAATTAATATCGCTAAATATTAATAATGTCCCCATAAATTAAAATTCTGATTTCGCTCCTGCCTTCTACCCTCTCCATATACGTACTAATCTCGTTGTGAAAATTGTGTTCTTGCAATATAAAGAGGGTTGTACGATGTCATCTTGTTGTCTCAAGTACGAGAAGTTTTTTTCGCAGAGAAGAAGAAAATAGAATTGCCTGAAACAAGTTGTAACGTTACTTTCTTTAAAATGATACCAAGCTGTTATTTTTAAAAACCAAATGGTAACTGTTTGAACAGGACGTAATGGTTAAAAAAAGAGGATAAATTACAAATACACTTCATGAGGTTTTCTTAAAATACAGATTGTCCCTTGTAGTTTGAAAAATTAGAAATACCCCTTTATTAGAATTTTTTATTTAACAAAATTAACTAAAAAAATGAAATTCCTAATCGTTTTCCTATACAATAATAAAATTACCTAAATTATTAATTGAAACATATTTTTAACATCATTAAAAACAGTTAATTGATTTGAGATTTAATAATAAAATAGGCAATTTGTTATGAAATTAGAAACCTCAGGGGGTGGAATGTAATTTTCAAAGCCACAAGGGGCAATTCGTATTTTAATCAAATCTTAGGGAGTGTATTTATAATTTACCCAAAAAAATATTAAAAAAAAAGTAGAGATATAATATGTAGCACTCTGTGCTTCTTGTTATAATGAAACTATAATTTGACTCTTTGATTATCTTTATTGAGAACCTTCATAGTTGATATTTGAGCCTTGGTTGAGGTGTTACTATAGTGGTTGGGTGAGATTGAATCAGAAACTTCAAATTTGAATAATTATTATTGAGTAGTTTTCACTCTTTCATCATTTTCTCTCTCCATACTTTGAATCTTGATATGAGGCTAGAACCATTGGAAAGCTTACTTCCGGGACTTCAATTTGAACATAAGAACGACCCTAAACGAAGTCCAGACGAGAGAGTTATACCTGTTTGAATTTTGAGTTTCTGTATTGAAAGCATGCTCGCTCAAGCGAACTGTGTGAGTTTCAGAAATTCTGAGAGCTTATTTTGTACACTCGAGCCAAGCTTCCTTTGCTCGAGCGACCACGTCGCTAACAGGCATTAAAAAGTGACTGTTTGGCCCTAAAACTCTATTTTTTCTCCCTCTTTTCTTCTTCTATCCTCCAAACCTGAAACCCCAACCTTCCAAACTCTTGATTTCTCTTCTTTTTAACCAAGATTCACCCCAAATCTTTCAAGAAGGTTGAAGAGCAAGCATAGATCAAGACTTCTATTGATTGTTTTGCGATTTCATTAGAGTTTCAAGTTGGGTCTTCGTCTTTAGCTTCAAATCTTGAGCTTCGAATCTTGAGGTAGAGATTTCTTTACTCCTTTACAATACCTCATCTATAGATAGATATGTGGTAGATTTTATTGCACAAAAATCATATCTATTATGAATTTCTTTGAAAATCATGAAAGGGGATCTAGGGTTTGTCATTTGGGAATGAGATTGTTAAATTGATTGTTGTTTGGGTTAATTGGGAAGTAATCTAGCATGTTTATGTTGAAAGAAGAAAAGGCCCTAATTTAATGTTTTGACTTGGTGAATTAAAAAGGGGTAAAGTTGAATAATGTTTGTAAATTGTTATTATGGTTTGTGTAAATGGATAAAGGGAGAATTAGCTATAACTTTGGAATTATTTTGGATTGATTATATTAAGTTGAGTTAGGTTGTGAATTTGATATCCATGGATTTAATTTTGTGAAATAAAAAAGAATGGATTGGGATAAAGGGTGGAGCATGTTACCTTGGAAAATAAGAGAATTGAATTTTAAAAAGGAAGAAGGAAATCATGTGTCACGACCCCATTCCGCTCCTAGTAGAATGGTGCCATGATGGCCAGTAATCTGAGATTACCAAAGGCCAACTTACAAAGTTTCACACAATCAGAGTATACATATGGGGCTTACATGTGCGGAAGCAATAAATTTAAATCTAAATAGTCCATAAGAGCTGTGCATAGATCAAATGAAATGACATGCATCTTATCATGGTTTTGCAACTTGAATACAAAATAACATAAAGTACATATTACATCTTGATCAAAAGGCTTCTCAAGCCGACATATACAAAAGACATGAACTATAAGGCCAAGAAGCATAATCTTCAAGATGCTAGCAAAACATGAATCCAAAACAACTTGCAAATAACATCTAGGCCTCACCGCCTTCTTGCTCGTCGCCTACATATGTATAAAGGGGAGTGTAAGCTTGGATACTCAATGAATGATATAAGTAATAAAGGTTTGAATGAATGATATCCGAGATCTTTATCAAAACAATACATATCATAGCTTGTAACAAAACACGGGATGAATCAAGTTCATCAATCAAAGTCTTTCAAAGCTTCTTGGGATGTTTACTAACATCTACATAATACAAAGGATGACATTCCTGACAAAACAAAGGAATAACCGACTCGGAATTGAACCACACTTGTTCACGACCATCAATGGCCAACCCGGAATTGGTTAGACAACCCACCCGAAAAACTGTCGGTGGCAAAATGTAACCCACCCGTACAAGACCGTCGGTGGTACCATCCGTACCTAACCGTCGATGGCAAAGAGATATCTCAAACATAGGTGCTACATAGGCTTAACGTCCCCTAGCACGAAAGGACCTTCCAAAAATGTCATCAAAACAAACATAATACTTGATACAAAAACTAAGGGATAATTATTCATACTTGATCAAATAATTTTCCAAAACGAAACAAAGCAAAACTTTATTAAAACATTATAACATAGCTTTATTAAAAATACCACGCACAGTAGCTCTTCGAATGTAGGGCTTAAGGTAAGAATCCAAGACCTACAATAATATAGCTAAGTCTACTGAATGCATCTCAAGAAGACAAGAAGGAATGCTCAAAGATGGTTGTGCAATGCACTCTTAAAACAAGTTTTACATGAATGAAAATGATCCCGACATTTTTTTCCAAAACCAAGTCAAGACAAAGAAAAACATGTGCTGGGAGTCAAAATACTATTTTTCTTCTTAGAAAAGCATGCTGGGTACCAACCAAGTCTCGGAATGGATGCACAGAGATGATCTAGGCCAAAATGGCCTAGTTGGGTGAACTCAGGAAGTCTTGGCTAAGGTCCCATACCTCTTGGCCGAAGTGTGGTCTCCTAGGCCTAGGTGTGCAGTTGCCTGCCGAGATGTTACAAGGTGCCGGCAAGGGTGTACCATGGTCGGCCTAGGTGTGCATGCAAGATAGACTAAGGTGCAAGTGATCATGCAAGGTAGGCCAAGGTGAGATAAGATGCTTGGCCTAGGTGCAAGATCTAGGCAAGAGTAGGTCTCAATGACCACACTTAGGCAGATGAAGTCTAGAAATCTGGGTTTCCTCTTGAAGAACATGAAGAACATGAATGCCAAAAATCATAACTTTTTATTCAAAATATGAGATTTCATGGTATGAGTTCAAAAACATGGACCTGGGTACCCATAGTTGAAGATTTCATGAAAACAAACACAAAAACATGGAACTTATTATAAACTTTCAGATCAAAACATAGTTTTTCTTGAAGAACACATGAACATCATTTTCTCTTTCTAAAACAAAACTTTAAATCAATGCATGGCTCAAGAATCATTCTGGATCATGCAATGTGATCAGATTAATATAAAGAACAACAAGAGTAGATCAAGAATCTAACCTCGAAACACAGATCAAACGGTTCAAACTCTAAGGATCAAGCTTGCAAATCTAGTTCTCACTCTAAGAACTCCTTCTTCCTCTTTTCTAGAGCTTCTCTCTCTTATAGGGAAAAGATATAGCAAATGATATGTTTTCTCAATAGCTCACTGACTAAAGCCAATTGTTAGGACACATGGCATAATCTGATTGGATCTCCTCAAAAAGGTGCCAAAGTAAAAAGACAAGAGTATGACAAAGTGCGTATGACAAGTAAGGTGACATATGCACTCTGACAAGGCAATGATCCTGGATCAAGACATAGGTTTCGAGCAAGTAAGGTCTCACTGATCTTGGCCATGAAGGATAACACTTGGCCTAGATGTGCCACACCTCGGTCTAAGTCATACCAGTCCAGGTACAAGATCACTAGGTGCAAGGATCAAAGATCTAGGACGCCTAGATGATAACGTCTTGGCCTAGATGATACATATCTCGGCCTAGGTGATGCACATCTCGACCTGGATAATGACATCTCGGCCAATATGCCATGGTGAAGGTAGAGGTCAACCAAAGTGGTTCCAAGATGGTCCTAGGTGTTGGCGTGCAATGGCCTAGGTGTAAAAGGCTCAAAGGTATGACCTAGGCTTGAGATAGTAAAGGTAGGCAATCTAGGTTCAACACACAAGCAAGGAACAAAGCATACATATAACACTTAGGCAAAAAATGATAGCATCGAGACAAGACAAGAACCTTCACCTTAGAAAAATAAGTCAAAGTCTACAAATGCAAGCTTAACAAGACAAAATCATGCGAATGCTCATGAATGTGACTAAGACAAGATGAGGATTATTACAATATGTGAATTTCATAAATTTGCTTGAGGTTGGATTATGAATATTTATTTTACTATCGTTGTTGTTGGATTTAAAATCTCATGAGAGTTGAATCATTATAATACGTGTGTTGAAATACATACATTTAGAGGTTTTATCCTTGGTCATCGATGGCGGATGGCATTGTTGTGTTGAATAGTTTATGTGTGTGCATTACACTTGTTGGTTGTACTTTGTCATGTTGTGATGATTCGTATACTGCGTTGAGAATGAGGTACCATTACCTTCCAGATAGTGCCTGGAGAATTGGCTGGGCTTAGAATGAGAGGTACCGGAACCTTCCAGTTAGTGCTTGGAGAACTTGACAGATATACCATTACTTTCCAGCCGGTGTTTGGTAAAATGGCATTTCATTGTGGAAATGTGTATCCTTAGCTTACCGTGCTTAAGGCAGGTAGAGCAGAATTTATTTATCATTATTGTCTCAGTGTATCTAGGCATATCATGGGTTATGATGGTTATCGTTCTGGAAGGCCGTATTGCCTCAATTGTTGAAGCAGATAGTTATTGATTGCTTGTTGTTTTCCTTTTGTATTAAAGGCATGCTTGTATAGTTATGAATGTGTTGGAAACGGATGTAAGTATTATGTTGAGATTGTGAAAAAATGTGAAAGACTTTGAATACTTGTGAACATGTTTTGAAAAGGCAAATCAAGTATAAGTCTGGAAAGTGAGAGAAAACGTAATGGGCTTGGTGAAATTGTTTTTCTTCAGAAATTTGTTATAGTCATATGAATATTGGAAAAAGGTAACAAGAAGAAAAAAAAGTGAATTACTTATATTATTGAATGAAGTGAATGACTTTGAGAAAAGTTCTTATATACATATATTTTTGTATAAACTGTCACATTATTTATATAGTATGAGACTAAGCATTCATGATCATAGCTATTTGTAAGTTGTTATTGTTTAGGATCATGTTGAGATCTCTACTGGACTTTATGTTCATCCCACGTTGCTAATCCTTTTTCAAGTGAACGTCGAGAAGTGTTTCAAGGTCATAGATCTTCTTTACCTGTTGGCCACGGGACCTTTTGTTTGTGGACGGAATGCCATTAATGTAAAAGGGTTAAATCCTTTCTCTTTATTTAGAAGATGTAAGCCTACGAGTAATTTATTTAATTATAACTCTTGTTGCATTCATATTATATTCGGATAAGAGAATTTTTATTCATGTGTCTTGTAAATATAAAGAGTTTCCGTGTGTTATCTCTGAAATTAAATCTATAATAATGGTTTGGTAATAGAATCTGAGTAATAAAAAGGCAGGACGTTACATTATATGACTTAAAAAATAAAAAAATATGGACTAAAATAGTGCACCCCAAACAACCTCTAAATTTTGACAATTTGATCTCACCTTGTTAAGGAAAAGATGAGATGTGAAAAATTAAAATTGAACAAACACAAGCAAATAAAAGAATTTATGTGGTTTTAATTATAAATCTACAGTCACAAGTGAAGAATGGCAAAATAATTATACTAAAAAATGTAAAAATAATAATCAATAATCTCTCTCCCTCAACAACCCTTTTTAAAAAAAAATTCATAAACCCTAAAACTTTTAAATAACTTAAATACAGAAATCGAAAAAGGGTTCGGTCAAAATAGATCCAAATACAAGTGTTTGTCAATAAATAAATTGTATAAATCAGCAATAAATAATTAATATTATATAAATTAAATTCAAAATACACCCACAGCACACCCATTTGGGTTAAGTTCTCCAAATATTGAGGCCAATTTTCTATAAATATACACACTATCAAATGCCGCAGTGTTCTCGTTCATCTTGAAGTCATTGTGGTCAAACAAAATTGTAGAGAAGACTGAATAAATTATATCCATGAAGCCAAAGAAACATTCTCTACTTCCAAAGTAGAAGCATATGCATGGATGATTATTGGGTTAATGTATTACACACAATAAGTGTAGTTAATTGGTTTAAAAAATGGGTTAGTTTCATGTAATCTTAGGAGAACAATTACGAAGGTTCAACTTAGTTTTTTTTTCCCCTCTAAAAGTGATATTCCTTTAGAATTTTTATACAAATTATGTACTAGCATTGACATTTTCATGAAGGAAAATTATATTTGTAGTTTTTTGTGTTAATTTGATCCCTATAATTTTTATTGTATCACTCTTGTCATTTAAATTTTTATATTTGTCAAATTAGTCTAATTAATTATATCTGCTAAGAAATTGGACAAAAATCAAAAGCAAAATGGACCCTTCAAAAGAAATATATCATTTCAAATTGAACGTCAACTCTTCAATTACTTTAAAAAAAGTGAATATATTATTTTACACTTTGATTTCAATCTAATTTTTAAAAGACATTATCAATTGAACTAAATTAACAGAAAATAAACAAATTTGAAGATAAAATTGATACACGTGATAAATTATAGATGCTACGGTATAAATTGATCACAACTCAACCATATCATTTTGTATAAATTTTTTTATATTTATTTTCTATTTATTTATCATTAGTCGTTGTTTTGGTATGGAGGTGGAAAGATCTTTTGGAAACTAGGGATTAGATTTCTTGAAACACTTGATTAATCCATTTTTTGTCAGCTGTAATTGTACTTTAGTGCCTTAAATAAATAAAATTAGAAAAAAATTATATATATATATATATATTATAAGGCATGTCTGGTGGAAGTTAGATACTATGCAATTTCATCCCTTGGATTACATTGGGAAAGGACATTATTCATTTGATTTGTCACATTAATTAGGGATTCGAATATGGGATGTTTGTTTTTATTGTGGCAAAAATATATTAATTTTTTACCTATTAATTTTTTTAATTAGTTATGTTTATTGGGATTTTAAAATTTAGTTGAATTTCTTGTATACTATATTTTTAGTGGAAACACCCTTGAAATGGTTGCATCCTCTGCCAAGGCAATGGTTTGACTGCAATGTGATAATGTGCGCCCATATGTATAGAATATAAACATAGAAATATTCTTGACAAAAAAATTAATAAGTCATACCTTGCGCTTAATATTACTATCTTCCTATCAAGTTTTAATATAGATAATTAAATTTATTTTTTTATGATATATTTTCAAAATATTCATTGCTCCATAACAGGGTCAGCTTAATGACATGTGTGGCCTAAAGCAAAAAATTAAAGTCAGACTGTTTTTGATTTGTTTTGTTTTGTTTTCTTCTTTCTTAGGCCAGTAACATAGTGAAATAGATTTTTACTAGAGATATAAGAATACAAGTTTGATAAAAGGATATTGCACTTCTTTTCCTTTTTTTTTTTACTAAAATTTTTATCAATTTAAATTTAATGCAAGATTAGAGATGCTCTAATCCAATACATTTATTATTTTATATTATCATGTCGTGTTCATATGTCCTGTCAATAAATTTTATTTTTAATTAAAAATGTCAAGTGTATGAAAAAATTAAAAAAAAAATTCTAATTAAATTTAGTGAAATTAATATCTACTTAATGAAATTATTCATAAAAATATTTAATTTTAACTAAATTTAATTTTTTTAAATTTATGAGTGTGAGATAGTGGGAGATAGAGTTTTACTAGTACACAAATGATATGAATATATGTCAAATTACTAATTTTTCGATCAATTACACATGAATGTGGTCTCACATAAGTATAGAGCTAATGTATGACGTTGATAGAAAATTTAATAATCTTATTTTAGTTTGGAAAACTACTGACATTCTTTATTCTTTTTTTTCTTTTATTTTTTTTCTTTTATTTCTTATTTTACCTATAAGATTTCAACTCAAAATGAGACCTTTGCCATACCAAGGCCTAAAGCAACGCTTCACTTACAGCCCCCCTGGGTCGGCCCTGTTCCATAATAGTAGATGTTATCTCAATTTTATCCCTTATTTAATATGAACAACAATTTCATAGATACTTATTTGTAATATAAGTAACATAATATTTTTTAATTATAAAAATTATGATATTGTATTAAAAAAAATTATAAATCACAACGAAAAAATTATCAATAAGTTGTATTTTATTTGAAAATTATTATTGAGTTATATCAAATTTCAATTATTCATAATAGTATATTTTATTTTTATTTTATCTTTTTCATTAAAATATGAACAAACAATTTCATAAATAATTTTATTTTATTAGAAATTTTATAATTAAATTATTTTTAATTTTTCGAATTAAATGATTTTTCATAAATAAAATTATAAGTATAAGATTAATAATTTTTAGAATTAAAGTTTTAAATTTTAATTAAGTTAAAATTCTTTATAAAATTATTGTTCATATTAAATATGAAGGATAAAATTGGGATAAGACACACCATTATGTAGTAATGAATCTTTTGGAAAACTTTTATCACAAATAGAATTTAGTTGTCCATATTAAAATTTGATAGGACTCATTAGTAATTTTAAAATTAAAATAGGACTTGTTGATTATTTTCCTATTCTTTTGTTTTTATTTTTTAAATGTAGTGCTGTCGAAATTGCATTTATTTTGAGGTTAATTTCATTTTTATCTCTTAGGTTATTGTCATTTTTTTTTTAATTTCATTTTTAAATTATTAGTTTTATGTATTTACTCTATAGAGTTTATAATTTCAACTAATGTGGTTTAGTTGAAGATAATTGTTCAAATCAGTAAGGATTAAAATCTACGGTTAAATTTATTTTATTCCCTTACGGTTTGAGCATATAGCACTTTACCCCCTCATGATTTAAATATAATCACAAATCCCTCATGCAATGTTGTTAAAATTGAAATCCTAGGTAAGATCATTTGGAGAGACTTGTGGATTGAATCGTAAAATCGGATCGAGAATCATAAAATTCTACCTTCAATGTCGAATAAAATGAGAAATTATCCATGGCAATGTATCTTAAATAATTTTAAAATCATTAAAGAAAAAATAATAAATTTGATATAATGCATTTTTTATGTTAATATAAATTAGAAGAGAAGTTTGGAGAGAGAGTTTATAGTTAAATTTCTTATATAAACATAAATATACATATATAAATACATATACAAGAAACAAATATTAAAAAAAAAAATTAGTAGTCTGGGAATCATAGTAGAATAGAGATCGTAGTGTGATTCTATACGATTTTATTATTAGGATCATAATCACTTTTAGATCCTATTGAATTTAAAATCCTAGTGCGATCCGAATCGCTTAGCTTATATAGAGTCGTACAATCATAAGATTCTACAACCCGAATCAGAATTCTAATAACCATGCCCCCATGTGGTTTTAGACTGAAATGCTACCAGTAATTTTCCATCCAAACTAACGGAAGATGTATCACACACACTACTTTTGAGAGTGGGTTTAGTTTTATGAAAAAATAAAATAAAATTAACACAACAAAAAGACAATTTTATCCCCGTTTTTTTCTAAACATAAATTTTATTAATATGTTAATTAAAATAAAATAAATTAAAATATAATTAAAGATTGATCTAAAATATAAAACATAATAAGGGTTGATTTAAAATATAATTAAAATAAACAAAAAATAAATAATAATTAAAGATTGATCTAAAATATAAAACATAATAAGGGTTGATTTAAAATATAATTAAAATAAACAAAAAATAAATAATAATTAAAGATTGATCTAAAATATAATTAAATTAAAATTATATTAACATGTTAGGAATTGCAATAAATAATTAAAATTTAATTTAATTTAAATTTAAATTTTAATTAATAATTTAGGATTAATTGTGATTTAAAATATAATTAAAATAAAAAGGAATTACAATAAATAAATATGAATTTATAATTAATTATGATTTAATTGAATTAATGTTAAAAAATATAAATTGTGTGTATGAGGTAGAAAATAGAAAGAAAATATCAAAAAATCCATAGGGTTTGAGGGTATTAAAGTCATTTTACATATATAGTTAATGGTGTTAAGGGATGCACGTTTGGTCCAAAATCATATGGTGACTTCCTGACTATATTTAAACCATAAAGAGTGTCGGTGTTGATTTTTTACCACGCAACCAAACAGAGAAACTTAACAAGAGAGCACCGGCAGAATAGATTAAGTCCAAACAACTTGACACAGAAATATAAGAATCCGGCGGTGGTTCGTCCACTCGAGGGTCCACTCGGGGACACTCCGACGATCAAGTCAGTAATTATCTCTCAAAGATAGCCAATAGTGCTTAACTCACTAGACAGAACATAAAAAACATACCTTAGTCCCACGATGGTGCCTTACCTTTATAGCCAGCACTAACATGATCCCTATAGAAGCCTAGCTTCAATGGACTTTGGTTCAATGCTCATCTTGGACTCCCAGCTAGATAGAAATAAACTCCCTAAGAGCTTTATCTTTATCCAAACTGAGATCCTCCCCTATTCTAGGACTCTTGTCCCTTATCTGCTCATCTCGGATTCTGATATCTCCAAAGATAAGCCGAGATCATCTTGGTACATGACCAAGCAACGTGGCACCTCGGCTAACACTTCAGCGTCACCTTGGCCACGTGTTGTTATTTACAAAATATGTCCCCACAACTGCCCCCTAGGTTCTATTACCTCGGCATCTTAAGGTAATAGAACCTACACTGTTTGTCCACATAGTACGTTGGCTAAGACTTACTCTATCATTCGTGATTGAGATCATCACCCGTCGGCTTCACATGATCAAGAATTTGCAGTCTACTTTATCAATGACCAAGAACCAAGAACCAAGTTCTTCAAGTTCCTTAACTGAGATAGCTCCTCTAGCCGAGATTTTTGTTTCATTAAATCAAGAAATCCAAGAGTTGTATCTGTGCATGAGCTGTCACGTAAGGTTTACTTAACCGTTTTCTCTATATATCTCTCCCTTATTGGTTCGTACCTAACACGCGCTATCAGGTCGCGTCGTTTCTGCGCACGTTGCCTGACAAACACATCGTCCAAGGCAAATCATTATGGTTTGCTGCCTTTTCACAATTTTGATAAAAATTCTCCCTCTCTCTCCGTCTCTTCACTTTTGAGCATTCATTTTGTCTTGCAACTTTCTCTCTCTAAGGCTTCTCTCCCAAACATTCCATTTTCATGCTTCGAAGCTCCTACAATTGCTTCAATCATCTCCTCTGGCGAGCATTTTGTCATCTGGTTTCGATTATTCACGCCGTTTGACTCAGGCGATCCTCATCCCGGAGTTTGTTTCCTTGGTAAGCAACTGATTTCCTCCATTTTTAGTCTTTCATTATTGCTTTGATTTGTTTCGAATCTGTTACCTGTTTACATGTTGTTTGCTGCCATCGCAAACTAGTTTTTGTTCTTGAATCCTTGCTTGTGTTTTGAATTTCATCATTTAGGTGTCAAACATGCTTGTTTGTGACTCTGTGTTGTTCAATCTGTCTCTAGGTCTACATATGCGCATACGAACTGTTCATATACTTGATGCTTTAGCAATTTGTCACTGTCCTTGGCTTTGGCACATCTACACACACTTTCTTGAATTTCTATTTGTTTTCTTGAGTCTAAATCATGTTCTTTTCTGTTTTGCTTTGACTTGTTTCCAGATTCTTGCCCTTGATTCTTGTTTCCGTATAGACTTAGGTTTAGGATTTGGTAGAAATCACATTCTTTAGGAAAATTGAAACAAATTCTCCATAGACCTTGAAAAACCCTCGCCCCATCGTCAGTCTAGGTTTTAGCCGAGGTTTCCAAACCCATACCAAATATTCTTCTCTGAAATTTTGCACCAATCCACCTTAAGCCAACATCATGGGAATATTTAGGTAGAGAGTTGACACCCCAAAAAAACTTGAATATTTTAGAACCGGGTTCTCTATCCCCGCTGACATCCAACTTAGGTTGGCTAGGTAGGAAGACTCTATAATGCCTAGTGAGGATTCCATGCCCTTCCTAGTAGTTGTTTTCATAGAGTGTGGACTTAGGTTCTCTCCAGGCATTCTTTTCCAAGAAATCTTTCATTATTATAAGCTCAACCCAATGCAACTGGCCATAAACTCATATCGGGTTGTCAATGGCATAATTGAACTAGCACACCGAGAAAAAGCTAGGATCACTTTGGTCAACATCCAATTCTGCTATACCATGTATGGCCTCAAGTTCGAAAAAGGCTACATATACCACCTAAAACCCAGATCCACTGCCTACAAATTAATAGCCGACCTCCCAGACTCTAACAAGGGTGCTGGAGATGATTACTTCATCGTCTCAGGCAACTGGGAATTTGCACCTGACGACGACCTCTATCTCTATCCTCTGCGTCGATCGGTGTTTAAAGAGGGTGATGGTAAGAGTTGAGTTACCTTTCTAATCATATTTCAGCTAGGATTTGTTAGTTTATACTTGTTTTTTGTAATGTTCTTCTCCTCATTTTGTTTGCAGCTCTTCTCCAGCCAGCGAAGGACTTTCGACAAACTTTTTTCCCCAGTCCTGATCTAAAAAAGCTCTTAGGTTTGGATATCAACAAGCACAAAGCCCCTTTGCTGCTTAACTGCGTTCCAACCTATAAGTAAGTACTGCCCTACGTCTCACGCCGGAGTAAGACTCCCCCCTCAGCAACAACTCTAACAGTCGCTTCCTCACCAAGTCCAAACCAAGCCTCATCTTCTGATCCAACTGAGGTTGCATCAACATCTGTCCCTCAACTTATCCCGACTTCACAGCGCCGACGCCGACGTCGAGCTCTAACAAACGTACCAACAGGCAGAACTCGTAGCCGCAAACGTCAAGGTTCTGAGGCGTCGGCTTACAACCCGGCCAATCCCCTAATCACTCTTCATGCGTTCCATTTTGGTACCAGACTCACCGTTGCTTCAACCATCGACAAGATGGAACGTACCAAGGCTGTCGTTAAAGACCTCTTGGCCGACTTGCCTGGTGTCGTAACAGTTCAATCCTCCCCATCACAATCCCAGCCCCAGGCTAAGCTAAAGAGGGTAAAGAAAGCCAAAGCTGACGCAACAGTAACTTAGATCGACTCTGAGGACACTGTACCAATCTCCAAATTGGCCGAGGCTAAAAAGAACACTCTTTCTGTCGACAAGAGGCCAGCCGAGGCCGAGGCATCTGACCCACCACAATCCAAAAAGATGAGGTCCAGTGACTTCTCTGATCTTTTTGGTTTCCGCGCCGACACTCCCTAAACTCCATCTGTTACGATCAGAGACTGATCCCTTCTAGCCGAGGACAGCGCGCTTGTCAGTCTGGAAGTTGGTGCTGCCATTTCCACAGCCGTTCTACTCCCAGCTGACATAAATCGTATGGCTGAGCTTTCAGAGTACAAAAAACTACACGATGATGATGCAGCATTGCGTCTTGGTAAGTCTCAACACTTGTAATTTTTTGATCTAATATTCTGGTTTTTATACTTAACGAATTTTCTTTGCATTCTTGTAGGCTATCCAGCAGGGTCATTCTCTTGCAGTCAAGATCGATGAGTTTAAGAAAAAGCTAACCCAAAAAACAAAGGAGGCAGCAAAACTCCTTTCCTTGCTAAACAAAGCCGAGGCTCGCATCCCAGGACTTCTGGGTTAGGCCAAGGCTACTGAGTTGGCCTTGAAGACAGCCGAGGACTGCACCGAGGCTGCAGAAAATGTTGTCGAAGTCGCTCAGGCCGACGCAAAACAGGCCAAGGAGAAGAGGCCTAAGCCCAAACCGAGCTCCAAACAACACTGGCTACAAAGGCGGCAGAGTTCAAAGAGGCGGACGAGTAGGCCCATGCCGAGGGGGCAGCTGACGTCCGTGACAAATACAAAAAGCAAATCAAATAGGCATGCAACAAGGGTTACACCCTTGGTTGGATGGCTGTTTTGAAGGAGTTGGCTGTCCCTGAAGACTCGCCCATCTAGGAGGAGAACTGACTTGTCGTTCCATTCCTTCTTACTCCAATCCAATCCGAAGATGGGGCTAAGGATAATGAAGAAGTTGAGGCCAACAGGTCTGGGAAGACTGAAGTTGCTGGGGCCAAGTCCCCAACTTTGAATGAGCAAACCATGGACTTGACTTAGGATGACGAGGATGAGGTTCCCAAGAACGCACTTGAAGTCGAGGTTGAAAGCGCCGAGAAGAACCTTGACAAGACTTTACAAGAGATCGAGGCCGAGATCAAGACCAAGAAGGCTGCTGAAAAGCTCTTCCAGCTATCCGCCGAGGCCGAAACACAACCTAATGCTAATGTAGAACTGTCTGTTTAAAATCTTTTCTTTGTTTTTGTACCTTGTACTTTTTCCTTTGTAGTCTTTGCGATGTTTTAACTTTGGTTTGGCCGATGTGCCTTTTTGTACTTGAACAAGTTATTTTTTCTGAATGCAAGTATTATTCTTTCCTCTAAGTGTATGCCTTCTTTTCTTCTATGCATGTCTCTATACTAAGACTATTTTTTGTATGTCTTCAAAGCACAACTTAACTATATAATCACCTCGGATATGAACCTTGACTGTTTATTTCGGCTAACAATTGGAATACTTCGTCGGCTAACACTTAAAAATATTTTGAAATATTTTTACAAGTGCTTGTTTATTTAAAACTCATTCAGCCAAGTACTGCTTCTTTACTTCTATTTGCTGTCTTCTATCATAACTTCTTCCTTTCCAAGTTTTGACAATCTGGTTTGGTCACCTCGGGTAATATGTATCTCGGATACTTTATACATAATTACCTCGGCCAATTCCAACTTGTAAATTTCTCCTAAATTTCAACAAGTGTTAAGCCCATTCTTGTTGAATTTCAACAAACCCCCCCAGCTCTTAAGTTTATTTACCATTCCTACTCCCTGCCCCCTAATGTAAATCTAAATTTCACTTAAGTTTACATTAAGCATGTGTCCATGGTCTTTCATCGAAATTAGATTCAAACAAAGACTAGCCGAGGTTCTCAACCTTGATTTCTCTGTTAATCTAACTAAAATGCACTTAGTTCCATTCCGAGTTTGACTCTGCCGACATGGCAAGTCCAGGTTATTTCAACTTAGTTCAACTCCATTATATGCAAGTATAATTCAACTCTGCCATATAATGAGTCTAAGTTATTCGTCATGTTTCATTCAAAAACATCGCCAACTTTGTTTAACTCTATTATATGCAAGTATAATTCAACTTTGTCATATAATAAGTCTAAGTTATTTGTCAGGTTTCATTCAGAAACATCACCAACTTAGTTTAACTCTATTATATGCAAGTATAATTCAACTTTGTCATATAATAAGTCTAAGTTATTAGTCATGTTTCATTCAGAAACATCGCCAACTTAATTCAACTATATTATATGCAAGTATAATTCAAATCTGCCATATAATAAGTCTAAGTTATTCGTCATGTTTCATTCAGAAATATCGCCAATTTAGTTTAACTCTATTATATGCAAGTATAATTCAACTCTGTCATATAATAAGTCTAAGTTACTCGTCATGTTTCATTCAGAAACATCGCCATGGGACTGGTCAGTCCTATCACACAAATTTCAAACCAAACTAAAATTTTACTATTACTTCGGCTAATAAAATTATGACATAAACTTTTTAAAAAATCAAAACATCTAATGATAGAAAAACTTCAAGTTGCAAGTGTTCTAGAGTCTTGGCAACTCTTTGGCATCACTGTCCTCAAGCCGATACACCCTATTGTCGGTGACCGAGATGATTCTATAAGGTCCCTCCCAATTTGGGCCTAGCTTTCCCTCCCTATGATCTTTTTTGTTGTCGACCACTTTCCTCAGCATAAGGTCTCCCACTTTGAACTCTATTGGGTTGACCTTCTTGTTGTAAGCCTTAGCAAGTTGTTGTTGGTATGGCCCCCAACCGAATTGCTTCTCTCTTTTCTTTCTCCTCCAGAAGGTCTAGGTCTCGGGCTAGAAATGCTTCATTAGTATCATTTTCCACTCCCTAGGTTTTGATCCCTAGAATGCCGACTTCTAGTGGGATAACTGCTTCAGTACCATAGGCCATGGCAAATGGAGACACCCCAGTTGATCTTCTCGGTGTAGTCCGATATGCACAAAGTACACTGGGCAACTACTCCACTCATTTTCCCTTTGCTACTTCCAGCCTCTTTTTTATCCCATCCAAGATAGTCTTATTGGATGCTTCTGCCTGACCATTACTTTGAGGGAAACTTGGAGTAGAGTAGTAGTTTTTGATTTTGTACTTTGCACAAAAGCGTTTGATTAGCTTACTATCAAACTGTGTACCATTATCTGCTATTATTTCTCTTGGGATCCCAAACCTGGTGATGATGTTCTTTCATATGAAGTTCTTCACATCAATATCTTGAATCTTTGCAAGGGGTTCAGCTTCTACCCACTTTGTGAAATAATCAGTTGTTACCGGCAGGAATTTTCTCTGTCCAGTTGCTTGGGGTAGTTGTCCAACAAGATCTATGCCCTACTAGGTAAATGGCCAAGGGCTAGACAATGGGTTCAAATCTGCTGTTGGTTGATGTATCAACGGTGTGAACCTTTGACATTTCTCGTACTTTCTGACTTTGGCTTCAGCATCCTTCTACATGTAGGGCCACCAGTACCCTTGAGTAATGGCCCTATGAGCAAGTGATTTGCTCCTAGCATGGCTCCTCACATACCCCTTCATGTATTTCATATAAGAGGTCTTCAACCTGGGAGGGGTGCACACACCGTAAAAGGGGGCCAGTAAAAGACCTTCTATAGAGATGTCCTTCTACTGTTAGGCTAAACCTTGCCGACTTCAATCTGGTCTTGTGCGCCTCTTTGCGATCATCTAGCAACTTGTCCTCCCTAAGAAACATCATTATTGCATCCATCTAACTTGGACCCATCTCCACATACATTG
The DNA here is from genome assembly GCA_025200525.1 of Camellia lanceoleosa. Classification (NCBI taxonomy): domain Eukaryota; kingdom Viridiplantae; phylum Streptophyta; class Magnoliopsida; order Ericales; family Theaceae; genus Camellia; species Camellia lanceoleosa. The sequence continues at coordinate 37,589,655 of CM045760.1, forward strand.
CTTCATACTCTGTGATTAGTAGTTCCACACTTGGGCCTGACAAATAATTAACCATTATTGTCATTGCCTCCCATAATTTCATTGCACTAGCCAAGTTAGCCAAGGCATCGGCATGGCTGTCGTCATCTCGGCCAACCTGCTGTAGTCGGCAATCTTGAAACAAGACTAACAGTCTGACAACCGCTTTTATATAGGCTATCATTTTTTCATCTCGGGCTGCATACTCGCCTGTTACTTGGTTCACAATAAGTTGGGAGTCACAGAAGACTACCACATCGTCGGCTTCCATTGCTGCTGCTAACTTTAATCCTGTGATCAATGCTTCATATTCTGCTTCATTGTTTAAGGCCTTGAACCCCAAACGAATAGATTACACCAACATTCGCCCATCTGGTGATACTAACACCACTCCTGCCCCTGCTCTTTGACAGTTTGAACTCCCATCAACAAACAGGCGAAAGGAATCACCGATGTAGATATCGCAAGACTTGGGTTTTTCTTCTTTCTTCTTCTCTGCTGTGGGCTTTTTCATTCCCAGCTGGATCTTCTTTTGTTTCCCTAGACACCCTAAGCTATAGCTCACCGGAGCTCGACGTAAGATGGCACTATGTGTGAACTCGGCCATAAAGTCGGCCAGAACCTGGCCTTTGATTGTCGTTCTGGGCCTAAATTCCAAGTCATATTGACCCAACACTACTGCCTATCTGGCTACCCTACCTGTTAGATCTCCTTGTTACAACAGAGACTTCAAAGGGTGTTCAGTCAACACCACAATCTTGTGTGCTTGGAAGTAATGATTTAGTTTTTTGGAAGCCATCATTAAAACTGGTGTCAATTTCTCCAGGGGCAAGTACCTGGTCTCTACGCCTGGTAAAGTTTTACTCACATAGTATATTGCCATTTATTCTCTCTTCTTTTCTCTGATTACCACTGCACTCACTGCATGCTCAGAAACCGCCCAGTATAAGAACTGTTCCTCTCCAAGTACTGGATTTGAGAGAACTGGAGTTGTGGTTAGATATTTTTCAAGTCGGCCAAGGCGACTTTGCACTCCTCTATCCACAAAAAATCTATGGCCTTCTTCAATAAACTGAAAAATGGTTTACACTTATCTAAACTTCTGTTTATAAACCTGTTCAGGGCTACGCCCATTCCTATCAGCATCTGTACTTGTTTTGCTGAAGTTAGGCTCTTTAAGTCAAGTATGGCCTTGGTTTGATCTGGACTTGCCTCAATGCCCCTTCTAGTAACCATGTATCCTAGAAACTTACCAGATCCAACTCTAAATGCGTACTTCAAAGCATTGAGTCGGAGCTGATATGTCCTAAGAATATCGAAAACTACTTTCAAGTCAGCCAGATGATTCTTAGGTTCTTTTGTCTTCACGACCATGTCATCAATGTATACTTCCACTGTTCTGCCAATCAAATGTCTGAACATCTTGGTCACCAACCTCTGGTAGGTTGCTCCTGCATTTTTCAACTCGAAAGGCATCACTTTGTAGCAATACAGCTCTTTTGGGGTGATAAATGCAGTCTTCTCCTCATCAGGGGGGTACATTGCTATTTGATGGTACCCTCTGTAAAAGTCCAGGAAGCTCATCCTTCCATGCCCTGAAGTGGCATCCATTAATTGATTGATCTTGGGGAGTGGGAAACTGTCTTTGGAACAAGCCTTATTCAGACTGGTGAAGTCCACACAGACCCTCCACTTTCCATTCTTCTTTTTCACAACAACTGTGTTTCACAACCAAGTTGGGTAGTTTACCTCCCGAATGGCTTTGGCCTCTAACAATTTGTCCACTTCCTCCTCTACTACCTTTACATGAACCAACGTCAGCTTCCTTGTTCGCTGAATGACAAGTTTAGCCGACCTATCTACATTTAGTCTGTGGCATGTGACCTCGAGGTCAATGCCAAGCATCTCATAGGGCGTCCAGGCAAACACTTCTATGTTTTCTTGCAAGAATAACTCTAATTCCTTCTCCTCCTCCTCGGCCAAAACTGAGCTGAGAAGGAAGAAGCGCTCTTCATCCCCTTATTGGATTTAAGGCTTCATCGCTTTTGTCAGTTGGCTCTTAATCGACGTCATCCAGGACCTCCATGTTTTCGTCCTCAATCTCTACTGTTTTTACTTCTTGCATGTTGCAGGTAGATTTCATGGCTGCCATAGAGCAATTCTTTGCCTGCACCTGATCCCCTCTGACCTCCTCAATTCCATGCTCTGTTAGGAACTACAACAACTGGTGTAGTGTTGAGGGAACAACCCTTACTGCATGTAACCATGGCCTTCCCAAGATAACATTGTAAGGGGAGAGGGTGTCAATTAATGTGAACTCTGTGCTTACCTTCTTGGTGTCTGCCTACACCTCTAAATTTATGGCTCCTAGAGGCCATGTTGGCGTTCCGTTGAACACAACCATTGGGTTGTTGGACTGCTCCAAATTATCTCGGTGAAGGTTGAGCTCCTTGTAACATCTGACATACATGATGTCACAACAACTACCTTGGTCAATCACCTTACCTGGTATTCTCCAATGTTAAGGGATACCACCAGAGTATCGTTGTGTGGATGCTGCACCATGTCTAGGTCGACTTCAGTAAAGGACACCATTGGTCCTTGGTACTCGTCTGTCCTAGGCCTTTTTTGCTAGACCTGATACACATGTTGTAGGTGTTTTACTCTCTGAGTCTCCCTACGTACCTCGTTCTCATTAACCCTCGAGTGAATCACATTGATCACTTAAGGTCCGTTTGGTTGTGGTGCTGGTGAAGGTGGTGTTGCCGATGCTTAAGGCAACCTTTCTTGTTCTTCCCTCGTTTGGGCCTCATTTACTAGGTCCCTTAAGTGACCTTGTCTGACCAGATCTTCCAAATGCACTTTCAAGGCTCTACAACCCTACGTCAGGTGTCCATCTTTATTGCGATAGGCATAGTGTTTCCCAAGGCTTCATCCCATAAATTCGCTAGGAATCTTCTCTGGTGCTCTATAATGCTACTGGTTCTTGATCCTTTCTAAGACTTTATAAAACGGGATTCGAAACACTATGGTGACTGCCTGTGCAGCCCTCAGTCCTGTTTCTTGTCTATTAAAATTTGAATTACCTCGATGTCGCTTCAGCGAGCCATTCCTCTTCTCCTATTTTGACGCCTTTGTTCTTGGTGTATCATCTTCTGCTCTCGCATACTTCTCGATCCTAGCCATGAGCTCCTGCATACTCTTTGGCAGAGTCTTTGCCAGTGATTTTCGAAGCATACAGTCATCCTCCAGGCCGTTCTTAAAAGATATGACCGCTAGCTCCTAGTTGCACCCTAGTATTCGGTTAAACACCTCATAATACCTTTTGGCATAAGCCCTAAGGCTCTCACCTTCGCCGATTTTCAAAGCCATTAGGGAGTCTAACTTCAACGACTGCAGCTTGTTTGTAACAAACTTGGCCATAAACATCTCAGCCAAGCCTTCCCAACTTTTCACAGTTCATTTCGGCAACTTGTGAAACCAATCTGATGCGATTTTCCCAAAAGATGAGGAAAACACCTTGTAGAGCAACGGTTTGTTCTTGATATACAGTGCCGTTGAGTTCAAATATAAGTTGACGTAAAAGTTCGGATCGGACTTACCGTTAGATATCTAGAACCTCGGCAGATGGAACATTTTTTGGGCCTCAAACTTACCCAACTTTACTGAGAACGGCGTTCTCGGCTTAACTGGGGAGGTTACCTCGGCGTTCTGCAGCTTCCTCTGGAGGTAGTCCTTCAAATCCTCCTTAGTTCAGCCAGAAGCTCTACTGTCAATGGACTTCAGCATTTTCGGTGCACTGCTCCCAGTGTCGTTATGAGTCCTTTTGGACTTTTCTTCGTTCATCGTGTCAAAACAAAATTCTTTTCCCTGAACATGCCAATGTCCTTTGACGTAAGTTCCCTTGGTTCAAGGCATCCTCTGAGACTCTCCTCTCATTGATTTTGCTCGCCCAACATCCCGTGAAGGCCGATGTGAGTGTTCTTTCACTTTGTCATGCTAAGGGACTGCTAGGATTGCTTTTTGCCCTCCTTTTTTGAGCATCGTTCTTGGTTGCTAGAATTAGCGTGTCCTCCAATGGAAACGATGGCTACATGACGTTATTCTGCATCATGAAGTTGATAACCAATTGTAGGTTTGCCAACTTGTTTGCCATTCCCTTCATTTTGCCGTCCCTCATCAGGCATCTATCTTTCCATACTTAGAGGTCGCTTTCGTTGTAATACCTGCCTTGACATGCTTTCTTCTGTGCGTCTCCCTCTTGGCCGACGTCCTTTTCCTTGGGATTCTAATCCCGAGGTCCTTCGTTACAATTCTCCTCCTCTACATTAGGATCAGCGTTCTTGCCACTCTCACTAGGGATGTCATCCCTGATTTTTTTTTTTCTACCCGTCATTGGCCATCTATTCTCCTTACATTCCCACAGACGGCGCCAAATTGTGGGTGTTGATTTTTTACCACACAACCAAACAGAGAAACTCAGCAGGAGAGCACCGGCAGAATAGATTAAGCCCAAACAACCTGACACAGAAAGATAAGAATCCGGCGGTGGTTCATCCACCAGGAGGCATTCGATGATCAAGTAAGTAATTATCTCTCACAAATAGCCAATAATGCTTAACTCATTAGATAGAGCATAAAAAACATAACTTAAGCCTATAAGGGTGCCTTATCTTTATAGCCAGCACTAACATGATCCCTGTAGAAGCCTAGCTTCAATGGACTTTGTTTCAATACTCATCTTGGACTCTTAGCTACATAGAGATAAACTCCCTAAGAGTTTTATCTTTATCTAGATTGAGGTCCTCTCCCATTCTAGGACTCTTGTCCCTTATCCGTTCATTTTGAATTCCGATATCTCCAAAGATAACCTCGACTTAGCCGAGATCATCTCGGTACATAACCAAGTCACGTGGTACCTTGGCTGACACTTCGACGTCATCTTGGCCATGTGTTCTCATTCACAAAATATTTCCCTACAAAAAGTAAAGTGCTTTGGTTTCAAAACACAAAGGGACAAAACATTAAAGAAAAAAGAAAGATACATTTTTCTATCCAAAAGTAGATGTATCACCTTCTCAGATGGATGGACTCACATATGTCTGGCCTCTTTTTTTTTTGTTTTGTTTTTTATGATTATTATTATTAATATTAATATTAATATTATTATTATTATTATTTTGGTAAGGGCTCATTAGACCTTAAAACAATCGATAGTTAGAATGGGTTTTAATTTGACCGAAGAGAGTTTTTTTTTTTTTTTTTTGAAAAAATGAGAGGCTTTGATTTTATGGAGTGTTTCAAATTTAGTAATTTTAAAAACAAAAATATGGTTGAAATTAGCTAGTAATGTTGAGTTTAAATAAAAGAAAGGTAATTAATAATCACATCTTCTATTGGAAAATATATATATTTATATATATTCAGTCATGTTATTCATTTTATGCATGCATAATAACAAAGTAAATGTTTAGTTTTAAGTATTAAACTAATGTCCAATGAATTATAATAATAAATAAAAGGGACATTTAGACACAAGTTTTAATTTATGAACGTATACTTTATTAGTCTTAATTAAGATTTTTTAGGCCTTCAACTTCCATTAAATTTTTAATAGTCGGAATTACCTTTCAAACAATGATTGTTCATTATTTATGATTATCTAACAAAGGAACATGATAATTTGATATTTATTCTGATTTCCAAAACTTTAAACTATCAACTTTCAAATTAAAAAAATTAAAAAAAAAATTATGTGCATTTTTTTTTTTTTTGAAAAATTGAAAAAACTAAATTATTTTTGTGCAAAACTGAAAAGTTTGTGTCTATAAAGAAACATGGTGATGGAATATTGATGCGCAAAACTGAAAATAAATAAATAACTTTAAAAATGAAAAAACAGATAATATTCTCAGTTTTAAAACTAAAAAAACTAATAATATTCTTAGTTTTATTTGATAGTTGAATCAAATCAATAAGTTGAAAGGCAAAAATGTTTAATCTCATAGTTTGTTTTTTTTATCAGTAAGTGAAATAATTATCTAGATCATTACTATGCAAAATTGATAATGTTCTTGGTCTTCAAAATTGGAAAAAAACTGATAATATTCTCAGTTTTATTAAATAGGACTTATTAGTTCAAAAAATCTTAGATAGAACTTGAGTTACCTTAACATTTATAAATAAAACTTTTAAGTAATTAATTCTAAATAAAAACTAAGAACCCACTCAATTTTTTCACTAATAAAAAATTATTTTTTTAATATTTACCCAATGTTTTAGTTTTTTCAACAACTTTTTTATCATAATTATTTTTTTAAAAAATTACTTGAAAAAAAACCATTGTTAAACCAGTTCAATGGTTATACTAGAATAATAACAAAAACCAATCTAAACTACTATACTAATTAATGAAAAATAATACGGTACACACTCTTAAATATGCACAGGAAAAAAATAATATAATTTTAAGCCTTCGTTTGGGATGTGGATTGACTTTTTGACTGTCTAGGGCTAAAAAACCTAGTTTGTGGTGGGTTTTTTTGGTTTTTTGATTTTTGTAAAAAAAAATGAAATAATTATAATTTAGATGCGACATTTTATCTTATTGATATTTTAACATATTTTTTTTCTTTTTGTGGCTAAAATAGCCTGAAACTAACATCTCAGACATAGCTTAAAAATAAATAAAACTATCATAACTAAACACAACATGAGAAATAACTAAAGAACTCACAAATTATAATTAAAATAATATTATAGTTAAAAAATAAAATTATATAATTAAGGACGTATCTAATATAATATAGCTTTTCTAAAGATGTGTATGTTAAAAGTTTTTGAAATTATAATCACAATTGAATAGCATTTTAGGCTCTGTTTGTTTTGAGAGATAGAGATGAGAATGTGATTGAGATAAAAATAGGACCTACTATATGTTGTGTTTACTTTGGAAAATTGAGAGGAGATTTATAATTTCACGAGATTAAGATGGGCCTTGGTGTTGGGATTAAGATGGAAGACGTAAAGGTGACATTAGGATATTAGTCCTCCTACTTAGGTTATTTATTTTTATATGTTGGGCATTTTTTTTAACATTAATGTTTAATATTTTTGTATCTATATATTAAGCAAAATGAGGTTTTTAACCTACAAGTTTTGTGGGAGCTCCAATATCCCAATCATAATTTTCTAATTTTTTGATTTAAAAAAATAAATAACCTCAGCATATATTGACTTCTCCCAACCCATAAACCTTTTTGACTTCTCTCATTGTTATTGTAGCACCATTTTCAACTTCTCCCATACACTATAGCTAGTGATGGGATTGTTAAATTATTTATATAAAAAATCTAAAAAAAATAATTTGAATATTAAAAAAATATCTAAAATAAATAAAAATATTTATATCTATATATTATATAAGAAAATGAGGGCTTCTAATGAGAAACCTCCCAAGAGCACCAAACTCTCATTTTGAGCTCCAAACTCTCATTCTAAAATTGTTGAACTTTCAATTTATAAAATATATTAAAAAAATCTATTGGCTGATTTATTTATTTAATTATTTTAGAAATAATAATGGGAAGATAACAAAAATATTTCATAATCTCTCCATCATAATCTCTCTCACCAATTTTCAAAAAAATAAATAAATAAAACTTGAACTCCTTTTTTTCTCCTCAATCAGATAATATTTTTCATAAAAATTATGGGTATTTGTCTATATTTATATTATAACATAACAAAAAAAAATTAAAATCAGATATACAAACAGATAAAATTAATAAATTATATTTTCATTTATTCAGTTAAAATATTTCTTTTACCTCTCAATATCCAATTTTAAATTTTAAAAATCTAGGAAGTCTATCTAAACAAATCTGATTTGCAAATATCTCTCACTATCATACTTTAAATCAATAAAACTCACATATCTATTACATATTTAACTCATATCATAACTTACCTAAATAATAATAATTAAAAACAAATAGAAACCACAAATAAATCAAATTTAAAAAATAAAATAAAAACCCACAACTCCATTTAAAATAAATTGAAAAAAAAGAAAAAGAAATCACATAAAAATAAAGAAGATAAGAATTTAGATATGGATCTCAAAAAGATATAATAATATCTAAATTTGAATTATAATTGTAACGCCCTCAAAATAATACATATAAACCAATCATTCTTGATACACATAGACATAGGAGAAATAAACATATGTTCATTTATCAGAGTATTAATTACAAAAAGTATTACATGTTGACAATAAAAGTAAATGCCCTACGGGCTTACAACTTTCCAAGTCAATACTTGCTCTCAACAAAAGAGAGTTCTAACTCTTAACACATTAAGCCATTGGCTTGGATTACATGTAATAAAAAAGAAAACTACAAAAATAAGTCTTCAGCTTATGAACCTCCGAAGCTACACCCTTGGAGGCGGCATATCACCTGTACTTGAAAATGATATCCCATACAGGTTGAGCCAAAACCCAGTAGAAATGTACTAAACTAAATATGAGAAATAACTAAAACATTAATATTTGATAAATGTTTAACTCATACAAACCAACATACATCTCTTCCATAACCAATTCATATTCACAACCATATTTCAATCCCTTTCCGTTTCATTATCCAAATCAATTCATAGATATGGTTCGTTGTTTATCCGAACAGTTCGAAATGAGACTACAACTCATACTATTAACACTTCAATCATAATCACTTTAAAATGAGACTACAACTCATATTGTTAACACTTTAATACTTCAATTCAAGATGAGATTACAACTCATATTATTAACACTTCAATACTTCAATTCATCTACGCTATGCAAATGTAATTAAGATTTCGGGACTTTCACCTTGGACACTCCGGCCAACTTAGTTATCAATGGAGTCCATCCCTTATCTCCTTCCAAACAGGTTTGGAAGTACATCCCCTATCTCATCCCAAACAAGATATATACGCAATGTATTTAAACGTTTATCACATATAATGATCAATTTAAAGCACATATACAATGTGTTAATCCCACCGTCATATTCAATGATATATTCCAATTGATTAGTTTCAATTTACCTAATCATCATGCAATTCTACAACAATCATGGCTATCCTCCACCGATAGCCCAAAATAGTTATTTCTAAACAGGTAATAAATCTGTCAAACAGATAAATTATCAACACTTTCATAAGTGAGTGATTAACTAATCCAACTACACCATTCAATCTCATAATTTCCCAATTTCATGATTTCCAACTCATATTTCCACAAATTATCAAATTAATTATACAAATTAATTATTTAAGTTCAATTAGGGCATTTTTTCTCTTTTTTCAAACATCAACTCTAAGGTTCAATTTCATCAATCCTACAACAATAACCCTATTATTCCAAGGTCTCACATACACATGATACTTAACAATTGAAAACCCCTCTTTGTATATATTTCAAATCAAACCCTAACCTTCTAAAATTTCCATAACTCCACCATTTATACAAAATGACAAACGTTTATGTTAAAACCCATAAGAAGGAATAGATTATCCCTATCTCAAATTTCGGAGCTCAAAGGAGAAGGAGGAAAAAACTCAAAGTGCTCCAAAGCCCAACTTTTTCGAATCTGCATGAAGCCCATACCAAGCTCTACCTTTCTTGCAAAGAGACTAGGGTAGAAGACCACTAAAACTAGGGGTATTTGTAGAGAGAAGGTGTATGTAGAGAGAGAGTGTGCCGATCTAGGCTTTGAAAAGAAAAGAAGATCAAAAAGTGAATTATAGAACTACTGTTGTGATCTGATATAAGCGAGGCTCGCTTCAAGCGAAGGAATGGTCGCTCGAGCGACCAAACATAACAAACACCTCGCTCGAGCGCAAGAAGCGTTGCTCGTGCGAATAATGCGAAGCTTCAGATCTACAACCCAGAAGCACGCTCGAGCGCAAGAGTACTTGCTCGAGCGAAGAAACTCAAAACATAGTTCTCGCTCGTTCAAGCGAAGGAAAGCTCACTTAAGCGAATATACACAACCTTCAGGTCCAAACTAGACGCAGACGCAGACGCACGCTCGAGCGCAAGAGTGCTAGCTCGAGCCAAGAGACACACTACTCAAATTTCGCTCAAGCGAAGGAACCCTAGCTCGAGCGAAGAAACTAAAACACAAAGCTCGCTCGAGTGACAAAAGCCTTGCTCGAGCAAAGAAACCAAAAATCTGGGCAGCAACTATTTATTTCAAATCACAACCAACCTGTTATAAACCTGCCTAATACATCTCAAAACTCAAATACAAAGAATTAAATGACGGAAATGCGACAGAGACAACAACAAACATCCATAGAACCGAGTCTAAAATACAATAAATAATGGAGGGAAAACCGGGATCACTATAATAATTTAATAATATAATTAACTATTATTTTTTTTTTTATGTATGTCTATCAAAATTTTGAATCACTTAATAGAACAAATCAATTAATTTTCTAAAATTATTGATTTTTCAATTTATAAAATAGATTTTAAAAAAATCTATTGACTGATTTATTTATTTCATTATATAATAATTATCCTTTAATTTATGAATTTCAAATGAAAGATATCAAAAATATTTCATAATCTCTCCATCCTAATCTCTCTCACCGATTTCCAAAAAATAATATTAAAACTTGTCTGTCTTCTCTCTTCCCAAAAAAATTAGATAATATTTTTCATGAAAATTGTGAATATTTATCTGTATCTGATATATTATAAAAATAAAATAAAAAAACTTAAAAATCAAATATACAAACAGATAAAATTAATAAATTTGATTTTTATTTATTCAGTTAAAATCTTTTTTTTTTTTTTTTGCATCTCAATATCCAATTTTAAAATTTACAAATCATTAAAGTTTATCTAAAGAAATCTAATTTGAAAATATATTCCTCCTTCATATTTTAAATTAATAAAACTCACATGTCTATCACATATCTAATTCACATCAAAACTTACCTAAATAATAATAATTAAAAACAAATAGAAAACATAGATAAATTAAATTGGAAAAAAAAAATAGAAACCCACAACTCCATCTTAAATAAATTGGAAAAAAAAAATCATAAAAAACAAACCAAATAGAAGCCACACAAAAATAAAAAAAAATAAAAAGATAAGAATTTAGATATAGATCTTAAAAAAAATGACAATATCTAAATTTGAATTATGATTTAGTAATATAATTATCTATTTTTCTTATGTATATCTATCAAAGTTTTAAATCACTTAATGGGATAAATAGTCCATCTTAAATAGTATATAGAAGAGTGAGATGACTTCTTTTATCTCTAAAAAGCCCAATCTTTTTTTTTATTTTATTTTACTTTTTAATTTTTAAATTCAAACATCAATTATTTATGTCCATAAAACAAAATTGATAAACGCATATCCAAAAACTACACTTTTTTTTAAATTTTTTTTTAATATGTAGGATATTTACAAATGAAAAATGTTTGACACTTCAAATTTTTTTTCATAATCTGACTTATAATAATGTAATCATAAGTGTCAATTTTTAAACAAATATGAGAAGAGAATTAATTAAATTATACATTTTAACCAACCAATTACTCAAACTTTGACTATTTCAAGATGTTATTTCACTATAATTCCAATTAAGAGAATTTTCAACCCTTAATATTTTTTTAATCAAATTATAATTTGACAAAAATTTAAAAAGATGAAATGTTGAAAATTATTGTTTTTTCCATCAAAATTGGTGAAAAGAAAAAAATTGGGATCAGAATGAAATTCTTTTAAAAATTAATAAAAATTTAATGAAAAAGTTAAAGTAATTCATATAAAATCAAAAATTTTATTCAAATTTAAAATCAAATTAGATAAAAAAAATTAAAGAAAATAGTGAAAGTTTGAAAATATTTTAAAACATTCTTATTATTAAAGACTATAAATCTATATGTGTATTTATTCATATTATATTTTTAGTTATGAAATTGAAATCAAAAGAAATGTAACTTAAATTATTATATTAATAATAGAAACATCATAATAATTATTGTTAAATATCACTTCATTTCATTTCACATTTAATAATAAAATTGTATATTTGTCTTAATTATAACATTTAAATTTGTATATTTTCATAACAAAAAAATGTATATCATAACTCATTTAATCTCATTTAATCAGATTTAACTTTTCTTTTTTAATACAAATTATCAAAATTGCACTAATTAGACTTTTATATATATATATATATATATGTTTTTTAATTTTTTTAAACTAATAATTTAAAAAGTTATAAACGTAAAAGTTAACTTATAAATTTTATTTATACTACAAGATAAAATATTAAATTATTTCAAGATAATTATAATATATTTTTTTAATTTATAAAATTCTCGTGCATAGCACGGGTTACCACTAGTCTATACACTACAAGAAATGTCACTTTTAGCTACCAAATTATTGGTCGGCAAAAGGCATAATTTTAGTCGCTAAAACCAATTAGCGACCAAAATTTTTCGTCACTAAGGTCGTCGCGGAAATCCTGTCGGCGATAGTATTGGCGACTAAAATTTTTTTGGTCGCCGAAAGTGTACACATTTGGCTACTAATGTTAGTTTAGTCGGCAAAAGGTATGCTTCCGCCACTAAAGTATTAGTCGCTGAATGAGGCTTTTTGGCTACTAACTTGTTGTGGTAGGGGAAGGTATCAGTTTTAGCTACTAAAAAATTGGTAGCCGAAAGTACACATTTGGCTACTAATCTTAATTTAGTCGGCAAAAGGTTTGTTTTGGCCACTAAAGTATTAGTAGCCAATAATTTATTTCTCTCATTCTCAAATTTTTTAGCTACTAAAAAATTGGTAGCCGAAAGTACACATTTGGCTACTAATCTTAATTTAGTCGGCAAAAGATCTATTTTGGCCACTAAAGTATTAGTAGCTAATAATTTATTTCTCTCATTCTCAAATTTTTTAGCTACTAAAAAATTGGTAGCCGAAAGTACACATTTGGCTACTAATCTTAATTTAGTCGGCAAAAGGTCTGTTTTGGCCACTAAAGTATTAGTAGCCAATAGTTTATTTCTCTCATTCTCAAATTTTTTTGCTACTAAATATTTCGTGGCAAAAACATTTTGGATTATGTTTTTGCTACTAAATTATTAGTAGCCAAAACTCTTGATTACCTATTTGGCTACCAAAACATTTGGTGGCCAAATAATTTTCTATTTTTTTTTTTAAAAAAAAAAATTGTAAACAACCTGTATTCATTTATATTACAACCTGTACCCTGTATAAACAATATAATCCATCAACACTAAAATATATTATCAACCATTAAATCATTCAACAACGTGCACACATTTCAATTCCAAGCATCCAAAAACGTCCAATTCTATATATAATACAAATTCCATACACTCCAAGTCTAATCCAACGTCAATAATAATTTTTTGAAATGATTTTTTTGGGTTGTTGTTGTTGACATTGTGTTCAGATCATGTTTGAAAGTAGGGGGATTTCAACAGTGACACTAGGACTGTATTCAACATTACAAATCTACTATAGGAAAAATAAATTTCAGCTTCAATCATATCAAAGTACAGATATATGTTTTAGTTCCATAACAACTCTGGCATATCCAGTGCAGGTTGTGCAATGGCAAGCTCAAAAATGGATCTGGCCCTCTCAGTTTCACTAAGCGATCTCTCTAACTCAGAATACTTGCTCCACACATAGCAGTTCTCTGGGGCCCACTCCAAATATTTCTCATAAAGCTTTCGGCAACGATCTATGTTACCAAGTTGCAGCTCTATCTCAATGTACTTCTTGAATATCTGTTTGTTAAAATGAGGGGTCAACAACATAATGTTACAAAATTCATCAAAACTTGCATAAGGTCATGAAATTCATCAGCACTGGTGTAGGCCAAAATGTCAAATATGAGAACAAAAACATGTTGACCCATGCAAACTCCTAACCCTTATATATCGATCACGTTCTAGATCTAAACTTTTCTTTGTCTTAGCACCTTCAATCAAAGCCAAAACACACTTCACAGGTGCAACCATTATTGTTCGTGACCAAGCCATCTTAGGTAATTTTATAGTTCTTGTACTTAAAATGGACCAAGTTCTTTTGTGGGTAAAAATTGGCATTCATTGTGTGAAAAAAACTGCACTAACTTCTGACATTCACATTCTTTTCTTGTTTTTTTCCCTTTCAGGGTAGGGGGCAATTATTCTACATTCTACTTTTTTCTTGAATTAGTGTTCACTCAAAGCTTCACTCTAGCTATGCTAATAATGAAAATGCACATCAATTATTGAACATCCAACAAACAAAGAATAAATAGACTTCTACATGCCTCATATAATTCTTTCTTCCACCTAATGATTGCAAAACATTCCAAAAGCACTTTAGTTCACTTCTTCCAAATGTATGGGCAGTGCCTTCTCCAAACTTGCTCCACTTATGATTATAGATCCAATAAACTAACACAGTCCCTTTTGGAGCTTAGCCAACAATTTCGAATTCCCCATTTCAATTCGAATGTTCTTGAAGTTACATCCAATATTCTCGCACTATAAAGCTTTTCCTTCTAAAGCATCTCTCCGTAGTTAAAACATGTAATTTCCCCAACTTAGTCTAGGTAACTCAAACTATTGCCACTCCCATGCAGAGGCCACCTTACATCAGACAAATTGACCGAAGAAATAGTGCTCATAAGATCAATAAAATTACTTAAACACACATATTAGAATACCTACTAGAAAGAAGGCCTAAAAGTGGAGAGTGAAATGAGGATTTTGTGATTATAATTAAGCAATCCAAAACCTTGTATGACTCAACATAGGAGCACAAATTACTCATTCATGTAAAATAAGGGTAGAGGAACACAATAGTCTGAATTGAAACCGATGCCAAAACTAATCTTCTTCAAAGGAATAGAGAAAGAGGAAGGAGGCAAAGTAAGATGTATAATGGAGGACCTGAAAAGAGAAATTAGTCCCCAACATAGAATTGTTAACACTAACTCATCTAAAAATTTAAGTTGTTAGAGGGAGAGTTAGGTTAATTATTTGTATCCTCAATAAGCCCCCTCCCATGAGGCTCGTTCTAGTCTATAAAGGGGCCAAATGCGTGTAGATATTGCAATTACCAAGAAGCTAGTGAAATTCAATCACAAGATCTATTATTCACTCTAATCCCATGTTGAATTAATTTGCCACCAACTAGCTTAAAGTTTACACTGTTAGAGAAAGACGGGTAGACTAGAAAGCAGAAGAATACAAGAAAAGAGAAGAGAACCAAAGATAGTATCAACATGGGTACACGGAGAAACCCTTCCCCTTCCACATCTAACACATCTAGGAAGCATGGATATGGTGATACGATAAAATCTAAAAAAATAGGATATAGTTACGGTTAGGATACATTTGTAAGAAATTTATTTTAAAAAACATTATTAGTAGTCAAGTTACACATGAACTCAAGAATGTTGAGAAACCATCTTAATTATATAATGCAAAATACTAGTGTTTAAGATTTAGGTATTAATTCAAGTTGGTAGCTAGTTTACTTCTTTTAATTTTTAATAAGTGTTACAATTATTTCATTTCAATATTAAGTCTAACATATTTATATTACAATAATATAACAATGATATTTAATTTAATTTTCTTGTCTAATTCTTACTTTCTATGTGATTATACGATACAATAAGAATAAATTAATTTGACAAATTATATTCTTGTAATTCACTATGTTCGTCATATCAAAGAACTATGCAAAGTATTGAAAAATATTCTTATATTTATCCTTGCAATTATATTATATTATAATGCTATGCAAAAATGCTATAATTTTAATTTCATAAAGGTAATATGTGATTTGGGGTGCACGATACTTCAAAATTAATGAAAAATTAATTAAGAAGTATCCAATACGATTTGTGAATATCCAAGACGTATCGGACCGACCACGAATCTGAGCCCATTTAGAAGTATCCATGTTTCATAGGCTAACATCAATTCGTTACTTATGCAAAGAACTTACATGTCGGTCCTTTACACGCCATACATTATGCTTTAAAACTACAATCTGTGAGTCATCTAGATGCAAAGATCGCAACTCTGTCGATGGACTCTATGCTCGTATTATGCTCTTTCGAAAATTTGGATGGCAAGAACTTCTCCGATTACTGGACAAGCCTTCCCAAAAGCACGAGAATCACCAAGGTTCGCAATGTAAAGAGTCCCACCACGATCACCCCAACCAGCAAAGAAGATCCAACAATTTGCAACTGGGGTTTAGTAGGCCATTGTTTAGTAACAAGAGAGAAACCCTTCTTGCTTGAAATGCTTTCCTTATCACATCCATTGACATTGGTCGTTGCTCGGTTGTAAACCCTATCAAACACCAATTGAAACCGAACCCATCGGTACAAAACTCAATCCACATGAACAAACATTAAAACCTGTTGTAAAAAATATGGATAATGAAAACAAGAATGGAATTATAAATATGAATTCTGACAAGCGTTGAACTTTTCAACCAAAATGACATCTGATATTGGAAGTAGATTTTTTATGCTTGGTGCCTCGGTTGCACTTACTCTTTAGATTATGGAAAAGGTGATCATTGACATAGCGTGATGTCTCAGGCCCACCATGACCATCATATATTCCAACGGATGTTCCATATGGGCGAGAATCGAGCAAGCTCAAGCAACTCGATTCAATCGACTCGTCCTCGAGCAAAGTGTTGGCGAACAACGGCCATTGAGAATTCACCATTCAAGTCTTTGCCCGATGTCTTTGTACCAAAGGAGCCCGTCTTGTCTTCCAAATGCGTCTGAACATGTGTGCACATAACGGTCCGATGAGGACCGCCAAACCCTCAAAAAGTTTATCAACCTTAATAACATCTGTCATCTCACCAAGACCTACCACTAATGCCTCAACATCCAAGATGGATGCAATGAACACTCAATCAAAAAGTCTTACCACAAGCCTCCTCCTAGTGACCACCAATAATCTTGCACCAAGATTAAAGTTAACAAAATTAAAATAACAAACCACGAATAAAAAGATCACAGACCTAATAAAACATATAGTATCTTTCGAATAAGAACAAAAGAGGTCCAAACACGAAACTCAATTACATTCTTACTAAAGAAACAAAAACAATCATGACCCGTATCCTAAAAAATCTTAACATTTAAACTAAAGGGACAACAAAGAGAGATTTCCTTCAAAGTCTACACTTGATTTGAATCATAAAACTATTTTGTCAAATACCTAACACCAACTAAATTCAAATGCTAAAAACTAAAAAACAGAGTATGGAACTACAAAATACAAAGCTATAAACAACATCAATCTCATATTTTTGTTTTCAAAAAACAAAAGGAAAACACTCACCGTATGATTAGGCGGTTTCTTGTGCGACTCTTGAACCGAACCAAACCAAAAGCATCTGCGATCTCAAAGGTTGTCTCACTAATGACAAGGAAGATAGATCCATTTGCATTCAAGTCCAAGTGAACAACAAATACCAAAAGCCTCTGGATTTTTAAATTTTCTACATAATGGTTTGAGAACACCACATTTGACCAAACGTTCAATTTTGGCCAATGACTAGAATTAACATATATATTTAAGAAAGGCATTTCAGTCCAAAAGTAATATCAGTTCCCCATTAATAATTATAAAATGATGAGTAAATTTTTGTACAAAATTAATCGGGAGGAAAATAATACGATACAAGACAAGACAAGCGAGATAAGGCTAATTCCTCTGAAGTTGTCCATTTCCTGAATAATTGATGCTACTGACCATAATGGAATTTATTAGTGTCCTTGACCATTTTATACATCTACAAATTGATTTCATACAAACAGGAGAATTAGTTACTTTGAAAGGTTGGGAATAAAATATTTGAGGATCCAAGAAAATACTCTCTCTCTCTCTCTCTCTCTCTCTAAATCTAAAATATTCTCTGATTGAAGTGGAAATATCACTCACAGATCCTTTTTCTACTAACAATATCAGAAACCATATAAAATATTTATGAACTGTATGGCGTACCTCATCATATTTATGAACTGTATGGCGTATTCTCTGATTCAACTTGTGAAGCTTTGAGATCTCAGAATTCCTTGCTGCCTAGTTGACCAGCAAAGTGACAGCAAGAAGGATTAGAAGAGAGGAGGAGAGAAGATAAAATAAAGAGAGAAGATAAGAAATGGGAAACACATTCCCAATTCAATATCAGTTCTTCAATATTCAATCAATGCCCAAAACTGATAGTTCATTACACCAAAGCCATATATATAGGCAAACCAAATTAATAAATTCCAATGAGGAAACAAATTTAAACTAAGAAATAAAATCCTACACAAATTCAACTTCATTAATAAATTAAACTCATAAATAAACTAAAATTCTAATCTTCCATATTTTTTCAACTAACTCCTTTTTGACTCCATCACTAGTAATCCAACATGATTGGTTAGTTATATTGATTGACAACCATGCTATAAAAGATGCAAAAAAAAAAAAAAAAAAAAAAAAGATGCTGAAATGAGACATTCATGGAAGCATAAAAACCATACCTTTGACCTTTTCTATTGCAGCAGTTGATTCCTAAGATTATTGACTTCCTTTTCTGCAGACTTCCTTAAAAGTTTCTTATCTTGAAGCAACTTTGTAACCCCAGCAACTTCCTCAACAGAGGACACTGCAGGAATCTGTGTATCACAAAAGAAAACATTGGGTGGTCATTGCCAAGGGAATTGTAGAATAAGTTAACTATTAGTTTAATCCATTGGAGTTGGAGGCATGACCCAGATGTCAACCTTGACCAGCCAAATGTCCTTTTGAACACATGGGGACTAACAACAACTTCATACAGCTGATAGGTTTGATTCAAAATAACTATATGAATGTCATTTTCACTACACGGCATTTGGATACTGAAAGTAGAAACATCTGCACATCAGAACTACCGTGCACAGTAAAGCATCATTAATCCAAATAGATTTTATGAAACTAGGACCCAGAGTTTTCTTTCCCATAGCCTAGAGTTATAGAAGTCATCACATCTTAAGTTTCTCATGCCAGCACAATCACAATGCAGAGAAAATATTTGCTTTTAAACATGATATAAATGGCAGGTTTATTAAACATTAATAATCAAAAAGAAAACAAATAAAGCAATTCCCAAAGAGAACAACATTATATTTCACCTTTACTATCACTTATTGAACAGCTGAACATAATTTAAAATTTCAAAGATGAGCAAGTGAAGCCATTTAACCATATCCGAGCATCATACCAACAGATCAAGATAAATTATTAGCACTCAACAAAGTTAAATTAGATCCAATAATTTAACCATAATTTAACCATAAATGCACAAACCAAAGATTAAAGTTGACTACAATAAGCATACCATTGTATCCTGCATTTTCTCAAACAATATTGATTTCACTGGTTCTTTTCCAATCCAACGACAAAGCTCAAGTGTCAATCCTTTAGATGAAGAACGAACATTTTGGGGGGTACTATCTTTGCCCCAAATTCACTAATTAGAAAGAAAACAAAATATAGAATTCCCCAAAATCTGCAAAACACAGAAAAAATCAACATCACATTCTGCTATCTTTCTTTTTTTTCAAATGGTAAAATATGCCAAGTGCTAACCTTAAAGCTTGAAACATGACATCAATTGCCGGAACAACTGCTTTAGTAACTTTGTTTTTAATAGCTTTCTCCATTACACAATTTTTGTATGATGCCATTCATACCTTAGATATACAAGAAATACTTGAGATTGAAAGGTAAATGTAAAAGAATCTAATTGCTACTATATACATACATACATATATATATATATATATCATAGCATCAAGTAAAGCAATTTCGTTAGTGACATTTTAAAACAAAGGTCCTTGTGTTTTAAATCATAATTACTTCTTCAGGTTACACACTCCTCAAAAATTGAATTGTGTTCCTAAATAATAATAATAATCCCAATAGAGAAGAGGGTAAGATGTACCTAGCCTTAACCCCATTCATGGAAATGTTGTTTCTGTAACAGGTAGGTATATGGATACATAGAGATTAAGATACAGAGAAAGAGGGTTCTTACTTCTGACCAGCGAGAGAGAAATGAGAGATGGTGATGATAACGATGTGACCCACTTGATGGTGAAAGGTGTCGCCTAATTTGGGTTCTCTCTGTTTGTGGAATCTGGCAAATTTACCATCAATCTGCACCAAATATGTGTCCTTAGATCATTAATTTAAGAGGCTTTCCATAATAAAGAACAGAAAAAACTAAAAGACCATCAAAAGAGAAAGAAATGGGGGTTTGGTCGTCGTCTTTGGCGGAGGAGGGTCGTCGCCACTCTCTCTTCTCGACCTCGTCGTCGGTGAGAGACCACGGAGGGCTTAACGATGATGATGATGATGATGAGAGAGACCCGAAGATCTTCTACGCCTAGAACTCCTGCTCTTCCTCTTTCTCCTCGACCGTGAATCATCCGAATCAGCATCTGAAACAAATTGAGACGGAGAGAGAGAGAGACGTAAGAAGAGATTAGGGATTTTGGTTCAATAGATTGGGGATTTTGGGTTTGGGGTAGGGGGAAACCCGAGCGGGAATGGAAAAAGGGAGGGGGCGGAAAGAGATTAGGGATTTTTGAGGTTGGGGATTTTGGGTTTGGGGTGAGGGGACCCGAGCGGGAATTTGGGAGGGGGGGATTTTGGGTTTAAGGTTGGGAATTTTTTTATTTTTATTTTTTTTATTATAAATGAATATTTAAATAATAAAATAATTTTTTTTTTTTTTTGCAATAGAGGATGTCGTTGTCAAAAAAATTATTTTTTATTAAAATAATTTTATTTTATACTTAATGAATTTTTTTTTCATTTAATAAGGTTGAAAATGTATTTGTTTCATATTTATTTTAATGAATAAAAAATTATTAAATTTTTTTATTTGGTAGAGAGAGAGAGACAGGGAGACAGAGAGAGAGAGACATACAGAAAAATAGAGAGTAACAAAAAAATTCATTATTTAAAAAAAAATTTAAATAAAAGTAACAAATATATTAAAATGATATTTAAATAAAAGTTAATTTTCTGTAGTCAATGACAAATATTTTTCTGCGGCCTTTTTTTTTATTACTAAATATCATGAACTAATTTTTTGTAGTAGAGGAAAATGAGCGGCAGTAGTAGTGAAGGTGATGGATAAGAGATGATGGTGGTGGTGGTGGTGATGGGGATGGCGAAAGAGATTAGTGGTGAAGTTGTGGTAGTGGTAGTGTAAATGGAGTGGCAGAGGTGAAAAAGAGGTAATGGTAGTAGTAGTAGTAGTAGTAGCAGTAGTAGTAGTGGTGGTAGTAGAGTGGTAACGATAGTAGTAGTAATGGTAGTCGTAGAGGTGAAGTAGCGACAGTAGAAGTAAGAGTGGTGGTGGAATGGTGTTTGCAGTAGTGGTGAAGGTGGTAGAGGAAATGGGTGGTGAGAGAGAGTGATAGACAGAAAAGAAACATAGAGAGAAAAGAGCTGGACGAGAGAGATAGAGATAGATAGCGAGAAGAGAAATGAGCAAGAGAGACATAAAGAGAAGAGAGATGAACGAGAGAGACAGAGAGAAAGATAGAGAGAAGAGAGATGAGCGAGAGAGACAGAGAGAGATAGAGAAAAAGAGAGATGAGCAAAAGAGACATAAAGAGAAGAGAAATGAACGAGAGAGACAGAGAGAAAGATAGAGAGAAGAGAGATGAGCGAGAGAGATAAAGAGAAGAGAGATGAGTGAGAGACATAGAGAGACACAGAGATAAGGGAGAGAGTGAGCAATGTGAACATAATAGGGGAGAGAGATAAACAGACAGATAGACACATAGAAAGAAGAGAGAGAGAGAGAGAAGAGTGAGAGACAGACAAACAAACGCATAGAGAGAAAGAAAGAGAGAAGAGTGATAAGTGAGAGAGAGATAAAGAGAGAAAGAGATATAGAGAGAGAGACAGACAGAGAGACAGAGAGAGAAAGAGATGTGAAAAATAGATCAGGCTTGTTAAATTCATCAATAAGTCATCGTAATTTCAAAAAAAATAAAAATAAATCAAATTAATTCATCAATGAGTCATCGTAATTTCAAAAACAATGGAAATATGACATACTTCCAATTATAAGTGTTTGATCCACAATGCTTAATGTCCCAAGTTCATCGCAGTCCAGGACATTTCGGATCAATTTTGAGCTGAAAGTAAATGATGAGAGAGATAGAGAGAAGAAAGATATGCGAGAGACAGAGAGAAAATGAGAGAGAGAAACATACATGCTCTCTCTCTCTCTCTCTCTCTCTCTCAATTAATCTATAACTAAGCTTGTTTAGTGTCCCAAATATTTGACATGATCTAATGGACTGACTCTAGCGTGGAAGGTTTGATATCAAATCATACTAACACTATGTAAAGTTGATTTGCAATTAAGATGAGTTATTCTTTGAGGCATTTCATCAAACACCCTGTCCACCATTGGATCTCCCCCTTGATATGAGAAGCAGAAAACCACTCTGCTATCAAATATGAGAAGCTTCCACACTATTGGTCATTTTTGCTCAGTTCACACTTCCACACCATTGGTGTTTCGGATATCAACTATTGAATGAAAACCCATGGTTTGAATATGAACTACTAAACCAGAGGTGGGAGGGATAATGGTCCATGTAACACAAGTGCAATGGAAAGGAAAGAAATAATATGTCAGGTAGTTCAAGTTAAAGCACTCCAAAGTTTCCCTCCGAAGTTTCCCTCCGAAGTTTCCCTCCAAAGTCTGAAGCACAAATTTTCAATTTTGTAAGACTAATCGCCGACTAAAATTTAGTCGGTAAATAATGAATTAAAAAAATATATTAAAAGTTACAAACAAAATTCATTATTTAAAAAAAATTTAAATAAAAGTAACAAATATATTAAATGATAAAAGTAAAAGTAACAAATCAAAGTAACAAATATATTAAATGATAAAAAATTTAAATAAAAGTAACAAATCTATTAGTACTGGTAATAATATTGAAAAATTTATTGAAATGATAAATAATTGGGATATTTTGTCTTTTATTTGTGAATTTTGATTTATTCTTAATTTATTAGTGTTATTGAAATATGATGATGTAAAAAATATAAATAGTTTAATTGTACTTTTCATCTCAAAATAATAGTCTATTTTTAGAATTTCATTTCTTTTTATAATACAATTATTACATTTTAAAAATATTAATTTATCAAAATTACCTTTTGATAGTATATTTTTTTAGAAATATCAATTGTCATAATTGTAAATTTTTTATTATTAATGGATTTAAAAAAAGGACAAAATAAGAAATTCATATTATTTTAATAATTAATTTTTTTAAAAAATTAATATTTTTGGATGGTGGGTGTACAACCTCTTCATAAAAATAAAAATATAAATATAAATATAAATATAAATATAAATAATTAATTTTTTTTATTTTCATTCGGCTACCAAAGATTTAGTAGCCGAAAGTAGATTTTTAGCGACTAAAATAAATTTGGTCGCCGAAACTTGACATTTGGTGACCAAAACTTTGGTTGGGAAAGATTAAAAATTAATTTTTTTTGTT
Source organism: Camellia lanceoleosa (assembly GCA_025200525.1). Lineage (NCBI taxonomy): Eukaryota > Viridiplantae > Streptophyta > Magnoliopsida > Ericales > Theaceae > Camellia > Camellia lanceoleosa. Next base: position 37,613,351 of record CM045760.1, read on the forward strand.
TTCATTCGGCTACCAAAGATTTAGTAGCCGAAAGTAGGTTTTTAGCGACTAAAATAAATTTGGTCGCCAAAACTTGACATTTGGCGACCAAAACTTTGGTCGGGAAAGATTAAAAATTAATTTTTTTTATTTTCATTCGGCTACCAAAGATTTAGTAGCCGAAAGTAGGTTTTTAGCGACTAAAATAAATTTGGTCGCCGAAACTTAACATTTGGCGACCAAAACTTTGGTCAGGAAAGATTAAAAATTAATTTTTTTTATTTTCATTCGGCTACCAAAGATTTAGTAGCCGAAAGTAGATTTTTAGTGACTAAATAAATTTGGTCGCCGAAACTTGACATATGGCGACCAAAAATTTGGTCGGCAAAGATTAAAAATTAATTTTTTTATTTTCATTCGGCTACTAAACAATTTAGTAGCTAAAGGTACCTCTACGGCTACTAAATTTTTTTTAGTCGCCAATTGTGATATGTTTAGCTACTAAAAATTTTTTTAGTAGCCAATTGTAATATCTTTAGCTACTAAATTTTTTTTAGTAGCCAATAATCAACATTCCCCTACTAAAAAAAATTAGTAGCTAAAAAGTTGACTTTTGCCGACTAAAATTAATTTTGGTAGCCAATTCCCACACTTTTGGCGACTAAATTTGTTTTGGTAGCCAAAAGTGGTAGCCAAAAGTGTGTTTTCTTGTAGTGATATCTATATCTATATTTATATCTATATATAAGAAAAATGGGGTTTCTAACCCCCAAGCTTTAGGGGGAAAAAAAACTTCAACATTTATTGATTTGGTCAAAATTCTCTGATTAGCATTTATTAACTTTTTCCAATCCACATGTCTTTCACATGCCTGCATTTATTAATTTGGTCAAAATCCCTAATCAGCATTTATTAACTTTTTCCTTTCCACATGCCTTTTGAGAACTTTGGACAAAATCTCTTCATATAAATAATTATAGATACAACCCGTGCATAATTATTGCAGCACCCCTTTTAATTTCTCCCATATACTATGGTTAGTAATAAGATTGTTAAATTATTTTTATAAAAAATCTAAAAAAAATTACTTGTATATTAAAAAAATCTAAAACAAATATAAATGTCTATAATTATCACGTGCATAGCACGTGTGATAGGCTAGTTTTTTATTAAGTAAAAAGTCGTAGTTTTATTTGTTCCAATGTTTTATATTTCTTTTATAGGATAATAATTTAACAATTTCTATACTAACAATTATTATAAAAATAAACACAATTTCACTTAATCCATTCACTATCAATTCTCTCTATTCAACCTCTGAAAATAAAAGACCTTCCATTCTATCTCTGAAAACAAACGAGGTCTTAAAAAAGTTTACAAGTACTGCAATCAATTTAAATCAAAATAAAACAAATAAAATTTTAGGTTATTTACACTATGACCTCCTCAATTATTAACGAATTTATTTTATTTCATTCATGTATGAATTCATACAATTTGATTCCTTCAATTATAAAAGTGTATCGCTTTTATTCCTTGCATTCAGACCATCTCAAAAAAAATATGTATTTATATGATTTTTACAATTAAGGGAATTAATATGTTCGAATTCATAGATAGAAGGGAATTAATTGATATTTAATAATTATGGTTCTTAATGTCATTAACCCTGAAATTTTCTAGAAAACACATAAATTGCAATAATGACGCAGCAATCATGCCGCAACACGTGTCAAGCTTTCAATATCCATTTCATCCCTAAAACTTTTTCCCAAAATGAAGCACGTAACAATTTGACTAAAAATCTGTGTCAGCCGTTGATCTGGCGGTGGTAATCCTACTTGAGCCGCTAGCCAGTGCATGTACCCAAACTACCATTCAAAAAAAAAAAAAAAAAAAATCATCAAAAATATATATATTTTAATTATAACAGTTAAACATTTATATTTTAATCTCTTATACTTTAAGTTCAATTATAATGTCACTTTTTGTTTGTAGTTTTAATGAAGTTTACCAAAATGAATATATGTATTGCACACGACATTTTGTGGAGACGTAATTAGAAGTAAAGAGATTAAAATAAAATTTTGAAAAACTATAAGCAACTAGAACAGTATAAAATGTAAGAGGTGATGATTAATGCATAACACTCCTCCTTGGGCATGATTAAAGGAGTTCCTACTCATTGAGTTACCTAGATCCCCCTCCTCCCCCACATCCCCTCTCTCACCTTGCATCAATTTTTCTGCCCTGCTCATATGGCTAGGGCAGGTTTTCCTCTCATCATCATCCTGTTTTATCCCACCCAAACTTATATTCTCATTTTTATTTATTTATTTATTATTTTACATATTTTAAGTCACTCATTTATAAATCATTATTTCTAATATACTAATACCATCTCTTATTTGTATTAGTGTGCATATTTTTTTAATTAAGCAAGAATTTGGAAAAATGATAAGTAGAAACTTGGATGAGAATTAACCTCAAATGGATCGAGAAGATGGGTATGATGCTTGGGAATTTGAGATTCATCCATTTGGAGGTAATGTTGTTGAACATCAGCTAGCATCTCCTCTTCAGATGGCAAAAGCAACTTACCAGATAAAACCCTTGCTATCCACTTTGATTGTAACTCCATAAGAAGAAAAGTTATACCCTGATTCACATTGCAAAAAAAGTTTGCAATTTGCTTTTAACACTATGGATTAAAATATGTAAAAAGAGTGTGCGAAACTAGAGTGATTGAAGTGAAATTCAACGAAAATCATATGGATCACTTGTTCTAAAAGAAAAAATTTCATGTTTACCTCCTATTTTTCAAAAATAAATCAGACTCTTGTCTTTTTAGTTATATCAATTTTACAATTTAGTTATTCGAATAATGACAAATATTTGACTCATGTTGTCACTTGCCGTGAACAATTGGAAAAAATTTGCTAATCATATAACTCTTCTTTAGATGGAAAATGAAGTGTTGCTTGCCTATGTTTAACGGCTTCACAAGTGAAAAACAACTCTAACTACGATTTGGAACCTTAATATAACCCACACTTGTGGTTGTCTCTCATGTGTAGAGTTGATGGTCATAAGCAAGACTTCATTATCCCTCCAAAGAATAGTTTTGGGCCTAGGTCAACAGATTTTATTTGATTGTAGAAAACAGATAACAGCATGAGTCAAATTAATATTAGTTCAAATAGTTCATGTGTAAAATTGATGTAATTAGAAAGTGATAAGTCTAATTGATTTTTCAAGAATAATTTGAGAAATAAATGAATTTTTCTCTTTTTATAATTCTAACATGAGAAAAATGCCAAGGACTATTGATGAAGGGATCACATTAAAACTCAATTATATCAGATTTAAATTGATAAATTTAAAACTACGGGAACCAATTACTTTGTTCAAAGCTAGCAATATAATTTATTCTTAACAATATTTTGACTTGTGAACTAAAGTACAACAAAGCATATAAATGGAAGACCATCATGTAATTAATCCAAAAAATACTATAATTTAAACAGAAAAATAGTTTGTGCATAATTATAGGGATCAAAATAGAATTCAAAAAAAACTATAGGACCACTAGTATAATGACTAAATTACATTGGTTGTCCATATAATTTTTTTAAATTTCACTTTGATCTCTCTAGTTTTGTATGTGATATTTTTCAGTTTAAAATTATAACTATAAATTCACATTGTAATAAAAGTGAAAGTGTAGAGTTTAAATTGTTCAAATTAAAATTATGAGAACCAAAGTAAAATTTCACTCAAAATACAGGGATCAACAATATAATTTACCCAATAAAAATGAGGCCTTTTTACAAGACTTTTGAAAATTTGGGAATTTCATGTAATAAGAAATCATTTTAAAAAATGACAACAAGAAAAATATAAAAAACAATAGAGATTTTAACTAACCCTTTCTGGAATTCCAATGAAAGAGAGTGAAGGAGCAAGCTTCGGTGGGAAAACATGTTTGTATAAAGGTCCAACACGTTTATCCTCGATAACACTTTCAATTCCATTTGTTTTCAAAAATGGAAAATTGTACTTGTACCTACACAAAAATGAAGCAAAAAATAAAAATTAATAAAAAGCTCAATTACAATTTTCACCATCCAACTTTTATTCAAATTTCACTTCACTTTCTTATATTATAATAATAATGATTAGGTCTTCAAACTTTCACTCTTATTTTAAAGTAGTCCTCTCATGATTCACCGTTAAAACAAAATGTATCTCACTTAATGGTTAGGTAAGCAAGTTCTTAAGGTGTTAAAGGAAAAATATTATGAAACAAATTTACACTTTTATCTTCGAGCTTTTACTCCCATTTTATTTTCGGTAAATTACAGTATCATTTTTTATAGTTTAAACACGGTGTCACTTTAATCCCTCTAGTTTTTAATTTGAATAATTTGAACCCTATACTTTTGAGTTTATTGCAATGTAATACTTTCATCACTTACCGTTATAATTTTGAAGGAATAAAAATCTCGTGCAAAATAGGACTAAAGTAGAATACAAAACAAATTTTAAAGATCATACTTTAAGGGCTACCATAAAGTTTGTTTTGAATTTCATTTTAATTCCTATGTATGCAATTTTTTATTTTTTATTTTTATTAGAAGAGACCAATGGTTTAATTTACCCTTTTAGTTTTGTGCTTCATGTTTCAATTTTTACTTAAATAAAAGAAGGATTACATTGAAACTCAAATTGAAATTTAAAATTTTAATGGTTGTAATTAAAAGATAAAGAACCAAAGTAAAGGAGGAGAGTCAAGAAGAATGATGGATCATACCCAGTGCAGTGGAAACTGGTATCTGCATGAACAGAGGATCCATCTTCAAAGGCTACTGTCCCATCTTCACAAACACTCACTATCTGTAATGAAGTTCAAAATCAGTTGGACCATAACCAGTTCAGTGGAAAATGTTTTATGAGGCATGCATGGTAAATGTTTCTTTGGGAAAATTTTTTTACAAAAAAAAAAAAAAAGAAGAAAAAAACTCCAGAATTTGATCATCGTAACAAAATAAACTTTCAATTTTCAATTTGAACCTAAATCTTTTGATTTATTTTTATTATAAACTATTGCTTATTTTTGTTAAGTAAAACTAACAAGAAAATGATATTTTGGCCACTAAACTCAATATAAGATGTACATAAAATGTCTTTAAAAAAATGTTGTTGAGTTTAATGACTAAAATATCATTTTTGGGTCAATTTTACTTAATGAAAATAGGAAAATAGTTTAGATTAAAAACGAATCAAAAGATAAGGTTTACATTGATAAAATTAAAAATTCAAGATTTATTTTATTACAACGGTTAAAGTTTGAATTTTTTTTTTAGTTTTTCCATTTTTTAAAAAGAAATGTTACTATACGTTTCCAAAATATATAACAAAAAGAAAAAAAAAAAAAAAAAAAAAAAACACACACACAAAGAATCCATGATTAGTGAGGTAGCTATAGTGATTGGGCGGCTGGTAGTGGTGGTCAATGAGGGAGGCAAAAAAAGAGAATGAAAACTTGTTTTGAAAATAAGTATTTTTTTTTCTTGATTTTTAATTTTTTAAAATTATTATCATTTTTTTTTTTTTTTTGAATTGAAAACAGTTTCCAAATTTATTTTTGTTTACAATTTTTAATTTAATAATAAAACCCCCATTACCAAACGTGGCTTTCATTTGATGTCTAAGAGAGACCTACCTACCTTTGAATGCTGCCATATGTTGTGATGATTGTCAAGCTTTGAGACTTGAAGATGTCGAGGTGATCTTGATGAAAGGTGAACTTCTTTGGCAACCGTTGCAATTTCTCTTGATATATCAAATGCACTTGGTCCATTTCCAATCATAACCAACACCTATTATTATTAGATGGAGATTAAAATATTTAGTAAGTGCTGTTGATCAATTGAATTCATAGGAACTACCAGTTTATAGCAGATATTAGTCATCACATTATATCATACAATCAATGAGAGATTATCCACTAGTTGTCCTATAAAAAAAAAATACAAAATCATGAAAAAGTTTATAATTTTAATTATTAATATATATATATATATATAAAATTTACCACTTATATGTATTTAAAAATAATAATAATAATACTGATTTAAATTTCCCCTACAATCAAAAGCATATTAATCATCACATACATGATTTTGATATGATTTTGGATGACGATAGTTATGACTATGCACTTGCATACCAGGCCATTTCTGGATACATGCCCAGTAATTTAGTTATATATATATTATCAAATTAATAATGAGAGATAAATAAATCATCACAAACGATATCAAACTCTTCCATAGTAGTTGAATCTGATACATCACACTACGAAGTGTGTTACAGAATCACTAAACCAAATGTCTTGATTGTAGTTTAAATAATTTGAATAATTTATTTTGTAAAATTAGATAAATTTGATATAATCATATAATGATTAATTTTTGATTAACTTGATCTTGCATATGGATCATTGTCAAAATATGATACATGTTTGATTGTTGGATAAAGATGAGAGATAAGGTCTGGGTACAACATGTTTTTTAGTTGGATGTTTGTTTACAAAGTATTAAAAGTTTGGATAAATTCGGTCCTACTATGGAAGATTAAATGAAAAAAATGAAGTATTACAAGAAATTGAATGAAGTATTCGGTTCTATATAATTAAATAATTCTGTAGAAATTGAAGTATTACAACTCACATATACATGAAAATAATATATATAAATTTAATTATTAATAAATATAAATTTTACCATTTATGGATAATTTATTTTCTACACATACACCGAATAATATTTTCTCCAAAAAAATAACTATATATTTTTATCTCATTCTAGTCAAACATAATATTTAATTACCTTTATTAAATTATTTCATCTATCACCTAATTTCATAATATAATTTATCCCAACAATTCTATTAATAATCTTATTTATAATTCAATCTCATCTAAAACAACTCTACATTCTTTGCAAATCATATAAATTTTAATAAAAAAATATTAAAGAATATTTTGTTCGGTTGACATTTTCTGTCCGTTTGTCTTACTAAAGGCACAAATATGTCTTACTATATTCATTTACTGAGTGTTTTCCCCTCTAAATCAATTAAATCATGCTTTTAAATTCACCAGTTTTAAATTTTTTACAAATTAAATATCGAGATTTTGATATTATGAAATTCTAAGATGACCTTTAGGACAATAATTAACAACGTTAAGTATCTAAAAATTTACTCAGAAAAATACGCAAATTAATTTCAAATATGAGTCTCATTTCAGTTCAAAAAATAATTTTCTGAGTAAATTTCTAAATAAATTTTCTTGTTTACACGTGTTTTTTTTTTTTTTTTGGAAAATAATTTTGGTAAGAAAATTATCTAACCTGGAAGATTGGCCGCTCGAGGTTGCGTGTTGTGACCATTGCAAACCACTACTGCCTCAAACACCTCTTCCCGATTCGACTCACTCGTCCTTGACTCAACAACCCAATCGTCATTCCTCAAGTCAACCCTCTCAACTCGGACGACTTCAGTTCCAAACCGAATCAACTCAGTGATTCCGAATTCCCTCGCAAAGTCGTTGAGAAATCTCAACACCTCTTCGTGCCTGGGAAAATTCCTTCGATCTCCATTTTCTCGGATGCCAAACGGGTAATCCGAGAAACCCATGAGCTGTCGAGGGAGATTGGTGCGAAGCGAAAAGTAGAGACTGCTGTGAACGATCTCTCTGTTTGAGTCGAGACCGAGTTGATCAGCCTCGACTTGTGGGTCGTAGACCCATGTTCCACCGAGTTGGTCGGCCTTTTCGAAGATCGTGACTCGGTGGTTTTCTCTTTGAAGTTCACGGGCCGCGATGAGCCCTGCCGCACCGGTTCCGATCACCGCCACCTTCAGACACGGTCCCATATTATATATTGTGTATCTCTATGTTTTGTCAAAGAAAGTGACAAGGAATGAGAGTGCTTACGGAAAATTATTTAAGTATTTGGGAGTGGGTTGTTTAGCGTGTGATATTTTGGGATAGTTATTTATTACGGTAATGTTATGGATATTAAATAAATAATTAAATATTTGAGATTCCTAATTTTGTTGATTCTATATTTATCTGAGATTTTTGGCTATTTATTTGGCACAAAATTTGGGTTATATAACATTTTTCTATTTATATTGTATTATGATCTCAATTATTGGTGTACAAGGAAATTTGACAAGAGGCGGATTTTTTTCAGTTTATAATTTAAATTGGAGGGTATTGTTTGTATTGTAAGGTCTATTACGTATCTTGTTTCAATTAATTAAATTATTTATTTTGTTGAGTAGCTCGGTTGTTTTGTTCACAGAAAAGAACAGTTAGAATAATTCGTTAATTTTCGTTTATTTAATTTATCGCGTTTGTTATTAAAAAAAATATAAAACAATTGTGTTTTTAAAAATAAATTATTCATGTTTTTTTTTTTTACAAACACAATAAATTGAATAAGTTACGATTATCAAATCAACTTAAATTTTTTGTACAAATAAAATACGAAGTGCATAACAAAATAAACTTTTCAAATTATCGATATAAGAACAAAATCATTTGTACAAATAAAATACGAAGTGCATAACAAAATAAACTGTTCAAATTATCGATATAAGAACAAAATCATCCAATCTAGATTTGGACTAAAGGGATTCCACCTCCAATTTGATTTATTGTTATTGAGTAGTTAAGAAATAAAACATGACACATTTAATAAATTGTAAAATTTTTATTTGTCAGGATAACTATGTAGATGACATTAGGGGTGTTCAGCCAATATTTTGATTCGCTCAAATCGATTGAATCAAACTGATCCGATCCGTTACATTTTGAACGGATGCGTGATGACGAACGGACGGTTGTGGATTGATTTTTTAAATCTACCTAGTTTTGGACGGATAGCAGATTCAAGATTTCTTTAGCCGCAACTGAACCGCCAAACCGCGAGCACCTCTAATAATTTGTAAGACTTCGTTTTTTCAATTTGTTTAGATATTTTATTTGTGTTTTCAATTGAAAAGAAGTTTAGATATTCTGTTATGTTTTCAATTTAGAAATCCTTTTATCAAATGGCAAGTGTTACTATTTGGTATTTTTGTGCAAAAAATATAAGGTTTAATTTTGTCGTTTTTTAAAAAAAAAATTCAAATTAAATAGTTTTTGAATAAAAAAAAAGTAATGAATTAATTTTGATAATGCATGATTTTCTTATATGTATTTATTATTGGTATTTGACAATTTATTTGATAATCTTTTAGTTATGTTGAGTTGGATTGTTATCCCCCCAAAAAAAAAAATGTTGACAAATTATTGTATTATGTTCAAAATTTGTAAAAGTTTAAACCGTCAAATCGATTCGCATCTATTCACCAATCTTTCAATTCGCTCAATCTATATCCACCAATCCAATGGACGGATGTGGATTGATTTTTTCTAATCTAGTAATCCAACGGACGGATGGCGGATTGGAAGTTCCCTAACCACAACTGAACCGCGAGTACCCCTAGATGACATCATAGGGAACTAGAGGACTAATTAAATAATTTTTCAATATTGTGGTTGTTCGGTTTACAAGCTTTAAGATTGTAAAATTGTCTCAACTTGGACTGGTCCACTTGAGTCCGGGCTTCGGCTAGCCTACTGTTGAGTCACTTGAGCTCCGGCCAAAATTTAGGTCGAATCGGCTCACGGGCTAGAAAATTAGGCCCAGACCCACTCAAAATAAGGCTTGGGCTTGGCTCAGGTTGCAAGCCAGGCCTGGGGGGCTTCTTTTTTTTTTTTTTTGCAAAAAATAATTGATGATAATATATAGATTATTTATGAGGTATAAAAATATATATATTATAGTATTTTAGTTAAGATTAGTGAGATGTTTGGTTATATTTCATGTGGTGGTGGTATTTAGTAATAGTTATGTTTGACTTATATTTTTTTAGTTATAACTAAAAAAAAAAGTATGAAATTATGTAATTTTCTTCTTTTGTTATGACATTATTTTAGTTATTATGATTCATGAAAATTATTTGATATGACTCGTGTGGTAGTTGTAACTCTTTTTTTTTTTTTTTTTTGTTTATAGTTATGACTGAGTATCAAGTTATGTCATTTGCTACTATTATAACTAATTTTCTTTTTAATTTATGACATTATTTTAGATATGATTAATGATATATTTGGTTGTTGTGTTATATTTTGTAGTTATGACTCAAAAAATATAAAATTATACTATTTTCTTATTTAGTTATAAGGTGCTTATAGAGTCTTTCCCGAAAGAAATTGAATTGAAATGAATAATGTTATATATATTAAAATGAAACAAAATATTATAATTATTAAATTAAATGATAACATTTAATGAATAATTTATATATTAAAATGTTGGAGAGTTAAAATGTTGGGCCAAATCCAAAAACAATTAGGCAGAGCAACCCAAAGGAAATAACAGACCCAGATAAGTTTCTAAAGAGCTCATTAGAGACAGTTGATAGAACAAAGGCACATTGTTGAGCTCATGAGGAGCAAGGGAAATGTGAGATTTCCTTCTAGAAGGAGATCAACAGAATGTTAGAGGATTGTTGGATTCATTTTCATCCAACAGTAGAGACATCAAGCAACAAATACAAAGACATAGGTCAGGCCTACTAAGCGACATAACCATCCGATCAGCTTGATCTGATGAACATAGCACTTGGCAAGTTGGCTACTGGCATCTAACACAATCTAAGTTGTCCAAGAGAGGTCGCCCCAACAATCCAAGGCAAAGACGACATAGCCACTAGCTTGACCAAACGTAGAAGCGGGCAGAACCCTCGGATCGACCATTGATCCAATAGATGGGACTCAAGTTAGGAAAACTATAAAAGGTGAAGTAGGTGAAACAAAGAAAATAAGGAGAGGTAATCTAGAAACCCTCTTTTAAATACAATACTCTTATGGCCGGATGACATTTTGACTTGATTGTCGGAGGTTCTTCCCGACCATCCAAGGTCGGGGATGATCATTGATGATTTAGTTTCTCATTGCAAAATGAAAGAAGGGACACTTCATCTCGCTTTTCCTGTGGGAATAAATCTACCTTCCACAAAAATGAAATAAAATAGGGTAAATTATACTTACCTTTATTGAGATTTCTGACAATTACAAAGATCTCTCCTGAGGTTTCGAAAATTATACTGACCTCCTATACTTTATGTGACAATATACAAATAGCTCACTTCTTTTAATTTTTTCCTAGGCATCGTTAACTTTTGCAATGAAATGCCAAAAATACTCTCTATTTGCTCTTTTCTTATCTCTTTTCCTTCACCAACCATACCTATTTTCCCTCTCACTTTGTAGTTATCCTGGGCACTGGGCCTGTGGCACAATTTCTAAAGTTAAATTATTGTATTTAAAAAAAATTAATGATACAATTATGTATTTTTATGATAATTTTACGCTTTTTTACTGAGATATTACTAATAATTTGGACTATGATATAATCTATTATAATCGAGTAACATTTTGATAAAAAATAATATTATCATAAATACAAAATTGTGTCACAATTGTTATAACAAACAATATCTAATAATAAATTATCATCGCACTATAAAAAAAGTAGATAACAATTACTACAAAAATTTGTAATATTTAGTAGAAAAATACATAATAAAATAGTGTGGTAGTTATGGTAAGTGTATCAACCAATTTCTATCTCCAAACCAACTGATACAAAAAAATGAAAAATTAACATGATTTATTTTTATAGCAGGTTGAATAATGATTTTGAAATCAAACCCATTTGGGTTTAGTGTTCTTCATAGAGCATGAATGTTTGATTGCAAATAAAGAAATAAAAAATTAGGAATGATGAATCTCTAAATGAATAAGAAATTAAAAAATAGGAATTGAATTGATCAAATTTTTATGATGGGTCTAGTATTTGGGTGAAAGAAGTTGCATGCTTATCTTTTGTAAATGTTAGAATTTTGCCAATATGTGTGTGTGTGTGTATATATGTGTGTGTGTGTGAATACGGTAAAAAAATATGAAAAAAGTGTATATTGTATATATTTTATTAGGGAAATTCTATAATATGCACACTATTTTGGGGTGTATATCATATGCCCAAATTATTACATTTATAATTTTGGTTATGACCTATTTTTATGTTAATGATGATTTAGTTATGACGTATTATGGTGTTGGTTACCTATTGTGATTATTATTTTGGTTATTATCGAAAAAGTCTTTGATTATACTTTATGTTGTGTTTTGTTATGACTAATTATTTATTTTAGTTCTAACATTTGTGATAATCAGCATCATAAGTATCATAATTTGCATAAGCGTCACCCATTTTATTATGTAATTTTTTATATATAAATATTTAAAAAATTTGTAGCAAATATTAATTAATTTTCTAATAGTGTGATGATAATTTATTATTATATATTGTTTGTTATAACAATTGTGATACAATTATGTATTTTTATGATAGTATTATTATTATTGTTATTTTAATGAAAATGTTACTCAGTCATAATAGATTATATCATATTTCAAATTATTGATAACATTTTCATTAAAAAAAAAAAAGGCGTACATTATCATAAAGATACATAAAAAAATTTAACACATTAATTTCATTTTAGAAATTGAGTTACAAGCAGGGAAGTAATGGCTAGAGTAACTGCAAGTTGGGAGAGGGAATAATTAATGGTTGATGGATGAAAAGATAAGAAAAAGAGCTAATAATGGGTGTTTTGGGCAATTCATTGCAAAAATTAACAATGTCTAAGGAAAAGTTAACAAAATGGAGATATTTGTATATTGTCAGCAAAAGTAAGGGAAGTTAGTGTAATTTTCAAAACCTTAGGGAGGTCCTTATAATTATCAGAAATCTCAATGAAGGTAAGTGTAATTTATCCAATAAAATATTATAAAAATTTATATCATTACATAAAATAGATTTGGATTATTGATAATGGTAGAGAAATTGCATCACTCACCTCAATAATCTAATAAAAACATTACGAAATTAAATAGTGAAAAAAAATTGTTAATCAATTATTATCGGGGGAGCTGGACAATTCACTCGGAGAGCCCAATGATATATCATCTAAATCACCTTGAATTCTATCATTTTCACTACAGTCTTGTCTTTTTGTAAGCGTATGCATATGATCTCTTAATATCATACTTGCCTCAACTATTTGGGGTGAAAGTCTGCTACGGTAATTACTTAACACCCGCCCACCTGCACTAAAAGTTGTTTCAGAAGCCACTGTAGAAATATGAACGGTTAATATATCACAGGCTATCTATGAAAGCACATGCCACGTAGTTTCATTTTGTTTCCACCAATCCAAATATCAAAATCATCGTCATCATTCACATGTGAGTTACCCAAATAATGTTATAATTTAGAACTACTTATGGTTGCATTTTGAGATATTCTTCTTGTTGGACCATTTTAATATCTTTTATTTTTATTTTTATTTTTTTTTAATATGACATTTTGTCTTGTTCATGAATCTCATTTTGTTTGGTAAATGGAGATTCATTTGTTTTTGGTGACCTTTTGTTTTGTTATGAATGGAGATTACTTGGAAGATCATGGGGTTGGTGGTGAGTTAATGGGTCATTATTTATTTATTTATTGGTGTAATTTGTAAGGTCTTAGTGGCCTATAAATTGTTCATCTCATCTACTCTTTTCCACACCAACTTTTTTTCTTTTTTTTTTTTATTTAATACTTGAGAGATTACTAGCCAAAGAATGGGTGTCTTTTTTTTTTTTTTTTTTGTGTGGAGCTTTGGGTTCACCATCTTGTGCAGAGTTGGCCTGAATCATACGACAAGTGGTCGGGCTGTTGTATCCTAGAGGGGACAAGTCATAATTTAGTGACTGCAACATCAGTATTTGGGTTCTTCCTACTGCAGTGGGCTTGATCTCCTTAAAGAAAACGAGATATCCGTGTGTAGCTTGACTTTTCGTGCGATAGCCCTACAATTCGAACTCCCGTAGTTCTGAATCTAATCTCACAAGTGTAATGTGAAATAAATAAACACAAAAAAGTCCAAGTCTAGCAAATCTTTTGAAAAATCGATTTTGAATCAAAATGCCAAAAATGAACTGCTTTTTCAAATACAGAGTCACCACCTAAATATTTTTGGAAAATTTAGGAAACCCGAGACTCATGCCAAAGGCCACTTATCCGTCATCACCAAAGTGTCTCGGCTCGAGAACTTAGGTACGAAAAAGAAATGTTATGATTTAAGCACCCCACTCGCCCGATCAAAGATCGGCCTTTACTAATCATGATGTGATTCTTATTTACATTATATGCTCCTATTCCGGTTGTTAGGCTATTGTTACTATGTGTTGTATGCAAGTATAGATTAATCTACAAAAAATGAAAATTCTGATTTCATATTTTCTTTGAAAATTGTTTTGGCTACGCGCCACTTGAAAAAAGTGAGTTTGTATGTACATTCATCAAATCATCCCAATTTGAGCAACTAGCTTTCATCCACAAGCATTCAAACAAGTATAGGTTGAGGTGTAGAGGTGATGGGTTAGTGGTGGCTTGAGGTCTTTTCGATGGAGCTATGATCTCTTCGTCAATAAGATCATGAATCTTATAACGGAGGTGGATGCAGCGGTTTGTATCATGACTGTGTTGTTGATGATCGGCACAGTATTTAGTGGGGTCATGTCTTGGTGGAAGAGCATTTTGAAGGGGTCGGGGTTCTAGGAGTTCTAGGTGCCCTTTTTCTAACAGCAGTTGAGAGAGACTCATGTAAAGAGGATGGAAATTTCGGGCTTGGTGCCAAGTTGAAGTGGTTGGTTTTTGGCTATTGATGAAAGTGGTGACAGTGTTTACTTATGAGCATTTCACAGCAGTGCTACCGTTGGCAGTAGCATTGAAACTGCGAACAACATTCTTTTTCAAAGGCTTATTATCTTCCATGATGATCCCTTGTCTGATGACATCCTCAATTTGAACCCCCATTTCATAAAGCTCTATAAAGGTAAATAGAGATAGAACGATCATCTTCTACAGCAACTTACCATGCAAATTCTGAACAACCATTCTTATATGATCCTCCTCAGAAGGTCTCGTGGTCATCATTGAGGCTTTGGCCCTCTATCTTGTCACAAACTCAGAGAAACCCTCCTTCGACTTTTGTCGAGTTGCCTCGAGATCACGAGTTGTGACCTCAATCTGTGTATCGTAAGAGTACTGAGCAATGAATGCTTCGGCCATCTCCTCCCAATTTTGTTTGACGGAATCTTCCAACTTAGCATACCAAATGGTCGTTATACCCAACATGGTACGACCAAAGAGATATAGCTTCTGTGGTCTAGTTAAGTCCATTGGCTGCAAGACATCAGAAAATAATTGCAAGTTGACTATTGGATTCCCGGAGCTGTCAAAACGATCAATGTGCGGCATCTTAAATTGATCCGGCAATGTAACTATAGAATTAGTGTATCCACCCTCTATGTCTGGGATGGAGTTAACCCCTTGTGCTCTTTTGAATAACTTCTCTAATGTGTTGACTTTGAGCACAGTTAGATCAACTTCGAATTCAAATGGTGCCTCGATCTAATAAATCGGTGCTTTGGAAGCTTGTGCTAAGATTGCCTCTGTTGGATTGCCCTGGTTTTCTTGGACATTGGTAGTATTAGCTGTGGCACCGGGCACAAGGATAGCTGCAGTGGGTACATGTGATGCAGAGGCCGTTGTTGGTTGTGGTTGCTGTTGCTGTAGCCTGGTTATAACCTCAGGTTGACGGGCGTAACCTCGGTTTGATGGACTGCGTCATGCTGTAGTGTCTCGACTATCTATTGTAAATGATGTATTAGTTCCTCCATACTGGCCGGGGGATACTGTGCCATTGGAATAAATGACTGGTCTTGTGCTAGGCTGGAAGTAGATGACTGTTCCTAAACCGGACTGGACTGGTGAATTCTGTCTAATCCTCATTCTCCTTGTAACCGACGGTAGTGAAACAAACATTGGTTGCCCCTGAACTAGGTCCTCAACCTTACAAAGTCAATCGACACAAGTCCAGAGTACTCGAGGGATATCAGAGCCTTCTGAAGCTATGGTTCCAGGACTACCTAGCAAAAGAGAAATCAGACAGCACCCCAGCCCAATTTCATTAGAATAGAAATGATCACAACTGAATGAATGTGCTCTCTGTTGAATTCTATCCCAAAACAGATGCCAACTGTGCCACTAATATGAACATTCCTGTATTGTTTTCACTGTAAAGAACATACCAGTTAAAAAAAAAAACAAAACACCCCTATGAAGGGTAGGGTTAGCTTGTCCTAGTTTTGGCATGAACCAGGGTTTCACTATTTCAATCAAGCAATTTCACGCAATCCTGCATACAGGTGAGTATCTTGTCCTAGTTTGGAACAATCACTATGGCTTTACTATATGTTACTAGGCCAAATGGCCAAAGAGGGTACCTCAGTAAAACTACCTAATATACCTCTCACACCTAACACCGAGAAGTGAAAGGAGGATCAAGCGGTATAGTTGTAATCCAGATCCAAGGGTTGTGTTCTCAACATGGCAGAGCCCACGACCAATCAGCCTTTTGGTAAACTTATGGGCAAGCCTCCAGCAAACCGTCCAAGAATAGTAGATGGTAAACACAGTGACTTAAGCGCACAAATGCAAATGCAATGCAAAGAACATATAAGTGTAGATAAAATTTCATATCATGAAATTCGAGTCAAGTTCTTTAAATTCTCTAGCAGCGTCGCCAGAAACTGTAGCTTGACTTTTCGTGCTCCTTTCGGATATGAAAGCCTTATAGTTCGGACTCCCATGGTTCTGAATTTGATCTCACAACTGCAATGTGAAATGGATAAATACAAAAAAGTCCAAGTCCGAAAAATCTTTTGAAAAATCGATTTTGAATCAAAACACCAAAAATGGACTGCTTTACCAGATGCAAAGTCACCTAAAATTTAGGAAACATGGGACTCGTGCCAAAGGCCACTTATCTATCATCACCAAAGTGTTTTGCCTCGGGAACTTAGGTACAAGAGAGGAAGGTCATGAATTGAGCACCCCACTCGCTTGATCAAAGATCAGCCTCTACCCATCATGATGTGATTCTATGCTCATGTTCCGATTATTAGGCTATTATTACTATATGTTGCACACAAGTATAGACTAATCTATAAAAATTAAAACATTTGATTTCATGTTTTATTTGAAAATTATTTTGAACACGCGCCACTTGAAAAAAGTGAGTTTGTATGTACATTCATCAAATTATCCCAATTTGAGCAACTAGCATTCATCCACAGGCATTCAAACAAGTATAGCACTTAAGTAGTTAGTATCATGACAAGCATGCTAGACATGGCAACAATCACACTCATGCAATATGCTAAAGCAATAACGCTCACCTAGTACTCAAAGGCAAGCCAAAAGAGAAATTAGTTAGAAAAATACATGATCCTAACTATGCAAATGACTAGTTGATCACATGTAATATGCAATTAATAGGCTCGGCTACTAGCATGGCATGTGAATCAATTTGATAGCATACGGTTTAAGAACGTTTTCAAAGAAATATTTTAAACGACAATGCTTGTTAGAATGAGGCGCCAAACCTAATGCATGCAAGACAATGGATGCAAACGTAGAAAGTACTAAACGAAATGTGATGTGCTACACTATCCATCATAAGCGGATAAATAAAAGGGAGAAAGACTTGGGATTGAAAGACATACACATTATTACATGTTGACCTTTGCACAAGAGGGTCCGAATAAATGCCCTAACTAATTAAGCTAATTAACTAGCTATTACAAACCAAATAACCAAATGAAAGTAATTAACTATACTAGCTAATTATTTACAAATTGAAGCTAACTAATTAATTACACTAACTAATTAGTTACAAATTAGAATTAACTAACTGTTACAAGCTCAACGGAGTCAACTAATTTAATTAACAAATTAATTATGTGCATGAATACTAATTGAACTCGAGCGGGAACAATGAACCAAGCGCGCCAATGCAAATATCCTCTCAGAAACACCTCTGTTCTGCTATCAAGACTGTTTTGCCTGCAGAAAAAGCTCATGTTTCGCCTCTGCTTCTACTCTGCCCTATAGGAAAACAACACTGCCTACTGACACAAAAGTGGCCGGCCGACCACTAATGTAAATATGGCTCTGTTGCAACAGAAAATGAACAGAGCAGAAACAAAGTGTTTTTAGGGTATATTCATCTTCTTTACCTCTCTTTATCATGAAATTGCTCAAAAGAGGGGTAGCATAGAGTCGCAAATCATCAACAATGCAAAGTTGTTGCATGATGATCTATGAGTTAATTGGACAAAAGCTTAATGAGGGTAAAATAAATGACCAACAAACCCCCTCCCTATCATGAAATTGATCAAGGGAAATGGTTGACATTGACTCTCAAACCATTATCATCACTAACAAGTATGAAATGGCCTAAGACTTAATGGGTTCAACTAACGTCCAGTTGAACCCCAAACCATTTTTTATCTTATTCTATTTTAGCCCAATTTATTACCTTTTTTAAATTACCTTCCATTCATTAGTCAATTAAGTCTGAAATGAGCATTAAGTCCACTAAAGGAGGGAAGTGTCAAACCAAGTATTGTTTTAGGCATGAGAGAGACTCCATGTTGTTGGTAATGAACCCCCAACAAGATTAAACTATTAAGCACAATATCTCTATCTCAAACTTAAACAATCAATTGGTTTGAAACAACTCTCAAAGCAAAGGAAAAGCCAAGAAATGAGGAAGGTTATAGAGATGCTTCGAGGTGAACATAAGTATGGAAAGTAAGAAATAAATGCTATCAACTCAAATGGGTTGATGGCTAAGGCCTAAACCACCAAGCCTATGAGGGCCATTAGACTTGAAGCATACCATACAAAGCATAAATGACACAACCACCCTAAAACAGTCCAATATTAGCTCAAAACTGTGCTGGAATTAAAGTGAAAACAGCTAAAATAATAGAGCATTTGAGCTAGTAAACAAGCATAAGGAGGGGTGCCCCTTCATTTTTGGGACCTTAAAACATGATTCTTGGCCTCTGAAATCATCTAAAAAATAGTGGTAAAAAGCTTAAAAAATGTGAGAAAAGAATGGGAAACATAAGGGCAAAAGCTTAGAGAACAAAGTTCAAAGAAGGGCGATTAATCCCTCCACCTTTGGTAGCTTTAAACCACAAGTTTCAACCCATAAAAATAGTGTAAAAACAGTTCAAAATCTGCAAGAAATGATAGAAAACAAGTACTGTAAAGATTCTCAAAATTATACCTCTTGAAGCAAGGCAACTCTTTTGTTAACAAACCCACAAGTTCTCACTCTTAAGGGCGGAAATTTGGACTCAATAATCTCATCAAGGAGAGCTCCAATATTAGTTTAGGAAGTGTTTGGGTAAGGTGTGTGTGTTGCAAGATAGAGATAGAGAGAGAATTTCAAGTTTGGGGGTTTTTGGAATTTTTTGTAACATAAAACCGAGAGGGAAGGTCCCCTATACATAGAAATATATGTTACTATCTCGAAAATATCCATATAGAGACAGCTGGAATTGTGCATGTATCTATGGAGATAGCTGGCCAAAAATATCCAGGTTTTGTCATAAGTGGCCGGCAAGCCACTAAGAGTGAGCGGCCGGCCACTATTTGTGGCCAGCAAGCCACTAGTGGGTTTGTGGGTCCTTGGGTGGCCAATCCACTCAAAATGTCCAAATTCACAACTGGCCCGCAGGCCACTAAAAGTGGGCAACCGGCCACTAGTAGTGGGCGGCCGATAATAAAAATCTATTTCTAAGCCTGACTTCAAATGGACATATCTCCCTCATCCGGATTTGGTTTTAGTCATTCATGAGTCTAAATTGAAGACCCAAAATTCTACTTTCCAATGGTGGTGGCCTCACATCTAAATTTTAAGTATGCAAAGAGATATGTCTATTTTAGTGAAGGCTGCTTATTTCTTTCTCAATAGATTGATGCCTAACCTTTTCCCCATCTAGTTTTCTTCCATCCTCTCCTATTTTCTTCAAATCCAAACATATAAATAAAAAGCTTTTAAAGATTTTTCAAAGTGTTCACCTCCCTTCTACTTATGTCCACTTTGTCTTTACACGGTTTACGGAAAGGCACAATGTTTTAAACGAAATGCGAGTCTCAGAACATCGTAGAAGCATTTGAAAAAATATTTTGATAAAGAGGGTTTTAAAGTCTAAAACATTTTTGGTCAAAAATTGGGTGTAAGGTTGGGATTTAGAAGCTCTTCTTACTGAAGAAATCGAATGTTTGTATAACATAACTTTTCATCATTGACTGATCAACCTGAGGTGCCCAAGTCTAAAGGGCTGTCAAAAATGGGGTGTTTACACTATACCTCAGTCTAATCTAGTTGTATCTCATTTTCTTGTATTATTTATCAATAAAATAATGCAATTGGAGATCTCAACAAGCCTTTCAAGCCTTTCTGGTAATTTCACTAACAATTTTAAGGAGATCAAACATGGAACAAGTACTAGAAAAAACCAATGATGGAATTGGAGATCTCAACAAGCCTTTCAAGTTCAAAGGAGTTCATTTTAAGAGGTGGAAATGAAAAGTTCTTTTTTACCTTAACATTTTAAAAGTTGCTTATGTTCCAACCGAGAAGAACCCAAACAAAATCCCAACCGAGGAGATGAATGATGAAGACTATGAAGCACATGAAGCAAAAGTGGCTTCCTACAATACAGATGAGTATAAATGTCATTTTTATCTCTTAAATTGCCTTGATGATCAACTTTATGATTACTATGACCCCACTTATACTTTTGTAAATAAAGTTTAGATAGCTTTATAGACTAAGTATGATAATGAAGAGCTAGGAGAAAAAAAGTATGCAGCTAGCCGATTTTTTCGCTTCCAAATGGTGGATGGAAAATTTGTTGTGGAGCAAGCACAAAATTTCCAAATGATAGTTGTAGAAGTAAGATCTGAAAGCATCAAGATTGGTGACAACTTGGTAGTTGCAGAACTTGTTGACAAGTTACCGCCATCTTAGAGAGAATTCTAAAAGAGCATGCGTTACAAACAAAAGGAGACTTCTTTAGAAGCGTTGATCACTCGCATCCGAGTCGAAGAGGAGGCTAGAGGCCAAGATGCATTAATAACACAAGAGGGTAATGACAATTCCACTACAAAGGTAAACTTTATTTCATTTATATGTTATCTTCTATTAATTTTTGGCATGCTCGCTTTTGTCATATTAACGGTAAATATATGGGAATCATGAGTAGTTTAGGATTAATTCCTAAAGTTTTTTTTTTTTTTTTTTTTTTTTTGAGAAATGTGAAGTTTGCAGTAAAGCAAAAATTACCAAGAGGCCTCATAAAAGTGTTGAGAAAAATACCAAATTACTAGAATTATTTCATACTGATTTGTGTGAGTTTGAAGGAATTTTAACTCGTGGTGGTAACCGATATTTATCACTTTTATTGATGATTTTTCAAAATACACAAACGTATATTTATTAAAAAATAAAAGTCATGCTTTTGGAAAATTTAAAGAATTCCTTCTTTAAGTGAAAAATTAATTCAGTAAAAAGATTAAGAGGATTAGAAGTGATAGAGGCCGGAATTATGAATCTCTTAGATTCAACTCTTTTGTTTAGTTATTGGGAATTATTCATGAGACTACTCCACCATATTCACCTTCATCTAATGGCGTAGTTGAAAGAAAAAATAGAACATTAATTGACTTGACGAATGCTATGCTTATTGATTTAGGTGCTCCCTTAAATCTTTGAGGTGAGGCTATTTTGACAGCTTGCCATGTGATAAATAGAGTGCCACACAAAAAAACTAAAATTGTACCTTATGAGTTATGGCAAGGGCATAAACCAAATCTAGGTTATTTGAGGGTTTTGGGTTGTTTAGCTTTTGTGAGGCTTGCAGATCCTAAACGACCTAAATTGGGTGAACAAGCTACCACTTGTGCTTTTATTGGGTATGCATTGCATAGTACAGCCTATAGATTTTTTGACATGGAAAATAATATTATTTTTGAATTAGGTGATGCTATTTTTCATGAAAATAAATTTCCTTTCAAATCTAAAAATAGTGGGGGTCAAATAATCTTTGAAAATATTTATCCATTCCTAACTCTTTTACTCCATCTCAAGTTTTTGAAGAACAAGAAAATTTTCAAATCCAACCAAAAAGGAGTAAACGAGCTAGAGTTGAAAAAGATTTTGGTCTTGACTATTATCTTTACAATGTGAAAGAAATTCCTTTTACGGTGCAAGAAGCTTTATCATCACTTGATGCTATTTTCTAGAGAGAGGTTGTAAATAATGAGATAGATTCACTACCTTCAAATAAAACATGGAAGCTAGTGGATTGACCTCCAAGTTGTAAAACTATTTGGTGTAAACGGGTCCTTCGTAAAAAACTTAAACCGGATGAAACTATAAATAAATATAAAGCGAGGCTTGTCACTAAAGGTTTTAAGCAACAAGTTGACCTTGATTTCTTTGATACTTTTTCTCCAGTTACTAGAGTTAGATCCATTAGACTGTTGATAGCAGTGGTTGCAATTCATGATTTACAAATTCATCGAATGGATGTGAAAAAAGCATTGTTAAATGAAGATCTAGATGAGGAGATTTACTTGGACCAACTAGAGGGCTTTGTGGAGCCTGGCCAAGAAAACAAGGTGTGTAAGCTAACTAAATCCCTTTATGGTTTAAAATAAGCTCCTAAACAGTGGCATGAGAAATTTGATTCCTGTATGCTTGAGAATGGCTATAAGACTAATGAATGTGATAAGTGCATATATTATAAAGCTTATGAGAATGCATATGTGATTATTAGCCTATATGTGTATGATCTACTTATCTTTGGCTCTAATTTGCATATTATAAATGAGACTAAAAATATGCTTAATAGCCACTTTGGTATGAAAGATCTTGGTGAAGCCAATTTTATTTTGGGAATTAAAATTATCAAGACTAATGATGACATTTTTCTTGATCAGTCACATTATGTTGAGAAAATTTTAAAGAAATATAACTCTCTAGACTATAAACATGTTGCTACTCCTTCTGATGCAAGCATACATTTATCTGTTGTAACAAATGAAAAAGAAGTGATTAATTAAAAGGAATATGCTAGCATGATTGGTAGTTTGAGATATGCTACTGACTATACTAGACCTGACATTGCATATGCTGTTAGAGTACCTAGCAGATTTATTAGCAAGCCAAGTTGAGATTATTGGCTAGCCATGGGAAGAATTATGAGATATTTATCTAGTACCAAAAATTATGGATTATTTTATAATAAGTATCCTGCAGTACTTGAGGGATATAGTGATGCCGATTGGAACACTTTGTCAGGTGATTCTCTCTCTACCTCGGGTTTTATTTTTACCTTGGGTGGTTGTGCTATATGTTGGAAGTCTAAAAAATAGACTATAATTGCTAATTCTACTATGGATGCTGAGCTTATAGCATTAGCTTCAGCATGTGAGGAAGCAAATTGGTTAAGAGATTTGTTACATGAAATTCTTTTTTCGAAAAAACCAATTCCTCCCGTGTTATTTTGTTATGACAACACTGTTGTTATTGGTAGAGTGAACAACCATTTTTATCATGGTAAATCCAGACCTATTTGAATGAAACACAGTAATGTGTGATCCTATTTGAGTACTGACATTATAACTGTGAATTATGTAAAATCTTATGATAATCTTGCAGATCCGTTAACCAAGGCCTTGGCGAGAGATAGGGTCTGGAATACATCAAGAGGGATGGGTTTGAAGCCTATAAAATCATAAACCATGTATAAGGACACCCAACCTCGGGACCAGAGATCCTGTAACTAGGTTCAATGGGAAGAACAAATCATAAAGTGGTTATAAAAAATGCACTCCTTAATATTTTGGAGGGTTGAGTTTTTATACTCTTAATGAAATTATGTAACTCTTATTGAGTGGGGTATGTAAATTACAGGAGCATCCTTGACATATTTCACCTATGTGAGCATAAAAGTGAGGCCGCTTTCTATGAGAACAAAGCTTATTCTCAAATATGTTCATGAAAACTAGGATAAGCACAAGGCCGTAATGTGCTAGCTATTAAAAGCTCATGTCAACACCTGGATTATTATGTGTGAGCAATAATACTTTATTTCCCCTAAGTAGTCATAGTTCAAGTCTGAGACCACTACTGACTTTAGAGTAGAGGTTGTTGTTTCACTAATGAAGGTTCAATGCAAAGCATATCTTAATGATGCATACTAATCTATCTTTGTTTGGTAATCTCTCTTGTCCTTGTTGATATTAAAATGAGTGGAGGATTGTTGGACCATTTTAACATCTTTTATTTATTTATTTATATTTTTTAATATGACATTTTGTCTTATTCATGAATCTCATTTTGTTTGGTAAATGGAGATTCATTTGTTTTTGGTGACTTTTTGTTTTGTTCATGAATGGAAATTAATTGGAAGGTCATGGGGTTGGTGGTGAGTTAATGGTCATTATTTATTTATTTCTTTTGGTATAATTTGTAAGGTCCTAGTGCTCTATAAATTGTTCATCTCATCTACTCTTTTCTACACCAACAATTTTTTTATTTTTTATTTTTTTATTTTTATTTGAGAGATTGCTAGCCAAAGAAGAGTGTTTTTTTCTTGGTTGAACTTTGGGTTCATCATCTTGTGCAGAGTTGACTTGAACCATATAACAAGTGGTCGGACTGTTGTATCTTGGAGGGGACAAGTCATAATTTAGTGACTGCTGCATCGGTATTTGGGTTTTTCCTACGGCAATGGGCTTGATCTCCTTAAAGAAAACGAAATATCCATGCCTCAGCCTAATCTAGCTATATCTCATTTTCTTGCATTATTTATCAATAAAATATAATTATTCTGGTATTTTCACCAACACTTCTAATTTTTATTACTAAAAAATACTTAATCTTCCACCTCGAAGTAAGGCCGGTGTAGTGTGTGGAAATCTATTTGTAGGCACAACTTCTTTATACTCTTCAAATAATTTTATACATGTTTGCATAATAAGGTCAAATTATTTTTCATCAACAAAAATAAGTTGTAAAAATTCTTGTAAATCAATATCTTTGCACCTAGGATTAACTACCATGGCTATACCTAAAAGATAAGGCAATGAATAACAATATTTATCAAAATTTTCTTTCATTGCAATAATAATGACGACATAATATTCACTACCCATGTATTTTGTGAAAAATTTCATTATTTTCTGCTAACATATGTAAAACAAATGGTGGGGCAGGTATATATATAAAAGAAAATAATTTGTTGTAGTACGAAAAACTTTTAAAAAAATCTTTATATAAGTTTACGTGATGCCAATTATCTTCTGTGGGAGTCAATACGCCTCCGATTGCTGTTGTTGCAAAATAATAAATCTATCACTTTTATTTATTTATTTATTTACAAGCTCTTTTTAACATATTATATGTTAAATTCCACCTACACTACAGGAAAAAGCACCTACAGCGACCACTTTTGGCGACTAAAACAAATTTAGTCGCCAAATGTTACGGATTTGGCTACCAAAAATAAATTTAGTCGGCAAAAGTCAAATTTTTAGCTACTAATTATTTTTAGTCGGGGAATATTGATTATTGGCGACTAAAAAAAATTTAGTAGCTAAAAATATCACAATTGGCGACTAAAATAAATTTAGTCGGCAAAAATGGCATAAATTGGCGACAAAAAATTTTTTTAGTCGCCGTAGGTATGCATTCGGCTACTAAAGGCTTTAGTTGGCAAATGTTTTAATAAAAAATTAATTTTTGTCTTTGGCGACTAAACATTTAGTCGCCAAAAGTTGATTTTCAGGGACAAAAATTTTTTAGTCGCCAGATTCACACATTCTGCTACCAAATCCTTTAGTCGCCAAATGTTTTAATAAAAATTAATTTTTTTCTTTGGCGACTAAACATTTAGTCGCCAAAGTTGATTTTCAGCGACAAAAATCTTTTAGTCGCCTAGGCACACATTCGGCTACCAAATCCTTTAGTCGCCAAATGTTTTAATAAAAATTAATTTTTGTCTTTGGCGACTAAACATTTAGTCGCCAAAAGTTGATTTTCTTTTATTTCATTTGATCTTTTACGCAATTAAATAAATATATATTTTTAAATTAAATAAATAAAATATCAATAAAAATATATGTTATTTTTTAATTAAAATTTTAAATAAATTTATTTTAAAAAATATTAATAATTAAATAATGAAATTAAATAAAACATCTATTAAAATTTAAATAGTGAAATTAAATAAAATAAAACATCAATAAAATTTAAATATTTTGTGGCAAAATTTAAATAATGAAATTAAATAAAATAAAACATCAAAAAAATTTAAAACACGGGTTGAGCTAGCTCAAATTTTTTTTTATATTTTTTTCCTTTTTTTTAAAATTTTATTTCTTTCTTTTCTTTCTTATTATATATAAAATTAAAAGCTCAATTTGTGATTATATTTTTCAATAAAAAAAATTTTAGGATAAATATTTAAGATAATTTAATATTTTTAATTTATAATTTTATTACTTATATTTTTATTTAAATATCATTTTAATATATTTTTTACTTTTATTTAAAAAAAATTTAAATAATGAATTTTTTTTGTTACTTTTAATATATATTTTTAATATATTTTTTACCGACAAAATTTTAGTCGGCGATTATAATTACAAAAAATCTATCTGTCTATCTATTTGTCTATATGTCTGTCTGTCTCTTTCTCTCTCTGTGTCTCTCACACATCTATCTCTTCTCTCCGTTCTCTATCTCTCTATGTCTCTTTCGTTCATCTCTCTTGTCTCTATCTCTCTTGCTCATCTCTCTTCTCTCGCTCTCTCTCTCTCTCTCTCTCTCTTTCTTTTCTACTCGCTCTGCTTTTATCTCTGTCTCTTTATATCTCTTTCTCTCTTTATCTCTCTCTCACTTATCACTCTTCTCTCTTTCTTTCTCTCTCTGTGTCTATTTGTCTGTCTCTCACTCTTCTCTCTCTCTCTTTCTTTCTATGTGTCTATCTGTCTGTTTATCTCTCTCCCCCATTGTGTTCACATTGCTCACTCTCTCCCCTCTTTATCTCTCTTCTCTCTTCTCGCTATCTCTCTCTGTGTCTCTCGCTCATTTCTCTTCTCTCTTCTCTCTATCTTTCTCTATGTCTCTTTCGTTCATCTCTCTTCTCTTTATGTCTCTCTTGCTCATCTCTTTTCTCGCTATCTCTCTCTGTCTCTCTCGCTCATTTCTCTTTATCTCTCTTCTCTCTATGTTTCTTTTCTGTCTATCACTCTCTCTCACCACCCATCTCCTCTACCACCTTCACCACTACTGTAAACACCATTCCACCACCACTATTACTTCTACTGTCGCTACTTCAACTCTACGACTACCATTACTACTACTATCGCTACCACTCTACTATCACCACTACTACTACTGCTCCTTTTCCTCTACCACAAAAATATTTTTCATTAAAATATTTTTTAGTATTAAATTTTTCCTTTTTTTTTTAAATTTTCTTTCTTTCTTTTCTTTCTTATTTTATATATATATATATATATATAATATAACAATATAAGAAAATAAAATTTTAAAATATATTATTATATTTTTCAGTACAAAAAATATTAGGACAAATATTTAAGATAATTTAATTTTTGGTTTTTTTTTAATTTATAATTTTATTACTTATATTTTTATTTAAATATAATTTTAATATATTTGTTACTTTTATTTTAAATTTTTTAAAAATTGTTATTTTTCTTTTACCGACTAAATATTAGTCGGCGATTATATTCCCTCTCAAATTGGGGATTCCCCCTAAAACAAATATTCCCTCTCAAATTGGGGATTCCCCCCAAAATTTAGCCCTAACCCGCTCCGCTTTCATCTCGGTCTCACACACAACTCCTTCTCATTCCTCGCTCATACCACCATTGACGCCAAGCAACCCAAAACCCCACCACCTCGCTCCTGTATCTCTCTCTCAGATTCTCTCTCTCTCAGATCTCCTCTCCATTTCTTAAACATCTCACAAGGCCATTGGTTTCCCTCTTTCTCTCTCTCTCTGTTTACACGCAACACGAATCATATATTCACAACCTTGATTCCATATATACTGATTATATACACAAATCATCTGTACACTCACGCCTCTGCCCTCTTCTGCACAGGAATAGACTCCATCGCCTAACTCCCCGAATTGGATCATCCCTCAACTCCTTCCTGTGTATGTTTGAATTTCGTGATCTGCTCTCCTCGCTATCTCTGCTCATATCACACACACACACACACACACACACATACATATATATATATATGTCAAAACACACAGAATATGAAGTACGAAATGCCCTCAATTAGGGCATTGTTATTGAAATGTGATTCAAATTAAAAATTAGGGCAATGTGATGTTTTAGGGCATTGTACGAAATGTGATACAAAAATTAATACATATATAATTTGCATTTGCTCTAGTATGATGGTTTTTACTTTGTAATTATTTGCAGTATACACAATCTATTAGGGCTTTAGCAGGGCTTGCCATTGCACAAAATGTTATTGATGAGTTCTTCCAACCCATAAAGGTAACTAAATATTTTTCTATCTGTTTTTGGATTATACGTTGCTTCATACTAATTTGATTTATAATTAATTTTTTTGTTGCTGCCTGCAGCCAACTTTAGGACAAATAGTTAGACAGAAGCTGAGTGAAGGAAGGAATGTAATTTGTTTAGTTTTTCTTGTATTTTTCTTATTTAATAGAGGTTGCTCGTTTATAGATGAAGTGATTATGAGATTATGAGATGATTATGAGATGAAATGCTTAAAACTGAAGGAAGGACAAATGGTATTTTTCTTATTTTTCTTATTTCCCTCAGTTTTCTTATTTATTTACTTTGTGTTGGGGAAGTGATTATGAGATGAAATGCTTAAAACTGATGGATCAACAAAATCTGTTGAAACTAACCCTTCCTTTAGGCACGGGTATCAAGTATGAACATTGCTTGCTGACTGTAATGTTTTGCAGTATGGGTTGTGTATCAAATGCCCACTTTGTGAAGTCCGGTTCATAGTGCACGAACAATGCACAAATTTTGGTTGGTTTAAAACAATAAAGTGTACAACTTTAGGTGAAGTTAATACAATTTTTGAATGTGGGAGCTGATCAGATTCTGTGTTGTAGACTGATCAGATTCTATGTTTTGTTCACATGCTCTCAAAGTGTACAAACTCATTTTACACATTGAATCTCCTGCAAAAATGTTGGACAAATCATAGAGCTATGCACCCAGATTTAAAGCTATGCACCCGGATTTTGCAAATGTGTAATGATAGTACACATTGAATAGTCCTGCAAATGGTTTTGCTTTGGTAAGAACAATTCTCAAGTCTCTTATCATGTCTGTTAATAAACCTATCAAAGCAACCAACTGTTATTAACTTATTTTTCCTTCCTTCTTCTCTCTGTCTCTCTTCTTTCTGATTCAGGTTAGACCTCCTGGACACCATGCTGGTGTAAGGCATGCAATGGGGTTTTGCCACCACAATAATGCTGCAGTTGTTGCATTAGCAGTTCAAAGCATCTTTGGGCTAAGAAGGTGCTAATTGTTGATTGGGTAATGTCAAGAACTCCTTTATACTTTTTATGCTTCTTTGTTACTAGGTAATTTTACAATCTTGTAAATCTAATGCGATTTTATGTGCAAAACTAAGGGTATCTTACCCTGAAAAGTCAGTGACATATGTCAATATTTCTTTATCTTTTCTTCATGCTGTTTGGATAATTTTGTTTGCAATGATAGAGTAATTACTTCCATTTATATATGATGGAGGCCTTATGCAACTACTGAATGTAATGCATGTGAGCATAACACCTAATTCATAAATGGAATTATTATTTTGTTTCTTGCAGGATGTACATCACGGAAATGGAATGCAAGAAATTTTTGAGGGGAACAAATTTTTGAGTGAAATGATACATGCGGTGGTGGATGCTGACTAAGTTACTTTTAGTATTTGACAATAATGTATAAGTTTTGCAAGTTAAAAATTTATGCACAGTTATTTTTCTGAAATTTCTTACATTCCATATGCATTTGGCATCTGATTGACACCAAGCATCGTTTTTCATATAAATATACATACATAAATTTTCCTCTGAATGAAAATTTTTCATATAAATATACATACATAAATATACATTCATATAAATATACATACATAAATCTATTGCAATGATGAGGTTGGGCATATGTGTAGGTCCTGTATATCTCCTTACATAGACATGAGGGTGGGAAGTTCTATCCTGGTACAGGTGCAGCTCATGAGGTTGTTGATTCTCTCTCTCTCTCTCTCTCTCCCCTCACCTTGTCTCTTGGAATCAATTTGTAATCTCTGGCAGATAATTATTTGTTTAGTACTTTAGTGGAACATATGTTACGGACATCACAATTTTTTGTTCTGAAAACTTGTACATATTGAATTTACCTCCATAGGATTGCCATACGAACTCCTTTGTGGCTATTAATTTCAGGACGAAGTCAGGAGGTATAAAACTTATTATTGTTGTTTGAAATTTGTTCTTAAATTTATGTGCATGTAACAGATGTGACAGCTTTCAATTGAACATTCTTTTCCTATTTAATAATTCATTGGATATAAACATAGAAAATACAATGTTGTTACCTCTACACTCTGAAGAGCTCAAATTGTGGCCATAATTCACAGTTTGTTGGATTGGATCCTGTCCTTTGCAAGTGACAACAGTATCTTGGATGATATTGCTTTGATGGTTTTTTCACCTTCGACTTTTGTATTTGCATAGAGAAAGGTTTGTTTAACTGCTTCATCTCATGATAGCTATCTAATTGAGATCTTCTCCATTTGTAAATGCAGATATTGGCTAGATGGAATCCTGTTGGAGCATGCAGGCCTGTCATTGATGAAGCTCCTGTTTTTTACCTTACTATTGAGGTATCTTTTTTTTCTTAATAAGATGTGATGAATTTGATGGTTAATTCAAATGTTAAACAAATAATTCAAATATAAATTATTAGAAAATGTGGAGTATCAATAATAATTGTAACATGGATGGAAACTTAGAAGTTAATTACAAAAACATGTTTCAAATTATGTTTTTCCCTTCCATCTCAAGGGGGAGATTAAAACCTTCTTCTTCTTCTTCTTCTTTCTTTAGATATTAATGATTCATATATTATTTGAATAATTTCTATGTTTTATGAGACATGGGCAATGGGTGTATTGGAAAATGTTTTGGCATCTTTCCATTCCATTTCTCGATTTTCTGATTGCATTACTGCATTTGCATTATTTTGCAGTTGGTGTCTTCAGAAAGAAAGGTACCAAACTATATGAAGGAAGCTTGAAGGATGAGAAGCGTTTAGATCAGTAGCTTCATTGTTAAAATTAAGCAAGTGTTTTAGTAAATAAATTTAATTTTCCCATCATGTTTAAATTTACACCTTCAAAATATTCTGTAAATGACATTTGATGTAGAATTTTTTGTACAGAGGACATCTTTTTTGTATGATTTTGTGCTTGTATGGAATTATTATTTTGGGTTGGATTGTATTTGATTTGTATAGAATTTGATGTTAACAGATTAAATTTTTGTATTGTTGAAACGAAATAGATATAGATATATGTATTATTTTGTTTAAATACAGGGTGCAGGTTGCACGAAATAAATATAGGTTGGGAAGAAATTAATTATAATAAAAAAAAAACACAAAATAAAGTTTTTGGCAATTACATTTTTAGTAGCTTAAAAAAAAGAAGTGAATTTGTTAGTGACTAACCAATTGGGAGCCAAAGGAAATCAATATTTTAGTGACTAAATATTTGGTAGCCATAAAGAATCTAAAGATTTTGGTGACTAAAAATTTAATAGCTAAAAATATAATGAAGACTTTTGGCTACCAAATGGTTAGTAGCCAAAAGTTTAATAAAATGAAAAATAATTCTTTTGGCGACTAAATTCTTTAGTCGCTGAAAATTTAATTAATTTTATTTGAACACTTTTGGCTACTAATATTTTGGTAGCCAAAACATAACCTTTGCCGACTAATGAAAATTTAGTAGCCAAATGCTTACTTTTGGCTACTAATATTTTGGTAGCCAAAACATAATCTTTGCCGACTAATGAAAATTTAGTAGCCAAATGCTTACTTTTGGCTACTAATATTTTGGTCGCCAAAACATAGCCTTTGCCGACTAATGAAAATTTAGTAGCCAAAACGTTCACTTTCAGTGACCAAAAATAGTGTAGTCGCCAATACTATCGCCGACAGCTTTTAGGCGACCACTTTGGCGACAAATAAATTTAGTCGCTAATTGTTTTGGCGACAAAAAATTGGGCTTTTGGCGACCAACATTTTGGTCGCCAAAAGTGTCGTTTCTTGTAGTGCTAGTGTCTATATATAAAATTAAAATTTTAAATTGCATACCTTCTTGTTGACAAATTTTTCTATATTCTAAAATTCGATTAGGAAAAGACATAATAGTAAGAACCATATGTTTTATTACTTGTATAGAAGTGTCATATACATGCATAGCTTCTTTAACAATTAAGTTTAAAATATTAGTATAACAACGAACATGAAATAAAATATCATCAACAAGTAATTATAAACAATCTAATTGTAATATAATGCATTATCTAAACTAATAATAAATATTTTATTTTGCAAAGCTCACTCATATAATACATTCATTATTACTACCCCAAGTAAGTGACTATTGTATGGAAGTTCAACTAATCTAAATGAAATGATTCTTTTATCTAATTTCCAATCATTATTAATATAATGTGCAATGATGTATTGATATTCTAAACAATTATTTGACCAGAAATCAAATGTTAAACAAACTTTTTCATTTAAATCTTTAAAAATGTTAAATAATTCAAGTTTAAGATCCTAAAAAAATTTTAAAATCCTATTTGTAGTAGTATTTCTTAAAAAATCTTGATATTTAGGTGTAAAACTTCTGTGAATCATTTCTAAAAAATTGAGACATTCGCTAGTAGTAAAATGTTATTCTTTTTTAATAATATAATTAACTACAGAATCTTGTGTACGTACAGGATAATATGAAAATGTTTGTAAATTACCGGTTGATGAATCCCCTAATTGCATTTGAGTTCTAATATCAGCTTATTGACTTCATAAATGTCTTTGAGCATACCTTTTTAGATGACTAGTACCCCCTGCCAAGCACTAAGTAAATTTGCACAATATTTATATTTTGCTTTAAACACAGTTGTACCATCAAGATTAGTTACAAATACCTTTTCAAAATGCTCTCAAATAATACTAGAAGTGCACTTAGATGATGATGTTGCTATTGTTGAAAGAAGAATATTAGATACTATGACGACCCTAAAATGCTAATCATGATTATAATTAATTATGTGTTAAACTTCAATTGTGAAATGAGCCATGTGATTAATTTGTACATATCTGTCTAATTCAAAAATTATTTGTACTGATTTATGTTCAAAAATTTAAAATTGACAGCTTAATGATGTCAGAAACCGAAATTAGCTACATGAATGGGCTAATTAGAATTTTTAGAACCATTTGGTGAGTTTAATTAAAAATTGTTTTACTTTGATTAATTAAGTTGTGTTTGGCAAACCTAATGTTCTAATTAATGTATTATAGTATCCTAACTATATATATTTATATATGAATCTTAAGTTCATTTGAGCTCAAAACTCTTCATTTCCAAGTGAAAAATTCTGGAGAGAGCTTTTAGAGAGAAATGAAGAAATTGAAGAAGAATTTCAAAGACTTGCTTGAATTCATCAAGACTAAGCTAGAACAAGAGTAATTCAAGACTCCAAGTAAGCTTTTGGTCATCAGTTCTTGTAGATTATGTGTTTTAATGTTGAACCCATGCAGTTAACATGATCCCTTGCATGTATTTTGTCATAGAAGGCCAAGATAGAGTTGAATCTATACATGCATATATATATATATATATAAAAGTGTTAGACTGTCATTTTGATTATGAGCTTCATCCTCTATGTTGAAGTTAGAGCATGAAATGAACATGCATGCATATTTGACCAAGTTTTGTGAGTGAATTCCATGTTTATAAAGTTTTGGAAAGGAATTAGGAAGAGAATTCTACAAGCATGCATAAACAGGTTGAGTTTTGCCATCTCAAGTTTGATTTTGACCATTCATGTAGAAATTATAGGTAATTGGCACATGCATGTTTGAATCATCACATTTTACCTCTTAAAATCATGTTTTGAAAAAGAGTTTGGACATGCATGGAGCTTTTGAGCTCAAGTTTGTTAAAAACATGAAATTTGAAAAAAAGATTTGTAAAACTTACATGCATTGGAGTTTTGAGGCCCAATTTTAGTTAAATTCACGAATCTTAAGCAAAGGGTTTGTAAAGGATCATGTATTCGTATTTATGAAAAAGTTTTCAAGCTTTAAAGACAAGCCATGCATGAATTTGCATTTGGATTTGTAAGTTTGAAACAAAAATTTTGTTTTGGAAAACCTAGAAAATTTGCAGACCGCTCGAGCAATGGATTTACCGCTCAAGCGAAAATAGCGAACATCCAGTAGTTTTGCAGTCTGTTACAGACTGCTCGAGCGACTATTTGGTGGCTCGAGCGAACCCTTGTATATTGTTGGACCCCTCGAGTGAAGGAGTTGTGGCTCGAGTGTATAATGAGGTCATCCGGTACTTTTACAGTCAAAACGGTTAGCTCAAGCGACCGAAGGTGCGCTCAAGCAGTCAAGCCATTTTCAATATATTATAGAAAGACATTCTGTGTTCATAATTTTGTTCACATCCTTTTTTGAGCATATTTTAGGCATGAATTATGAGTCAGGAACAACATAAGCAAAGGAAATTAGAAAATATGAGATAAATCTGAATATGTGGTTCACGTGTACAAATTATGAGTAATGGACTGAATAAGAAACCAATATAAAGAAAGTTAAGTTGTAATGACCGTACAGATGTGTAATGATGAAATATGTTTTGTGCTATGTACATTTGTATTGTAGGTCAAGACTCGAGGATCGACCAATTATTTCTGGAAGCCCACTATGAGTAACGTTATTGTAAAGATATGTTCATATAAATTATGTTCAAAATGTTATATAATAAATTATGATTTCTGAAATGATATTTTGTCAACATGAATTAATATCTATTTCGAATCTATTATGGCATCCAAAGGAAGTCCCAAGTCATAGGGGACGACATATTGATGTGGGTCCATGACATATATGTGTTTACGAGATCTCGTTAGCCACTTGACAAGTGGTGATATGTTTAATCGGTATTCGGAACCGATTACTCTAGTCAGAAGACGATATGATAAGTTATGTTAGATGTACCATTATTATGTTCTGATCTGAGAATGATTCTGATATGATTTCTGTTATGTTTAAGAAATGTTTTGGAGTTCCTTCAGTAACCTCTTTACATTAATGTTATTCACTAGGCTTTAACTCAATGTTTGTATATATATGTAGGTGAGAGTGTGCAGGACCAGGCCTGAGGGCTTCTGTCTGACTTCTATTTTGTCAAGCCAACCACCGTACCTCACGTGGAGGTTCTTGAAAGTCCATGTGATCAAGATGTTTTGTGATTAAGTTTTAAGCTCTTAATGTCTTTTGTTTATTTTGTATACAGGGTTGAGTCCCTTTTTGTTTCGTATGTATATGGTTGGTGTAAGAATGATAATGTTGTGATATATGTATGTAAATGTATGTTTAAAGTTTTATGTCTCATATAAGTCAACACAACTCATTTGACAGTTATATTTATGTATTTGCTTCCGCTAGTCCCTTATTTTGCTAATCTGTCTCAGTGGCCTTTGATGATCTTAAAATTATTGGCCGGTTATGACGCTAAATCTATAGAGGCGGGTTTGGGTCGTGAAAGGCACAGTGAATCAATAGATTCATATTGTGTATATTGATCAACATTGACATAAACATTAGGAAAATTAAGATCCATAGTAATTTAAATAAAATAATATATATTAATTAGCAATTAATTAAAATAAAAAGAAAAATAATAAATATGAATAACAAGAAGTAATATATGTTAACAAACAATTAATGTAAAAAAAATGATTAACTAATAAATATTAATTGAAATGTTTAATATTGCTGACTGACGAGTGCAATACAAAAATTAGTTTCTTCTGGCAAAAGATTCTTCTTGCATAATTGCACTTGTCACTTAGGAATGAGAATTAAAAACTAAATGAGAGAGTTGAGAGTTGAGAAAGATATTATTGTATTTGTGAGAAATAAAATGGGAGAGGGATGATATTTATAAGAATTAGGAGGGGTCAAAATAAAAATTTTAAAAAAAAAAATAGCAGTTGGCTTGCCAATAGTCAAATGACCATTTTTTTAAAATACAAATTTGACTGTTGCTGCTGCACAGGTTAACGTTGCGGGGTTGAGTCGATCTGGGCTAGCCAAGTCAGGCCAACAAGGAGAAAAAAACATTTGGACCTAAAGAGCCGGGCTCACAGGCTAGGTCAGGCCTAGGCCTAGGCCTATCCGGGTTGTGAACGGGTTTCGAGTGGAATACAAGCCGACAGGCCAAATTTACACTCCTAACAGACTTTTATAATGTTTTGACTTTTTTGAGAGGGTTTAGCTTTTAAAAAGGGTAAATTACACTTTGTCTCCTTAAAATTTCACCCATCTCCCACTTTAGCCCTTTAAATTTGATTTTTCTCATTTTGACCCTTCATATTTGCAATCCTTTCCACTTTGCCCTGTCATTTTTGCAATCCTTCTCACTTTACTCCTAAATTAACTTTCATTCAAAAAACTAATAGAATCTACCACATCATCTCCAAGTGTGATATAAAAAATTCACTAAATATGCAAAAAAATAAAAAAATAAAAACAAAAAAATTAGAATTTTTTTTTAGTCTTTAGTAGATTTTTTTTCAAAGTTATTTATAAACATTATTACATTATAAATGTATCTAGATTAGATACACTAAAAAAAAAAAAAACAAAAACAAAAATAAAAACAAATTTAACTAAAAAAAAGAAAAATGTTCACTTAAAGACGGAAAAAAAAATGATAATAAATTTTCATTTCAGAATTGACAATACAAGTTTTTGAGTTAATATATTTTCATTTTTTTCGTCTTTAGTAAACTTTTTTTTTCTTTTTTTAGTTAAATTTATTTTTATTTTTTTAGATGTATCTAATTTAGATGCATTTATAATGTAATAATGTTTATGAGTAAATTTGAGGGGAAAAAAAATCACTGAAGACTAAAAAAAAAAGTTTCAATTTTTTTGTTTTCTATTTTTCAATTTTTTGCATTTTTAGTGAATTTTTTACATCACATATAGAGATAATGTATTGGTGATATGACAGATTCTATTAGTTTGTTGAATGGAAGTTAGTCTAGAAGTAAAGTGGGAAAATTGCAAACATGAAGGGTCAAAGTGGGAGGATTGCGAACATGAAGGGTAAAAGTGGGAAAAATCAAACTTAAAAGGCCAAAGTGGGAATGATTGCAAACGTGAAGGGCCAAAGTGGAAAAAATGAAGCTTAAAGAGCCAAAGTGAGAAATGAGTGAAACTTTAGGAGGGTAAAATGTAATTTACCCTTTAAAATATACTATGAAAATATTTGGGCGAATTACACTAATAGTCCCTATAGTTTGGGGGTCATGTCACTTTGATCCCTAATTTTTCAATTGTGACACATTTCACTTCGAAGTTTGAATCTTATTTTAAATAAGGATAATTGAAGATATCATTGTTCAATTTCAAGAATAAAGTCGTCAATTTGATAAAATATAAACTAATTTGACAAAAATAAATGTCAAAAAAATATTTTTGAATTTTTAAAAATAATTTCTACCCACCAAAAATAAATTTATGTAAAATTGATAAATCTTTCAGTCCTTTTTTTTTAAAAAAAATTTACCAAATAAATTTTTATTACGTGTTTAGATGATGATTATGTAATGAGTGGTTGCTAAGCTTTTAATGTGTAATCAATATATTTAATATATGAACTGTTTTTAGTTTTGAATTTTTTGATTTAATAAATTGGTTTAATAATGATAACAAAATTGTCGCCATATTTTACATTTGAAAAAATAGAAACTAATTTAATGAAAATAAAAATAACCACCCATTATATGATCATTATCCAAACATATAATAAAAATTAATTTGGTAAAAAAATGTCTAAAAAATTTATCGATTTTACATTATTTTATCTTTAGTGGATAGAAATAATTTTAGAAATTAAAAAATATTTTTTTGATATTTATTTTTGTCAAATTAATTTATATTTTATCAAATTGACAATTTTGCTATTGAAATTGACCAGTGATATCTTTAATTGTTCTTATTTAAAACCAAATTTAAAATTCAAGATTAAATGTATCACAATTAAAAAATCAAAAATTAAAATGATATAATTTATTGAGTCACGTAAATAAATTTACTCAAAATATTTTAATAGGGGTAATGCAATAGTGTGCAACTTACACCTTACACCTTTTTGTGTTCACTTACACCTTACACTTACACCTTTTTTACCTTGCACTTATACCTTTTGTGTAAGTGGCACATGGTGTGCAACTTATACATTTCATTTATACCTTCCATTTACACTTACACTTACACCTTACACTTACACCTTCCACTTACACCTTTTATGTGAGTGACACATGATGTGCAATCCACTTACACCTTTTATGAATTGTACACCTAAGAAAACTTCTTTTAAATAGATATATAAGAGTCTGAAAAGTAAGTCTGTACACATTTATTGAGTCACGTAAATACACTGTCTGTCCCAATTGAGGAAAAGAGTTTTGAAGCGTCTCTCTCACCAGAGTTCCAATTTGGAAATTGTTTTTTTTTTAATATATTTTTTCATCTTTAGAGAATTTAAAATATTTTTTTTCACTTTTAATCAATTAGATTTGAAGACCATAATTTTTTTTTTTTAAAAAAATAGTGACAAATAAAGTTCGAAAAGACCTTTTTTTTTTCTTTTTTCTTTTTTTGTAAAAATTCATCTTTACCGAATTTTGTTAGAATTGTTTTTTATTTTTATCTTTATAATTTTTTTTTTTATATCCCAAGAACTAAATTACCAAATGAGTAAATTTTTTTACACGACTTTTATGAAAATTCACTAAAATAAAAAAATTTGAAAAAAATCTAACTTTTTTAGTTATGGCCAGAGATTTAATAATTTTTTCATGTTAAACTGTTTATATGGTACTCAATGAAATATAAATTACATTAGGAGAGTGATTTTTTTACCTCTCAACTATATAATAAAGGTGAGTTAATATTATCTTATGTAGAGATTACTCTGCAATTAATTTAAAATACTACATGAGTAATATGTCAAAGGTTAGGGGTCATTATTGGTTCAATAGTTAAGATTTGACCTAATAATCTTGAGATTATGGATTTAAGTCTTAGAACCACCACATCGTGCATTATACCAAAGATTAGGTGTATACTCAATCTTTCTCTTTCCAACCACACATTAATGTATATTAATTGGGCGTTATTTTTTTACATGAGTAATATCACTTAATATTTCAAATTACTAGTGTTTTATTAACTAGATTTTACAAGGAAAATTTAGTTGTCGTGTATTGCTCGATACCTAAATGTACACATTTAATTTCTTAATATGCACTTTATTAGTTTATTAAGTTGTATTAATTTATAATTTTGTGTGATTTTTGTATGTTTATATACATTTTAGGTGTTTGTACTTGTAAATAATATTTTTTAATATTTTATATATTATATTATATATTATTAAATGAATAAAATTAAAGAACTAAAAAAAGAGAAAGAGAACACGCCTCTCACGCCCCTATTTCTCAATTATATATATAATAAAATATTATATTATCACTGTTATATATATATTATTTGGTTTCTTCAAATTGAAGATTAGGTGGCGTGGATTTAGTATATCAATATTTGGTAAAAGTAGTAGGATTAATTTTTAGATATACTATTCTATTAAGATTATTTTATTAGAATTATTGTTCTAAGTAATTAATCTTATTATCAATGGTAGTACCTGATTCATGATTAGTAATTATAATATATAATTTTTATGGGGGGGGGGGGAGTGTAATTTTTTTTTTTTGCATGGGGGTCTGATTCATGATTAGTAATTATAATATATATTTTTTTTGGGGGGGGGGGGGGGGGGTTTTTTCTTTTTTTTTTTATTGCGCATGGGGGTGGGTGGGTGGGAGCCAGAGGCTTCGGCCAAGGAAGGTAAGAGAAAAAAGAGAAAAAAAAAGGAAAGAAGAGTGGGAATGTTTAGAATGTACATATTTTATAGTAGTTGTAATATTAGTATGTGGAATTAATTTTTGTTTCTTAGGGTAGAGATAAAACTCTGACCAAATAATTGTGGTGAGTTGTATTTGATATGTTTAATTTTGATTTGATTTAGATAAATTGTATAGCTTTTAGATCTTTTTGTATAATAAATGTTTTATTCAAATCATGTTTTACAATTGTTTTTACTGTTATGTATTAAAATTGTTAGACAAGTCATACCTAATAAGACAAATCGTACATCAATTTTAGTTAGTTTAATTCAGTGGTGACGGTTCATACTAAGCGAAAATGATTTGTGACTTTCTGATTTTAATATATAAATTCTCTCGACGATATGTTTATGATCAACTTATATCATTCTATCCAAATTAATGATTTTCTAAAAACTAATACAAGAACTCCTTATTATAAAGTTAGTGGTTGATTCAAAATCCTGAGAAATTTCTTGTTTTATTTTATTTATTTTAGTTTTATTAGTTTCAAAACCAAACTCTTTAAATTACTTTAATTATTATTTTTGTATCAAAACAACTCGATTAGTCCTTGGGAATCGATACCTGGTCTAAACCACTATACTTCAGAATAGTTATTACTTGGTTATAAATATAATATTTTGGTATGCAAACGACAGCATCATGTATCATAAAAATTATTTGGAAAATAGTCACAATATATATATATATATATATGTATATATATGTATATATGTATATTAAATCTATTTCAAGTATAGTCCATGTCATGTTAAATTTAAATTTATAATATACATTTTATTTTTCAACAACTCTTTACCCAAACAAAAACTTAAAAAAACACATTTATGAATTACATTTTTTGTATTTTAGGAATTAACTATTTTAATTGGTTGATTTTTTACAAAAATACATTAAAAAAAAATAGCGAAAAGAGTTATTTTTTTATAGTAATTTTTTTGCTATTTCAGTCGATTGCCAAAACAACCAATGTAGACCACGTTCCACTAACACTAAATATACACTATACAACTTATTTCTAGATAAAATTTGGGATAAGTTTTCATGATTCATAACATTTTTCTTATTGAAAATGCTAACCAATTTAATTTTTTTGTACATAATTCCTACTTTACTCTAGAAATTCTACATAATTGGGGCATGGAGTTTGTTTAAATGCATTTTATTTTGAAAAAAAAAAATCCCCGAATTTTTATTTTTGTTAATTTAAATTTAAATTTTTTGATTTTTTGATTTTTTTTTTTTGTCAATGTATTATTTGCTTATTTCTGTTAATTTAAACGAATATATATATATATATATATACATTATATAGCCATGGAGGAAAATAAAGACAAGGGCATGGGATACAATGCACCAAAATGAGGAGTCTTATTAGCCACTATATTTTCATGTGGTCATGTACAATACCAACCACCAATTCATAATATCCAACTCCAAAACACTATCAAATTATCAATGTCCATTACACCAACATTGCTCTTACCTCCTATTGCATGAAGAAAAATTGTAGGTTCAAAGACATCTTCTCTTCTAATTCTACTCATCATCATCGTCTTTTTCTTCTTCAATATTGTCTCATCTCATAAGGTCCCATGCCCTCCGGCGAATCCTCCAGCCAAGTGCCCAAAAGACACTCTCAAGTTTGGTGTTTGTGGTGAATGGTTGGGATTGGTGACTGAAGTCATCGGGACTAAACCTAACCCCCAATGTTGTACAGTGGTGAAAGGTTTGGCTGACCTCGAAGCTGCATTGTGTTTATGAACTGCAATTAAGGCCGATGTGCTGGGTGTTATCAAGTTTGAAGTCCCCATTGCTCTTAGTTTGGTCATTAATGGGTGTGGAAAGAAGGTTCCAGAAGGATTTGTATGTGCATAGATCGCGTGTGTGTGTATGTGTGTGTGTGTGAGTATGATTGTGTGTTGGTGAGTGATATGAATGTGTTTATGATGTGGTGGTCAATGATTGTTCATCAATGAAAAACAAGATTGATTCTGCCTCTCATTGTTTATGTTTTGGTTGTGAACATGTGCACTTTGTTTAATTTTGATTTTCAATATTTTAATTGTGTCAATTTTATCCTCCAAAATATTAAATGTGTATTAGAGAGATCCTCATAATTGATATTGTCAATATTCATTATTAAAATTAAACGGTTTTTTTGGAACAAAATGCTCTTCAGCCAAAAACTAAAAATAAAAATTCCTTTACAATGAAAATGGTATAAAGCAAATACTTTAGCAATCAAAAGTGTATTTAAACCCCTTTTTATT
Organism: Camellia lanceoleosa; assembly: GCA_025200525.1. Taxonomy (NCBI): domain Eukaryota; kingdom Viridiplantae; phylum Streptophyta; class Magnoliopsida; order Ericales; family Theaceae; genus Camellia; species Camellia lanceoleosa. The sequence continues at coordinate 37,656,122 of CM045760.1, forward strand.
TTTAATTTTTTGGCTGAGGTGTAAGTTTTTGTTTAAAGCATAGTCATGGTTATGACAATGAAAATGTGAGAAGAAATATATAGACAAACTAGGCCCATGAAGTCTGCTGGCCGAACCAGGGTTGAGCCCAACTAATAAGACAAGAACGCCCAACTACGAGTTTGTGGGTCAGGAACAAAGGCTGGCCCATTTTTAAAAACGACAATGTTACGTAGCTCAAATTTTGTGGCTCAAATGGCCAAAACGACATCGTTTTGAGTAGAGAACAACATAAAAATGGCCAAAACGACGTCGTTTTGGCCATTTGAACCACTTTTCAGCCACAAAATCTAAGCTATGAGACATTTTCCTTTTAAAAAAGGGAAAATTACAGACACACCTTTGAAGGTTTACTTAAATTACGAATTACTCTTTGTGGTTCTAGAAATTATATTATGTTTTTAAGGTTTCTAATTTCATAACAAATAGACTTTTTTATTAATAAATTATCAAGTTAATTAACAGTTTTTAATAATATTAAAATTTTATTTCAATTAATAATTTATATAATTTTATTATTGTATAAGAGAACAATTAAAAATTTCATTTTTTTAGTTAATTCTATTAGATAAAAAATTCCGACAAAGTGTTATTTGTAATTTTTCAAACTATAGGGGCAATTCGTATTTTAATCATTCCTCAAAGAGTGTATGTGTAATTTACCCTTTAAAAAAAAAAACTATTCTACTGTAAACAACCCACATTTTATTAGTTTTTAGATAAATTATTTAGGGAAACTTACCGGTAGGTCCATGCAAAAAATTTATCTAATCCAAAAAAAATAGATATATATTTGTACAGATTAGTTCTACATATTTTTAATCACTACAACAAAATGCACATTTGGCGACCAAAATTAGCAACTAACAAAAATTTAGTCACTAAAAGTTGTGGAATTGGCGACCAAAAATTTTTTTAGTTGGCAAAAGTACAATATTTAGCTACTATTTTTTTTAGTCGGGGTATATTGATTATTGGTGACCAAAAAAAATTTAGTTGCTAAAAATACCAGAATTGGCGACAAAAAAATTATTTTAGTTGTCGTATATTGAGTTTTGGCTACTAAAACCATTTAGTCATCGAATGTAAAATAAAAAATTATTTTTATTTTTGGCGACCAAAAGTTTGGTCGCCAAAAACATATTTTCATCAAAAAAAAAAAATTAGTTGCCATATATTAAGTTTTGGCTACTAAAACTATTTAGTCACTGAATAGAAAATAAAAATTTATTTTTTTTATCTCTGGTGACCAAAAACATATTTTCAGCGACAAAAAAATATTTTAGTCGTCGTACATTGAGTTTTGACTACTAAAACCATTTAGTCGCCGAATGGAAAATAAAAAATTATTTTTTATCTTTGGCGACCAAATGTTTGGTCGCCAAAAACTTACTTTCAGCGACAAAAAAAAAAATTAGTCGCCAAAAAACTAAAATATTTGGAGGGGACATTTCAAATTTTGGAGGGATTTATAAAATTAATTGATGACTAAAAATATTTAGTCGCTAATGGTGTAATATATATATATATATATATACGTATTTGGTTCCAAACCACAAACCAGCGCCTCTGTTTCTCTTTCTCCTCAACGTTTCTCTATCTCTCTCTCTCTCTCTCTCTCTCTCTCTCTCTCTTTCCCTCTTCGCTGCTCATCTCATTTCTCTCTTTCACCGCCGCACCTCTGCTGCTCCCCCTTACGGTCGCGGGCAATCGAAGCACCGATTTACCTAGATTTGCCCTTTTTTCTCTCTCTAAAATCTCTCTATATTCGTATATCTGTCTATTTATCAACGGCGAGACCGATGATGTGTCGAAGATTGCGACGACGATGAATCAAGAGAAGGCGAGGAAACTAAATGGAATGCTTCTCAGTATGAAGCTATCCTCAAAGGAGGTGAACAGGTCACCTTTGTTCTTGAAGAGATTGCCAAGTTTGTAACTACTTCTCCCCTCAATACTTTTGATATTATTTGTTAATTTTTTGCCCTTAAAACCCTAAACCCTTTATTGTTTACTAGAAACTGAGTCTGTTTACCTTCAAGTGTTTTTTGGTTGAATGATTTTTGTATTTTCTTTTATTCATATTCAATTAATTTTCAAGTTCTATGGATGCCTATTTCAGACTTTCTAGATTGTTGATTGGACAGCTTTGTTTACTTGCAAATTTAGCATGGATAAACCCTAAACCCTTTTCTTTAATGGGTGTTCCTTACACCTAATTTTCTTGTTTTAAAATGTTGGAGGTTTTTCTTGAATTATATGAAGTTTCTCCATAATAAGATGCATATTAATTTAAAATTGATTATCTGGAGTGATGTGGGTCATAGTTGGTAGTTTCTCGTTATCATCTGCAAACACATTTCAGGTTGTACCTAAGATAATTAGAGGGCCAACAAACATGTAAGGAAATACAGGGTATAGTTGCCAAACAAAAATATGAATGCTTGCTTAAAGTTGTGCTCTTCTACGTCGGTGGCTCAGTTGCCGAGGATCGATGCGTAACTCACGCAATTGCAGCATGTGGTGGCCAAGTATTCGGTTCTTGGAAATGGTAATCAGCCTCTAGATGATAAGGACTTTGATCAATTCATGGTGAGGCTCTTCACTTGGTTCATACTTGTATGTATGTCTGTATAATTTCTCTTTATGTATATGATTATATGTAGGTTTTGTTCAAATTTGATTGTTTAGTTATTGCAATATGATGTGATTTGTCAAATTAGAACAATAGTTTGATGTTTGGTTTATCATTCTTTGTCTAATTTTAGACATAAGTTAATTAATTTGGAAAAAAAAACTTGAAACATGAATAATCAAAGTGAAAAAAAAAAAAAAAAGACTTCAATGACTAAAATGAGAACAGGGCCAAACATATAAAAATTCTCAATTAGATTTGGGTTAGTGGGTGATGTAGCTTTTATCACAGAGATAAAGAAATTTTATGTGAACTTGTGTAGCTAATTACTAAATAACATGTTTGTTTATTTACATATCTAAATTATGCAGTAAACCTTGAAAATGAAAGGGATTGTGCTTAGCCCTACTTTGGAGGGAATGGAGAACGTCAAGTCTTACAGAGGAGAACTGTTGACAGAGCCTTTCTTGGATGTCTGCAAACACATATTGCCTATTCCAGGTGTGATTTTCTTTCCCTTTTGGTAATTTTAGCTAGAGAATAGCTTCAATCAAGAAGAGTTTTCATAGTTTGTTTTATTGTTGCTCAAACCATATAGTTTTTAATTAGAATTTTCTAGATTTTGTTTGCACTTGGAAGTTATTTTCATAGTTTTATGCGTGTTTGGCAAAAATGCAAAATGGACTTCCGGGCATTAAAAGTCCTTCCAAAGATTTAATGGTTGCTTGGTGAGTTTATGTATATGAGCTTTTCTAAAAAGTGCATGCTTCTAAAAGTCCGTTCAGTGAAAGCTCCATTAGGTGGCTTTTACAGTGACTTCTCATGAAATCTAATAGTCATTTAAATAAAACTATTAAATGGCGGTGTTGACTCTATAATAATACTGACCTACATCACCTTCATTGTCATGAATTTACATTTCTTTGGACTTTTTGGGAAAATTTCTAAAATATTCAAAAATGAAATTTTCATATAGCACTTTTAGAAAGTGCACTTACCTAACATAATTGTATATCAAGAGGACTTTTCTTGAGTGACTTCCTTTAAAGTCCATTCTACAAAAGCCCTTGCTTTATGGAGAAGTTGTCCCAAACAGCATAACTATTCTTTTTCTATGGTTCAGATGGATTTTTTATTGGATAAGAAAAAGGAAAAACTAAAACCAAAAGCCAAACCAACAAAAAGCAAAAAGAAGTTTTGAATAAAGCATGATGCATTTCCAAATGCAAACACTTGTCAATGTCAAAACATTGTTCTCTTTTGTAATTTCCTATGCTGATATGCTTTGCCTTCGGAGTTATATTTGTCTATAAACTTGCTCTTAAGTCCTTTTTTGGGCCTTTGGCTTGGTAATCCACTGAACTTTTTTTAATTTCTGATGTCAGACAAATTTGGAGCTGTAATGATGGTTGTGAAATCTAATATTGGTGGTAATATATTAGTAAGATACTTTTCTTCTTAATTTTCACTTATAAGCTCGTCTACATTCAATTAATTATAATCCTCTTCAATAAAAATAAATAAATAAAAGTTAACATGTCACACTATGCCAATTTATGATCGGCAAAAGATGTTAAAGGCAGTACTGGGTAGATATTGAATTTGTTCTTTGTTCTCCTAATAATGTTAGTTTAAAACATGGTCTTTAAGTCTTGTACTGGCTAGAAATTTGTCGAGCTCAATTTCGAAGATTTTGGATTTGGGTTTCTATATATTTTGTTTGACGAAGTCTAACTAGAAAACATAAATGCTGACCTACATTATATACATCTCTCTAGTCAAATAAAGTATAATGAAATTTCTGCATCCTTACATTATGTTTTCAATACTGAAGGTTGTGGAACTATAGTGCCTTCAATATTCAAGATTTGCGAAGATGCAGACTGCCAAAAGTAACAAAATTTGATGAAAACTGCTGAAGGATTTTGATTCTGAAACAATTAGGATCATGTTGTATACTGGTGAGAAAAGAAAATTTTGGAAACATTGAATATAATTTTCAAACTAGAATTTACCAGGCACGCATGAGGTTCAATTTGGAGGTTGTATAAATTTTCAACAAAACATACACATTAAAATGATCTTAATGGGATTATATGTAAAGTATAAAATATCTAATTTATTAATTTTACTTGTAGAATTGTTATAATTTGCAGAGTATAATATATCTAAATTATTAATTTTATAATTGTTATAATTTGAAACGTTAATATTATTGAATAAGTGCTAATGGTTAATTTTTTTTTTCTTTTTTTATAGATTGCTTTTGCGCGAGCTATTGTGGATGTGTATGAAGAGCATTTGTTCTGTATATGGAAGATTTGGAACAATCATCTGTTTTGGAAATTTAGTGTTTTTGTATGTAATATTTAATTTAAATGGATTATACGTGGTTTGTATGGATTTATATGATATTTGGAATATGATGTTACAAGTTAAAGTTTTTGAATAATTGATAATGAAATGGGTATTATTCATAATGGATTTAGATTATAAATGATAGATGTATCATTCTGTATATGTATAGATTATAGGTTGCATTGATAGTGAAACGCATATAACTTAGAAATTAATGAAAAATATTCAATTTGTGCATTTTAAAAAAATTAATAAATAGAGCTTGAGCTTTTGGCGACTAAACATTTATCCAAAAAATAAAAAGGAACTTATTGGCGACTAAACAGTTTGAAGCCAAAAAAAAAAATGAAAGTTTTTGGTGACTAAAAAATTGGTAGCCGAAAAGGAGTGTCACGTTTTTAGCGACTAAAAAATTGGTAGCTAAAAAACTAAAGATGGAAAATATTTTCTTTTTGGCGACTAAGTATTTTCTTTTGGGCGACTAAAAAAAAAATTAGTCGCCAATACCTTTCCCGATAATTATCTAGCAACAAAGCTGGCGACAAAAAAATTTAGTTGGCAAAAATCTTTGGTAAGTTAAAAATGACTTTTGGGGACTAAAAATTTAGTCGTCAAAAGTGTAATTTGTTACCAAAAAATTATAATTTTTTTTTTATAATTTAAAGACGTTGTTAAATCCCACCACCACTGGACTTTGGTCAAACGGTCATCGGAGACTCGCTGAAATGTTCAACATCACCGAGAAGCTACTAGAGTATTGCCAGAGTATTTTAAACATCACTAGAAGTCGCTGGAATGTCGAAAACATTTGTTGGACGTAAAAAATATCGTTAGAAACTCATTGGAATGACTAGAATATTACTTGAAAAAAATAAATAGAGAAATTATAGTGAAAAACATAGCAAAATGTGCTAAATATTGACAAACTGAAAGAAAAAAACAAAATATGACAACAACAAATAGCAACAATGGAAAATATATATATATATATATATATTATTTTTCAATTTTTGTGTTAAGCAAATGGTCTCCAATATTGATCAAATAGAAAATCAAGTTTTGAAATTGTAAAATGTTACAATTTTAAAATATGATTCTATTAAGCATTTATCCTTATTAATCAAACTAAAAAATATGTTATGAAACTGTAAAATTTTACAATTTTAAAGAATGTTATGAAATTGCAAAATATTATAGTTTTTATGGCTTATAACTAAAATTCGAAAACAACTTGTTCAGAATTTGAAAATTATCTCCATTAAAATAGAAAAAAAGAAGTGTGTAGCAGAGAAAATGTAGAAAAACTGAGAGATTGAAGAAGAGAGACAGATATAGAGAGAGAATTGTACTTCGGCAATTATTTTTTATTTAGATCTAGTCGAATCTGATGTAGATCTGAATAGATTTACTTATCTTCTTCCCTGTAAACTTATCTCATTTACCACCGGTAAGAGTAAAGCAAGGAGTTAGTGGTCGGCGATTGTCGATAAATCCCAATCGATGGTGGTCGTTGATCGTTAGTGATTATATATCAGAAAGAGAAAGAGAAAAAGGTAGATGTAGTTATCTATCGTTGAAAATCAAAAAGAGAAAGAAACAGAATAATGAAGGCACAGAGAAAGAGAAGAAGAAAAATGTACACAAGACTTTTGGGTATAAACAAAAAGTTGTGGGACTAAATAGAGCACACCTCTTTCAAAGAGGACTTGTGAGTTGTCACGATCCAAACCCACCCCTATAGGTTTAGCGTTGTAACTGGCCAGTAATCCTTGGATTACCAAAGGCCTCTGTACAGAGTAACATAGAATTAAGGGGCTAGCAGAAGCAGATAGATAAAACATACGTAGTCCAATAAGGTGTATAGACATACATGGGACAGCTAATTTAAAACTTTATAAACACACACACATGTGACATCATACATACATTACTCGTACGTCACTCTTATACACAGATAAACCAAAAGTAGGACTTAGCCCAGTGTACAGATAAACAAAAACTTGTTTATATTTCAAAGAAAACAAAGTCTTAAAACTTAGTTCATAAAACACGACTATTGGACTCATTCCGAAACCTCATCGGGAGGCACAAAGGTTGGCCGACAAAACGGAATTCCAGACGATCATCACTGAGCCTGGCCACACGCTTGATAACATATACACATAAATAATATAGTGAGCGGAAGCCCAATGAATAATAACAAGGTAAAGGGTTTAATGAACATTGTCCATACAATTACAGAAATCAGAATTTAGTAGTTAACAGAAACAGATTTTATATTCATGTTCAGAAATCAGAGTTCATAACAAAAAAAAATTCAGAATCATATTCATAATCAGAATTTACAATTAATCATACATGGTACATTCATTAGCACTAGCAGAAATAGTTGACCCATAAAGGGATGGTCGTGAAGGCATACAGCTAACTCACGTGCTAGACAATACAGTTGACTCATGAGACGTATAATTGGGCCATAAATGGGACGTATGCAGAAGGATCCATAACAGTTGGCTCATAAGACTTACAGTTGGCCCATAGTTGGGACGTAACAGAACAGATAACATATGTCATCTGAGGCTAATAATGCCACTAATACATTTTAAAAACATTGGGTTCATTCGTATAGAAAATAACAGTTCAGAAAACAGAGTATCATATCATTCAGAGAATACTTATAAATTGAACATAGCTTTACAAAGTTATTACTCACATACGGCTCTAATAACAGATAGACAGAACGGATAACCGGATAGCTTATGGCGCGTGACCTATATAACATAACAGATACACATATTGAAACACACATATTCAGATAATACTTAATTTATTTTGTTTTGTTCTTAGCGTGTTTCTAGCCTTTGTCCTCATTACCATGCTTAATTAGGGCTTAGGAATGTCTAAGATACAATGAGGATGCCAAAATGTGATTCAAAACACTTGGTCAAATTTGCTAAAAACAATGTCCTTGCTCGAGCGTAGCTCGAGCGAAGGGTCAAAAATAGGGGTGGTCACTTGAGTGCGACTTTCATCGCTCAAGCGATCTGTAAACTCTGTAAAAGTACTGGTTGCTTGATTTTTTCGTTCAATGCACGCTCGACGAATGCTCGAGCGTGAGACTAAGGTCTTCGCTTGAGCACAACTCTAGTCGCTTGAGCAGTCTGCAAAACTTGTAAACTTCTGGGAGCTCGCATTTTTTGATCGAGCCAACTTTTGGTCGCTCGAGCGGAAGTCCAAAACAAAGAGTGGTCGCTCGAGCGTAGGTTCTGTTGCTTAAGCGAAGAAGCAGAATTCTGGAATTTCCAGATTTGCTTCCAAGCTTTAAAACTCGAATTCAAAGTTACAAAACACCTCTCTTAGGCTCAAAACTTGAGAAAACATGTCTAAACTCATGGTACTTCATGATTTGAAAGTCATTTCACAAAATTACGCCCAAGAGCAAGTGAATTGCTCCAAAGTAAACCTTAAACTTTTGAAAACATAACATGCATACAATGACTTGGATACAAAGCTTTCAAAACATGAATTGATGAAGTGTTTTCATGTAAAATCATAGTGAGCTTTTAAGACATAGCAAAGGTAGGCATTTGCATGTAAGAATTTATGAAAATAGGACTCAAAAATCATGAATTATGCATGCAATGCATGGATTGATCTTAATTCTTGTTCTTAAGATCAATTCTTGTTCTTAATCTTTAACTTCTCTTGAATTTGAGTGTAAGTACATCAAACACAAAGCTTAAAGATTGAATTTCTTACCTACGGTTCTTAATCCCTTGAATCCAAGTGAATTCTTGCTCAATTCCTCAAATCCCCTTAATTCTCTAGCAATTTCCTTCACATCTCTAGCAAACTCCTCTTAATTGAGCTCACACTTCCTCCTCTCCTTCTCTCTCACATTTTAGTCTTCAAAGATGAGGGGTTGAGAGTGTAAAGTGTATAAAAGGTGTTGGGAGTGGCCTTATATAGGCCCATTAATGAGTCTTAATTAAGCTTAGATTAAGTTCACTAATTTACATTATTTAATTGATTCCGAATCGAATTTAAATTGAACCTACCATAAAATACTAAAAATTTCGAATAACACATAACCTAAGTCAATTTCATGATCGGATGCCGATAAGGCCTTCAATTCACGAAACAAAACGGAAACATAAACAAATGTTTTTACAATAAACAAATACAAATACAAATAATGCAACACACATGCAATTAATTTAGAATTTCATCTTAATTACTTATTAAGAATCCTTAATCAAAGATTAGTAGCTAAACACACGTCGGGGTTGTTTTAGTCTTCCCCTTTTAAAAAGTTTGGTCCTTCAAACTCGAATTACCTTCAGTTTGCAAGAATATCGGATCTAGAGGGAACAATTCAAGGTATCTCTTCATCATATCTTTTGTAGTCTCCCAAGTTGTATAAGTCTCTCCGTGGTTTTGCCAATAAACCTTCACTAACGGAATTTCTTTATTTCTTAGTCTTTTGATTCGGTGGTTAACAATCTGTATTGGCCGTTCTTCATAGGTAAAATCCTCTTTCAAAAGCATATGAGTTGGTTTAATCACATGGAATGGATCTCTCAAATATTCCCGAAGTATTGAGACATGAAAAACATTATCCATAATCTCCATAATTGGAGATACGGCCACTCGGTATGTTACTGAGTTGATTTTCTCAAAAATCTCATACATGCCAATGTATCTTGGGGCTAGCTTTCCTTTCACCCCAAATCGTGTCTGACCCTTCATTGGAGTCACTTTTATAAACACATGGTCTCTGACCTCATATTCTCTGTCTCTCCTCCGGACATTCGCATAACTCTTTTGATGACTCTAAGCAGTTTTCAAACGTTGTTGTATCAATTTCACCTTTTCAGTTGTTTCTTGCACAAGTTCTGGTCCCAACAATGGTCTATCGCCTACTTCAGCCCAGCAAATCGAAGATCGGCATTTCCTGCCATACAATACTTCATAAGGAGCCATTCCAATACTGGAATGATAGCTGTTATTGTATACAAATTCAGCTAGAGGGGGGTAAGTATACTAATTCCCCTAGAAATCTAAGGCACACATTTGCAACATATCCTCCAAAGTTTGATTGGTTCGTTCAAATTGGCCGTCTGTCTGTGGATGGTAGGCACTACTCAGTCTCAATTTAGTTCCCAAAGCCCATTGTAAACTCTGCCAAAATCTTGACGTGAACTTCGAATCTCTATTAGATACAATGGATACCAGCACACCGTACAACCTCACAATCTCATTCACATAAATGTTAGCCAACTTATCTGCATTATAAATAGTTTTAACAGGCAGAAAATGGGTAGACTTAGTTAAATGGTCAACAATAACCCAGATAGAGTCCATACCTCGAAAGGAGCGAGGCAGTCCAACAATGAAGTCCATGGTAAGATGCTTCCATTTCCATTCCAATATTGGAAGCGGTTGAAGTAACCCAGCGGGTCGTTAATATTCAGCTTTAACTTGTTAGCAATGCAAACATCTAGCCACAAAATCAGCAATGCTTTTCTTTATTTCAGGCCACCAAAAATTCTACTTCAAATCATGGTACATCTTTGTATATCTCGGATGCATAGCAAATTTTAAATTGTGAACTTCAGTCATAACACGTTTCCTCAAATTAGAAAAATTCGGTACACAAAGTCTATTCTGAAGTTTCCGTACACCATTTTCAATCACAAATCCTGGTCTCAATTTTGAGTTAATTTCATCAACAATTCTCTTCAAGCACTCATCTTCCAGTTATTTCTCTCTAATTTCTTCAATGATTGCAGGCTGAGCAAAAATGGCAGCTAGGATCCCACCCTATTCACGCAACACAATTTCAATCTCATTTCTTTCCAAATCTTGTAACAATTCTCTTCGATCGGTAAGTAAACATGACAAATTGCTAATGAATTTTTGGCTCAAAGCATTTGCAACGGTATTGGCTTTTCTTGGATTGTACAAGATGTGCAAATCATAATCTTTGATTAATTTAAGCCATCGTCTCTGTCTCATGTTCAGTTCTTTTTGGGTGAAGAAATATTTAAAGCTTTTATGGTCAGTGTACACTTCACAAGTTACCCTATACAAATAATAGCACTAGATTTTTAATGCAAACACCATAGCTGTTAGTTCAAGATCATGAGTCGGGTAGTTCTTTTCATGAGGGTGGAGTTGCCGAGAAGCATAGGCAATTACCTTCCCGCTTTGCATTAATACACATCCCAAGCCTTTGTATGAGGCGTCTCTATGAATCTGAAATCTATCTGTACTATTAGGCAAAGTCAAAATTGGTGCAGTTACCAACCTAGTCTTCAGTTCTTGGAAAGCGGATTCTCTTTGGTCATTCCAATCAAAGGGTATATTTTTCTGCGTCAACTGTGTTAGTGGCATAGCAAGTTTTGACAAATCTTTCACAAATCTGCGATAGTAACCTACAAGCCCCAAAAAGCTTCTGATTTCCAACACATTGGTTAGTCTTGGCTAGTCTACAATTGTTTCAATTTTCTACTGGTCCATGGATATGCCATCCTTAATGATCATATGTCCCAGAAAGGTCACACAAGCAAGCCAGAATTCATATTTAGACAGTTTTGCATACAGTTGACGTTCATATTCTTTCTTGCTTTTAGAATAGATCAGAATATCATCAATAAACACAATTATAAATTCATCAAGAAATTGTTTGAACACCTTATTCATTAAATCCATGAATGTCGTAGGTGCATTAGTTACCCCAAATGGCATTATCAAAAATTCATAGTGTCCGAATCTGATTCTGAATGTAGTTTTCTCTATGTCTTCTGCCTTGACCTTTAATTGGTAATACCCGGATCTAAGGTCTATCTTAGAGAACACTTGTGCTTTATGAAGTTGGTCAAACAAATCATCTATTCGGGATAGTGGGTATTTGTTCTTCACAGTTACTTTGTTCAATTCAGGGTAGTCTATGCATAACCTCAAAGACTCATCCTTCTTTTTAACAAATAAAACTGGAGCACCCCAAGGTGAAGTACTCAGATGGATAAATTTCTTGTCTAGCAAGTCTTGTAATTGAGTTTTCAATTCTTTTAGTTCAGAGGTTGACATTCGGTATGGCGTTTTTGAAATTGGTTATGTTCCGGATACAAAATCGATAGTAAATTCAATTTATCTATCAATCAGATCTTCGGGTAGTTCATTGGGAAACACATCAGGAAACTTGTTTACTACAGGGATGTTTTCGACATTAGCATTATCAGCATTCATATTCAAAACACAACATAGGTAACCTCGACAACCTTTTCGCAATAATTTACTGGCTTTCATGAAAGAGATCAAACACGGTGAAGGAACTACCCAATCCCAACAAATACAAATTCAGGTAACCCCGGAGGTCGAAATACAATAGATTTATTTACACAATCAATAGTAACATAATACTTGGTCAACCAATCCATGCCCAATATACTATTAAAATGATCAATGCTCAAAGGCAACAAAGCAACGTACAATGTCACATCACCAATCATTATATCACATGTCGAATAAACATGTGCACATATCATAGAAATTCCAGATGGTGTAGACACAAATAGTAAGCAGTTCATAGGTTTTAAAGGTCTAGTTAATTTTCGAGAAAAAGCATGCAATACAAATAAATGCGTAGAACCAGAATCTATCAACACATAGGCATTCTAAGCACAAATAGAGATTATACCTAACACCACTAATTTGGTATTTTGTACATCACCAAGCACAAGTGTGAACATTCTACCTTGTCTCAAAGGTTCTCTCCCCGCATTAGTTCTCACATTTGTTCTTGATCTAGAAACAAATCCTGCTGAACCTGCTACAAAATGGTTGACATTTTCTGACCCAATTAGACAATCTTTTATCATGTGGCCCGTCTTGCCATATCAAAAGCAAGTACCAGATACCCAATGACAAACCCTTCTATGTCTTCTTTCACATTGGGCAAAAACAGGCGTAGACCCACTACTTTGGCTTGAACTGCTAGTAGATCCCGTATTTTGTTTCTTATTCGTAGCAAATGAACAACCCTTCTTGAAACCAAATCCAGATCTTTACCTCTCCATTTAGTTGTTAGGGTTTTTGTCTGTTTTAGCGTAGCCAAATTGGCTTTAGCTATTAAGGCTCTATCAAGCACATCCACGTATTTGGGTAGTTTTAATACACTAACCTTATCAAACACTTCCAAAGTCAAGCCTCCTTCAAATTTTTGGGCCTTTTTGTAGTCTAAATCCACTATGTGAGGGGCAAATCAAGCTAGTTCAGTGAATTTAGCTTCATACTCTGCTACGTACATATTGCCTTACTTAAGTTCCAGAAATTTAGACATTTTTCTATCCCTGTAGCATTGAGGGAAATATTTTTCATAGAAAATTTCTCTGAATTGGCTCCGAGTCATAGACCCATTGTCGTTTCGGATGAGCATCCACCAATGTCTAGCCTCTTCTTTGAGGATATAAGTGACCAATAGAACTTTTTGAGTTTCAGAACAAGGGAATACTTCAAACATTTTTTCTATTTCCATTTAAATGGCTCAATGCCACCCAAAAAGGCTGACGACTTCATCTTTGTGAATTTTTTAGTCAAGTTGATGATATCGTTGTTTTTCGGTTCAATTTGGACCGGAGGAGGCGGAGCAGGTAGAGGTTGTTGTCTTTGTTGCTGCATCATTGACACTGTAAAGGCTTCAAGCATATGTTCCATTCGACTCATTTGGCCCTCAGAGTATTCGATTGTACCATCACTTCTTGTATTTTCCATTTACTATAGGTAAACAGAGCACTTATAAACATAGGCAATAATTCTTTTCACAATGTTTGGAGTATTTAGCTCTAGTTCATTATTTTCACATTCACACGTTCATGTTCAAATTCAATTTTCACATTTATAGAAATTAGCACACACACTCACACATACAGATGTAATGTCCTCAATTCTTTTCTAGGACATCCTATAGCTCACATGGACTCATGTGTGCGGTATAACACGTGTTCTGATATCACTCTATCACAACCCAAACCTGCCCTTATAGGTTTAGCGTCGTAACCGGCCAGTAATCCTTGGACTATCAAAGGCCTCTGTACAGAGTAACATAGAATTAAGGGGCTAGCAGAAGCAGATAGATAAAACATACGTAGTCCAATGAGCTGTGCAGACATACATGGGACAGATAATTTAAAACTTTATAAACACACACACATGTGACATCATACATACATTAGCCGTACATCACTCTTATACACAGATAAACCAAAAGTGGGACATAGTCTAGTGTACACATAAATAGAAACTTGTATATATTCCAAATCAAACAAAGTCTTAAAACTTAGTTCATAAAACTCGACCATTTGACTCATTTCGGAACCTCCTCGGGAGGCACAAAGGTTGGCCGACAAAATGAAATTCCAAGCGATCATCACTGAGCCTGGCCATGCGCCTGATCACCTATATACATAAATAATATAGTGAGTGGAAGCCTAGTGAATAATAACAAGGTAAAGGGTTTAATGAACATTGTCCATACAATTACAGAAATCAAAATTCAGTAGTTAACAGAAACGTATTTTATATTCATGTTCAGAAATCAAAGTTCATAACAGAAACAAATTTAGAATCATATTCATAATCAGAATTTGCAATTAATCATACGTATACATTCATTAGCACTAGCAGAAACTATTGACCCATAAAGTGATGGCCATGAAGGCATATAGTTGACTCACGTACATGGAGATGATACAGTTGACTCATGAGATGTACAGTTGGCCCATAAATAGGACGTATACAAAAGGATCCATAATAGTTGGCTCATGAGACGTATAATTGGCCCATAGTTGGGATATAATAGAACAGATAACAGATGTCATCTGAAGCTAATGATGTCACAAATATATTTCAGAAACATTGGACAAGCATTCATTTGTACAGAAAATAACAGAGTATCATATCATTCAAAGAATACTTATAAATTGAACATAACTTTACAAAGTTATTACTCACAAATGGCTCAAATAACAGATAGATAGAACGGATAACCGGATAGCTTACGGCGCGTGACTTACACAACATAATAGATACACATATTGAAACACATACATTCAGATAGTACTCAATTTATTTCATTTTGTTCTTAGCGTGTTTTTAGCCTTTGTCCTCATTACCATGCTTAATTAGGGCTTAGGAATGTTTAAGATGCAATGAGGATGCCAAAATGTGATTCAAAACACTTGGTCAAATTTGCTGAAAATAGGGTCCTCGCTCGAGCGTAGCTTCCTTTGCTCGAGCAGAGGGTCAAAAATAGGGGGTGGTCGCTCAAGCTCAACTTTCGTCGCTTGAGCGGTTTATAAACTCGACAAAAGTACTAGTTATTTGATTTTTCCGCTCGACGGACGCTTGACGGTTCGCTTGAGTGGTTTGCAAAACTTGTAAACTTCTGGGAGCATGCATTTTACAATCGAGCCAACTTTTGGTCGCTCGAGCGCAGGTTCTTTTGCTCAAGCGGAGAAACGGAATTTTGGAATTTCGAGATTTGCTTCCAAGCTTCAAAACTCGAATTCAAAGTTACAAAACACATCTCTTAGGCTCAAAACTTGAGAAAACATGTCTAAACTCATGGTAATTCATGATTTGAAAGTCATTTAGCAAAATCACGCCCAAGAGCAAGTGAATTCCTCTAAAGTAAACCTTAAACTTTTGAAAACATAACATGCATGCGATGACTTGGATACAAAGCTTTCAAAACATGAATTGATGAAGTGTTTTCATGTAAAATCATAGTGAGCTTTTAAGACATAGCAAAGGTAGACATTTGCATGTAAGAATTTATGAAAATAGGACTCAAAAATCATGAATTATGCATGCAATGCATGAATTGATCTCAATTCTTATTCTTAAGATCAATTCTTGTTCTTAATCTCTAACTTCTCTTGGATTTAAGTGTGAGTACGTCAAACACAAAGCTTAAAGATTGAATTTCTTACCTAAGGTTCATAATCCCTTGAATCCAAGTGAGTTCTTGCTCAATTCCTCAAATCCCCTTAATTCTCTAGCAATTTCCTTCACTTCTCTAGCAAACTCCTCTTAATTGAGCTCACACTTCCTCCTCTTCTTCTCTCTCACATTTTAGTCTTCAAAGATGAGGAGTTGAGAGTGTAAAGTGTATAAAAGGTGTTGGGAGTAGCCTTATATAGGCCCATTAATGAGTCTTAATTAAGCTTAGCTTAAGTTCACTAATTTACATTATTTAATTCTAATTAATTGATTCTGAATCGAATTTAAATTGAACCTACCATAAAATACTAAAAATTCCGAATAACACATAACTTAAGTCAATTTCGTGATCGGATGCCAATAAGGCCTTCAATTCACAGAACAAAATGGAAACACAAACAGATATTTCTACGATAAACAGATCGAAACACAAGTAATGTACCACACATGCAATTAATTCAGAATTTCATCTTAATTACTTATTAGGCATCCTTAATCAAAGATTAGTAGCTAAACACAAGTCGGGGTTGTTATATGAGTAATTTGCCTAATTATTTATTTGTAATAAGTTATAACCAAAGTTATACCAAATAATCGGACACATGCTTTTAAAATAATTAAAAATAATAATTATAAACAACTTATATAAACCAAACAATCTCATAACTATCTTTTACCAAGGACAGAGCTACATAGGGTCCGAGGGAGCACGTGCCCCCTTAATTTTGTAAAAATTACACTTTTACCTCTAATTAGAAAAAGTTTTTCATTTAACTCTTTTTTTATTTTCAAATATGTTTCAAAATATTTATATCTCATCTTTCTTTTCACTTTTTTTTTTTAATAAATTTTTTACAATTACGGGACATTTATTCATAAATATCTCTTTACCTACTTATATTCTACTTAGTTCAAATTATTATTTTTTATATTCCAATAAGTCCTATGAGTAACATAGTTACCAAAATACCCTTAATAATAATGTTAACATTGACAATGTGAATGTCCCATAAAGTGAACATTCACACTGTCAAATTTATTTAATGTGAATGTTTATATCACTAAATTGGTAAGGGTTGAATTTATTTTTTTTTAAGGGTAAAATTGTTTATAAAATAGCTTAAATATGAGAATTAGGATTTAATGGATCAAATATGTAAAATAATAGGACTTATTAGAATATAAGAATATCTTATGGATGAATTGCGACGCAAGCATTTGAAAGAGGATTTTGTAATAAATTTTCCTATAATTTAACACTATAAATGTTTAATTTTATCAAAAAATTCTTTTATAATGGTTTCTATCTCTCTTATTTCTCTTATATTTTTCTCCACATCTATCTTCTTCTTCTTTTATTTATTTATTTTTGTATGCATGTTATTATATTTTAAATTGTGATGAAAAGAGTTTCGATTAATTAAAACATATTTGAGGCACATAATTTTGACATCACATTAATCTTTGGTCATTCTATCACCAAATAAAAAATAGATTTAATTAAATTTTGTAATTAATATCGCTAAATATTAATAATGTCCCCATAAATTAAAATTCTGATTCCGCTACTGCCTTCTACCCTCTCCATATATGTACTAATCTCGTTGTGAAATTGTGTTCTTGCAATATAAAGAGGGTTGTACAATGTCATCTTGTTGTCTCAAGTACGAGAAGTTTTTTTCCCAGAGAATTGCCTGAAACAAGTTATAATGTTACTTTCTTTAAAATGATACCAAGCTGTTATTTTTAAAAGCCAAATGGTAACTATTTGAAAAGGATGTGACAGTTAAAAAAAGAGGATAAATTACAAATACACTTCATGAGGTTTTCTTAAAATACAGATTGTCCCTTGTAATTTGAAAAATTACAAATAACCCTTTATTAGAATTTTTTATTTAACAAAATTAACTAAAAAAATGAAATTCATAATCGTTTTCGTATACAATAATAAAATTACCTAAATTATTAGTTGAAACATATTTTTAACATCATTAAAAACAGTTAATTGACTTGAGATTTAATAATAAAATGGGCAACTTGTTATGAAATTAGAGACCCCAGGGGGTGGAATGTAATTTTCAAAGCCACAAGGGGCAATTCGTATTTTAATCAAATCTTAGGGAGTGCATTTATAATTTACCCAAAAAAATATTCAAAAAAAAAAAAAAGTAGAGATATAATATGCAGCACTCTGTGCTTCCTGTTATAATGAAACTATAATTTGACTCTTTGATTATCTTTATTGAGAGCCTTCATAGTTGATATTTGAGCCTTGGTTGAGGTGTTACTATAGTGGTTGGGTGAGATTGAATCAGAAACTTCAAATTTGAATAATTGTTATTGAGTAGTTTTCACTCTTTCATCATTTTCTCTCTCCATACTTTGAATCTTGATGTGAGGCTAGAACCATTGGAAAGCTTACTTCCGGGGCTTCAATTTGAACATAAGAACGACCCTAAATGGAGTCTAGACGAGAGAGTTATACCTATTTGAATTTTGAGTTTCTGTACTGGAAGCATGCTCGCTTGAGCGAGATTTTCTTTGCTCGAGTGAACTATGTGAGTTTCATAAATTCTGAGGGCTTATTTTGTACACTCGAACCAAGCTTCCGTTGCTCGAGTGACCACGTCGCTAACAGGCATTAAAAAGTGACTTTTTGGCCCTAAAACTCTATTTTTTCTCCCTTTTTTCTCCTTCTATCCTCCAAACCTGAAACCCCAACCTTCCAAACTCTTGATTTCTCTTCTTTTTAACCAAGATTCACCTCAAATCTTTCAAGAAGGTTGAAGAGCAAGCATAGATCAAGACTTCTATTGATTGTTTTGCGATTTCATTAGAGTTTCAAGTTGGGTCTTCATTTTTAGCTTCAAATCTTGAGCTTCGAATATTGAGGTATGGATTTCTTTACTCCTTTACAATACCTCATCTATAGATAGATATGTGGTAAATTTTATTGCATAAAAATCATATCCATTATGGATTTATTTGAAAATCATGAAAGGGGATCTAGGGTTTGTCATTTGGGAATGAGATTGTTAAATTGATTGTTGTTTGGGTTAATTGGGGAGTAATCTAGCATGTTTATGTTGAAAGAAGAAAATGCCCTAATTTAATGTTTTGACTTGGTGAATTAAAAATGGATAAAGTTGAATAATGTTTGTAAATTATTATTATGGTTTGTGTAAATGGGTTAATAGTTAAAAGGGAGAATTAACTATAACTTTGGAATTATTTTGGATTGATTATATTAAGTTGAGTTAGGCTGTGAATTTGATATCCATGGATTTAATTTTGTGAAATAAAAAGAATGGATTGGGATAAAGGGTGGAGCATGTTAACTTGGAAAATAAGATAATTGAATTTTAAAAAGGAAGAAGGAAATCATATGTGTCACGACCCCATTTCACCCCTAGTAGAATGGTGCCATGATGGCCAGTAATCCAAGATTACCAAAGGCCAACTTACAAAGTTTCACACAATCAGAGTATACATATAGGGCTTACATGTGCGGAAGCAATAAATTTAAATCTAAGTAGTCTATAAGAGCTGTGCATAGATCAAATGAAATGACATACATCTTATCATAGTTTTGCAACTTGAATACAAAACAACATAAGGTACATATTACATCTTGATCAAAAGGCTTCTCAAGTCGAAATATACAAAAGACATGAACTATAAGGCCAAGAAGCATAATCTTCAAGATGCTAGCAAAACATGAATCCAAAACAACTTGCAAATAACATCTAGGCGTCACCGCCTTCTTGCTCGTCACCTACATATATATAAAGGGGAGGGTGAGCTTGGATACTTAATGAATGATATAAGTAATAAAGGTTTGAATGAATGATATCCGAGATCTTTATCAAAACAATACATATCATAGCTCGTAACGAAACATGGGATGAATCAAGTTCATCAATCAAAGTCTTTCAAAGCTTCTTGGGATGTTTACTAACATCTACGTAATACAAAGGATGACGTTCCTGACAAAACAAAAGAATAACCGACTCGGAATCGAAGCACACCTGTTCACGACCGTTGGTGGCTGACCCGAAATCGATTAGACAACCCACCTAGAAAACTGTTGATGGCAAAACGTAACCCACCCGTACAAGACCGTCGGTGGTACCATCCGTACCTAACCGTCAATGGCAAAGAGATATCTCAAACATAGGTGCTATATATGCTTAACGTCCCCTAGCACGAAAGAACCTTCCAAGAATGTCATCAAAACAAACACAATACTTGATACAAAAACTAAGGGATAATTATTCATACTTGATCAAATACTTTTCCAAAATGAAACAAAGCAAAACTTTATTAAAACATTATAACATAGCTTTATTAAAAATACCATTCACAGTAGCTCTTCGGATGTAGGGCTTAAGGCAAGAATCCAAGACCTACACTCATATAGCAAAGTCTACTGAATGTATCTCAAGAAGACGAGAAGGAATGCTCAAAGATGGTTGTGCAATGCACTCTTAAAACAAGCTTTATATGAATGAAAATGATCCCGGTATTTTTTTCCAAAACCAAGTCAAGACAAAGCAAAACATGTGCTGAGAGTCAAAATACTGTTTTTCTTCTTGGAAAAGCATGCTGGGTACCAACCAGGTCTCGGAATGGATACACAGAGATGATATAGGCCAAAATGGCCTAGCTGGGTGAACTCAAGAAGCCTTGGCTGAGGTCCCACACCTCTTGGCCGAGGTGTGGTCTCCTAGGCCTAGGTATGCGGCTGCTTGGCGAGATGTTACAAGGTGCCAGCAAGGGTATACCATGGTCGGCCTAAGTGTGCAGTAGGTGTGTATGTAAGATAGACTAAGGTGCAACTGATCATGCAAGGTAGGCCAAGGTGAGATAAGATGCTTGGCCTAGGTGTGAGTTCTAGACAAGAATAGGTCTCAGTGACCACACTTAAGCAGATGAAGTCTAGAAATCTGGGTTTCCTCTTGAAGAACATGAACATGAAGAACATGAATGCCAAAAATCATAACTTTTTATTCAAAATCTGAGATTTCATGGTATGAGTTCAAAAACATGGACCTAGGTACCCATAGTTGAAGATTTCATGAAAACAAACACAAAAACATGGAACTTGTTATAAACTTTCGGATTAAAACATAGTTTTTCTTGAAGAACACAAGAACATCATTTTCTCTTTCTAAAACAAAACTTTAAATCAATGCATGGCTCAAGAATCATGCTGGATCATGCAATGTGATCAGATTAACATAAAGAACAACAAGAGTAGATCAAGAATCTAACCTTAAAACACGGATCAAACGATTCAAAATCTAAGGATCAAGCTTGGAAATCTAGTTCTCACTCTAAGAACTCCTTCCTCTTTTCTAGAGCTTCTCTCTCTTCTAGGGCAAAGATATAGCAAATGATATGTTTTCTCGATAGCTGACTGACTAAAGCCTATTGTTGGGACACATGGCATAATCTGATTGGATCTCCTCAAAAAGGTGCCGGAGTGAAAAGACAAGAGTATGACAAAGTGTGTATAACAAGTAAGGTGACATAGGCACTCTAACAAAGCAATGATCCTGGATCAAGACATAGGCTTCGAGCAAGTAAGGTCTCACTGATCTCAGCCAGGAAGGATAACACTTGGCCTAACTGTGCCACACCTTGGCCTAAATGTGCCACACCTCGGTCTAGCTCATACCAGTTCAGGTACAAGATCACTAGGTGCAAGGATCAAAGATCTAGGATGCCTAGATGATAACATCTTGGCCTAGATGATACACATCTCGGCCTAGGTGATGCACACCTCGGCCTAGATGATGACATCTCGGCCAATATGCCAGGGTGAAGGTGGATGTCAACCAAAATGGTTCGAAGATGGTCCTAGGTGTTGGCGTACAATGGCCTAGGTGTAAAAGGCTCAAAGGTATGACCTAGGCCTGAGATAGCAAAGGTAGGCAGTCCAGGTTTAACACACAAGCAAAGAACAAAGAATGCATATAACACTTAGGCAAAACATGATAACATCGAGACAAGACAAGAACCTTTACCTTGGCAAAACAAGTTAAAGTCTACAAATACAAGCTTAACAAGACAAAATCATGCAAATGCTCATGAATGTGACTAAGACAAGATGAGAGTTATTATAATATGTGAATTTCAGAAATTTGCTTGAGGTTGGATTATGAATATTTATTTTACTATCGTTTGTTGTTGGATTTAAAATCTCATGAGAGTTGAATCATTATAATACGTGTATTGAAATACATATATTTAGAGGTTTTGTCCTTGGTCATCGGTGGAGGATGACATTGTTGTGTTGAATAGTTTATGTGCGTGTATTACACTTGTTGGTTGTACTTTGTCATGTTGTGATGATTGGTATGCTGCGTTGAGAATAAGGTACCATTACCTTCCAGCTAGTGCCTGGAGAATTAGTTGGGCTTAGAATGAGAGGTACCAGAACCTTCTAGCTAGCGCTTGGAGAACTTGACAGAGGTACCATTACTTTCCAACCGGTGTTTGGTAAATTGGCATTTCATTATGGAAAGGTGTATCCTTGGCTTACCGTGCTAAAGGCAGGTAGAGCAGAATTTATTTATCATTATTGTCTCAGTGTATCTGGGTATATCATGGGTTATGATGGTTATCGTTTTGGAATGCTGTATTGCCTCAATTGTTGAAGCAGATAGTTATTGATTGCTTGTTGTTTTCTTTCTATATTAAAGGCATGCTTGTATGGTTATGAATGTGTTGGAAACGGACGTAAGTATTGTGTTGAGATTGTGAAAAAATGTGAAAGACTTTGAATACTTGTGAAAATGTTTTGAAAAGGCAAATTAGGTATAAGTCTGGAAAGTGAAAGAAAACGTAATGGACTTGGTAAAATTATTTTTCTTCAGAAATTTGTTATAGTCATATGAATATTGAAAAAAGATAACAAGAAGAAAGAAAAGTGAATTACTTATGTTATTGAATGAAATGAATGACTTTGAGAAAAGTTCCTATATACATATATTTCTGTAAAACCGTCACATTATTTATACGGTATGAGACTAAGCATTCATGATCATAACTATCTGTAAGTTGTTATTGTTTAGGATCATATTGAGATCCCTACTGGATTTTATGTTCATCCCACGTTGCTAATCCTTTTTCAGGTGAACGTCGAGAAGTGTTTCAAGGTCATAGAT
The DNA here is from genome assembly GCA_025200525.1 of Camellia lanceoleosa. Taxonomy (NCBI): domain Eukaryota; kingdom Viridiplantae; phylum Streptophyta; class Magnoliopsida; order Ericales; family Theaceae; genus Camellia; species Camellia lanceoleosa. The sequence continues at coordinate 37,679,330 of CM045760.1, forward strand.
CTTTTTTACCTGTTGGCCACAGGGCCTTTTGTTTGTGGACGGAATGCCATTGATATAAAAGGGTTAAATCCTTTCTCTTCATTTAGAAGATATAAGCCTACGAGTAATTTATTTAATTATAACTCTTGTTGCATTCATATTATATTCGGATGAGAGAATCTTTATTCATGTGTCTTGTAAATATAAAGAGTTTCCGTATGTTATCTCTGAAATTAAATCTATAATAATGGTTTGGTAATAGAATCCGAGTAATAAAAAGGCAGGGCGTTACATAATATGACTTAAAAAATATAAAAATATGGACTAAAATAGTGCACCCCAAACAACCTCTAAATTTTGACAATTCGATCTCACCTTGTTAAGGAAAAGACGAGATGTGAAAAATTAAAATTGAACAAACACAAGCAAATAAAAGAATTTATGTGGTTTTAATTATAAATCTACAGTCACAAGTGAAGAATGGCAAAATAATTATACTAAAGAATGTAAAAATTATAATCAATGATCTCTCTCCCTCAACAACCCTTTTTAAAAAAAAATTCATAAACCCTAAAACTTTTAAATAACTTAAATACAGAAATCAAAAAAGGGTTCGGTCAAAATAGATCCAAATACAAGTGTTTGTCAATAAATAAATTGTACAAATCAGCAATAAATAATTAATATTATATAAATTAAATTCAAAATACACCCACAGCACACCCATTTGGGTTAAGTTCTCCAACATAAAGGACCCTTTTTAAGCTAAGAAAGCATTCAAGTCACCAATCAATTTCAAATCTAAAATAACCCTCCAAATATTGAGGCCAATTTTCTATAAATATACACACTATCAAATGCCGCAGTGTTCAAACAAAATTGTAGAGAAGACTGAATAAATTATATCCATGAAGCCAAAGAAACATTCTCTACTTCCAAAATAGAAGCATATGCATGGATGATTATTGGGTTAATATATTAGACACAATAAGTGTATTTAATTGGTTGAAAAAATGGGTTAGTTTCATGTAATCTTAGGAGAACAATTACGAAGGTTCAACTTAGTTTTTTTTTTTTTCCCTGTAAAAGTGATATTCTTTTAGAATTTTTATACAAATGATGTACTAGCATTGTCATTTTCATGAAGGAAAATTATATTTGTAGTTTTTTATGCTAATTTGATCCCTATAATTTTTATTGTATCACTCTTGTCATTTAAATTTTTATATTTGTCAAATTAGTCTAATTAATTATATCTGCTAAGAAATTGGACAAAAATCAAAAGCAAAATGGACCCGTCAAAAGAAATATATCATTTCAAATTGAACGTCAACTCTTCAAATACTTTAAAAAAAGTGAATATATTATTTTACACTTTAATTTCAATCTAATTTTTAAAAGACATTATCAATTGAACTAAATTAATAGAAAATAAACAAATTTGAAAATAAAATTGATACACATGATAAATTATAAACGATACGGTATAAATTGATCACAAGTCAACCATATCATTTTGTATAAATTTTTTTATATTTATTTTCTACTTATTTATCATTAGTCGTTGTTTTGGTATGGAGGTGGAAAGATCTTTTGGAAACTAGGGATTAGATTTCTTGAAACACTTGATTAATCCATTTTTTGTCAGCTGTAATTGTACTTTAGTGCCTTAAATAAATAAAATTAGAAAAAATTATATATATATATATATATATTACAAGGCATGTCTAGTGGAAGTTAGATACTATGCAATTTCATCCCTTGATTATTCATTTGATTTGTCACATTAATTAGGAATTCGAATATGGGATGTTTGTTTTTATTGTGGCAAAAATATATTAATTTTTTACCTATTAATTTTTTTAATTAGTTATGTTTATTGGGATTTTAAAATTTGGTTAAATTTCTTGTATACTATATTTTTAGTGGAAACACCCTTGAAATGGTTGCATCCTCCGTCCAAGGCAATGGTTTGAGTGCAGTGTGATAATGTGCGCCCATATGTATAGAATAGAAACATAGAAATATTCTTGACAAAATAATTAATAAGTCATATTTTGCGCTTAATATTACTATCTTCCTATCAAGTTTTAATATAAATAATTAAATTTTATTTTTTTATGATATATTTTCGAAATATTCATTGCTCCATATCAGGGCAGCCTAACGACATGTATGGCCTAAAGCAAAAAATTAAAGTCAAACTGTTTTTGATTTGTTTTGTTTTGTTTTGTTTTCTTCTTTCTTAGGCCAATAACATATTGAAATAGATTTTTACTAGAGATACAAGAATACAAGTTTGATAAAAGGATATTGCACATTTTTTTTTTTTTTACTAAAATTTTTATCAAATTTAAATTTAATGCAAGATTAGAGATGCTCTAATCCAATATAGTTATTATTTTATATTATCATGTCGTGTTCATATGTCCTGTCAATAAATTTTATTTTTAGTTAAAAATGTCAAGTGTATGAAAAAATTAAAAAAAAAAAAAATCTACAAATTAAATTTAGTGAAATTAATCTCTACTGAATGAAATTATTCATAAAAATATTTAATTTTAACTAAATTTAATTTTTTTAAATTTATGAGTGTAAGATAATAGGAGATAGACTTTTACTGGTACACAAATGATAAGAACATATGTTAAATTACTAATTTTTCTATCAATTACACATATGAATGTGGAGTGTAGAGCTAATGTATGAAGTTGATAGAAAATTTAATAATTTTATTTTAGTTTGGAAAACTACCGACATTCCTTCTTCTTTTTTTTTTTTTTTTTTTTTTTACCTATAAGATTTCAACTCAAAATGGGACCTTTGCTATACCAAGGCCTAAAGCAAGTGCTTCACTTACAGCCCCCTCGAGTCGGCCCTGTTCCATAACAGTGGATATTATCTCAATTTTACTCCTCATTTAATATGAACAACAATTTCATAAATATTTATTTGTAATATAAGTAAAATAATATTTTTTTAATTATAAAAATTATGATATTGTACTAAAAAAATTAAAAATCACAATGAAAAAAATTATCAATAAGTTGTATTTTATTTTGAAAATTATTATTGAGTTATATCAAGTTTCAATTGTTCATAATAGTATATTTTATTTTTATTTTATCTTATTCATTAAAATATGAGCAAAAAATTTCATAAATAATTTTATTTTATTAGAAATTTTATAATTAAATTATTTTTAATTTTTCAAATTCAATGATTTTTCATAAATAAAATTATAAGTATAAGATTAATAATTTTTAGAATTAAAATTTCAAATTTTAATTAAGTTAAAATTCTTTATAAAATTGTTGTTCATGTTAAATAGTAAGGATAAAATTGGGATAAGACACCCCATTATGGAGTAATGAATCTTTTGGGAAACTTTTATCACAAATAGAATTTAGTTGTCCATATTAAAACTTGATAGGACTCATTAGTAATCTTAAAATTAAAATATGACTTCTTGATTATTTTCCTATTCTTTTATTTTTATTTTTTAAATGTAGTGCTGTCGAAATTGCATTTATTTTGAGGTTAATTTCGTTTTTATCTCTTAGGTTATTGTCATTTTTTTTTAATTTCATTTTTAAATTATTAGTTTTATGTATTTACTCTATAGACTTTTAATTTCAACTAATGTGGTTCAGTTGACGATAATTGTCCAAATCAGTAAGGATTAAAATCTACGGTTAAATTTATTTTATCCTCTTGTAGTTTGAGCATATAGCACTTACCCCCTCATGATTTAAATATAATTAGAAATCCCCCATGTAATGTTTTTAAAATCGAAATTCTAGGTAAGATCGTTGGAAGAAACTTGTGGATTGGATCGTAAAATCGGATCAAGAATTATAAGATTGTACCTTCAATGTCAAATAAAATGAGAAATTATCGATAGCAATGTATCTTAAATAATTTTAAAATTATTAAAGAAAAAATAATAAATTTGATATAATGCATTTTTTTTTATTTTATGTTAATATAAATTAGAAGAGAAGTTTGGAGAGAGAGTTTATAGTTAAATTTCTTATATAAACATATATATATATATATATATAGATATATACATACATATACAAGAAACAAATATTAAAAAAAAATAGTAGGATCAGAATCGTAGTAAAATAGAGATCGTAGTGTGATTCTATATGATTTTACTATTAGGTTTATAATCAACTTTAAGATCTTATTGAATTTAAGATCCTAGTGCGATCCGAATCGCATTCTACAATCTGGATCAGAATTCTAATAACCATGCCCCCATGTGGTTTTAGATTGAAATACTGTCGTTAATTTTCCATCTAAACTAACGGAAGGTGTATCACACACTACTTTTGAGAGTGGGTTTAGTTTTATGAAAAAATAAAATGAAATTAACACAACAAAAAGACAATTTTATCCCCATTTTTTTTTAAACCTAAAATTATATTAATATGTTAATTAAAATATAATAAATTAAAATATAATTAAAGATTGATCTAACATATAAAATACTAGCGCATGCCCATGCCTAAAGGCACGGTGTAAATAATTTTAAGATTAAAATGCAGTTATAAAAATATATTTAACAGGCTGTACTCTACAATTCCAAACAAATCAAATATAAAAAAAAAAATTAAATATCAAATAATGCACACCAGCCAGTGCTCTGCCTAAAGACCTACCGTATGCCCGTGTCTAAAGGCACGGTGTAAATAATATTAAGATTAAAATGCAGTTATAAAAATATATTAAAATATTTTTCTTCTTAAAGAACTTGTAACAATTTTGTTTGTATTACATGCTCTACAATACTCAAATAAAATAACTCCTCTAATCTTAATGCAAATTAAGAAACAAACATATCAGATTTATAATATTTACCAATATTGCAAATCAAAATATAAGAGCAAGTTTTAAAAAAAAAATTTGTAATATAGCAGAAGCTTAAAAATTGTAATATATCCCTAGCTTAAAAATTGTAAAATAAAAATTTCAATCAAAGAAGACAGCTTCAAAATCCTTCTGTAATATAGCAGAAGCTTGAAACAAAAGTTGGCCATTGAAAACAAAAGAGGCAGCACTTCAACTGCAATTTCAAATCTCACTGTGATTGGAGATCGCCAACCAATCAATATTCAAGGAGTTAAAGATAAGATAGACCAGACACATACAAATGACCAAAACATTAATCCAGTATTTCCTTTTATTTTAACAAATACATGAACAGTTATAATCTATTTTCTTCAAACAATTGCTGGATATGAGTATCCTAACAATTGTTAAATGCAAAGCAAAACAGTAACCAACAAACTCAACTTCAGAGAAAGTTTCAGATGTGTAATGACTTCACATCAACCATCTCCTCATCCTTAAATTCCTCCCTGAAATATATTGAAAGTGAGAGGGTAATTTATAAAGATAAATTGGGCCAAGCTAGGATAGTGGGCCGCTCTTTGGGCCGTATTGAGAAGGCTAAGAAGATGGGCCGTGGACGAGTGGTGGTCCGGTCCGGAGTAAGAGATTCGTCACCGAAGAAGTAGTCTAGTTCGGTCGCCATGTATTTGGGTTAGCCCGGTCTCACTGTTTAGAACCGAGGTATGTTGAGCCTGCTTTAGGACCTATTTAAAGGTTAGCTCGGCTTAATTCTTCTATGGATAGCTCGGCTTTTGCATGTGAGGCCGAGGTAGGAGAAAGGTTAGGAAGAGCCGATGTAATCGTTAGATTGGTCGAGGCATGGTACAGCTAGCTCGACCTCGGCATAAGGAGCCGAGGTAAGAACATGGGAAGGCGAATCCGAGCTATGGGTTAGCTCGGTCGTACAGCCAGTCTGACAAGGAAATGCTATTTCAGTTATATGATATCTTTTCGAAGTAAAACCATCTCACTTGGTTTAAGCAGTGAGGAGGGTGTTGGAGGATAAGCATTATCTTCCAGGAGTAAGAATCCTATGAGGACTCTACATGGAGGAGTAAGAGTCCTACCAGGATTGTGCCACGCGAAACCTATAAAAAGCTCACCAATATCACCTTTGGGGAGGTAACACAACTTTGTTTTCTAAATACACAGAGCTTTTGTCTATTCGTCAAGCTTACTGACTTAGGCATCGGAGAGGTTTCCGGCACCCACCCACCGGCTAGCTCACGTTTGTGTTTTTAGGTGATAAAGCGACGTCGTACGGAGGAGTGCAGACTTGATCAATAGGAATATACGAGAAGGTATATTTCTTTCCCGTACAATTGGCGCCGTCTGTGGGAACATAGACAAGAACAACCTCTTGATCAAGATTTTTCTCTCAAACATCAATGGCAAACAACAAAGAGTTACCTTAGTCCGCCATCGACGGACAAACTCCAGATGGGGGTGCAAGACGCGAAGGCCTACCCTTGGTCACTCCCATGGCGGACCTGGAGCCACAGAGACAGAATTCCAGGAGGGATACGAGGGGACGAAGGTGGAATAACAGCCCTCATCCCTCTCGTTCGCAAAGCCCAGAAAGACAAAGGCGCAGGATTGATCCTCAAACTCTGGAGGATCGCGTCAGACAACAAGACGAATTGATTCGTAAGATGGCGGCGGACATGGAGTCTCTAAAGCGCCAGGTGAAAGGAAAAGAAGTGGCGACAGGAGAGGGACGCAATAACAAGATGCCCCCTCGCCACTCAGAGGGTCGTAGTAGGAATTCTACACCCTCTCAAGCAGAGAACAGAAGCCTCAGAACAAGCGACACGCAATCCAGATCATCCAGATCTTCCAGGACTCGTCACTCCAGGTTTGAGAGGACGAGGTCTGAGAGGTCATACACTGAGGGAAGCACATATTGGCCCTCACATACGCACCAGACAAGGTCTAGACAGACAGAATTACCCAGATCGTCCGACCTACAATCTGTGCTAGAAGAGAAGGCACAATGGAATGAGGACGCCAGTATGCCATGATCACACAGGTTCCTGCCTTACAATGGTTATTCTCGGACGCATGGAAGCGTCGAGGTTGGAATGCCAATACCGCGCCCGGCATACGAACCAACGGACAAGGCATTGGCGAGGCTGCAGACCTCACCATTCGTCCCAGCAATAGAAAATGCGCCCCTTCCGTTGGGCTTCCTACAGCCCAAATTCACAACATATGAGGGGAAGACGGACCCCTACTCGCACTTGAGCCACTTTCGCCAGGTCATAGCTGTATACCGGCAGAACGAGGCCTTGATGTGCATCCTATTTCCTTCAAGCCTTGGCGACCTAGGCTTGACTTGATTTGAAAAGCTTCCAGAGGGCAGCATAGCCTCCTGGGCGCAACTGGCGGAGGCGTTTGTAACGCGATTCAGAAAAAACACGAAAACCCCGGTGGAGATCGACCAGTTACTCTCCATCGACATGGGCGATAAGGAGACCCTGAGGTCATACAACAGTCGCTACTGGGAGACATTCAACCAGATTGGGGACTGCCCAACCAATCTCGCCATTGCGCAATATAAAAGAGGCCTTCCAGTCGGGAACAGACTGAGGGACTTTATCACCATGACACCGCCCCTCACCATGGAGGCCCTGATGGAGAGAGTGCATCAGCACATTAGGGTGGAAGAGGATGGTGCTCGTGCCAAAGCAAAAGCTGGCACGACCACAGCACCAGAGAAGAAGATCTCAGCAAAGGTCAATACGGTAGATCGCCAAAAACGAAACGGACGAGGCAGGCGAGACAACGGCGAGGACCAAGACAAGAGATGGTTGAGAGTCCGCACTGCCATAACCACGGTATTCAAGAACCCGATCTACCGTATACTTAGTGAGATTCGAGACGAGCCTTTCATCAAGTGGCCAGCCAAGCTAGGCGAGGCCCAGAAGGACTATGATGACAGATCCAGGTGCACCTTCCACAAAGAAAAGGGGCACCGCACTGAGAATTGCACGCCATTGAGGTAGCATCTGGAAAATTTGGTGGCAGCAGGCCACCTGGACAAATACATAGAGGGAGGGGCATAGCCAGCCCCCCAGGACCATAACAACCCCAATGGGATGCCGATCGACGCCCCGCCCCAAGGCGTCATCAACGTAATACATGGAGTCTTTGAACCTGAGCGTGTATGCAAGCTCAGAGGTTCAATCAAAAAGGCTGAGCACTTAAGAGAGATGCTAAGTGCCCAACCAGTCATCAAGAAGGGGAAGACAGAGGCCACAAATGTCATGTCTTTTTCGGATAAAGACTTGGCAAGGATTTATTGCCCTCACAACGATGCCTTGGTCGTCACTCTCCGAGTCAAGGATTTTGACGTCAAGCGGATTCTGATTGACCAAGGTAGTTCATGTGAAATTATGTACTATGAAACCTTCAAACAACTGAAGTTGCAAGATAAAGACTTGGCGCCGGCCGTATCTCCCCTTATTGGATTCAACTCCATGCCAGAATGGCCCGTCGGCAAAATTATCCTCCCACTCAGAGCAGGGAGTGTGACAAAACAAGTGGAGTTTTGGGTGTTGAAGGTCCCCTCCACCTACAATATTATCTTGGGCAGAACATGGCTGCATGCCATGCGCTCGGTGGCGTCCTCCTACCACCAAGTGATGCGGTTCCCCAATGACACCGGAGTAATAGAAGAAGTTTATGGAGATCAGATCATGTGGAAGCAATGCTTTGTCACAGTGAACGGTAGCCGCGCGACCAAAGGATACATTCATTCGGTGGAAGAACCTGAGAGTAATGAACTATTCGCGGATGTAGGCAAAGCGGCTAGTCAGAAAGCGGTGAAGGACTTAGTGGAGGTCAGAATAGATGAAAAGAACTCGGATAAGTTCTTTCTGCTTGGTTCGTCGTTGTCCAGCGCTGAGAGATTGGAGGTCTTGGAATTTCTGACCTCCAACATCGAAGTGTTCGCCTGGACCCCATACGACATGCCAGGCATCGATCCCAACTTCATCTGTCACCAACTCAACGTCCACCCTTCGCTGCACCAATCATTCAAAGACACCAGACGGCACTCCACCACGCCGAAATAGTGGCGGAGGAAGTAGGAAACCTGCTAGAAGTAGGGGCAATCAGAGAAGTGCACTACCCAAGATAGATCTCCAACACCGTCGTAGTGCCAAAGAAGAATGGCAAGTGGCGTGTCTGCGTCGACTACAAAATGGTCAATAAGGCGTGCCCAAAAGATAGCTTTCCTCTACCAAGGATAGATCAACTGGTAGACTTAACGGCAGGGCACAACCGACTTAGCTTTCTGGATGCATACAGAGGCTACCACCAAATCGCCATGCATGAACTAGACCAGGAGGTCACATCTTTCACAACTCCAAGAGGATTGTACTGCTACAAGGTCATGCCCTTCGGCCTGAAGAACGCAGGGGCAACATTTCAAAGAATGGTCACCAAGATGTTTGAGCCATTGTTAGGCAGAACAATGGAGGCTTACATTGACGATATGGTGGTCAAAAGCAAAGATGAGAATGACCATCTCAAGGACCTAGGTGAGATGTTCGAGATCCTGAAGAAGCATAAGTTACGCCTCAACGCGTCGAAGTGTGCGTTCGGAGTAGGATCTGGCAAATTCCTAGAGTTCTTGGTGACCAACCGAGGTATAGAAGCGGACCCTTCTCAGATCAAAGCAATACAGGATTTGGAGAGGCCAAACTCAATAAAGGAAGTGCAGCATCTCATTGGCATGGCGGCTGTGCTCAACCGGTTCATAAGCCGGTCATCCGACAGGCTACGACCATTCTTCCATGCACTGAAGGCTAAGTTTGAGTGGGACGAAGAATGCAACCATGCCTTGGAAAGCCTAAAAGAATACATGTCTTCTCCACCACTACTTGTAACCCCAATCCCTGGAGAAGAACTCTTCTTATACCTGGCGGTCTCACAGCATGCAATTAGCGCAGTATTGGTCCACGCAAAAGGAATCCAACATCTTCCTATCTACTATGTCAGCAAGACATTACTGGGCACTGAAACAAGGTACCTGCCACTGGAGAAACTGGCATTGGCCTTGATGATGGCCTCAAGGAAGTTGTCGCATTACTTTCACGCCCACACCATAGTTGTTCTCACAGCCTTCCCATTAAAGGCTCTATTTGAAAGAGCGAACTTCTCTGGGCGAATTCTGAAGTGGGCAGTGGAGTTGGGATAATACGACATCAAGTTCCAACCTAGGACCGCAATAAAAGCACAAGCATTGGCAGATTTTGTCGCAGAATTCACACCAGGAAGCCATCACATCTGCCCAGTCGACCTAACTAAAACAATCGAACTAGGGATGGAAGTTGACGTCGGAATAACGTAACCCCTAGTACGGGTTACTCAGTTAAGCCCCAAGGTAGACCAGAGTAAAGAGAGTAAGGAAGAAACAAACCATGCTACAACAAGTTAGGACTCACCAACAAATAAAGACTTGGTGCAAACAGAAAGCAAGGGGCAGACGGCGAGCATGGAAGATCCCAAGGCATCATCTGATCCCTCCACCTGCTGGAAGTTGTTCGTTGGAGAGATGTGGAAGCTCTTCGTGGATGGAGCATCCAACCGGCATGGAGCTAGACTTGGCATAGTTCTCATCTCTCCAGACGGCCTAGTAGTGGAGCAGGCAATCAACCTTGGCTTCCCAGCGTCAAACAACGAAGCGGAGTATGAAGCACTTCTCGCAGGTCTCAAGTCAGCACTCTACATGAAGGCCACCGAGCTAATGGTCTACAGCGACTCGCAGCTGGTGGTAAACCAAATATCTGGCGACTACGAGGCAAAGGATGATAGAATGGCCAAGTACCAAGAACTGGTCAGAACGGAGATAAAGAAGTTTGAAGTGGTGAGAATAGAACAAATCGGCAGGGAGGAAAACAGCAGAGCAGATGAACTCGCAGGCTTCGCCTCAATGGCAGATACCTCCATACCTCACCCACTACTAATCGACTACCTGCCTAGACCAAGCATTGAAGACCCAGAAGCAGAAGATGTATGTTGTGCAGAGTTAGGCCCTTCTTGGATAGATCCCATCATACTGTTCCTAAAAGACGGCACCTTACCAGAAGACAAGAAAGAAGCCAATAGAATAAGAGCAAAGTCACAGCGATTTTGGCTCTCCTCATCCTTGGCATTGTACAAGAAGTCGTTTTCAGGACCTTACTTGAAGTGTGTTCACCCCAGCGAAGTGGAAGCATTCCTATTCGAAATACATGAGGGTGTTTGTGGCAGCCATCAAGGAGGAAGATCACTGGCATACAGAGCGATCTCACAAGGATATTGGTGGCCATACATGCAAGCGGATTCGAAGAAGTATGTTAAAAAGTGCGAAAAGTGTCAAAAGTTCGCACACCAAATACACCAACCTGCCAGAGAACTTCTACCTCTAACTAGCCCATGGCCCTTTGCAATGTGGGGATTGGATATAGTAGGCCCACTACCAACTACACCAGGCAACAGGAAGTTCTTTCTCGCCGCAACTGACTACTTCACAAAGTGGGTGGAAGCAGAAGCCTTGGCGTCAATCAAGGAGAAAGAAGTAAAGAAGTTCGTCTGGCAGAATATCATCACTCGATTTGGCATACCAAAGGCATTAATCTCGCACAAGACTCGACAACGGCAGAATTTTCAGAGGCTTTTGTGAAGAATACAAAATAGAGTTCTACAACTCTACGCCGGCATATCCCCAAGCAAATGGTCAGGCAGAGGCATCAAACAAGGTAGTCTTTGATGGATTAAAGAAGAGGTTAGAGCAAGCAAAAGGCAAATGGGCGGAAGAGCTCCCCCATGTTTTATGGGCTTACCGCACCACGCCTCGACGATCAACAGGAGAAACACCATTCTCCTTAGCTTATGACATGGAAGCAATCATCCCATTGGAAGTTGACCTCCCTACAACCCGAAGCGAAAACTTTGATCCAGACCTAAATGGCGAAGCCATAACATTTGAGCTTGACCTTGCAAAAGAAAGAAGAGACAGAGCATTGGTTCACATCACCTCATACCAACAAGAGTTGTCTAGAAAGTATAACAAAACAGTGCATCCAAGACAATTCAAGATCGGAGGTTGGGTACTGCGCAAAGTAATGGGAAACACCTTAGTTCCAGGAGATGGCAAGTTGGGACCTAATTGGGAAGGACCTTACAAAGTGGTCGGATTAACAGGCAAAGGGGCATACCACTTGGAAGATGAGGACGTCAAAGCACTTCTCAGGCCATGGAACACTGCAAATCTCAAGTTGTTTTATTTCTAGCTTTTTTTCCTTATGTGTAAATTTTTACTTTCTCAATAAAACAAGTCGATTCTTTTTTAGCATAATTGTTTTCAGTAGAAAGTAGCTCTAGTAAGTTAGTAGCATTGTAAACATAGTTGGCCAGAATAACCAATTATGACCCTTCCTAAGCCCAGGATCAGAATCCAGGCTACAGGACGTTTTGGTCGGAATAACCAAAACACTTTATTCTAAGCTGGCTAGAAAAACCAACTTAGAAGTTGGCTGGATTAAACCAACTCTTATTACTCTTTAGCCGAAGTATGTGTCACGACCCAAACCCGGCCCTATGGGTTGGCATCAGAATCGCCAAGAATCCGAGATTACCAAGGCCCGCTAACAAGAGTACAAGAAAACAGAAGTTCGAGTTCTGGAAGCCAATACAGTAAAGAAATAATGTCCATTGAGCTGTGACAGTCTGTATGCCAAAAAGAGTTGTCATGCATTCACACGCGAAGAACGGTACAGTCTATAAAAAATTTGCAATACACAAAGGCAGGACCTAATCACGATAACAAGACAAGAAAGCAAATAATACTATACAAAACAAAGGAGACAAGATGCAGAAGGGGAAATGCTAAAACACCCCTAAGCCTTAGCATGGCAACTCGGAACCTCGCAGTGAGGCACAAAGGCTGGCTTGACAAAACTGGAGTCTAACCCATGCTCCTAGCTCCGATCTAGTGGCTGAGCTCCTACATATATATATAAACAATGAGCTAAAGCCCAGTGAATAACATAAAGCGTAAAGAGGTTAAGAATGAAATGTCCTTACGGTAATGAAAATAGTTCATTAAACAGTATTTTACTTTCAATGTAATGCTTATTCACCATATGTGGTACATCCATTAGCATAGCAGTAAACAGTAGGTCTTAGAGACCGAACAGTAATGATGGCCATCAATCAGTAAACAGTAATGGTTCCACGAGGGAACCGACAGAGATCTCTGTAACAGCAGCAGTAACAGTGTACAGTAGTTGCTAAGGATGCCACAATACATTTCAGAATATAGGACATACATTCAATCAAATAACAATAATCATTGCAGAAAACAGTTCCGTAAACAGTCAGAAAACATTCTTAGTTGAATTTATCTTTACACAATTGTTACTCACAGAGTTTGGGCTACAGTATGCTAGAACGTGTCTCCCCAGTCGCCAATCCTACACAGTTCATAGGTTGAACACACACTAAGCTACACAGTTGGGAAATATCATAACTTAATCCCTCATTTGCCTTGGTGTGTTCTACATCTATATCCTCATTAAGATGCCTTAAACTAGGCCTAAGAATGCCTAGAATGGGATGAGGATGCAAAAATACACTTAGAAAACATTTTGCAAAATTTGCTGAAAATAGAAGCCTCGCTCGAGCGAGCATTCCTTCGCTCGAGCGAGCTTCAAAAATCAAAGGCTTCGCTCGAGCGAGAAATCCTTCGCTCGAGCGGTCTATCGAAACAGTAAAAGTACTGGATGCTGCAATTTTACGCTCGAGCCACTAATTCTACGCTCGAGCGTAGCTTCGAACAAAGGTTGGTCGCTCGAGCGAAGAATCCTTCGCTCGAGCGAAGAAGCCAAATTCTGGAATTTCCAGATTTGTCTCCTAAGCTCAAACTAAGCATTCTTTTACTCAAAACTTGACCACTTGGGCCCAAATTCTGGAAAACACATCTAAATTCACTATATAACAAGTTTCAAAGCTCAATTTGTGAATTCAAAGCCCAAGAGTGAGTCAATTAAAACCATTTTTCAAACCCATTTTTCATGAACATGGAGAATAGGCAACATGCATGGATTCAAACCAAATTCAACCTTCAAAGCTTGTCCAAATGGACTCATTTCTTCAAGAACATGATGAATTCATGGACTCAAGCCTAAATATGAACATGCATGTACAATTTTACCATGGATTCAACTCAAAACTCATCAATTCAAACATGCATGCATGAATTAACTCCATATCAACACTATATAACCAATTCAAGTCTTAACTCTACAATTTAACTCGACTCATGCAAGAAAACCTTAAATGCAACAATGGGAGATTCAATTACCTTGCCTAAGTCTTCCATTACAAGTGTAGAGGCTCAAACAAGCAAGAACTCTTCTAATCTTCTTAATTTCCAAGCAATATCATAAAAATGAACCCAATTCTCTCTTACTCCCTCTCTTGGTCGGCTAGAGTGAAGTAAAGGGCTGAGGAATGTTCTAATTCAAGTGTGTATAAGGTTCAAAGAACAAGAATAAACAAAGCCCACTCAATGGCAATTCCGTAATTACGGCAGCTTAGGTGTTTAACTTATTTTAATCTAATTTAGTCGTACCTAATCACATTTTAGATAAATACACCATCAAATCACATAATTTCCAATGATCCTAAAACATTAATCTAGTTTCAATTTGGCCGCCGATAAGGCCTTCAATTTGCAATTTAAACATAAACACACCAACAGATAATCAAATAATCGAACAGATAAACATGCAATACGATAGATGTGCTTAGTCAATTCACTTCCAATTTTCAATCAGTCCGTTCAGTACTTCAGTTAGTTTAATTATCAGTCATAAGCAGTCCAATTTAGTAGTAATCAGTAGGTAATTCAGCAATTTTTCGGTAAACGGTATGGGGGTTGTTACAGTATGGGTATGGCTGAAGAGTGGTTGGCTGGATTAAATCAACTCTTGTTACTCTTCAGCCGAAGTAAGCATATGGCTGAAGAGTGGTTGGTTGGATTAAACCAACTCTTTGTACTCTTCAGCCGAAGTAAGCGTATGGCTGAAGAGTGGTTGGCTGGATTAAACCAACTCTTTGTACTCTTCAGCCGAAGTAAGGGTATGGCTGAAGAATGGTTGGCTGGATTAAACCAACTCTTTTTACTCTTCAGCCGAAGTAAGGGTATGGTTGAAGAGTGGTTGGCTGGATTAAACCAACTCTTTTTACTCTTCGGTCGAAGTAAGGGTATGACTGAAGAGTGGTTGGCTGGATTAAACCAACTCTTTGTACTCTTCAGCCGAAGTAGTTATATCGGCTGAAGAATGGTTGGCTGGATTAAACCAACACTGGATACTCTTCAGCCGAAGTAGATATATCGGCTGAAGAGTGGTTGGCAAGTAAGTTAGCTAAAACTGAGATCACATTTGAGCAAATAAGTACATGGAAAAATCATCACAAGTGCAAACATACATACACAAAACCGGAATAAGAGTTGAAGAAGATTTTTTCATTGAAAAGTACAAAGCAAGTACAATTGAGGGGCCGCAGCCCGGTTACAAAGATCAAAAACAAAACAAAAGAAAGGAAACAAAATCAATGGAAAAGTTCATCAATTTTCAAAGATCAAAGTCGTCGTCTGTCCGAGTCCAAAGGTCGGTTGGGAGCACGGTTTGAGCTGGGAGCTCAGTCTCAACTTGGACCTCGGTATCAACTGGCAGCACAGTGTCAGTTGGCAGCCCATCAGTTGGGTTTTCCACAACCGGCTCCAACCGAAGTGATTGATTGTTGGCCTGCTCATTGACGACTGGAGTAATGGTTGGCTCCTCATCCTCATCATCATCATCATCATCATCTTCATCATTATCAGACCCTTCCAGAAATTGCCTTTGAAGATCAGCAGCATATTGTGACAGCGAAACCGGAATAGAGTACGGTGGAGCATCGTAGACATCGGTGTCCGGCGAACAACCGAGCTGCTCCACCGCACTCCTCCAACCGCACTTGAAAAATAAATCCTTAGCTGCTTCGCACTGGAGGGTGTATGCGTCTTCGGCCTTCTTAAAACCTCGTTTTTCGGCTTTCTTTATTTCGGCCTTCAGTTGGTTTATTTCGACATCTTTTTTCTTCTCAATCTTTGCCAAGATGCGCAGATATTTGTCTTTTGCCTCGTTGGCAACCTTCTGCTTCTCGACTTCGACCGAATTAGCTAGCTCGGTCAGCCGACCATTCTCTGCTCGTAGTTCGGCCATTTGTTTTTTGGCCTCTTCTAGCTCGGCTGTTTTTGCCTCGGCCTCAGCCATGGCCTCCCTTGTATTCCTCCTAAGCTCCATGACCCTCCTGTGTGTAACTTGGTTTTTCTGAATGGCCTGCAAAGGAGAAGTAACTTTAGCCGGACTGAAAGTTGGAAAAAATTACATAGAAAGTAGAGAGTTATTTACCAGGATCATGGACTTAGTTGAAGACCGGATGGACTTCAGTTCGGTGTTGAGCTGCTTGTAATGGTGCTCCATGTCCTTGGGAAGGCACAGACTTTTGGCTAGGTTGAAAGCCATCAAGTGGTCCTTCTCAGCAACCACCGAATCCGAAGTAGCTATATCTCGGTCGTTGAAGGTAAGGTTAGGAGCCCATTTGGAGGAAGACATAGTTCGGTCTGAGTGTTCCGGTTGAAGGCTTTGCTGAGGGCTTGGAGGAGGGGTAGGTGGCAAAATGGTCTCGTCTTCGTCCGCAAGGCGTCGCTCGGTTTGGCTAGTCCGGGCACGCTTGCTCAGACGAGATGAGGAGGGCTGTTGCGATGGAAAGGCCACCACGGTCTTAGTGGTTTGGCCGGTTGGCTGTACATCAGCTGGATTGGTTGCGGTCAAAAGGGCCTTTAGCCTACTCTTTTTCGCCATTTCTTGTTCGGCAGTGAGAGGCACTAGGTTGATTTGGGGCAAGGTAGGGTCCGGCTCTGGCGCGTCTTCCAGAAGAAAGTCAGTAACTCTCGCTTTTCTGTGACCGGTGTATTTGTATGTCGGCTCAAAGCTGAGAAGCTTAGCCCAACTTCTTTCTTGAATGCGTAGTGCGGCGCGGAGGATACCGAGATTAGGGTGGCTGTACAATGAGTGTATATGGGCTGAGTCTACATGAAGAAGGCAACTGTTAGTCCGGTCTAAAATTGGAAACCGAAGTAAAAAAGAAGAATGCATGGAAAACCGAAGTAAGTTTACCAGGGATTCCTTTGTTCCAGTTTATACTTCGGCCTGGGATCTGGGCTTGGTGGTCCTCAAAATTCCCAGATACCTAGAAGAAGTCGTCATCATTCAAGTCTTTATCCGGCGTATCTTTTATTATTTTTTCTCTACGTCGGCGTATCCTAAGGTAGTATACCCACCCATCTTCTTTGGATCCTAAAGAATATTGGTGGAATATTTCGGCTAGATCGAGGTTCAGGTTGGTTTGGCGGTTTAGTTCGGCAATGCCCATTATTATACGGTAAGAGTTGGTGGAGAGTTGGGTTGGGCAAAGCCTGGTTTGCCTAAGGAACTCGCGAATTAATGGTTGGACTGGGAATCTTAGTCCGGTCTCAATTATTGAAAGAAGGGTGAAAGGCACAGAACCCTCATTCCCCCAAGGTATGGTGTTTTTCTTGGCTAGGGTAAGGTGGACATCGGCAGGAATGTTGTAATCCTTGCGGAATTCGGCAAGGCCTCCTGGGGTTTCTACTAAAAATCTGTACTTTCCCATTTATTGTATAAATTAAGAATAAGTTACTTCGGTGGAAAAGATTGTGCTCAGAAGCTCGGTCGAGCGCTCAAGAGGATGGCTTGGGCGGCCTAAAGTCTGCAAAGTGGAAGAACAAAGGGGTTAAGCACAGATCATTGACCGTGCTACAAAAACAAAGCAAGAAAAGGAAGTCTTACTTCGGCTACTTAGGGTGCTACAGGATCTACCTCGGTTTTAATAAGGTGCTTGTTATCTCGGCTCGGCAGGATGATTTGGGTATCTCGGTTCTACCTATGGGTTTTGTTACTCCGGTTGGGCATCAAGGGGCAGCTTTCTGAGTTCGGTTTAGAAACTGAGAAAGCTGGCTTAGGCCCCCAGGGCTCAGCTCGGTTGTGGCCAAGATTTCTAGTTCGGTACGTTTTTATTTCGGCTAATGTGAATCAGTGGGTGATCTATTAAAACTACTGTTATGTGCACAAGTCCTAGTTCGGTTTTAGTCTGCCTGAATCTATGTATAGCAAAAACAGTTTCCTAGTTCAGTTGGATGTGTTTTATGGATCAAATGAGTGTTCTACTAGCTATTACTTGATATTCAAGGGGTTCTTACGAAGTTCTTTCCAGAAACAAAGCTAGGCATAAAAAGTGTTTTGCAAAAACACCAAAACAAACTACAATGGATTGAATGAAAGCAAAAACAAAGGAAATAAGAGAAACGGATTCGTGATGTTTACCTGGTGGAAGGGAACGAGGTGGAAACAACAGCAGCAAAACACAAGATTCACAGTTGCAAACGTCGAAAAGCAGTGGAGCAAGAGAAAGAGCAGAGAAAGTGAATAGTAAAGTATTTGATCCAGATAAAATGAAGGGTTTTTTGTTTTAGAAGAAAGGAAAAAAGCGGGAACTGTTCAAAAAATTGTGAAACACGAAGACGGCGCGACAGCTAGGATTGACTAATGAAAGGCTGCTACGTGTCACTGGGAAGCGAAGCGTTTCAGTTACTGTCACTGAAGAGACGTTTTGACCGGACGTGCACAGCTCGGCTTGAGTATAGCTCGGCTGGAAAAGCTAAGGGGTTTTTTAGCCCGGCTGGAATGGCTAATGGATGTTTGTAGCTCGGCTGGAGAGGTTAAAACTCTAGCTTAACTGATGGACAGGTAATCCCTATCATGCTACGCAGATGGGATTAAGGGCAATTGAAAGGGTAATTTATACAGATAAATTGGGCCGAGCTAGGATAGTGGGCCACTCTTTGGGCCATATTGAGAAGGCTAAGAAGATGGGCCGTGGACGAGTGGTGGTCCGGTCCGGAGTAAGAGATTCGTCGCCGAAGTAAGTAGTCTAGTTCGGTCGCCATGTATTTGGGTTAGCCCGGTCTCACTGTTTAGAACTGAGGTATGTTGAGCCTGCTTTAGGACCTATTTAAAGGTTAGCTCGGCTTAATTCTTCTATGGATAGCTCAGCCTTTGCATGTGAGGCCGAGGTAGGAGAAAGGTTAGGAAAAGCCGATGTAATCGTTAGACCGGTCGAGGCATGGTACAGCTAGCTCGACCTCGGCATAAGGAGCCGAGGTAGGAACATAGGAAGGCGAATCCGAGCTATGGGTTAGCTCGGTCGTACAGCCGGTCTAACAAGGAAATGCTATTTCAGTTATATGATATCTTTTCGAAGTAAAACCATCTCACTTGGTTTAAGCAGTGAGGGGGATGTTGGAGGATAAGCATTATCTTCCAGGAGTAAGAATCCTAGGAGGACTCTACATGGAGGAGTACGAGTCCTACCAGGATTGTGCCACGCGAAACCTATAAAAAGCTCACCAATATCACCTTTGGGGAGGTAACACAACTTTGTTTTCTGAATACACAGAGCTTTTGTCTATTCGTCAAGCTTACTGACTTAGGCATCGGAGAGGTTTCCGGCACCCACTCGCCGGCTAGCTCACGTTTGTGTTTTCAGGTGATAAAGCGACGTCGTACGGAGGAGTACAGACTTGATCAACAGGATTATACGAGAAGGTATATTTCTTTCCCATACAAAAAGCATTCCATCAATTAACCATTAAAAAAAATCATAATAATAATAATAATAATAATAATAAATAAATAAATAAAAACTGTATACAATAAATGTTAATGGTGCAGACAAATGCATAGTAATTGAAGGGGAACACTAACACACTGGGTATTTATGTTAATGATGACAGACTGACAGTGTTAGAAAGGGTGTTAATTAGTGTTACAAAAAATCCAACTATTGTGAATGCAAGACTCGCTCATACGTGTGTGTGAAAGACAAATGTAAATTTGATAATTTTAGAGAGAATTCTGGAAAATTCAAACCCAACAATATAAAATGAACATAAATCATTTACCCCAATCAATCAGATAGAGATACAAACCAGTTGATAGAACTTTGAATGAAATTTATTAATACATATCAACAGAAAAAATTTCAACAGATAAATTGATAGAACTTTGAATGAAATTTATTTATACTTTGAATGAACTTTGAATGTAAACTTTGATATGTATCAGTAGATTTATTGTTTGATATGTATCAATAGATAAAATTTGATCAGATATTGATACATATCAAATAAAATAAATGATCAGCAGATTCTTTGTTTGATATGTATCAGCAGATTTATTGAAAATAAAAAAATGTTAGAAATGTTTGGTTAACAATTGGTCCATGTATCAATTTACACCCCTAGAAAACAAATCCAAACAAATAATAAAACTCATTTGAACCAATAAGACAATTAATTAGTGCTGCCAATCATAACAAATAACTCTTTCAAAATCATTAGTGAGTGAGCAACAAAAAGAAACAAAAAAATGTTAGAAATGTTTGGTTAACAATTGTTCCATGTATCAATTTACACCCCCAGAAAACAAATCCAAACAAATAATAAAACCCCTTTGAACCAATAGGACAATTAATTAGTGCCGCCAATCATACCAAAGAACTCTTTCAAAATCATTAGTGAGTGATCAACAAAAATAAAATAAAAAAATGTTAGAAATGTTTGGTTAACAATTGGTCCATGAATCAATTTACACCCTCATAAAACAAATCCAAACAAATAATAAAACCCCTTTGAACCAATAGGACAATTAATTAGTGCCGCCAATCATAACAAATAACTCTTTCAAAATCATTAGTGAGTGAGCAACAAAAAGAAATAAAAAAATTGTTAGAAATGTTTGGTTAACAATTGGTCCATGTATCAATTTACGCTCCCAGAAAACAAATCCAAACAAATAATAAAACCCCTTTGAACCAATAGGACAGTTAATAAGTGCTGCCAATCATAACAAATAACTCTTTCAAAATCATTAGTGAGTGAGGTGAGGTGTGGCGTGGCATTCAATGGATATTGGGGTAATATCAGCTTAATTATTCTTCTTCATTATTCTTCATCTCTTCTTTTCCCACGATTTGCACCAGCAGATTCACCACCATATACATATAAGTAATGAAGCTCGCTCTCTCTCTCTCTCTCTCTCATTCTCTCTTTCGGCTGCTTCCAGAGCACCCTTGCATCTCCCTTATTTATTTCATTTCTTTCTTTATTTCATTCTCTCCCTTGAGTAAGTAAAGTCTCCAACAAGCATACACCCATTAACTCATCACACTACACACTTGCACATTCTAGATATTTGTTTAATTTAATTGATGATTAGAATTAACTTTAATATATAATTATCCATTAAATTTATTAAACACAATTTGATCTTAAGCAGATTGTAAGCCCCAAATTATAAAATGTATAATTATAAAATGTGGAATTAACTTTAATATATAATTATCCATTAATTTTATAAAATGTATAGATTGTAATTAACCTAAAATGTATCTCACAAATGTAAAGTTTGCAGCCTAAACTTTGGGATATTTGCTTCAGCATGAATGCCAAAAGATTTACATTGGCATGACTGAAGAGAGCCATAATGCAAAATGATAAGCTAGCACATTATTTCTATTAGCCAAAAGGCAAAGCAACAATTTGATGTCTCAATAGAATTTTTGACAAAGATCATGCATTACTTGTCATCAGAACAGTTTCAACAACAATAACAGAATCCAGAAACCATATGGTCGTGCACAAAAATGATGGTTCTAGATACAAATTACAATAAATAAAATGTAATCTTAATCCAATCAATGGAAGAAAACTGCGAATTAGACAATTTCAAGACCATAGGAGAGGAACGTTCTGTATGATAAACATATGAACATATGACAATTTCAATAAATATATGACCATAGGAGAGGAACGTTTTGTATGATAAACATATGAGCATATGACAATTTCAATAAATAATTTAATAAGCACTTTGTATGATAAACATATGAACAACCTACCTTCTACATAGAAGAATTAGAGGAACGTTCCTTTTCCCTATCTTTTAAAGCATTTTCCGGCATGTTGCCTAATTGAATAAGACTAATATAAATCATATTAGTCAGCAATTAAATTAAATTTCTGTAGAAGGAGAAAATAGAACAAACAAATGGCAAGCCCCAAATTACACAAATTGTAAGCCCCAATGAACCCAATTTTAAACCCAAAAAATGTATGTATTTATGAAATGAAGGAGAAGAACAAAGAGAGAAGGGGAAAAAATATCAAACCCAAATCACACCAATCAAATCGAAATCACACCGATTTGACGATTCACATTCGGCAGATCCATCAGTTTGGGCACAGGAGGGGGACGGTGCAATGAAGAACGGCGAAGGCGGAAGAGGAGCAAGAAAGGAGGCAGCGATCTTCTTTGAGGATGAAGCGGAAAAGTAATGAAAGAAAGGAAAAGATAAATGCATAAGTTTTATGGACCATGATAATTAGAATCCAATAATCAACTCTTGCAAGAGAGGTAAGGTTCATTATGTCCCCATCTCGGTTTTGGATTATCAATATTTCCTCTCGTGCCGCCGAGGTTTACCAAAAAAAAAACTAATCAACTCTACGAAAGTAATCAAGAGATCTGTTTCTTTCCAACTGCATGAGAGTATATACTTTTATGATTTGGAATTGGCTGCTAAGGTTATTTGTTTATCAAAAGTAAATATCTAAAATTAGAAAATAAAATGACATGTGGCAACCATGATGTTTCGACTTTCAACCACAAGACTGGGGATCAAAACGGCATGTGTTGAATCAAGCATTTGACTGCAAGATACTATAAATGTTCTAACAGGCTGGCCAATTTTGTTCATTTTGAGGATTTCCATATGAGAATAAAAATTCTACTTGTGTTTATAGTCCAAACAAATTGATAATTGATAAGAGTCTAAAACAAACAATAGTTCCAAACATTAAAAGCACAAACAATGACCTAATCTCAAAATATTTTCCATCTTGATGCCCCCGACTCAGAGGTCATCCGTGAATCGAGAAGTAAGAATGGTAACATATATCCATAAAATCCTCACAAAAGTAAAGCTACGTTTGACGAGGTCAAGTTCCATCCTACAGCATTAATAGTTAGGGAATTTATCAGCATCAAAGGCAACAAAGATTCAAAGAACATCAAATTTTAAAAACATTAATAGTTGGGACATTTCAAACATACATAAATACAGTGGTAAAATTTATCAATCTTCCCTTCATCGACAGCTTTAAAAGTGGCAAACATCGGTGAGAGAAAGCCATATGTAGCGCCACCAATAATACTTCCAACAATGCCAATGGATGGCCACAAAATTAAAAAAAAATAGAAATAATAAACACAGAACAAACTTCAAAACTGGCCCAAACTGCTTAGATCTGTCATCAAAGAAGTGAGAAAGCAATCACTACACGCTAGAGAAGATAATTGGGTAAAGAAATGATATATGGATATTGAGGAGTCCAATAACACACCTTACAATGCAATAATTTGTCCACAAAAAGTGAACAGACCAGAGACCCAAAATTAGTGCAGAGTTTCCAATTGTCATAATAAGGCATATCGGCAGTGTAAAATGATACGAAATAAAACTTCAAAGATAAGCCTAATCACATTTTCCAGGATTATAGTCATCCCTCCACACACAAATTTCCAAGTTCACCAAATTAACATATTCACAGACTCAACATTGATGAATCTATATTTAATTAAAGTACATACACATTATCTCTCCTTCAAACAGAGCCCTTGCCATTTATAGAGTAGTTATTGTGCTTTACATGGCAAGAACTAACTATTTCAATTATAAATTATTCTGGGTTAAATATGTAGTTAGGAATGCATAGTAAATACAAAGAAATACTGGATACTAAAAGGATTCAAGCGACAATAGTTCAAATTTAATGAACCTTACCTCTCTTGCAAGAGTTGATTATTGGATTCTAACTATCATGGTCCATAAAACTTATGCATTTATCTTTTCCTTTCTTTCATTTATAAATTACTTTTAAAACTTATGATCAAGTAATATATTACAGTAATATATTTTGTGATAAAAAACAGGTTCTCAAAAACAGGTTTGAGAGTTTTAGGAGCTGAAAATATATTTTTGGATTTAGGGGATGCTTTGAACCTAACAGATTCTAAGTTTCATTACAATCAAATACTTTTCCATTACAAAAAAATCTAACTTTGAATACAATTTTTTTTAAAAAAAACAGAGCATGGAAATAAAATTGAGAGGAAGTAGAAGCCATCGAAACCATCACAGATTCCTGGGCCAAAAAAAAAAAAAAAAAAAAAAATTGACAGGAAGTAGAAGCCATCAGGTGAACTGCGACCTTTTACCTTATGTATTTCGAACCTTCTTGTCGGGGATGGCGGGGTAGGGCATCGGCGTCGGCGGGGCGGGACGACGATGCCCTCCTCTTTCTCTCCTCTCACTGAATCGAAGAAGGTATGGGTTTGTTGCAAAACAAAGGCCTAAAATGGGGAAGGGGGATGAAAGAGCGGGAGATGAAGAGAGGAAGACAGGAATAGAGGGTTCGAGTTTGGGTCTCCGGCGAGGGAGAGGAGAGGTGGTCGGTGGTCATCGCAAGAGAAGAGAGAGATGTATTATGAAAGAGAGATGTATTCAAGAACAGAGAGGGAGAGGGAGAGAGAGATAGAAAGGAAAGGTGGGGAGGCAAACGTGGGTAGGTGGAGAGAAGTCTTGGACGGGAGATCTTTTCGTCTGAACCATTGATATAAACTTGGAATTTGTGACGCCCCACTCCCGGGTCGTTAAATACACTAAAATAGCCTTAAAAAAATATACAAGTTTTTCTCCCAAAAATAATAATTACAAAATCGTCTCCAAATGGTACAATATCTTCCAAATATTCTAATCACCTCCAAAATAAATGATATTCCAACTATCTCCAAATTTAATAATTACAGTGGTGGGTCCCAAATCTCTATATTAATAAATCTTTCTAATCTCAATTTTGAGCTCCGCTAAAATCTGCTCCGCACCTGAAAAATAAATTAATTCGGGAAGTATACAATACGACAGGAATACAAGGCTCAGATACAGAATAATTTATCAGGAATCCAACAATTTATGATATCAAATCAACGATACGATAATAAAGCAATTTACCAAATTGCACAACAAATCAACTATAATTTATCTAGGACCAAATACCCGGTCTTACTCAGTACATGACCAGTGAATAAATTCATCTATTCACCCACCTCACCCAAGCTCTACGCTTATCCGGACATATTGGTGCAAACAATTAATAAGATTCACTCGATCCATGTACGGAGTATTTCCATGTCATTCAGTCCGACAAATCACCATTTAACACAGAAATATTCGTAGAGAATTTTACCAAACGATCAGAATATCAACGATTCAACAACAAATGATTTTACCACAATAATCAAGTAGATTACAAATTGAGGATAATTTAAAATAAGAGAAAACTCTTTGCAAAGAGATTTAAATAGAGTATATTGTATACAATCGGAATTTATCTCAAAATAATTATCTCCGTCACCAAATCTGAAATTGCTCCATGGACCTCTAAAACATAACTCTTATTAAAATACTAATAAAACATAACTTGTATAAAATAGATTTTGACAAGTCAAGATATAATATAACTTACCTATAAATTATTCCTAAATTATTCTGACTTCGCTCCCCTTTGTAAGACTCCTTTCTTAAATGCTTCTTATTTTTGTCTCACCTTCCCTTTGAAGCTCCCAGCCGTGCACTATCTATAGATGGCATTCCCACATGTAATTTGCTTAAATGTAGCCACCTGTCTAACAACTGGCAATTCCCTCCTAGCCACTTATTCTTCACTCCTCCAAATGTAATTCTAATTAACACCTGCCTTTACCCCTTTCTTTAGTCCTCTGAAATCACCAAGGGCCAAGTTGTCCCTTGGCCTACACCAATTTTATTTATTTATTTATTTTTTATTTTATTTTTTTTTTTTTACGTGATGCTAATGGCAAGAGAATTGGATTTATTATTAAATAACAATAAACAATAATATGATAGGTATAAAAGAGATGAGATAAATATAAATAAATAATTTAAAATTATATTCTTTTCTAAAAATCTCACAATTAAATTATCATAATAAACTACCAATATCACTCACTAAATATTAATATCTCAAAAATACGGTGTGTCACAATCTATCTCCCTTAAATTAATCCGAAATTTCAATCCGTAATACTCCAAAATTTAATCTCAACTAAAACTCCCAATAACACGGTTCTGCTACACATTCTGATATAAAAAAAAATATATATATTTTTCATCTTAAATATCAACCTCTTTATTTTTTTTTCATAATACTCACCACCCAACAGATCCCATGTAAGACCTAATCCCTACGCTCTGATATCATTTTGTGACGCCCCACTCCCGGGTCGTTAAATACACTAAAATAACCGTAAAAAAATATACAAGTTTTTCTCCCAAAAATAATAATTACAAAATCATCTCTAAATGGTACAATATCTTCTAAATATTCTAATCGCCTCCAAAATAAATGATATTCCAACTATCTCCAAATTTAATAATTACAGTAGTGGGTCCCAAATCTCTATATTAATAAATCTTTCTAATCTCAATTTTGAGCTCCGTTAAAATCTGCTCTGCACCTGAAAAATAAATTAATTCGAGAAGTATACAATACGACAGGAATACAAGGCTCAGATACAGAATAATTTATCAGGAATCCAACAATTTATGACATCAAATCAACGATACGATAATAAAGCAATTTACCAAATTGCACAACAAATCAACTATAATTTATCTAGGACCAAATACCCGGTCTTACTCAGTACATGACCAGTGAATAAATTCATCTATTCACCCACCTCACCCAAGCTCCACGCTTATCCGGGCATATTGGTGTAAACAATTAATAAGATTCACTCGATCCATGTACGGAGTATTTCCATATCATTCAGTCAGACAAATCACCATTTAACACAGAAATATTTGTAGAGAATTTTACCAAACGATCAGAATATCAATGATTCAATAACAAATGATTTTACCACAATAATCAAGTAGATTACAAATTGAGAATAATTTAAAATAAGAAAAAACTCTTTGCAAAAAGATTTAAATAGAACATATTGTATACAACCCGAATTTACCTCAAAATAATTATCTCCGTCGCCAAATCTGAAACTGCTCCATGGACCTCTAAAACATAACTCTTATTAAAATACTAATAAAACATAACTTGTATAAAATAGATTTTGACAAGTCAAGGTATAATATAACTCACCTATAAATTATTCTGACTTCGCTGCCCTTTATAAGACTCCTTTCTTGAATGCTTCTTATTTTTATATCACCTTCCCTTTGAAGCTCCCAGCCGTGCACTATCTATAGATGGCTTTCCCACATGTAATTTGTTTAAATGTAGCCACCTGTCTAACACTGGCAATTCCCTCCTAGCCACCTATTCTTCACTCCTTCAAATGTAATTCTAATTGAAACCTGCCTTTACCCCTTTCTTTAGTCCTCTGAAATCACCGAGGGCCAAGTTGCCCCTTGGCCTACACCAAACTTTACTTCTTTTTTTTTGTTTTGTTTTTTTTTTTTTTAAATTCTGTTCTCCACGTGATGCTAATGCAAGAGAATTGGATTTATTATTAAATAACAATAAACAATAATATGATAGGTATAAAAGAGATGAGATAAATATAAATAAATAATTTAAAATTATATTCTTATCTAAAAATCTCACAATTAAATTATCATAATAAACCACCAATATCACTCACTAAATATTAATACCTCAAAAAATACGAAGTGTCACAGAATTAATCTTAGCCATTGAATTAAAATGTATCTCACACACATTTTATACATTTTGAAAAACCTTCCTCCCTTATTATATAGATAATTAAGGGAAGATTTAAAATATACTTAAAATAAACATAAAATAAATAATAATTAATGATTGATCTGAAATATAATTAAATTAACATTAGATTAACATGTTAACAATTGCAATAAATAATTAAGAATTTATGATTAATTATGATCCAAAATATAATTAAATTAAATTTAAATTAAAAATTTAGGATTAATTGTGATTTAAAATATAATTAAAATAAAAAAGGAATTACAATGAATAATTAAGAATTTATAATTAATTATGATTTAATTGAATTAATGTTAAAAATTATAAATTATGTGTATGAGGTAGAAAATAGAAAAAAATAACAAAAAAAACCATAGGATTTGAGGATATTATAGTCATTTTACATATATAGTCAACGGTATTAAGAGATATATGTTTAGTTCAAAAACCACATAACTAACTATATTTGAATCATAAAAGATATCGCGCTTTGGTTTCAAAACACAAAGGGACAAAACATTAAAGAAAAAAGAGAGATGATAAAAATGTTCAATCAGCAATTTTTCTCCCGACCCCATTTTTCTATCCAAAAATAAATCTATCACCTTCTCGCATGGATGGATTCACATATGTCTGGCCTCTTTTTTTTGTTTCGTTTTTTATTATTATTATTTTTATTTTGGTAAGGGGTCAGTAGACCTAAAACAATCGATAGTTAAAATGGGTTTTACTTTCATCGAAGAGAGTTTTTTTTTTTTTTTTGAAAAAAATTAGAGGCTTTGATTTTATGGAGTGTTTCAAATTTAGTAATTTTAGAAACAAAAATATGGTTGAAATTAGCTAGTAAAGTTGAGTTTAAATAAAAGAAAGATAATTAGTAATCACATCTTCTATTGGAATATATATATATATATATACATACATACATATATTCAGTCATATTATTCATTTTATGCATGCATAATAACAAAGTAAACGTTTAGTTTTAAGAATTAAACTAATGTCCAATTAATTATAATAATAAATATATAAAAGGGATATTTACACACAGGTCTTAATTTATGAACTTATACTCTATTAGTCATAATTAAGATTTTTTAGACTTTCAACTCCCATTAAATTTTTAATAGTCATAATTACCCTTCAAACAATGATAATTCATTATTTATGATTATCTACAAAGGACATGATGATTTGACATTTATTTTGATTTTCAAAACTTTAAAATATCAACTTTCAAATTAAAAAAAAAAAAAAAACTATGTGCATTTTTTTTTTTTGGAAAATTGAAAAAACTAAATTATTTTTGTACAAAACTGAAAAGTTTGTGTCTATAAAGAAACATGATAATGGAATATTAATGCGCAAAACTGAAAATAAATAAATAAATAAATAAATAACTTTAAAAATGAAAAAATGGATAATGTTCTGAATTTTAAAATTGAAAAAACTGATAATATTCTCAGTTTTATTAGATAATTGAATCAAACCAGTAAGTAGAAGGGCAAAAACGTTTAATCTCATCTTCTGTTTTTTTTTTTTTTTCATTAGTTAGTAAAACAATTATTTAGAATATTACTATGCAAAATCGATAATATTTTTGGTCTTAAAAATTAGAAAAAACTGATAATAATTCTCAGTTTTATTAAATAGGACTTATTAATTCAAAAAATCTTAGATAGAATTTGAGTTACCATAACATTTATAAATAAAACTTTTAGGTAATTAATTCTAAATAAAAACTAAGAACCCACTCAATTTTTCACTAATAAAAAGTTAGTTTTTTAATATTTACCTACTGTTTTAGTTTTTTCAACAAATTTTTTATCATAAAATTTTTTTTTAAAAATTACTTAAAAAAAACCATTGTTATACCAGTTCAACGGTTATACTAGAATAATAACAAAAACGAATCTGAACTACAATATTAATTAATGAAAAATAATACGCTACACACTCTTAAATATGCACAGGAAAAAAATAATATAATTTTATATTTTTTGAGTCATAATTAAGCATTTGTTTAGAATGTGGGTTGACTTTTTCACTTTCTAGGGCTAAAAAGCCTAGTTTGTGATGGATTTTTTTGGTTTTTTGACTTTTGAGAAAAAAAAAATAATTATAATTTAGATGTGACATTTTATCTTATTGACATTTTAACTTATTTTTTCTTTTTGTAGCTAAAATAGCCTGAATCAACATCCCAAACATAGCTTAAAAATAAATAAAAATATCATAACTAAATACAACATGAGAAATAATTAAAGAATTCATAAATTATAACTAAAAAATAAAATTATATAATTAAGGACGTATCTAATATAATATAGCTTTTCTAAAGATGTGTATGTTAAAAGTTTCCGATATTATAATCATAATT
Organism: Camellia lanceoleosa; assembly: GCA_025200525.1. Taxonomy (NCBI): domain Eukaryota; kingdom Viridiplantae; phylum Streptophyta; class Magnoliopsida; order Ericales; family Theaceae; genus Camellia; species Camellia lanceoleosa. Next base: position 37,709,593 of record CM045760.1, read on the forward strand.
GGATAACATTTTAGGTCCTGTTTGTTTTGAAAGATAGATGTGAGAATGTGATTGAGATGAAAATAGGACCTAGTATGTTGTATTTATTTTGAGAGATTAAGAGAGAATTCATAATTTCATTAGATTAGGATAGGCCTTGGTATTGGGATTGAGATGGAAGACATGTAAGTGGTATTAGGATATTAGTCCTCTTGCTTAGGTTATTTATTTATTTATTTTTATATGTTGGGCATTTTTTTTAACATTAATATTTAATGTTTTTGTATTTTTTATTAAGTAAAAATCATAATTTTATTTGTTTTAATATTTTATATTTCTTTTATAGGGTAATAATTTAACAATCCCCATACTAATAACGATCATCAAAATAAACACAATTTTACTTAATTCCCTCACTATCAATTATCTCTATTTTATCTCTGAAAACAAATGACCTTCCATTCTATCTCTAAAAACAAACGAAGTCTTAAAGAAGTTTATAAATGCTGAAATCAATTTAAAACAAAATAAAACAAATAAAATTTTAGGTTATTTACACTATGACCTTCTCAATTATTAACAAATATTATTTTATTTCATTCATGTATGAATTCATATAGTTTGATTCTTTCGATTATAAAAGTGAATTAATATGTATTTATACAATTTTTATAATTAAGAGAATTAATATGTTTGGATTCATAGATAAAAGGGAATTAATTGATATTTACTAATAATTATGGTTCTTACATTAACCCTAAAATTTTCTAGAAAATACATAAATTGCAATAATGACGCAGCAATCATGTCGCAACACGTGTCAAGCTTTCAATATCCATTTCATCCCTAAAACTTTCCTTTCCCAAAATGAACCACATAACAATTTGACTAAAAATCTGTGTCAGCCGTTGATCTGGTGGTGGTAATCCGACTTGAGCCGCTAGCCAGTGCATGTACCCAAACTGCCATTCATCAAATCACAAAAAAAAAAAAAATCACCAAAAGTATTTTTTTTAAAAATTATAACAGTTAATTATTTATATTTTAAGTTCAATTATAATGTCACTTTTTATTTATAGTTTTAATGAAGTTTACCAAAATGAATATACCTGTTACATGTGACATTTTTTGAAGACATAATTAAAAGTAAAGAGATTAAAATAAAATTTTAATAAAAATATAAAGAATTAGAATGGTATAAAAAATATAAGAGGTGACAATTAATGCCTAACACTCCTCCTTGGGCATGATTAAAGGAGTTCCTACTCATTGAGATACCTAGATCCCCCTCCACCCCCACATCCCCTGTCTCACCTTGCATAAATTTTTCTGCCCTGCTCATATGGCTAGGGCAGGTTTTCCTCTCATCATCATCCTGTTTTATCCCACCCAAACTTATATTCTCATTTTTATTTATTTATTTATTATTTTACATATTTTAAGTCACTCACATATAAATTATTATTTCTAATATACTAATACCATCTCTTATTTGTATTAGTGTGCATATTTTTTTAATTAAGCAAGAATTTGGAAAAATGATAAGTAGAAACTAGGATGAGAATTAACCTCAAATGGATCAAGAAGATGGGTATGATGCTTGGGAATTTGAGATTCATCCATTTGGAGGTAATGTTGTTGAACATCAGCTAGCATCTCCTCTTCAGATGGCAAAAGCAACTTACCAGATAAAACCCTTGCTATCCACTTTGATTGTAACTCCATAAGAAGAAAAGTTATACCCTGATTCACATTGCGAAAAAAGTTTGCAATTTGCTTTTAACACTATGGATTAAAATATGTAAAAAGAGTGTGCGAAACTAGAGTGATTGAAGTGAAATTCAACGAAAATCATATGGATCACTTGTTCTAAAGGAAAAAATTTCATGTTTACCTCCTATTTTTCAAAAATAAATCAGACTCTTGTCTTTTTAGTTATATCAATTTTACAATTTAGCTATTCGAATAATGATAAATATTTGACTCATGTTGTCACTTGCCGTGAACAATTGGAAAAAATTTGCTAATCATATAACTCTTCTTTAGATGGAAAATGAAGTGTTGCTTGCCTATGTTTAACGGCTTCACAAGTGAAAAACAACTCTAATTACGATTTGGAACCTTAATATAACCCACACTTGTGGTTGTCTCTCATGTGTAGAGTTGATGGTCATAAGCAAGACTTCATTATCCCTCCAAAGAATAGTTTTGGGCCTAGGTCAACAGATTTTATTTGATTGTAAAAAGCAGATAACAGCACGAGTCAAATTAATATTAGTTCAAATAGTTCATGTGTAAAATTGATGTAATTAGAAAGTGATAAGTCTAATTGATTTTTCAAGAATAATTTGAGAAATAAATGAAATTTTCTCTTTTTATAATTCTAACATGAGAAAAATGCCAAGGACTATTGATGAAGGGATCACATTAAAACTCAATTATATCAGATTTAAATTAATAAATTTAAAACTACGGGAACCAATTACTTTGTTCAAAGCTAGCAATATAATTTATTCTTAACAATATTTTGAATTGTGAACTGAAGTACAACAAAGCATATAAATTGAAGACCATCATGTAATTAATCCAAAAAATACTATAATTTAAACAGAAAAATATTTTGTGCATAATAGGATTAAAAAAAAACTATAGGACCACTAGTATAATGACTAAATTACATTGGTTGTCCATATAATTTTTTTTAAATTTCACTTTGATCTCTCTAGTTTTGCATGTGATCTTTTTCAGTTTAAAATTATAACTATAAATTCACATTGTAATAAAAGTGAAAGTGTAGAGTTTAAATTGTTCAAATTAAAACTATGAGAACCAAAATAAAATTTCACTCAAAATACAGGGATCAACAATATAATTTACCCAATAAAAATGAGGCCTTTTTACAAGACTTTTGAAAAATTGGGAATTTCATGTAATAAGAAATCATTTTAAAAAATGACAACAAGAAAAATATAAAAAACAATAGAGATTTTAACTAACCCTTTCTGGAATTCCAATGAAAGAGAGTGAAGGAGCAAGCTTCGGTGGGAAAACATGTTTGTATAAAGGTCCAACACGTTTATCCTCGATAACACTTACAATTCCATTTGTTTTCAAAAATGGAAAATTGTATTTGTACCTACACAAAAATGAAGCAAAAAATAAAAAATAATAAAAAGTTCAATTACAATTTTCACCATTCAACTTTTATTCAAATTTCACTTCACTTTCTTATATTATAATAGTAATGATTAGGTCTTCAAACTTTCACTCTTATTTTAAAGTAGTCCTCTTGTGATTCACCGTTAAAAGCTCGACAAAATGTATCTCACTTAATGGTTAGGTGAGCAAGTTCTTAAGGTGTTAAAGGAAAAATATTATGAAACAAATTTACACTTTCATCTTCGAGCTTTTACTCCCATTTTATTTTGGGTAAATTACAGTATCATTTTTTACAGTTTAAACAAGGTGTCACTTTAATCCCTCTAGTTTTTAATTTGAATAATTTAAACCCAATGGGTGTGTTTGGTAACGTTTATGTTTTCAGTTTATATTTACAAAAATTTTATAAACTGGTTTTTGTTTATTTTTAAAAAAACACAAACTACAAACGCGTTTGGTAATTGACAAAATGTTTAAAAAAATTTAAAAATATAAAAAAGAGTGAGAAATGGCAAGTGGCGGCGGAAGACGGTGGTGGAAAGTGGTGACGGCGGGTGATGGGTAGCTGGTGGTGGTAGGTGGTGGCGGGTGGGTTGGTGACGGTGGCGGGTGGTAGCGAGTGGGAGGTGGATGGCGGGTGGTAGCAAGTGGAAGGTGGATGGCGGGTGGTGGTAGTGGGTGGTGGTAGCGGGTGGTGGTGGTGGGTGGTGGTAGCGGGTGACGGTGGCGGGTGGGTGAGTAGTGGTGGTGGGTGATGGTGGTGAGTGGTAGGTGGTAGCGAGCAGGTGGTGGTGGTGGTGGCGGCGGCGGTGGTGGCGGGTGGTGGGTGGTGGTGGCAACTGAGTGGCGGATGGCATGTGGTGACGGGTGGATAGTGGTGGCGGGTGGTGGTGATAGTGGATGGGTGGGTGACGGTGGCGGTGGTGGGTGGTGGTGGCGGTAGTCGGTGGTGGGTGGTGGGTGGCAATGGCGGGTGGTGAGTGGTGGTGGCGGTGGATGGCGGATGGCGGTGATAGTAGGTGGTGATGGGTGGTGATGGTGGGTGGGTGGGTCTTTGGTGGTGGTGGTGGGTGGTAGCGAGTAGGTGGTGGTGGTGGTGGTGGTAGATGGACGGTGGGTGGTGATGGTGGGTGGGTGGGTGATGATGGCGGGTGGTAGCGAGTGGGTGGTGGTGGTGGTGGTAGTAGTAGCGGTGGGCGATGGTGGTAGGTGGGTGGCGGATAGCGAGTGGTGGTAGTGGTGGATGGATGGGTGACGATGATGGGTAGTAGGTGGTAGCGAATGGGTGGTGGTGGTGATGGTGGTGGGTGGTGGTGGTAGGTGGATAGCGGGTGGAGGGTGGGTGATAGTGGTGGCGGTGGGGGGTGGTGGTGGGTGGGTGGGTGTGGGGGGCAAGGGGCTGGTGGTGGCAGGTAGTGGATGGTGGTGGCAGATGGGTGGTGAGTGGTGGTGGCAAATAGGTGGCGAGTGGTAGTGGCTGGCGGTAGATAGTAGTGGCAAGTGGGTGGTGGGTGGTGATGGTGGTGGTGGCGACGGCGAGGAGTAGGTGGTGGTAGCGAGTAGGTGGCTGGTGGCGGGTGGGTGGTGAGTGGTGGTGACAGGTGGTGGTGGTGAGGGGTCGGTGGTAGGTAGTGATGGCGGAAGACGGTGGTGAAAAATGGTGGCGGGTGGTGGCTAGTGTTGAGTGGTTAAAAAAAAAACTGAAAACTTAAAATGGAAACACATTTTTTGTGTTTTCATTTTTTGGCCAAATTTATAAACTGAGACTATTGATTTATAAATCAAAAATTTTACAAAACAAGTTTTTATTTGAGTTTTTAAAATTTTTGTAAATATAAACTGAAAATTAAAAACGTAAGTGTTATCAAACAGCACCTATACTTTTGAGTTTATTGCAATGTAATACTTTCTTCACTTACCGTTATAATTTTGAAGGAATAAAAACCTCGTGCAAAATAGGACTAAAGTAGAATACAAAACAACTTTTAGAGATCATACTTCAAGGCTACCATAAAGTTTGTTTTGAATTTCATTTTAATTCCTATAGTTTTGTATGCAATTTTTTATTTTTATTAAAAGAGACCAATGGTTTAATTTACCCTTTTAGTGTTGTGCTTCATGTTTCAATTTTTACTTAAATAAAAGAAGGATTACATTGAAACTCAAATTGAAATTTAAAATTTTAATGGTTGTAATTAAAAGATAAAGAACCAAAGTAAAGGAGAGTCAAGAAGAATGATGGATCATACCCAGTACAGTGGAAAATGGTATCTGCATGAACAGAGGATCCATCTTCAAAGGATACTGTCCCATCTTCACAAACATTCACTATCTGTAATGAAGTTCAAAAGCAGTTGGACCATAACCAGTTCAGTGCAAAATGTTTTATGAGGCATGCATGGTAAATGTTTCTTTGGGAAATTTAAAAAAAAAAAAAAAAAAAAAAAAAAAAAACCCTCAAGAATTTGATCATCGTAACAAAATAAGCTTTCAATCTTTAATTTTATCAATTTGAACCTTAATCTTTTGATTCATTTTTAATGTAAACTATTGCTTATTTTTGTTAAGTAAAACTAACAAGAAAATGATATTTTGGCCACTAAACTCAATATAAGATGTACATAAAATGTCTTTAAAAAAAATGTTGTTGAGTTTAATGACTAAAATATCATTTTTAGGTCAATTTGACTTAATGAAAATAGGAAAATAGTTTAAATTAAAAACGAATCAAAAGATAAGGTTTACATTGACAAAATTAAAAATTCAAGATTTATTTTATTACAATGGTTAAAGTTTGAATTTTTTTTTAGTTTTTCCATTTTTTAAAAAGAAACGTTACTATACATTTCCAAAATATACAACCAAAAAAAAAAAAAAAACACACACACACACACACACAAAGAATCCATGATTAGTGAGGTAGCTATAGTGATTGGGTGGCTGGTAGTGGTGGTCGATGAGGGAGGCAAAAAAAGAGAATGAAAACTTGTTTTGAAAATAAGTATTTTTTTTTCTTGATTTTTAATTTTTTTAAATTATTATCATTTTTTTTTTTTTGAATTGAAAACAGTTTCCAAATTTATTTTTGTTTACAATTTTTAATTTAATAATAAAACCCCCATTACCAAACATGGCTTTCATTGGATGTCTAAGAGAGACCTACCTACCTTTGAATGCTGCCATATGTTGTGATGATTGTCAAGCTTTGAGACTTGAAGATGTTGAGGTGATCTTGATGAAAGGTGAACTTCTTTGGCAACCGTTGCAATTTCTCTTGATATATCAAATGCACTTGGTCCATTTCCAATCATAACCAACACCTATTATTATTAGATGGAGATTAAAATATTTAGTAAGTGCTTGTTGATCAATTGAATTCATAGGAACTACCAACTAAGGCCTCGTTTGGAAATATATTGGTAGTAACATTTTAGCTTGTTCCAAAAATATATATATATATACGAAGAAAAGTAGAGAGAGTAATGTGACAACTTATAAGGACTTTTTAATTTTTGGCTAAAATATTTAATCTCCAAATGAGACCTAAGTAGTTCAAGGGTTCCTTCATAAAGGGAAATTCCATTATTAAAAAATAAAAAATTAAAATATATAATATTATATTTTTTAAATATTAGCTTTTTTAAATATAAGCTATAATGAGGTGTGTTTTGTTGTAAGAAAACGGCTTCTATTCAGTTTGGGTTTGAATTAGGCTAAGAAGTTTAAGTATCAAGACTATCATACATAAGCAGTTTATAGCAGATATTAGTCATCACATTATATCATACAATCAATGAGAGATTATCCACCAGTTGTCCTATAAAAAAAATACAAAATCATGAAAAAGTTTATAATTTTAATTATTAATATATATATATATATATATATAAAGTTTACCACTTATATGTATTTAAAAATAATAATAATAATATTGATTTAAATTTCCCCTACAATCAAAAGCATATTAGTCATCACATACCTGATTTTGATATGGTTTTGGATGACGATAGTTATGACTATGCACTTGCTTACCAGGCCATTTCTCGATACCTGCCCAATAATTTAGTTATATATATTATCAAATTAATAATGAGAGATAAATAAATCATCACAAAGGATATCAAACTCTTCCATAGGAGTTGAATCTGATACATCACACTATAAAGTGTGTTACAGAATCACTAAACCAAATGTCTTTATTGTAGTTTAAATAATTTGAATAATTTATTTTGTAAAATTAGATAAATTTGATATAATCATATAATGATTAATTTTTGATTAACTTGATCTTGCATATGGATCATTGTCAAAATATGATACATGTTTGATTGTTGGATAAAGATGAGAGATAAGGTCCGGGTACAACATGTTTTTTAGTTGGATGTTTGTTTACAAAGTATTAAAAGTTTGGATAAATTCGGTCCTACTATGGAAGATTAAATGAAAAAAATGAAGTATTACAAGAAATTGAATGAAGTATTCGGTCCTATATAAATAAATAATTCTGTAGAAATTGAAGTATTACAACTCACATATACATGAAAAGGTTTAGAAATTTAATTATTAATATATATAAATTTTACCATTTATGGAAAATTTATTTTCTACACATACACCGAATAATATTTTCTCCAAAAAAATAATTATATATTTTTATCTCATTCTAGTCAAACATAATATTTCATTACCTTTATTAAATTATTTCATCTATCACCTAATTTCATAATATAATTTATCCCAACAATTCTATTAATAATCTCATTTATAACAATCTCATCTAAAACAACTCTACATTCAACTATCGCTAATAAGTAATGTTATATAAAATAAAAACAATTTGTAAAATATTAAAATAAATATTAAAGAATATTTTGTTCGGTTGACATTTTCCATATGTTCTCAATTTTTTCTGTCCGTTTGTCTTACTATAGTCATTTACTTAAATTCAATTAAATCATGCTTTTAAATTCACCAGTTTTAAATTTTTTACAAATCAAATATCGAGATTTTAACAACGTTAAGTATCTAAAAATTTACTCAAAAAAATACGCAAATTACATCATAGAGATTGATTTCAAATATGAGTCTCACTTCAGTTCACAAAATAATTTTCTGAGTAAATTTCTAAATCAATTTTCTTGTTTACACGTTTTTGTTTTTTTTTTTTTTTTTTGGGAAAATAATTTTGGTAAGAAAATTATCTAACCTGGAAGATTGGCCGCTCGAGGTTGCGTGTTGTGACCATTGCAAACCACTACTGCCTCAAACACCTCTTCCCGATTCGACTCAGTCGTCCTTGACTCAACAACCCACTCGTCATTCCTCAAGTCAACCCTCTCAACTCGGACGACTTCAGTTCCAAACCGAATCAACTCAGTGATTCCGAATTCCCTCGCAAAGTCGTTGAGAAATCTCAACACCTCTTCGTGCCGGGGAAAATTCCTTCGATCTCCATTTTCTCGGATGCCAAACGGGTAATCCCAGAAACCCATGAGCTGTCGAGGGAGATTGGTGCGAAGCGAAAAGTAGAGACTGCTGTGAACGATCTCTCTGTTTGAGTCGAGACCGAGTTGATCAGCCTCGACTTGTGGGTCGTAGACCCATGTTCCACCGAGTTGGTCGGCCTTTTCGAAGATCGTGACTCGATGGTTTTCTCTTTGAAGTTCACGGGCGGCGATGAGCCCCGCCGCACCGGCTCCGATCACCGCCACCTTCAGACACGGTCCCATATTATATATTGTGTATCTCTATGTTTTGTCAAAGAAAGTGACAAGGAATGAGAGTGCTTATTCAAGTAGTTGGGAGTGGGTTGTTTAGCGTGTGATATTTTGGGATAGTTATTTATTAGGAAAATGTTACGTATATCAAATTTTTTATTAAATAAATAATTAAATATCTGAGATTTATAATTTTGTTGTTTTTATATTTATGTGAGGTTTTTGATTATTTGTTTGGTATAAAATTTGGGTCGTATAACATTTTTCTATTTATTATGTTGTATTATAATCTCAATTATTGGTGTACAGGGAAATTTGACAGGAGGCGGATTATTTTTAGTCTATAATTTAAATTGGAGAGTATTGTTTGTATTGTAAGGTCTATTACGTATCTTGTTTCAATTAATTGAATTATTTATTTTGTTGAGTAGCTCGGTTGTTTTGTTCACAAAAAAGAAAAGTTAGAATAATTCGTTGATTTTTGTTTATTTAATTTATCATATTTGTCACTAAAAAAATATATTACAATTGTGTTTTTAAAAATAAATTATTCATGTTTTTTTTTTTTTACAAACGTAATAAATTGAATAAGTTACTATTATCAAATTGATTTAATTTTTTGTATAAATAAAATACGAAGTGCATGACAAAATAAACTGTTCGAATTATCGATAGGGGAACAAAATCATCCAATATAGATTTGGACTAAAGGGATTCCACCTCCAATTTGATTTATTGTTGTTATGTAGTTAAGAAATAAAACATGACACATTTAATAAATTGTAAAATTTTTATTTGTCAGGATAACTACATAGATGACATTAGCAGTGTTCAACGGATATTTTGATTCGCTCAAATCGATCCGATTCGATCCGCTGCATTTTGAACGGATGCGCGATGACGAGCAGACGATTGCGGATTGATTTTTTCAATCCACCTAGTTTTGGACGGATAGCAGATTCAAGATTTCTTTAGCCGCAACCGAACTGTCAAACCACGAGCACTCCTAGTAATTTGTAAGACTTTGTTTTTTCAACTTGTTCAGATATTCTATTTGTGTTTTCAATTGAAAAGGAGTTCAGATATTCTGTTATGTTTTCAATTTAGAAATCCTTTATCAAATAGCAAGTGTTGATATTTGGTATTTTTGTATAAAAAATATAAGGTTTAATTTTTTCCTTTTAAAAAAAAAATCAAATTAAATAGTTTTTGAATAAAAAAAAAAGTAATGAATTAGTTTTAATAATGCATGATTTTCTTATATGTATTTATTATTGATATTTGATAATTTACTTGATAATCTTTTAATTATGTTGAGTTGGATTGTTACCAAAAAAAAAAAAAAATGTTGACAAATTATTGTATTATGTTCAAAATTTGTAAAAGTTTAAATCGTCAAACCGATTTGTATCTATTCGCCAATCTGTCAATCTGCATCTGCCAATCCAATGGATGGATGTGGATTGCTTTTTTCTAATTCGGCAATCCAATGGACAGATGGCGGATTGAAGATTCCCTAACCACAACTGAACCGTGAGCACCCCTAGATGACACCCTAGGGAACTGGAGGACTAATTAATAATTTTTCAATATTGTGGTTGTTTGGTTTACAAGCTTTAGGGTTGTAAAATTGTCTCGGCTTGGCCTGGTCTACCTGAGTCTGGGCTTCGGCCGGCCTTCCGTTGAGTCACTTGAGCTCTGGCCAAATTTAGGTCGAATCGGCTCACGGGCTAGAAAATTAGGCCCACGCCCACTCAAAATAGAGCCTGGGCTTGGCTTGGGCTGCAGGCTGGGCCTGGGGGGCTTTTTTTTTTTGTTTTTTTGCAAAAAATAATTGATGATAATATATAGATTATTTATGAGGTATAAAAAAAATTATATTATAATATTTTAGTTAAGATTAATGAGATGGTTGGTTATATTTCATGTGGTGGTGGTATTTAGTAATAGTTATGTATGACTTACGTTTTTTTAGTTATAACAAAAAAAAAAAAAAAAAAGTATGAAATTATGTAATTTTCTTCTTTTGTTATGACATTATTTTAGTTATTATGATTCATGAAAATTATTTGGTATGACTCGTGTGGTGTTTAGTTATGACTTTTTTTTTTCTTTTCTTTTTTTTAAAGTTATGACTAAGTATCAAGTTATATCATTTTCTACTATAATTATAACCAATTTTCTTTTTTAATTTATGACATTATTTTAGATATGATTAATGATATATTTGGTTATTATGTTATGTTTTGTATTTATGACTCAAAAAATATAAAATTATACTATTTTCTTATTTAGTTATAAGGTGCTTATAGAGTCTTTCCTGAAAGAAATTGAAATGAAATGAATAATGTTATATATATTAAACTGAAACAAAATATTCCAATTATTAAATTAAATAGATAACATTCAATGAATAATTTTTATATTAAAATGCTGGAGAGGTAAAATGTTGGGCCAAATCCAAAAGCAATTAGACAGAGCAGGCCAAAGGAAATAACAGACCCAAATAAGTTTCTAAGGAGCTCATTAGAGACAGTTGGCAGAACAAAGGCACATTGTTGAGCTCATGAGGAGTAAGGAAAATGTGAGATTTCCTTCTAGAAGGAGATCAACAGAATGTTAGAGGATTGTTGGATTCATTTTCATCCAACAGTGGAGACATCAAGCGACAAATACAAAGACATAGGTCAGGCATACTAAGTGACATAACCATCCGATCAGCTTGATTAGATGAACATAGCACTTGACAAGTTGGCTACTGGCATCTAACACAATCTAAGCTGTCCAAGAGAGGTCAATCCAACAATCAAAGGCAAAGACAACATAGACACTAGCTCGACCAGACCTAGAAGTGGGCAGAACCCTCGGATCGACCATTGATCCAACAAATGGGACTCAAGTTAGGAAAACTATAAAAGGTGAAGTAGGTAAAACAAAGTAGGGGGATGTAATCTAGAAACCCTCTTTTAAATACAATACTCTTATGGCCGGATGACATTTTGACTTGATTGTCGGAGGTTCTTCCGGATCATCCAAGGTCGGGGATAATCACTAATGATTTAGTTTCTCTTTGCAAAATAAAAGAAGGGACACTCATCTCGCTTTTCCTGTGGGAATAAATCTACCTTCCACAAAAATGAAATAAAATAGGGTAAATTATACTTACCTGTAGACGTCCCCGAACGTATCCCGGGGGAAGAGAGTGCGAGTCCCCCCCGTTCTGGTTCGATATTGGGTCACTACAGTTCGAAGGACTCAAATGTCACGGTTCTTAATCTTGAACCGAAGAGTCCAAATCTGGCAAATCGTTTTGAAAACGAATTTTTTTGAAAGAAGTGCCAAACATGGACTGCTTCGCCAGATACAGAGTCGCCACCTAAATATTTTAAAATGGAAAATTTAGAAAACCCTGACTCGGTGCCAAAAGGCCACGTGTCCGTCATCACCAAAGTTGCCTCGGCTCGGGAACTTGGGTACGATTGGGGAAGGTCACTTCGTGAGCACCCCCGCTCGCCCGATCAAAGACCGGCCTCTACTAACCATGATATCTGTTTTTGAAAACATTGTGAGTTCTTATTCCGATTATTAGCCTAGGTTACTATGTGATGCGCACAGCATACAAGTATAGACTGGGTCGGCTGAATTGGAACAAAACACTTCATGTTTGTTTGTTTGAAAATGGTTTGATGGTGCTACTCGCGAGTAGGCTAAGACGTGGATTTGCCACCCTCAGGTGGGCTTAGAAAACATGATTTTGCCACTATCTAGTGGGCTTAAAACAAACATTTGATGAATTGTCCCAATTCAAATAACTCAACCTCCACCCACAGGCATTCAAGGCAGTTATATCACATAAGCACATAGCCTCATAGTAAGCATGCTATTCATGGCAACACTCACACTCATGCAAGGATGCTAAAGCATAAAACTCACCGAGTACTCCAAGCCAAAACGCAACCCTGTGAGAAATCATGCATGATCCTAAATATACAGAAATGCCTAATGCAACACATGCAAAAATGCAACTATAGCAGGCTCGGCTATTCTAAACATGGCATATGAAATGCAACAACTAACATGTATTCAATTTGGAATTGAAATACAAATGCAGTTTGTATGATGTCAGGAGCAGTCTGTGCAAAATAGATGAATGATGCAAACATGCTGTCATACTGTATGCTAATTGAAATATGTCCTATATCTAACCATCATAAGCGGGTAAATAAAAGGGAGAAAGAAATGGGGGTTGGAAGACATACATCACACTCACCTACACTTATTACAATTATGCCCTCGCGCAGAGGGTCCGAATAAATAATAATACAGTTCGAAATAAATATACAGATTCTTAATTAATTAACAGATTAATTAAGAAAAACTGTAAACTAGCATGCAAGCCAGGGGACTGCCTTGACTCCGCTCCGGATAATGAGATGATGCATGTTTGGGCTGCTTTGCGCGGAAATCCACGGCGATGCCTCGATTAGCCTCTGTTTGCGATATTTCTCGAAATGCGTGCCAGACTCCGGAAGGTTGCTGATTCTTCATTTTGCTGCAACAGAGAGCAGGAAAGGGGCATAGCAATGTATTTCATAAATATATGCATACCTCGATCCTCGTGCCACCAATCACGCATCTCGATGCATGATGGCCGAGGAGTCAGATTGTACAACTCAATATAGGATGAATGCAGATGAATGTTACAACAAAACCTAACTCCATCATGGATAATCCGGAGTGTCGGTGACTTGGAAATTGAGACCCGTTCCGTCACTCGGAGTACGGAACATGCCTCGTTTCCCGTGCCCGGACTAACTCCTATCCCGAACACGATGCAATATGCATGATATGCATGAAATGCAACTAATATGCGATCCCAACATACACAATGCTATGAAAATGAGATGCCTCAAAATGCGTGCACACGGGCACGCAAACCGAGGCGATGATCCTAAGGCATGAAACGGCCTGAAATATGATATACAATGAGACTAAAGTGAGATGTCTCGAAATGCGTGCCCACGGGCATGCAAACCGAGAAAACGACATATGGAATGCAACAAGACTAAAATGAGATATGCGATGCAATATGGGCTTACACCAACATGAGAGAGCCTCAGCCACACTCACACAGGAGGCCAATGGGTGAGAATGAGATGCCTCGAAATGCATACCCACAGGCACGCAAACCGAGGCAATGGCATACGCAATGCAAATGACATGGAAAATGCAAATTGGGCTTACACTAACATGAGAGAGCCTCAGCCACACTCACATAAGAGGCCGTCGGATAAAAATGAAGTGCCTCGAAATGCGTGCACACGGGCACGCAAACCGAGGCAATGGCATACGCAATGCAAATGACATGGAAAATGCAAATTTCAGCAGCCAAAATGATGCACAGACAGCCCCCGAATTATAGCAAAGTTACACCCGATGCCCGAAATGCAATGTTATGCACCCGAAATGGCCTACAGCTATGCCAATCATGCACAATATGGACATGACATGTAAAGACAGATGCTAGGAAGCCCCTAAACTAGCATTTTTTCAGTACAAAGAATGTCCAAACAACAATCACAAGTATGGCAAAAATAGCATGCAAAAATGGGGGAAAAGAGGTGAATAATGAAGCCAATGATATATACAATGCTCAAACTAAAAAAAAACAGTTCTAAAACATTAAAGAGGGACCAAAAATATGCACATTTTCAGTAGATGACATCCCCCAATTCAGTATGTAGATATGCTCAACATAGCATGCAAAATAAAGCCAATAAAGGCTATAACATGAGATACCAAAAGGATGCATCAAACAGTCTTGGAACCTTAACAAAATATGAAGAGTGGGCCAAAATAAGACTCTTTCCTAGCCTGATGAAGGCTCAAAACAGAAGCTAAACAAGCCCAACAAAGCATGCAATTTTACGGTAAATTGAAGGAATTGTGAAACAAGTATAAGATAGAGTTACCAAACATGGTTGAGCCCTTCTTCAATGTTGAATAGGGGCTCAAAATAGGCCCAATCACAGTATATTTCATGCTCGAAAACAGATCACTCATGAGCCAAAAATAGCATGCAAAAGTAAGAGTAGAACATGAATTCAAAGCAAGTGGCATGCAGAGCATGAAAACAAGGTTGAGCCCTTCTTCAATGTTGAATAGGGGCTCAAAATAAGCACAATATCAGTTCATGAGATGCTCCAAATCAGATCACAAATAGGCCAAATAAATCATGCAATTTTACGGTAAATTGGAAGAATTATGAATCAAGTGCATGATAGAGAGGCCAAACATGGTTGAGCCCTTCTTCAATGTTGAAGAGGGACTCAAAATAGGCCCACTCACAGTTTATATCAGGCTCAAAATCAGATCATTCATAGGCTAAAGAATTCATGCAGAATATTGGCATAAAGAGTGATATTGAAAGAGGTGCATGATAGAGATGCCAAACAAGGTTGAGCCCTTCTACAATGTTGTATAGGGGATGAAAATAAGCCTAAAATCAGTAGGGGTCGGAGCCCAAAACAGTGAGAAAATAGGGTAGAAAATTGAAGCAAAAATAAGCTAGAAAAAGGGAATTTGAGACTTACCCTTGAAGATCAAGCTTTTGTTGCTTCTTGGCTTTAATTTGCTGGTTCTTAGCCTTTGAAAAAAGCTTCCCTTGCTGCTGGAATGGAGGTGGTGATGGTGAGGCTTGGTGTTGATGAACAAATGAGCTAGAGACTTGAAGGTTTTCAAGGTTTTGGGGATGAAAATGGAGGCAAAGGGAGATAGGCTCTTGAGGGAAAATTTTGTAACCCTAACAAAGAAGAGGGTCAGCCACTTAAATGGGCAAGAAAGGGGTGTAAAAGGGGAGGGAAATGCACCAAAGCTTTCCCTCCCAAAATATCCCCCGAAGGGCAAAGATATTTGGAGAAAAAGGCACACAGCTGTAAAGTGCTCAAAAGGAGAAAGCAGGCTGGCTAGCTACTTTTCTTAAAGATGGCCGGCCGGCCACCCCACTGGTCGGCCAGCCACTCCCCATGGCCGGCTGGCCAGGGTCAAAAATGGCAAAGAACAATTATTGGTCGGCCACCAAATTTTGGTGTCCTTCCAGGTGTGTAGAACAAGACCCCATGGTTGGAATTTGGCAACTCTGAAACAGGAGACACAACATTCAACTTGAAAGAGAGGCTCAAAAATAAAAATCAGAATTACTGGCCGACCACCATTTTTTAGGGTCCTCCCATGTGCCCTCATCACAAACATGTAGTTTTGGTTGGAAGAAAATGGCCCTAGGGTGTTCAACATTAGCCCGGAAGTGAGAAAAACGGGCGCCGGAGGAGCATAACTGGTTATTTGAGATAATTGCTGGCCTCCCACCCTCCAAAGGATCTTTCTCGGTGCTAAAAGCAGGTACCGCCAAAATTGAACAAAACCGATGCAAAATGAATGCTCGTGGCCCAAATCACGCATGATTGGTCTGAAAAAGAGGTCAGAAGCACCGAAAGTGGTGTTCGCCACGGCACGCACACGAGGCCCCAAAGGTCCCTTGAAAGGGAGTAAATGAGATGCATGCCAAAAACCGAGAAATCGGAGATGGTTAGGCGATCCCCAACCGAGGCACACGGCCCGACGGCTCAAAATCGGGAACCGGGTCGAATGGACAAAATGGCCTCTGACCAAGAAAAGTAGCCCTGACCACCGAGAGATAGTCTCAGACTACTCCCTCCCTCGGGAAAGAAAACAGAGAAAACCGAGTCTGGTTCGCAAACCGAGGCAAGGCATGTAAGAGAGTTCTAAGTCCGGGAGGCGCCTGGCGCGACTCTGAGACTTCGAACGAGCACAATATGCAACATCACCGAAGCGCCAATCGGTGACGCTCGAAGTCTTAAGGTCGGTCAAAATGGGGTGTCTCTGATTGCCCCTCTTTGACAGAACTCGGAAGTCAAGAAGTGACGGGAGTGAATGTCAAAGCCCAGAGACGACCCATTTTTGACAAGGCCGAAGACTTAGACAATCATACAAGATGAACAGAGATGTGTGCCCGCAGGCGTGCCCGCAGGCAAAGGGGGCAAAATGCAAAATGATAGGCACGGAGCCAGGTGATCATGCAAGTGCAGCAAGCTGTAATGAAGCAAGTATTGACAAATAGATGCAACAGTTTTAAGCAAGAATGCAAAGCAACAACTACATTTCATGCAGTTAGGAATGCGGAGAATCATTCAATTCTCGTCGCGCCTCACACGGAGAAGATACGATACCTGCGCGATTAAATGCAGTCTTTCGCACCTCAAATGAACCGTACATACAATATCGTGCCTGCAAAAATAGAGAAATTCAACAAGAACAATATGCTAACAACATATATTCAATGTGATTCCTGTCATTCCAAAAGTCTGACATACGCAGTGTCGGCAAGTGAATGCATCGCAATGCGAGAAAGGGACGCGCGTGACAACGCACACTCAAGTATAGAGCCATGGTACATCAAGAAAACATGCATGACAATGTAAAATACTTATGAGAATGCAAGTTACATGCGAAACAATGCAAAACGAGCATAAATCAAGGCGCCCGTTTGTTGCGAAACAACAAGCTGGAAAACGCGCATTTCGGTGAAGGCAACTTGATCGCGGCCTCTAATTCACCTCCCGGAGAGGTTACAACATGTTCAAAAAGGATACACCTTGATTTTGATGAGTAATGATGAGACACATGTCAGAAATTGCAACTGAATTTTCGGCGGAGCAATTCGGCGCCAGAAAGTGCACTTTTCTTGATCTTTTTCGGGTCCCGGGAACTCCGATCTTCCTCAAAATTTGCAGAGAGGTAGGTGTAGACACCCCATTTCTGACCGTCCTCAAGGCTTGGACGTCACCACTCGAACATTCGGTGATTATCCATGTTCGTGTTCGTTTGGAGTTCCCGGAGTTCTCGGCTATGCGCCTTGCCTCAGGACCTCCGAACTTGACCGTTTTGTGTCTGGTTTTGGACCAAACACTTGTGCTTTGCCTTTGAGGGGCAGGGAATGCCTTCTGAGGCATCCCCACATACCACCGGCTGTAGCTAGAGGCCACCGGCTGGTTGGTGTTGCCATCGGCACTATATTGTGCCGGTCGACACTATTTTGTGCCGGTCGGCACTCTTTATGGCATAATGACCATTTTGCCCTGCCGACTGCTTTACAGCTGCTTTATGAGATATTTTTAGACAGCTGTTTAGCTCTTGTTTCCCCTCCATACACGTGTATGAAGGGATGAGCCCTTGGATGACTTAGTTTGTAAGTCTTTGTTGCCTATAAAGAGAAGGCTCTTCTCTTGGCTCAAGGGTTAGCAAATTTAGAGAGTTAGAGAGAAAAAGAGAGAGAGAAGCTCTGGTTTTTCTAGGGTTTGAGTTGCATACACCTTCTATCTCTATCCTTCTCTTGTGTGTCTAGGTGTTTTGTGCCTTACTATTGCACACAAACACCTAGTGTTTCACCTTCTCCTTGCAACTGAGGTTCTAAGGGCTGGTTTTTGAAGTTTTGACAGATTTTGAGCCTAAGGAAGCATCAACTACATCTTTGTCAAAGAGGTCAACAAGGGTGAGACACTAACTCTCTTTTTACCCCATTTTTGTACCTTATTTTTACCTAGTTTAGAACTGTTTTTGTGCTTAGTATATAACACATAAAAGTTCTTTTTTTTAAGCCTCTTTATTGTTCATTAAGAGTGTTTTGTGGTTTGAGCAAGTTTGACCACCCTTAGGCTTTGAAAAGGCCACTTTTTGTGCTATTTTGTGGGAGATCCGAGACTGTGGTGTTAGGATCTCTTCACCACTGAAATCTTGAGGGATTTCAGTGGTGAAGAGCATGCTTTAGAGTCTCAAGAAGGAGAGGGCCACCCCCTCTCCTTGATGTCCTTGAAAAGGGCAAGTTTTGCTTCCTTATGGAGCTTCATGCTTGAGTGTGTGTCGAGCATGTTTGACTTGTTTTCCATGCTTATATTGCCATGTTATAACACGATTTCAAGTTGGTTTTAGCACTCCTTGCATGTTTTGCATGGTTGCTTTGTAATGCCTTGTATCGCCTTAACTTGCTCTAGGTTTGTATGCCTTCATTTCTAGCATGTTTTAGGCCTAGATCCATGAAGCTTGTATGCTCATTTTGCCATGATCTAGCTCTATCCATAGCCATTTGGGTCGATCTCATCATGCATTACATAGCTCCCTTGCATTTGGCTTGTTAGCCTTAAGAGCATGAATATGTGGCATGTCTTGCTTGCATTGTTTTTGGTGGTTTGGAACCCCCTAGCATGCTATTTCAGACCTTATGATGTGCTTATATGCTTGCCTTAGTGGCTTCTTTAATGCTTTAAAGGCATGTGTTAAATGCTCCATGTTTTGGTCATGATTGTGTGCCTTTGTGCTTGAGTCTCTTAGATGCCATCTAGGTGCTCCTTAGGCTTTGTTTAAGTCTGCTTGCGACCTGTTTTGAGTCCCCTTGGCCTTGTGAGGCTTGGTGGACTTGACCTTAGTATAAGCCTCCATGGCTTGCTTCAAGTACTTGGACCTATTGTTGCATACTTGGCTTGCTTTGTTGCATGATTTGGCATCATGTTTTGTGCGATTTTGAGCTTTATATGCATGTCAATTGTCCATGCTCAACTCATTTCAAGTGTGCTTGAATGTTGTTTGTTTTGCTTAAGTGTTGGCACCTTAACATGTGTGTGTGTGCATATGTGTTTGGCCCCCGTAACTTAGCATTTGGCCACTTATTTTGGGCCCTTTTGGAGCTGCCTAGATCATGCCTAAGCCCATCCTCCATGTGGTTTGCATGCTTGCCTTGTGTGCTTACTTAGGTTTGCATTGTATTGCCATATTGCATGCTAGTTGCCATGTCTAGGAGTGCATCACATTGGCATGCATGTTAGGCCTCTTGACCAAGTCATGATAGAGGTTTAACACCCTTGTTTGCTTGTTTGCATTGCATGCATTTGAAATCAAAGTTGCATTCTTGATCCTTGGGCCATCATGCATGGAAATGCGCGATTGGTGGTTCGGGAATCGAGGCACATGCCCCTTTGAGTCAATAACATGATAAGGGGTGTGTATAGTGCATAAATACCTTGAATCACATTGCCATGCATGTTGTTGTCCTCTGCTGCTGTGGGTTGCAGGTTCTGCAGGTGTTAAGTGCCGGCCCGCACTATTTAGTGCCGACCGGCAGTCAATTGCCAGTCGATAACTCCATCTAGTGCCGGTGGCCTCCTTCTTCAGCCGGTGGTGCTCTACCCCAGCCGGTGGTACTCCCCAGTGCCCTAAGAGGCACTCCTGGGACTTTGGCAATTTTCAGAGGAGGATAGCAGGGGAAACAGAGGCAATCCGTGCATGGCAGTGCGATTCCGAGCGAGTCCCGGGCGCGCGACGCATTTGAGCCCTCTCCCCGAGGCATTTATTGTTTAATTAGATTAATTATTTAATTAATTAATTTAGTTAATTTGTAATAATTAATTAGCTTGCGTAGTTAATTAGTTATTCAGTTTTGTATATTCTTTCGGTCCCTCTGAGCGAGGGCAAATTTGTAATAAATGTGTGTGAGTGGGTGTATGTCTTCCAATCCCCATTTCTTTCTATCCCTTTTATTTACCCGCTTTCGATGGTAGATTAGGGCATACTTATTTTAGCATACCTTATGCAATGCATGCGTGCATCCATGCATTTGTTTACATGCATCGGGCTCGGTACATCACGCTAACTGCATTGTATTCCAATTTCCAAATTGAATACGTGCTATTTGTAGCATTCCATATGCCATGCTTAGGACAGTCGAGCCTGTTTAGATTACACCATTGTTTGTGTTGCATTAGCCACTTAACATGAACTAGGATCATGCATATGATTACTAACTAGTTTCTGTTTTGGCTTGGAGTACTAGGTAAGCTTTTACGCTTTAACATATCGCATGCGTGTGAATGTTTGCCATGACAGTATGATTGCCATGCGGCTAAATGCTTATGTGTTATAAACTGTTTGAATGCCTGTGGGTGGAGGTTGGATTGTTTGAGTTGGAATAACTCGTTGAAATCCGTATTTTAGCCTACTTGCAAGTAGCAATTTCAAACTGTTTTCAAAATGAACGGATATGCAATGTTTATTTCCAAATTAGGCAATCTAGTCTATACTTGTTTGCTGCGCGCATAACATAGTAATTCTAGGTTAATAATTGGAATAAGAGCACATGATGTTTTCAAAAACGGATATCACGGTTAGTAGAGGCCGGTCTTCGGACCGGGCGAAAGGGGGTGCTCATAGCTGACCTTCCCCGATCGTATCCAAGCTCCCGAGCCAAGACCACTTTGGTGATGACGGACATGTGGCCTTCGGCACCGAGTCAGGGTTTCCTAAATTTCCCATTTTAAAAATATTTAGGTGGCGACTCTGTAATCTGGCAAAGCAGTCCATGTTTGGCACTTCTTTTCAAAAATCAGTTTCTCAAAACGATTTGCCGGATTTGGACTCTTTGGTTCAAGATTAAGAACCGTGACACAAATCGAGTCCGAACTGTAACGAGGTCCCCCGCGGGCATGTTACAGTTTCTGGCGACTCTGCTAGGGAGTTAGAGAGCTTGACTTGAATTCGTGATATCCTGTTTTGACTACACTTATGTGTTTCTTTGCATTGCATGTGCATTGGTGCGCCTAGGACACCGTGTTGGCCATTTGCTATTCCTGAGCGGTTTGCCGGAGGCTTGTCTTGTCAAGGCATGACCATAAGGCTGACCGGTCATGGCTCTGCCAAGATAGAACACAAACCCCGGTTTTACCGGGGCACCCTTTTTGACCATTTGACCTAGTGCATATCGAAATCCGTAGTGACCATTCCAAACTAGGACAGGTTGCTCACCCGATTTTAGGTTGTTTGAAACCGCTGCGTGCGTAGTGAAACCCTAACTGCCGACAAAATAGGACAGGGAAACCCTACCCCAACATAGGGGTGTATTGGCTCTCTTTTACATGCTATGTGCTTTTAGAGTGTATCTCTACAGGGAATGCGCATATCAGTTTGCAAGTTTTGGTATCCGGCCCGAGGGCACCGGTAACAGTATTTTGGGGAATCAGTTATCTGCGGGTATCAGATTCAGATTCGGGGCAGTGACTTCGGGGAACAGTGTTCAGTAGTAGAGTGCAGTTGTTCGACTACACCCGTGTTTGATCTGTTTGAAATCTTGCTTGTTTTCCGTTTGATTCGAGATTGATGAGTTGATCCAGAACAGTTAGTGTCTTCTCCTTGCTGAGGCAGGACTGAACATGACGCAGAACTCAGAAGAGATTGTGGTCATGACGGCCGCGTTGAGTCAGGAAACCACCCCACAGAATGATGCTACTGTTGATATGTCGCACCCGCCTAGGTCGCCTGCCGCACATCCAATCTAGACTCCTCAGTTGTATCAGGCTCGCGAGCCTACTACATTCGAACTAATGGGGATGATAGGCGATCTCCAAAGATCTGTGGCGGATCTTGCATATGGAATGTCTGTTTCACCACCAGCTGCACCATATGCCGGAGGCTTTATGCCCCAAGAGCCCCCACTACTGGGACGAATTGTAATTGAACTCAGCCAACCGGAGATGGCCTCCAGCTATGGCAATGACGCAGCAAACCAAGTTCTAGACCAGGCTGAGGCCAGAGACAAAGGTAAAATGAAGGCAGATGCCGACCCTATCGAACAACTGCTGTGGGCAGTAGAGGCTTTGAAAGCCGGGGGAATGAACAAGCAACAGATATCCGCAGTTATGTCAAAAGCTGTGGAGGATGCTTTCCCTACTCACCGAGGCGATTCGATCAATCAGAGAATCGGGATAGGCCCCGTCATGCCAGGACTGTTCTTTCCGTTCCCAACCTTGCATCCGGAAAGGACCAGAAACCCAAGGCCGCACCCGCCGACCCGTTTGCTAGTGCATCCAGCAAGAGTGCTCAGACTCCAAAGTACCTGCCCCGAGGGCGCAGGGTCTTTCATGCTCTTTATATGCCATTGTCCAAGGCATTGCAGATCCTTGCTGAAAGGGGACACCTTAAGCCCCTGGAGCCTCGGCCGCTTCCGAAGAATCTCCCGGCCACACATGACGCTACTTCTGTCTTGTCGTACCATCGTGACCGCCATGCCACTGACAATTGTTTTTGCCTTCGGCACGAGGTGCAAGATTTGATTGATAACGAGGTTATCCTCCCGCCTACCTCAGCAAAGTCTGTCACCACTCAATTGTTAGATTTTGAGGATACAGATACCGCGAGTATGTAAGCAGGAGGTGAACCGCCTGCGGGCAGTGTCTGGTACATTTTTGGGTATGGCGTTTGGCGCGCGTTTTTGAGCACCTGCCAATGCTAATTTTGTAAATCCTGACTTTGGTGTCGAGTCAGTCTTTTGTTTTGTTTTTGAGTCTGTCTCTCTGTATTGAGTCAGTCTTTTTGTTTACAAGGTCTGTCTTGTTGTAACGAGTCAGTCCCTCTTGTATAGTATACCAGGTGATTTCGGGGTTGTTGCCTCAAACACCGTTTTGTCTTTCAATTAGTTGTTTTTGCTTTTTGAGTTTGTTTCTGCTGAGGAGCCAGTTATGCCAACAAATCTGAATGAAACAGCTGCGGCTATCATGGGCCGAATTTGTTGCTATTCGAGCCAGCCGTGCCAGAGAATTTGGATGGAACGACAGTGCATTTCGCCTACACTCTTGTGTCCTAAACATCGTCACAATGACCTAAGCTTTTCTGAAAAACCTTTTTCAAACACTGCGGTGATAAAAACGAAGAGGAAGTAATTCCTCGGGTTTTGTAAAATTTTGATCAGTTTGAGAGAAAGAGAGGCATGTTAAGCTTTTAATGAATGAAATCATGCTTGTCGGCGTGAGTACTGAGAAGGACCCTGGCCTGATCCAGACTGGTTCCACACTATTTTCAACACGAGCGATTTGTCGCTTTCTTAAAAACTTTCAAAAACGAAATATTTTGCGCAAGTCTCGCAAAGACCTGTGTGGAACCGCTCTTGAGATTGTGCAGCCCAGGATCGCTCCCAGTCTCAAGTTTCAATTCATCTGTTGCAAACCGGATCCGTTCGAAATGATCAGTACCATGAAACGCCTGTGTGGCCCAATTTGAAGCAGCCCTCGAGCAAGAGGCATCAACATCAGATCAAGAAGATCAGATCCCACCAAGCAAAGCTCAAGAAGCAACCGTGATGGACTTTTCCTGCAAATCAATACAACAGCCGCTCTCTTGGATACGGAGAGGCTTCAATCTCAAAACCATTTGGCAAGGACTTGCTACACTTTTACCCTTTGAGAGGCTCGCTGGACCGAAAACTCGGAAGGGCGGCCCAGGCAAAAGTTAGAGCAAAATACAAAAGAAAGCAAAAGAAAAAGAAAAATACAAAAGAAAGCAAAAGAAAAAGAAAAATACAAAAGAAGCAAAAAAAGAAAATAAAAGAAAAATGCAAAAGAAAAAAAGAGAAGAAAAAAGCATAGCTCACAAGGTCGAAAACCAGCATTGGGCACATTGGCAAAAGTTAGAGCCTGAACAGTGAAGGTTAAAATACCCGAGTGTACCTTAACCGGAACTACGTAAGGCTTGATTCCCATGTTTGGGATACGTAGGCAACTTCATCAAGTCCATTTCAACGCTTCCATAGCGTCTCAGTCCATGTCATGGTTATTGATTACTTTTGCCTTCTCCAAGTCCAAGATCTCAATTACAGCAACCTGGAACTACGTGTCCAACTTCCTCTTGAAATTCAACCACCAACACCTTCCAGGTGACTGTGCCCATATATTGATGCAAACCGTCTTCGACTCCTCCGCATCCGAGGGTCCGATCGTCATCAACAAGGATTGACTTACGAAAATGCCGCGGCGTCATCCAAACAAGGGGCAACTTTCCGTTGCCGTCCATTGCCATGAGGTGCCCCGAGTCACCATTCAAACCAGGGGCAACTTTCCGTTGCCTTATCTCCCTTTTAAGCAAGGGGCAATTTTCCATTGCCCCCGATCCGAGGTTGCGCATCTCGAGGGTAAGTTCTATGCTCGTCGAGCATCCACTGTTTGCAAAAATAGTTTTTGAAAATTTTTACTAAAGTTGATTATTTTCTCGAAAACTATTTCATTTTTGGACCATGTTTGGACCCAAAAAGGAGAATTTTCAGTGCTCATAGCCTGATTCGCATGATTTTCAAATCAAAAATTGAATAAGCGTGTTAATCCAACTCTCACCTTTGATCAAAACTGTTTTAGAAAAAGAGACAAAAATGGTCAAAATGACGAACTAAGGGCACGATTGAGTCAAGTCTTCTGTCTTCCCCCCCGTTAATATGCTTGCCAGCAAGGCACCCTATCCACCAGAAGGAATAGCCGTGAGCTAGCTGTATCGGGCGTGAACCGACAACCTCTCGTTTACTCGTCAATCACCCTGGGGAGGGATGGAAAATGAGAGAACAAAGAATAGAGAGATGTAAGTTGAGAGAAAAATGAAGAAAAAGGCCTTGAGGGAAAAACCGAGCCCGAGGGCCGAGCGATGTGAGTATCACAAATCAGAAAGGGTGGGAATAATACCCGGAGGAACTGGCTCTTCGAGATCTGAGGTCTTTTTGTAAACATGCCCGCGTGTCGTGTCTTTTGATTTGTCAATCTCAATTTGGGCTTTGAGTCTTTTCTGAGTGTGTCTCGTTGCGTTGGGTCGTGCGCCTTCTGTTTCTTTGTTTGAGTCTGTCTCGCCGTGTTCTGTGGTAGGCTCGATACCCCGGTTGAAAACCCATCCTCTTCCAAAAAACAATTGCTTGTGCTCGGAATGCCGTGCCATTCTCTATATCCGTGTAAAGCAAGAGAAGGAAAGGGAAAAATTGGGACATCCGAGTGTGTTTCAACTGCAACCGTGTCAGCTTTGTGATCCGTCTTGTCAGATTGGGGCTATTTGTTCAGGGTTTGCTATGTGCAGAATGAACCAAATGCTGTGTTATGGGCTAAATGCAGATCAATCCCCAGCAGATTAGTCCCCAGCAGAGTATGGGCTGTGTGTTCGGATTGAGCAGTGGTTTGTATGAACTGTTTTGCTGTTTAGTTGGTTGGCTATCTGATTATTACAGTGCGAGTGCTCAGTTTTCAAACAATAGATCAATATCATTTACATTTGAGGTGTAATATGATGCAATGCAGTGCAAAGTATGAAATATGCAGATATAGACAAATGTAACACTTTTTCAGACAAAAAGTTTGTTCCATTTCATATCATCTTTTCAAGTACAAAGTTTGAGAAAAACAAAAATCTGCCTGCGGCAGTACATAGTACCCTATTTACCAAAAAGAGAAAAGTACAAGAAAAGAAAATGAAAGAAAAACAGCAGAAGTCTGTAATCGTCGTCAATGGCCTCGCGCCGGGGGATCCGTCCTCGCCCTCTTCCTGGGCAGAAGCACAGGAGCATCGTCAGAAGTGTCGTTGTCGGAGCCCGAGCCCGAGCTGCCCCCGGTCTCCTCCTCAGAGGCCTCCGCCTCTGACTCACCATCCTCGAATCGAGCTCGGAGCTCCCCACATGGCCATGCCCCCCTCTGGTGCGGGGAAATATCCTGCCATCCCGAGTAGAAATGGGAGGTCCAGATGGAGCGCCGCCACCTACGGGAGGAATCGGGAAGGGAGGCTGAAAAGTGCAAAAGGCAAATGCATCAGTACACGTGAAGCAGTTGAAACAGTGCAGAATGCAGTGTATGAGTACAGTGTGTGAATGCCGTGAGCAGTCTAACAGTGCAGAATGCAGTGTATGAGTACAGTGTGTGAATGCGTGGCGCCTAAATAGCAGAATCGCAATCTGATGAATACAGAGTATTGAATGTCCGAGCAATCTATCGCACGGTATAAGTACAGTGTGTGAATGCCGTGAGCAGTCTATCAGTGCAGAATGCAGTGTATGAGTACAGTGTGTGAGTGCTGTGAACAGTTTATCAGATGTTGTGTTATGCATCAGATTATGCGAAGCAGTTTGTATATAGTTTGGAACTATGTCAGAGAAAACATACCGGAAGGCCGTAGAAGGCTAGGAACTCGAAGGTCCGCTGCAACATCCCCGCCATGGAGGCATTCAGCTCACCGATTGCCGTGTACTCAGAGGAAGCTTTGCAAAAGTATTAGATACATCAATATTCGAGGAATATCAAATGAATCAAATCGAATGATCAGACAAATGCAAGAATACATACCAGAGGCAAGTCAGAATACCACCAACTCATGACCAAATGGGAGGAGCAAAAGGGATCTGGTAGGTCTCCCCACTCGCCTCAGACGTCGGTAAGAGGCAGAGCGGGCCAGCCCCTCGTCCTCTCAGACTCCCTCCCGCCACGAGCTCGAGCTCTCAGGACGATCCTCGCCTCCCACCTTCGCCTGCCGCTGGCCGCGCAGTCTCTGGCTCGGCTCGGCGACCACCGCCAGAGGTCGCATGATAAAGGTCCGGACGTACTGAGTAGTCGCCTCGCCTCGGCCGGCGCCTCCCAGCCGATGGTGTAGTCCGCCATCTGCTCAGCGGTGAAACGCTCGGTGTCCCTCATATGCTCAGGAGGGTGCTCCGGGACTATCTGCTCAGGTAACCTTGAGGTCTGACGTAAGAAGCGCTCACCCAAGTACCAAGCCCGACAGACCGGGCCCTCTAGCAAAATCCGGTAACGCGAGGTCTTGATCGCGCCGGCAAACCGATCCCGAACTATCGCCGGCAGAGGAGCCCACGGCTGCCAGGTGATCTGAAATTGAAATACAGTTTATTGCCTACTGGTATTGCAAATATACAGTGGAAAAGTGAAACTTAAATGAACTGCAAGTAAAACATACCTCGGCGGAGGTGATGGTGTCAAAGTAGCGACGGAAGAAGCTGAAAGTCTCCCAAGGCCTCCGGGTGCACCTCTCGTCGTAGCGGCGTGAGAAGGGGACGGCCAGAGGAGTCTCCGTCTCCGGTACTGGCTCTAGCCTGGGAAAGTAGGCATAGACCTACAACTGCAAGACAGATGTCAGAACATTTATCAGAAAAAGCAGAATACAGAGTAAAGCAGAAATAGTAGAGCCGTGTGTTGTGCAGTGTATTGAGCAGAGTGTACAGTGTGAACAGTGTACAGTCAGTGTAAAGCAGGAGTATGTGTGTGCCGTGTGTACAGTATACAGCAAGTGTAAAGCAAACTACAGTGTGTACAGTGTGCAGAGTACAGAAAGTACGAAACAGAAATGAAAAGCAGAGAAGAAGACGTACCTCCCAAGCTCGCCAGTAACCCCCAAGCAACTGTCCGCTGCCGCGGGAAACCGAGCTCATATAGCCGTAGAGAGTGGCCAGAGCCGCGCCACCCCAGTCATAGCGCAAGATGTCCCGGACGTCCACCAGTGCGCTGAGTAGGCAGAGAGGCACGGTGTTCGCCTGGTCGGCGAATAGGGTGGTCCCCAGCAAAAACATCAAAAAGCCGCGCGCATACTGCTCTACGGCCACCTCAGTCATCGGAGCTACGTCAACAAGACGAGGCTGTACCCTGAACTGCACCTCGAACCAAGAATAGTGGACAAAGCCTGGACGTGCAAGAGGCGGAACCACGCCAAGCAAGTGGATCTGAGCGGCAGTCCACTCATCCATGTCGGTGTCGAAGGGGATCGGATCACCCCCTATCCCGATGCCGGTAAGCACCGAGAAGTCGTAGGGAGTCATCGTCATGTCCCCCGCTGCCGATAGATGAAATGAATCGGTGGTGTCCCACCATCTCTCTGCCAGGGCCGCGAGGAGAGGCCTACAGGCAGTAAGTCGGGTCAGGCCCCTGCAGAAAGAACCGAAGCCCGCCTCATCTACGATGTGTCGGACTGCCTCCGGAAGCTCCAGGTACCAATCTCGAGCCAAAACATTCCCATACCCGCGGATGGTATGGGAATCTCCCTGTTTACAAACAAATGGTTGCAAAGCAATATGAAATGAAATGCAGTTCTGAGGAAACATGTTAAAGTCAATACAAATCTAGCATGCGTGCACGTTTTTCAGATTCAAATAGGAACCGGGTACCGGTGTGCTTAACAGTAAACTACAATATGAGATGCATCAGTGTGTTTTTGAGTAAATGCAATGCAAATATGGTGCACGTGTGTACGTTTTTCAGATGCAAGCAAATGTCGGGTTTCAGTGTACCAGTAGGTGGACTACGGCCTGTGATATGTCGGTGCTCCTGTGAAGGTCAGTGTGAATCTAGCATGCGTGCAAGTTTCCAAAATTCAAACGGGTATCGGGTGCTGGTATGTTTCAGTAAATTACCAATAAATGATGTCACAACATATCTATATGATTCAGTGCGAGTCTAGCATGCGTGCGAGTTTTCAGATTCAAACAAGTACCGGACATCGGTGAATTTGCAGTGAAATGCGGTGTGCCATGTTTGGGTGATTCAGACTAAGTGCAGTGTGTGTGTGTGTGTATGTCGGTCCTAAGCAGATATCAGTTGTAAGTTGTCTACAATCAACTACAGTACGGTGCATTAGAGCTAAGCAATTAAAGGTTGTAATTAGCTATGGCAGTTGACAGTTTACAGTTCTACATTGCAGAAAGTAAAGCAGAGAAAAGGGTTACCTCGGAAGCGCCGAAAGATAGGTGCGAGGTCGGCTCGCGCAGCAGAAGCTCCGGGTCCAGAGCCCTGTCAAAACCGCGGAAGTGGCGGAGTCCATCTGGCGGAAGCACGTGAATGGCCGGGCGATAGGTCGCTCGCTCAACGGGAGGAGCTCAACCCCGGGATCCATCTCGTGATCTGGGGGAGTCCCGACACGTGGAACATCATCGGCCATGGTAGTGGTAACGAGAAAATAGCCGGAAAAGGAAAACCGGGTCGGAATATGAAAGGTCAACCGAAAAAGTCAACCCCGAGAGGGCCGGAAATGGCCGGGAAGGTCGAAAGATGAGAATATACGAAAATGTAGAGAAAATCGAGGGGAACAAGTCCCGAAAAGGCGGAAATAGCAAAGGGAACACCGAAATGAGATTTCAATCGGATGGAAATGTCCGAAACACGAAGAAAATCGCGAATCGAACGACGAAATCGACCCTAAAACGCGAGAAATGGCGAAAAAATGAGAGAACAAAGCTCTAGAGAGATAGAGAGAGGGATTTCGGCGGAGGGAAAGTGATTAGAATAGGGTTTCAAGCCCTATTTTAAAAGACCCGGAGTGAATTGCCGAAACTGCCCCCGATCAGCGACTTTTGGCTGGTCGGCACTATTTTGTGCCGGTCGGCACATTATTGTGTCGGTGGAGAAGTTTATGCAGCCGATGGCAGCCGGTAGCCTCCCCACCCAGCCGGTGGTGTTCCCAAGACCCTGTTTAGGCAAATTGAGGGGTTTTGGTCTTCATAGCTCAAGAAAGTGCAAGAAAATGCACCCCCGATGTTCAACCGGCCTCCGTTTTGACTTCGGACTGTGTCTACTGAGAGTGGCACTCAAATTCAAGCGAAGATTGTATCCTTTTGTATGCTTTTGTCATTTACAGAGATTCAAAAGTTGCCCCGTGTGCGTCACGTGCATCCATCACATTGTCCGGCGCATCGTATCGTGCCATCTTGCACGTCCCTTGCAACTTGCACCGTTTTGCATTGTCGTGTGGCATGCGTGCCATACTCTCTCGTTTTGCATCTCATTTTGATCCACGTGAGGTGTACTACCTCACGTGCCTCATTTTGCATTTCATTGCATCTCGAGGTACGTGTGCCTCGTTTTGCATTTCATTTTGCATTTCATTGCATCTCGAGGTACGTGTGCCTCGTTTTGCATTCCATTTTCCATTCGATGAGGTATGCGTGCCTCATTTTGCATTTCATTGCATCTTGAGGTACGTGTGCCTCGTTTTGCATCTCATTTTGCATTTCATTGCATCTCGAGGTACGTGTGCCTCGTTTTGCATTCCATTTTCCATTCGATGAGGTATGCGTGCCTCATTTTGCATTTCATTGCATCTTGAGGTACGTGTGCCTCGTTTTGCATCTCATTTTGCATTTTCATTGCATCTCGAGGTACGTGTGCCTCATTTTGCATTCCATTTTCCATTCGATGAGGTATGCGTGCCTCATTTTGCATTTCATTGCATCTCGAGGTACGTGTGCCTCGTTTTGCATTTCATTTTTGCATTTCATTGCATCTCGAGGTACGTGTGCCTCGTTTTGCATTTCATTTTGCATTTCATTGTATCTTGAGGTACGTGTGCCTCGTTTTGCATTCCATTTTCCATTCGATGAGGTATGCGTGCCTCATTTTGCATTTCATTGCATCTCGAGGTACGTGTGCCTCGTTTTGCATTTCATTTTGCATTTCATTGTATCTCGAGGTACGTGTGCCTCGTTTTGCATTCCATTTTCCATTCAATGAGGTACGCGTGCCTCATTTTGCATCTCATTGCATTTCGAGGTACGTGTGCCTCATTTCGCATTCCATTTCTCATTTTGTATTAGCGTATGCATCCCATGTGCATTACCCCTTTGCCCCACCCGGTCTGGCGAGACCTTAAACACGTACGGTCTAGGAGACCTTAAATCCTTCGAAGGTGCAAAACCTTTGGCGCATGCATTGTCATGTATCATCATCTCAGCAGCCGCGCATTGCCGTGCATTTTGAAACCACGCCCCCGGTCTGGCGAGACCTTAAACACGTACGGTCTAGGAGACCTTAAATCCTTCATGGTCTAGGAGACCTTAAATCCTCGGGAAGTGCAAGACCTTCGGTGTGTTAAGTCGCCCCTCATTGCATTTGGCATGCATTTCATCGCGCCGTTTAGCGCACCCTCATTGCACTTCATTTTCCATCCTTTGAGGCACGTGTACCTCATTGCACTCCATTTTCCATCTTTTGAGACACGCACGTCTCATTCGCCCCATTTGCATCCGCATGTGTGTCTCATTTGCATCGCATGCACTTAAAGTGTTGTGTAACAGTTGCCCCGCCGGGTCTGGCGAGACCTTAAACACGCGCAGTCTAGGGGACCTTAAATCCTCGGGAGGTGCAAGACCTTCGGTGCATTAAGGTGCACCTCATTGCATTTGGCATGCATTCCATCGTGTTGCTTCACGCGCCTCATCATTGCCTCCCGGGTTTGACGAGACCTTAAACACGCACGGTCTAGGAGACCTTAAATCCTTGGAGGGTGCGAAACCTTCACCATATTGGCATCCCGGTCTAGGAGACCTTAAATCCTCTGAAGGTGCAATTCCTTCGGTGTTTGTCGTGCCCGAACGACTTTCGGTGGTCTGGTAAAACCACCCGTCTCTGTTTGCGGTGAGTTCCTAGGAGACCAATGGGGACGGTGAAAACTAGAGTTCGAACGGCTTATGCCTAGAACGCAAAGGTTCGAGATTTCCGAGACTAAAGTCTGGTTTAAATACCCAGGGGGTGTACCCTCGGCTTGAAATCTGTATGGAAGCCCCATAGGTTGAGGCGGCGTGTTTACGCCTCAATTCTGGATACTGAACCAACCTAGTATATCGCCCTGTTGGGAGAGTAGGGAAAGCTACAATCATAGTCGTTGCATCATACTGCATATCATGCATCATTAATACTGCATATGTCATGCATTTCAAAATTCAAAAAATACAAAAAAAACACATGCATTTCATGCATCATTTGTAAATATTGCATATGTCATGCATTTTCAAAAATTCAAAACCGAAAACAAAAAAAAACATGCATATGTCATGCATTTCATTGTAGTATAGTCATGCATTGTTTGTAAATATCCATTTCCATTGCATTTTAGTTGCATGCATCCACTGCATCATCTTCCATCTATGGCTTGCGCCTTTCCTTGTTGAGCTTGGTCTGGTATGTGCCCTTACTTTTCACGTCAAAGCATGGTCCATGTGCATCGCGCCTATTCCTTGATGAACTTGGTTTGAGGTTGCGGCACCTTTTCTGTGTTAGACATGGCTTGTATGTGTGCATGCCTTTCCTAAGCAAGATACGGTTTGGCCCGCGCGCCATAATCGCATATTGCATTGTAGTGTAATTGTTGCATCCGGCATTAGGATCATTATTCTTTCCTCAGCGGGTCGTCACCCCACTTATGTCATTCCACCCAATACTTGTTCTTGTGTCCGTCTACATCACTCATAGTTCAGACATCGTTCTATGGTAGACGGACTTGCTACTTCCATCAATCTACTTGACATATGTGCGGTTTTGGACCGCTCATGATTGGATCATGATTCAATTGCTTTTCAATTGCATTGCATATTATTTGCATTGTTTATATTTTGCTTTGTAGTTTTGCATATCATTTGCATTACATTTAGATTCAATTGCATATCATTGCACTGTTTTGTGCACTTCATTTGCATTGCCATGCATATGGCTAACAATATTGTACCTGTTAAGTTTACTTTCTTTGCAGGCACGATATTGTATGTACGGCTCATTCGAGGCCGGCGCAACCGGACGAGCCGCACAGGTATTGTATCCTCCGTGTGAGACGTTTTGAGAATTGCATAATTCTCTTACATCCTTTCTGCATTGTGGGTAGTTTGGCGTATGCTAGCTTATAACTGTCGCATGTGTGCTTCATTACAGCTTCCTTTGCATGATCATGAGTTATGCTCGGCTTCTTGCATCATCTTGCATTTTGCCCCTGCCTTCGGGCGCATACCTTGTTTTGTCTTGCATGTTTGTCCAAGTCTTCGGCCTTGTCAAAAATGGGTCGTCTCTGGGCTTCGACATTCACTCCCGTCATTGTTATGACTTTCGAGTTCTGTCAAAGAGGGACAACTGTAGACACCCCATTTTTGACCGTCCTCAAGGCTTGGACGTCACCGCTCGAACATTCGGTGATTATCCATGTTCGTGTTCGTTTGGAGTTCCCGGAGTTCTCGGCTATGCGCCTTGCCTCAGGACTTCCGAACTTGACCGTTTTGTGTCTGGTTTTGCACCAAACACTTGTGCTTTGCCTTTGAGGGGCAGGGAATGCCTTCTGAGGCATCCCCACATACCACCGGCTGTGGCTAGAGGCCACCGGCTGGTTGGTGTTGCCATCGGCACTATATTGTGCCGGTCGGCACTCTTTATGGCATAATGACCATTTTGCCCTGCCGACTGCTTTACAGCTGCTTTATGAGATATTTTTAGACAGCTGTTTATCTCTTGTTTCCCCTCCATACACGTGTATGAAGGGATGAGCCCTTGGATGACTTAGTTTGTAAGTCTTTGTTGCCTATAAAGAGAAGGCTCTTCTCTTGGCTCAAGGGTTAGCAAATTTAGAGAGTTAGAGAGAAAAAGAGAGAGAGAAGCTCTGGTTTTTCTAGGGTTTGAGTTGCATACACCTTCTATCTCTATCCTTCTCTTGTGTGTCTAGGTGTTTTGTGCCTTACTATTGCACACAAACACCTAGTGTTTCACCTTCTCCTTGCAACTGAGGTTCTAAGGGCTGGTTTTTGAAGTTTTGACAGATTTTGAGCCTAAGGAAGCATCAACTACATCTTTGTCAAAGAGGTCAACAAGGGTGAGACACTAACTCTCTTTTTACCCCATTTTTGTACCTTATTTTTACCTAGTTTAGAACTGTTTTTGTGCTTAGTATATAACACATAAAAGTTCTGTTTTTTAAGCCTCTTTATTGTTCATTAAGAGTGTTTTGTGGTTTGAGCAAGTTTGACCACCCTTAGGCTTTGAAAAGGCCACTTTTTGTGCTATTTTGTGGGAGATCCGAGACTGTGGTGTTAGGATCTCTTCACCACTGAAATCTTGAGGGATTTCAGTGGTGAAGAGCATGCCTTAGAGTCTCAAGAAGGAGAGGGCCACCCCCTCTCCTTGATGTCCTTGAAAAGGGCAAGTTTTGCTTCCTTATGGAGCTTCATGCTTGAGTGTGTGTCGAGCATGTTTGACTTGTTTTCCATGCTTATATTGCCATGTTATAACACGATTTCAAGTTGGTTTTAGCACTCCTTGCATGTTTTGCATGGTTGCTTTGTAATGCCTTGTATCGCCTTAACTTGCTCTAGGTTTGTATGCCTTCATTTCTAGCATGTTTTAGGCCTAGATCCATGAAGCTTGTATGCTCATTTTGCCATGATCTAGCTCTGTCCATAGCCATTTGGGTCGATCTCATCATGCATTACATAGCTCCCTTGCATTTGGCTTGTTAGCCTTAAGAGCATGGATATGTGGCATGTCTTGCTTGCATTGTTTTTGGTGGTTTGGAACCCCTAGCATGCTATTTCAGACCTTATGATGTGCTTATATGCTTGCCTTAGTGGCTTCTTTAATGCTTTAAAGGCATGTGTTAAATGCTCCATGTTTTGGTCATGATTGTGTGCCTTTGTGCTTGAGTCTCTTAGATGCCATCTAGGTGCTCCTTAGGCTTTGTTTAAGTCTACTTGCGACCTGTTTTGAGTCCCCTTGGCCTTGTGAGGCTTGGTGGACTTGACCTTAGTATAAGCCTCCATGGCTTGCTTCAAGTACTTGGACCTATTGTTGCATACTTGGCTTGCTTTGTTGCATGATTTGGCATCATGTTTTGTGCGATTTTCAGAGCTTTATATGCATGTCAATTGTCCATGCTCAACTCATTTCAAGTGTGCTTGAATGTTGTTTGTTTTGCTTAAGTGTTGGCACCTTAACATGTGTGTGTGTGCATATGTGTTTGGCCCCCGTAACTTAGCATTTGGCCACTTATTTTGGGCCCTTTTGGAGCTGCCTAGATCATGCCTAAGCCCATCCTCCATGTGGTTTGCATGCTTGCCTTGTGTGCTTACTTAGGTTTGCATTGTATTGCCATATTGCATGCTAGTTGCCATGTCTAGGAGTGCATCACATTGGCATGCATGTTAGGCCTCTTGACCAAGTCATGATAGAGGTTTAACACCCTTGTTTGCTTGTTTGCATTGCATGCATTTGAAATCAAAGTTGCATTCTTGATCCTTGGGCCATCATGCATGGAAATGCGCGATTGGTGGTTCGGGAATCGAGGCACATGCCCCTTTGAGTCAATAACATGATAAGGGGTGTGTATAGTGCATAAATACCTTGAATCACATTACCATGCATGTTGTTGTCCTCTCTTCTTTGTGGGTTGCGGTGTCTGCAGTGTTAAGTGCCTCAAGACTATTTAGTGCCGACCGGCAGTCAATTGCCAGTCGATAACTCCATCTAGTGCCGGTGGCCTCCTTCTTCAGCCGGTGGTGCTCTACCCCAGCCGGTGGTACTCCCCAGTGCCCTAAGAGGCACTCCTGGGACTTTGGCAATTTTCAGAGGAGGATAGCAGGGGAAACAGAGGCAATCCGTGCATGGCAGTGCGATTCCGAGCGAGTCCCGGGCGCGCGACGCATTTGAGCCCTCTCCCCGAGGCATTTATTGTTTAATTAGATTAATTATTTAATTAATTAATTTAGTTAATTTGTAATAATTAATTAGCTTGCGTAGTTAATTAGTTATTCAGTTTTGTATATTCTTTCGGTCCCTCTGAGCGAGGGCAAATTTGTAATAAATGTGTGTAAGTGGGTGTATGTCTTCCAATCCCCATTTCTTTCTATCCCTTTTATTTACCCGCTTTCGATGGTAGATTAGGGCATACTTATTTTAGCATACCTTATGCAATGCATGCGTGCATCCATGCATTTGTTTACATGCATCGGGCTCGGTACATCACGCTAACTGCATTGTATTCCAATTTCCAAATTGAATACGTGCTATTTGTAGCATTCCATATGCCATGCTTAGGACAGTCGAGCCTGTTTAGATTACACCATTGTTTGTGTTGCATTAGCCACTTAACATGAACTAGGATCATGCATATGATTACTAACTAGTTTCTGTTTTGGCTTGGAGTACTAGGTAAGCTTTTACGCTTTAGCATATCGCATGCGTGTGAATGTTTGCCATGACAGTATGATTGCCATGCGGCTAAATGCTTATGTGTTATAAACTGTTTGAATGCCTGTGGGTGGAGGTTGGATTGCTTGAGTTGGAATAACTCGTTGAAATCCGTATTTTAGCCTACTTGCGAGTAGCAATTTCAAACTGTTTTCAAAACGAACGGATATGCAATGTTTATTTCCAAATTAGGCAATCTAGTCTATACTTGTTTGCTGCGCGCATAACATAGTAATTCTAGGTTAATAATTGGAATAAGAGCACATGATGTTTTCAAAAACGGATATCACGGTTAGTAGAGGCCGGTCTTCGGACCGGGCGAAAGGGGGTGCTCATAGCTGACCTTCCCCGATCGTACCCAAGCTCCCGAGCCAAGACCACTTTGGTGATGACGGACACGTGGCCTTCGGCACCGAGTCAGGGTTTCCTAAATTTCCCATTTTAAAAATATTTAGATGGCGACTCTGTAATCTGGCAAAGCAGTCCATGTTTGGCACTTCTTTTCAAAAATCAGTTTCTCAAAACGATTTGCCGGATTTGGACTCTTTGGTTCAAGATTAAGAACCGTGACACAAATCGAGTCCGAACTGTAGCGAGGTCCCCCGCGGGCATGTTACAGTAGGGGAGGGGGTGGGGAACATGGTCGGCCAGCTCATTTCCCTAGGAGAGGTCCCCGGCCAGGGAAGAAAAAGTAAATGGCCGGCCAGCCAGAAAAGGTGGCCGGCCGGCCACCTGCCCAAAAGCAGGGGCATTTTGGTCTTTTTGGTTATTTCTATATATACACACCTCCACTCAATCCGAAATCACACCCAAGGCTGCAAAACTTCCTCCCCTTGCTCCCTAAGCCATTTTCTTCTTCAGATCTGCATTTTATACGCGCCCCTCGGCCTTCCACGCGAGTTGTTTTCGCGAAATCATTCAGTTTCAAACACTTTGAACCGATTAAATTTTGATTTCGGGGCTTCTCTTCTCATTTTCACCACTTGAGGTAAGTTTGTCTCAATATTTGGAAGATTTTCCCGGGAGTTGACTTTTGTTGACTTCTTCATTTCCCGAGAGTTGACTTTTGTTGACTTTTTCCAATTTTGGCTCATTTTCGCTCATTTTTGCTCATTTTGCAGATTTCTCAAAATGGCGGGTCATTTTCCTTATGGTGGAGGTCTTTCGGGTGCCGGAGATGATTTTGACATTATGGCATTGCCCCCGAGGGTCCGCCCTTTTGCTCTCGATCGATACGCTCACGCAAGACATAGGCTTCATGCGCTCATTATTTCACCGAGTTCAACGATCGGGTACCCGGGGATCTTCTTTTGCGAGAGCCGGAGCAGCACCTCTCTCACGAGGCACGAGAGGTATTTTACTTCATTTGCTGTATTTTTTTTTTTTTATACATTTTGTAGCTTTGCCCTGCTTGAACATGCGGTTTAGCTTATGACATAGTATTTTACTTGCATCTTGAACATGTGGCTTAGACACTTGAATTTCTTGAACACACAGCTCACTGACTGATTGTGAATGCACAGTACACATTAGTTAGATATTGAACACATGGCTCAAATACTGATTTGTCGAACACACAGCCCAAAGTTGAAAATGAGTACACAACACACACATGACTAAGAGTAGAACACACAGCCCTAACCCCGGTTTTCTGAACACACAGTCCAAGTTGATGGTGAGCACACAGCCCACACTGATCAAGAGTAGAACACACAGCCCTAAACTCTGACTTTCTGAACACACAGCCCAGATAGATAGTGAACACATAGCCCACACTGATTAAGAGTAGAACACACAGCCCTAACTCAGATTTACTGAACACACAGCCCAGATAGAAAGTGAACACACAGCCCACACTGATTGAGAATAGAACACACAGCCCTGACTCAGATTTTCTGAACACGCAGCCCAGATTTGAAGTGAACACGCAGCCCACTGATTAGGAATTGAACACGCAGCCCAAATACCAAATTTACTGAACACGCAGCCCAGATTTGAAGTGAACGCACAGCCCACTAATTTTTCTGAAATTTGAACACGCAGCCCAAATACCAAATTTACTGAACATGCAGCCCGGATTTGAAGTGAACACACAGCCCACTAATTAGGAATTGAACACGCAGCCCAAAACACGGATTTACTGAACACGCAGCCCAGGTTTGAAGTGAACACCAAATTTAATCGATTAAGAGTAGAACGCATGACCCTAAACTCGATTTATCAACACACAAATTTCAGATAGATAGTGAACACACAGCCCACACTGATTAAGAGTAGAACACACAGCCCTAACTCTGATTTACTGAACACACAGCCCATATTTGAGGTGAACACGCAGCCCACTGATTAGGAGTTGAACACGCAGCCCAAAACTCTGATTTACTGAACACACAGCCCAGGTTTGAAGTGAACACGCAGCCCACCGATTAGGAATTGAACACGCAGCCCAAAACACGGATTTACTGAACACGCAGCCCAGGTTTGAAGTGAACACACAGCCCACTGATTTGTACATAGCTCATTCATTTCATTTGCACACAGCTTGTTCATTTCAATTTGCACACAGCTTGTTCATTTCAATTTGCACACAGCTTGTATTTTCTTGCGTACTGAACACATGTATTCATTCTGAACGCAGGTTGGCTCTCGCACTGTACGAGGATACGGCTCTCTTGCTGCGAGAGAGTGGTATGCTGAGCTTCCGGAGGCTGTCCGGGATCTGGTCGACTCAGCGGGGTTTGGAGCATTCTGTAGGGGGTTATCACAGTGCCATATCAGCAGGACCTTGTTGGCCGCTTTGGCAGAGAGATGGTGGGACACCACCAATTCTTTCCATTTTTCTGCCACCGGGGATATGACCATGACCCCACTGGACTTTGCTGTACTTACCGGCCTAGACGTAGGCGGTGGACCCATTCCCTACGACGAGGATATGGGTGAGTGGGAGGCTGCTTGGATTCATCTATTGGGGGCTCGCCTACCAGAGACAGAGCTTCCGGGAGAGTCCGGTATACTTGGTTCTCTTCCCGCTTCCGGAGGCTAGAGATGGAGCCTGAGTCTCCCGAGGAGATTGAGCAGTACACCCGCGGTTTCCTCATGTTCCTCTTCGGCACTACTTTGTTTGTCGATAGGGGAACCTTGTGGTCAGATCTCTTGAGTGCCCTAGTGGACCTATCACAGGTCAGTCAGTATGATTGGGGCGGCGCTGCCCTGGCTACCCTTTATTGTTATATGAGTGCAGTCTCTCGTGGGCGGGGGGACTTACTCGGCGGCTACTGGAGAGCCTGGAAGGTACCTTCTGTCCTCTTGATTTACATTTTGCTTCTCATTACTTGTTCATTGCACACACGGTGCACTTTGCATTCTATATTCTGCCTTTAGCACTTTGTATTCACATTCCGCACTGCTTTTCTCAGCTATGGGTGTACGTATACTTTCCCACATTAGCCTCGAAGATGGAGGTGGTAGGGATCCTTATGACTCCATACTCATTAGTATTCGAGGGCGAGCACCTATCGAGACCTCGAGAGACTCTCTTCTACCTGCAACAATATTTTGATACTGTGAGGACGACAGAGGTATTTCAGAACTCTCAGTTCCTTTCACTTTCATCTTTGATATGCTTTGTACGCTCCTGATTTCTGATTGATTTATGCACTGGCTATCCGCAGATTACTTGGCAGCCCTGGGCAGTCTTCGGCGATGATCTCCAAAATCAATACCCCGGAGGATCGAGTGGTTCCCAGTATAGGTTCCTACTCGAGAGACCAGTTGGTAGGGCGTGGTTCCTGGGGGAACGCTTTCAGCGTCAGATTTGGGGGTATGATTCTCAGGACCCTCCCGCTGCACCTCCAGTCACTATGCGGACTGCCGATAGACTCTCTTCCCAAGAGGTCATCAGTGTTATGCAGGGCACCGACGCTTTGTTATATCTCATAGAGGGGGACTACACCACCTATCGCCGTATATATCTGATGCCCCCCTTGACGGGAGTGTGGGCTGCACCATTGAGGCCCACTGGCGCACCATCTTCGAGTCGCGCTCGTGCTGCAGACATCCCCTCTTCCAGCAGAGCTGGTGCATCTAGGGGTAGAGGTAGTTCGATCCCTCCGATCCCTCCGTCCCTTTATCATCCTGGATGGCCAGACATGCCGACCGAGTTGACGAGTTGGCAGTATGGGACTACTTCTCCGATTCCGATCCCTATAGAGCCTCCGATGCCTGGTCACAGATATGTCAGTGATCCTGACTCACCACCGGTATGTTCCACCATTTTTCATTTATCATACAGACATTTTGACAGTTGCTTATTTATTGATGACTTGAGCTTGTATCTGCAGCCACCTCGGGAGTACATGGATCAGATGCTCGAGATGGTGGCCTCACTTGAGGGGATGGTCCTGCGTAGAGAGGCGCAGATGTCCATCATGGGCTTCCAGGTACCCTTCATCTCCCTTGCATTTATCATATTTGTGATGACATGCTGGTTTTGAACATTCTACTGCAATGATAGGCTGTGTGGGACACATCTGGCACACACCCTACTCACATACTGTCCTTGCACCTGCTTTTCATTTTGAACTGATGTATTGCACTTTCCATTTTTAGATGCCTCCCGTATATGCTCCGCCGCGGGCCAGGCCACCAGGGCCTTCTCAGAGAGGTCGAAGTGCTGGACATGTTCGAGATACAGGGCCATCTGGGCCTTCTCGAGGAGCTGGGCCATCCAGGCCTTACCGAAGAGCTCGAGGAGCGGGGCCATCTCGCAGACGCAGGGCACCCATTATCGAGGATGAGGAGGAGGAGGTTGCAGATCGTGTGTCAGAGACATCTCCTGGGGAGGGAGGCTTCGGTCTTGGTTCCGGGAGCGGAGGCGAGGCCGAGGGGGATCCGGAGGATGACAGCTCTGATCCGGATGGTGATAATGGTGCAGAGGTTATCCCACAGAAGAGGATGAGAGGGCCTCCTCATTCCTGTTCCCGAGGATACTGATGTTATTCCCTGCTTTATTTTTCTTTTTTAGCTAGTAGTTTGTAGCACTTTGCACATTGTTAGGCAGTTTTATTTTCTGTAAAACTTGTACCTTTATTTCGTTGTAGAACATGATGGAATGAAACAGCTTTTAAAAAGATGTTTGTATTTGAGATTTCTTAGCATCGCATCGCATCATTTTATTTTTCACAAAATGGAATTGAATGAAAATGTGCCTTGTGTATTTACCGGGTCAGGTAATGAACCGACGCAACAAATCAAAATCTCGACTCACTAAGAAATAACAGAATCTTAGCAAGTTTACAACTTGATAAGAAAAGCACAACAATGGTAACGACTCAATAAACAAGACTTAACAAAATTGCATAACCAAAAAGTAACAACTCAAAACACGAAAATGCGACAGCCCGACAAAACTTACAACTCGATAAACAAAACAACAACTCGATAAGAAAAATACAACAACACGCACTTCGGACGGACAATCTGGATGATGGAACATATCCGAAACTGATAGAAATGGAGGCCTTCGACATTCCCGATGCCTAGAAATGCTTCAAACTTCCTTCCGGAGGGCAAAACAGGACCAATGCGTAGCCGAAAGCATTTTGTAGCTAGAGATTAGAGGGTGGCCGGCCTACTAGGATAGATGGCCGGCCGGCCACTTCCCCCGCAACCTCCAGAATTTTGACAAGTGTCCCTTGAATAGTGTTTTAGCCCCCTATAAAAGCCCCAGCCTTGGAACTTATTCATTTCATCACCGTTTCTCACAAAAATGGAGGCGTTTCTTGCAGAAAATCTCACATCTTGGATTTCTTCTTTAAATGGCTCGGAGAAGTTGAATTTCCGGGGTTTCGGCTTGAATGCACTATTCACGCTGGGCCGACTACATCTTCCTTTCCTCTCTTCTTTGCCGAAGTTTTGGAACCCGGTGACGCATGTCTTTAGCTTTGGCGGGCAAGAGGTATGTCTGACTTTTGAAGATTTTCAAGCCTTGATGGAATCCAAGCGAGGCGAGGAAATCTTGCCCCAGCTCAATTTTGGCTATGCCTGCACCTTAGGACGGATGCGGACTCAACGCCAAGATGATGCTCGGTCCTCGATCTGCGACGGAATCTTTGGACATTCCGAGCCTGATTCATCGATTCTCGATCTTTGGTGACCGCTGACCATCATTGGCAAGGCTTCCGAAGACGCCTCTGCTTGTGCCTACTATCTCACTTTCAGTTTGTCTCGGGCTCCGGAGGATCCAGCGTCCGTTTGATTGAAGTCACTCGAGGTTTGAAAGAGGGAAAGAGTTGCATTGCCATGACTCTGGCCGAGACATTGATGGGTCTGAATGCCTTCTACTACCGGGAGACAACCAGATTTGCAAGGAGTCCACTACTGCTACAGGTAATGTTTCCCACCCAAGCTCTCATATGTATTTGCTCACATCACTCGGCCCTCGGGCTCGATTTTGCTCACAAAACCCTCATCTTACTTTTCTCTCATCTCACGTCTCTCTATTCTTTATTCTCTCATTTTTCATCCCTCCCCAGATATGGTTGATGGATAAATTGCAAGTTGTAGACTCTTGCCCTGCTTACTCAGCTCACCGCTACTTCTTTCGGCAACGCCTAGTCAATGCCCCTGATGAGAGCTGGTGGTTTGAATGGATGTGCAATTTGTCAGCCGAACGCATTGCTTGGCGCTGCCCTTGGCTCAATCTCCCGGCGATGAGCTACAGCATGTCCCGGCAG
Source organism: Camellia lanceoleosa (assembly GCA_025200525.1). Lineage (NCBI taxonomy): Eukaryota > Viridiplantae > Streptophyta > Magnoliopsida > Ericales > Theaceae > Camellia > Camellia lanceoleosa. Next base: position 37,753,021 of record CM045760.1, read on the forward strand.
GTCGGGATTCGACTGATCGGCTTGACTCACTGTGTATTCTATTTCCCATTCCGTATTCTGCGCCAGTTCGGCCATGATCAAACTTGCCCACCGGAGGGGATAGAATATCCGGCTACATTTCCAGTTCGAGGTGCACAGCTGGCTCGGCAAGCCGCGACGTGGAGAGTTAGAGAGCTTCTGGCCCCTGCCCTTACTTTTAATTGCACTTTGTCTGACGAGTGCTGGGATTGGCTTAATGAAGAAGTGCAGGTTGGGCCTAGGTCGGCATCAGAGGCTTCAACTAGCTCTGGAAGGGGGCGCAGGGACACCTGACTTAACTATGCCCCAAATTTATTGCTTTATTAGTACTTTCAAGTTTTCTTTATGAATGTAATAAAAAGCAACTTCAATTGTATGTAAGAGCAAAAGAACTCTGTTTTGAAATCAATGAAATTGAAGGTTGTGGTACTGAAAATTCTCTGCTTTGGTCCGAAAATGGTCTTAATTGTGAAAAGATTAATTTGAACAAAGTCAACTTTTATTAAAACTTTTCAAAACTATTTTCGATATGGATCAGAACTGGACACGCCTGAGATCTGTCACTGAGATGCACAACCCCGGATCCTAGCAACTGGGAAGTTGCCCCTAGTTTGAAAAGTGCCTCGGCAATACTTCATGGCAACGGAAAGTTGCCTCTAGTCTGGATGGTGCCGCATCACTTCATGGCAACGGAAAGTTGCCCCTAGTCTGAATAGCACTGTACCGGAGATCATGATAAATGCTGATGAATAGAGATGGCTGAGATGATCAAAATGGACAAAGTTGAACGGGGAAAAGATTGTGGCTGAACTTCAAGATGAAGCTGCCTACGTATCCCAAAGATGGGAATCAAGCCTTACGTAGTTCAGGCTTGGGTTCGCTCGGGTATTTTTACTCTCCTTTTGCGCTCTAACTTTTGCCAAGGTCGCCTTTATGCGTTTTCAACCTTATGAGCTCGCTTTTATAATTTCAAATTTTCTATGCTCTGAATCTTGCCTAGGTCACCCTTTCGGTTTTCGCCCAGCGAGCCTCTCGAGGTAGTATTTCTTCAACTTGTCCATGTTGATCGGTTGGGAAAACTCCAAGCCATCTAGATCCATCGTAACCACGCTCCACCCCGACTGATTGACTTGATAATATAGGGACCAGTCCAATTAGGTCTAAACTTGCCCCTTGGGTCGTGGATGGCAGCTCGGTTGTCTTTGAGTACCAAATCTCCTTCTTTCAAATTCCTAGACTTAACCTTTTTGTTAAAAGCCCAGGCGATTCTGCGTTGATAGCCTTGGATATGGTACAGTGCTTTCAGCCTTCTTTCATCGAAAAGCATGAGTTCCTCAAATGCTTTTGTTGCCAATCCGCTTGGCTATCGGCACTCACCAATACTGTAATGACGGACCTCAATCTCAATAGGCGTAACGGCCTCCATCCCATAGACCAATGAGTGCGGAGTCGCCCAAAGAGAAGTTCTCGATGGAAGTCCCAGAGCCCCACAGAGCAAATGGCGCTTATCCGCCACCCGATAGGTTTCCACCATCTTCGCAAGATGCGCTTGATGTTCTTGTTGGCGGCCTCAAGCGCCTCCGTTGGTTTGCGGCGGTAAGTAGACGACTTATGAAAAGCCACATTGTATTTCTCCAACAAATCAATCACCTCTTTCTTGAAGTGGGAACCATTATGCAAACGATTTCATTGGACTCGTGGCAGCGAGATGATGTTGTTTCTGATAAATTTCGCGACATGCGAAGCCTTCAACACCGTGTATGATTGGGCCTCGACCCACTTCGTGAAATAATCTATCGCTACCAAGATGAACTCATGCCCATTTGACCCCTTCGGTGTAACAGCTCCGATTACATCAATTCCCCAGACAGAAAACGGCCATGGCGAAGTCATGTTGTACAGCTTTGACAGTGGGATGTTCATGCGATTTGCATGAATTTGACACTTGTGACATCGTCGGACGAAGCCAATACAATCCTCCTCCATGGTGGACCAGTAATAACCTTGTCTAAGGATCTTCCGTGCCAACATTACCCCATTCATGTGTGCACCACATTCACCCCCGTGGATGGCTTACATCAGACGTCTTGACTCTTCAGCATCAACGCACAGTTTATGCATTCCTAGATGACCCCGTTTATACAGCTTACCCCCGCAGATGATGAACTGGACTGCCATTCTTCTGATCGCCCTCTTGTCTTTGGCATTTACCCCTGGCGGGTATGTTTCTGTCTCCAAGAAGTTCCAGATGTCGTAATACCAAGGGTGTTCGTCCTGAACTTCATCTATGGCTGCAATCGACTCATAGGCAGGTGCAAATTTCTGGTCGATAATGACTGGACGCATTCGGACTCCACACGGGATGTCTATCATCGAAGATAGAGTTGCTAAAGAATCTGCAAACCTATTGTTCTCTCTTAGTAGATGAGTAAAACTTAACTTCTCAAACTGAGGAATCAACAAATCCAAGGTTTGGTGATACATCATCATCTTCTCCTCTTTTACTTTCCAGTCTCCTTTAGCTTGAGACACAACAAGGTTTGAATCCCCAATAACGTCCAGTTGTTTTGCCCCTAGTTCCAGGGCTGCTTCTAAACCAGCAATGCACGCCTCGTATTCTGCTTTATTGTTCGAGACTTTGAACCGGAGTTTGAAGGCTAGAGGGATACGGGAATCATCGGGTGCTATCAGCAACACTCCTATCCCATACCCATGTTGATTTGATGCTCCATCAAAGTACATCGTCCAGGCTTCTTCGTCGATATGCAGAATTGATTCATCCGGGAATAGGTACTCAACTGCTTCATCCCCCTCAACCGGGTGGTCGGCAAGGAACTCTGCCACTGCTCTTCCTTTCACTGACTTGCGTGTCACGTACGTGAGATCAAATTCGGAGAGCAACACCAACCAACGAGCCAGCCTACCTGTAAGCGCTGGTTTCTCGAAGAGATATTTGATGGGATCAAGTCGTGAAACCGACGTTACAGAGTGAGCTAACAGGTAGTGCCGCAGCTTCCTGGTAGCCCATACCAGAGCTAAGCAAGCCTTTTCCAGCGGTGTATATCGGGTCTCATACTCCAGCATCTTCTTGCTCAAATAATAGATGGCTTTTTCCACCTTATCTTCTAATTCTTGTGGAAGCATGCAGCCCATTGTAGTTTCAATTACTGACAGATACAAAATCAACGGTTTTCTCGGTTCTGGTGGCGATAAAACGGGTGGGTTCTGTAGATATTCTTTGATCTGTTCAAATGCAGCTTGGCATCGGCCGTCCCATTGGAACTTCTTTCCTTTCTTGAGGAGACCAAAAAGTGGTTCACAAGTCAAGGTTAGTTTTGAAATAAACCGTCTTATGAATTGCACTTTACCCAGAAAGCCTCGCACCTCCTTTTCAGTCCTTAGTGGTGGCATTTCTAGGATGGCCTTGATCTTGGAAGGGTCGACCTCGATGCCCCTTTGTGTAATCAGAAACCCTAGCATTTTCCCTGCTATAACACCAAACGTACATTTCTGAGGGTTTAGCCGCAACCGGAATTCCCTAATCCTTTGAAAAAACTTGTGCAAGGCGGTGTAGTGGCCTTCTCTTTCTTTGGACTTGACAATCATATCGTCCACATACACCTCAACCTCTTTGTGGATCATGTCATGTAGTATTGTGGTCGCGGCCCGTTGATAAGTAGCTCTAGCATTCTTCAACCCAAACGGCATTACCCGGTAGCAGTATGTCCCCCACGGGGTGGTGAATGCGGTCTTTTCCCTGTCCTCTGGCGCCATCACTATCTGGTTGTATCCCGAGAAGCCATCCATGAATGAGAGCAGTGCATGCCCTGCTGTGAAGTCTACCAACTCATCGATGTGTGGCAAGGGAAAGTCGTCCTTTGGACTAGCTCTGTTCAAATCCCTGAAGTCTACACACACCCGGATCCTGCCATCTTTCTTCGGCACTGGAACGATGTTGGCCAACCAAGTCGGATATTCAGATACCAGCAGGAAGCCTGCGTCAATTTGCTTGGTGACCTCTTCCTTAATCTTGAGAGCCCAGTCTGGGCGGATCCTTCTGAGCTTCTGCTTGACAGGTCGGGCCTCGGGGTCAAGGGGGATCCGATGTTGTACAATCTCATGATCGATTCCAGGCATGTCTTCGTAGGACCACGCGAAAACATCTTTGAAATCTTTTAATAAAGCGACTAAGCGCTCGCGTTCCTCCGAAGACAACGTGGACCCGATCTGGACCAGCCGCGGGTCCTCCTCAGTACCAATGTTCACGGAAATAATTTCATCCATTAATGGTTTAACAAATCTCTCTTGCTCTTGTTCAATTAAACGTTGTAAAATCGGAGGGACTTCGTCCTCGTCGTTTTGATCAAAATTTTGAAAGTTTGAATTAATGCAATAAATTAGGGGCACAAAAAAGTACTCGGAAACCACAGATAGTTCATTCTCATTAGGCACATCCAAATCGTCCAATTCATTGGTTACAACAGACTCAAATGAAAAGGAAAAAGACGACCTGGACAGGACTGTGGCATCCGGGTTAACATCCCCAGGAGTACCAGACTCAGACTAAGTCGAGCTGGAACCTGATTCCGACTCACAAGACTTGGTGGAATCAGATTCCGGCTCACTACCTGACCCGGTGCTGCTGGACAAAAATCCCTCCTCATACTGCCAAGTGAGAGAGGGTGCGATTGATGCATCCAAGATAACTGCTGGTCGGCTCGCAGCCGTTTCATCCCCAATCATGGACACCACGAAGTTATCCCCCAAGCACTCTTGGTCGATCGGAGGATCAGAGAGGAGACATGCCAGTGCTACCCCCCATTCAAGTTCTGTGCCCTCAGGATCCACTGCCTTATTCTGCTCGACCTCAGTTGTTGGGTCTGTCTGCTCTGTAGCAACATCATCCCCGGATGGTTGCAGGTCGAAGAAGATTTCGAAACCTGGTACGCGCTTCTTCTCCGCGTTTAACCATGGCTTTGGGAAACCGCAAAATGGAAAGTCCTCCCCCTCCCGGACGAAGTCTGCTCAGGTACTGGATGGGCCTGTATTAAGTCAAAGGCTTCCCACTGCTTCACTCGCTCACTGGCCATTTCTTTTCCTTTCTCACCCGTCTTCTTTGGGCGATAACCCAGCCCAAAGGTATGCGGGTTATGTGGCACTTCGGCCAATGCGGCGACTCCTTTCCTGCCGCTCCTTCCTACTCCCATTCCGGGGATATGTTGTAGCTTGTTCATGAGGTAGACGGATTGAGCACTGACGTACACACCTTCATTCACAGCCATAATATTTTGCACTACCCGGGCCTCTGCCAAAGTGAACCCCGACAGGAACACATCCTCCGTGCCGTGCTCGATCTCCAAAACTGGCGTAGACACTTCTGGTGGCGGATGGATGGATGAATTTCCGAACACAATAGCTACCCCCTTCCCGTGCGGGTATTTCAGCATCTGGTGTAGAGTGGAAGAGACTGCCTTCACTTGGTGCAGCCACGGTCGCCCCAAGAGTAAGTTGAAGGTTGCGGGAACGTCCAAGACATGAAATTCAATGTTGTGTTGTCCTGGACCAACCTGAGTCAGAATTTTGACAGTCCCTATCACTTCTCGACTGGTATTATCGTATGCTTTGATCACCTGAGTGGTTGGTATGAAGTCTACGGGTTTCAACCCGATTGCATATGCTGTTCTGACTGGGCAGACATTAATAGCAGATCCGGTATCAACAAGTACCACCGGTATCCACTTGTCTCTACACTCAACAGAGATGTAGAGAGGTTTGTTATGATTCACGCCTTCAGGCGGCAATTTCTTATCTGAGAAGGTTAACGCCGGGGAACCCCCTCCCGGAAAGACCAGGCCGACCACCGCTTCCGTGTAGTATCGATGGAAAGTTTGGCTTTGTCCATAGTAGATAGGACAGCCTGTCTGTGTACCCTTGAAGCCATAAGCAGTCCCCAGATGGAGATGTCTGCTTGTATTTTCTTTAACTGTCTCAGTACAGCCTCTTCTTCAACTTGCTTCTCTCTTTGTTTCTCCGCCTCTTTATCTTTTCCAGATGTTTCGGGTTGGTCTAGGTGTGGGGGTTTGAAATACCGCCCACTCCTGGTCATGTGGTCCACCTCATCGAGGTACCAAGTATCATCTGGTTGGGCGCCTGCCCAATCTTCATCTGTGTGGGCAAGACATAGGTCATCGTCTTCCCACCACATCCCATTAGCGTCCAATAGGCACCTATCTGGTTCCGGCAAATTTGTACTCTCGGTACTTTCATCCCATATGCTCACAGCATGTCCTACTCTTGTGCTCACAGCACTTTCAACCTCTTCATGGTTCTTGGCTTTCCGGATTCTCTCAAAATCCCACCTCTTCTCTTGCTCCTCTAGTATTAGTACGGTTTGTTGTTCGGTTTTCACAATATCTTGATCTCGAGCGAAATTCTTTGTACCGGCGCTCTCCGGCAATGCATTCTGACTCTCGGCCCTTCCGACCATCATTGATACCCCTGCCCTTACCGGGCCTTGATCTGGCTGAATTTCCACAATATCTGGCTGATCATCTAGCCATCCAGCAACCTCTGCCGACTCCCCATATTCAAACCAATTGATTGTTGCATCCCCTGCTTCTTGGTCGTTGAAGAACTGGAGGTTAGCAAAATCTTCTTCCACCGTTGTCAGATCATCTGCCCCTCGTTCTAGTCCTTCCCCCCGAATCATGCATAATTCAGCTTTTTCTGGCAGTCCTACAATCGGCTCAGACCGGCCCACTGATACAATGTATCCACTCGGATCATAAGCTCTCCCAGCTAGATTCCCAGACTGTCCCATTCCAGACTCACCAATTCTGTTCCCTTCTGAAACCTGCCCCGTTCCATCTTCGGAGGTCACCACCTCTGGCTCGGATTGGGTTGTGAAGGTGTCCAACATGCACAAGTCAGTGCAATCAGGAAGGACTACCTCCGGCTTGGGTAGGTGAGAGGGAGTAATATAGATACTAGGATCGTAGGAAACGACCCCAGTTTGGATGAGGTTGACTCTTTTGGGAGGTGGATCTTGGTTATGTGCGGGAAGTGGGTTAGTTGTGACGTTGGGCCTTTCGGGAGGTACGATGATGTTCTTGTCAACGAGGTCTTGAATCTCGTGACGCAGCCGGAAACATTGATCTGTGTCATGGCCATGCTGCTGGTGGTACGCACAGTACTTGGCTGGGTTGTGGGAAGGGGGGAGTGGATTCGGTAGTGGCCTCGGTTCCAGGGGTGTCAGATGCTTCTTCCTGATTAACACCCCCAGAGCCTTGGACAGGGGCATATATAGTGGAGTGAAGGTTCTTTCGCCTCTGGATTGATATCTCGGGGCTTGGCTACTGCTCCCGAAGGTACTGGAAAAAGGTGTGGCCGCTGCGGGCCTTGGTTGAGAAGGAGGAGTGGTGGTGACCATACCGACCTCTGAAGTTCTTGTGTTGGCAGCGCCACTCGGGCCTGCATTGTTATTGCGGTTGAATGTCCTTCGGGGCTGTTCTCGATCCTGATCGATTAAACCTTGCTTCATCGCATCCTCGATTTGCACCCCCACATCGTGTAGATCTACGAAGGTGGGGAAAGGAACTACAATCATCTTCTGCATTAACTTTGGTTGGGGATTGCGCACAATCATCCGAATTTGATCTTTATCTGTTGGCCTCAAAGTCATCATTGATGCCTTCGCTCTCCACCGGGTTACAAAGTCAGAGAAAGACTCCTTTTGTTCCTGCCTCGTTGTCTCGAGATCACGTGTTGTAATCTCGATCTGCGTATTATATGAGTATTGTGCAACGAAGGCCTTAGCCAGCTCATCCCAGTTCCTCTTGACATCATTATCCAACTTTGCATGCCAATTGGCGGCCACTCCTGATAGGGTTCGGCCAAAGAGCGAAAGTTTATGTAGTCTGGTTAGGCCCATTGGCCTCAAGATGTCTGAAAATAGCCGGAGATGGACCATAGGGTCCCCAGACCCATCAAAACGGTCGATCTGGGGCATCTTAAATCTGTCCGGCAATGTAACGGCCACGTCAGTGTAGCCATCTTCAATGTCTGGGATGGCCTTCACCCCCTGCGATTTCTTAAAAAGCTTTTCTAGCTTACTCAGCTTCAGAGCTGTCTGGTCTACCTCGAACTCAAATGGAGAGTTCGGGTGATTAGGTGTAAGTTTCTTGGACAGTTGCGGCGGAAGCGGGGGCGGAGCCAGCTCCGTTGGAAGACTCGTGTCCTCTGGAGTGTTTTGGAAGTTTGGCAAAGCGTTCTGTGGATTTGGGAGGGTATTCTGACCAATGGGTGCTCGTCAGCGGTGGAGCCGTGGTGGAGGAATCGATGTGAAGCGACGCCAGATTTCTTTGTTGTAATCGGTGATCGCCGATCTTTGGGCCATGACATGCTCTTTGTTTGGAAAATTCCGCTTGGCGGATAGCATCATCTTGCATCTGTTTCATGCTGTCGTGCATCTGGCGCATCATCGCCTCCATCCCTGATGTATTCGGCGGGTCCATCTGAATAACTGGCAGATGTATCTCTATAGCGGAAACAGAAATCTCAGTTTGACTGTCTGTTGCTAAAATTAACTGCTGTCTCGGTAATCTCTGCTCTGATGGACTGCGCTTCCTCGGCCTCCTTCTGGTGACTGGGGGTAATGAGTAGAACACTGGATGTCCGTCAACTAGATCCTCGGATCGGTTAAGTCGGTGACCTCGTGTCCTAAGTGCTTGGGGAGTATCGACTGGTTCGGAAGCAATCGTGCCAAAAAACTGCCCTAGCAAAAAGATAATAAAGCAAAAAGGAAATAAATGACCAGAAAAACGGGCAGCATAACGGCTTAAATTAAATACACACAACACACAGTCGGGCATACAACACGCAGTTTGATAAGCTGGAAATACACTGTCCTCAATCATCGTCATCGCTCCTATATCATCGTTTCCTAAATCAATCCGATATCCGCAGACAACCGATTCTCAAATCTTGACCGATGCCCGCAGTTCGATGCCCAAACTCAACGATACATGCATTCTCAGAGAGACGACTCTAACAAGCACATAGCGTATAAGTGAGAGCCAAAACACCCCTATGTTGGGGTAGGGTTTCCCTGTCCTATTTTGTCAGGAACTAGGGTTTCACTACGCACGCAGCGGCTTCAAACAACCTATAAACGGGTAAGCAACCTGTCCTAGTTTGGGATGGTCACTATGGATCCGAATATGCACTAGGTCAAATGGTCAAAAAGGATGCCCCAGAAACCGGGTTTGTGTTCCCATCTTGTCAGAGCCAGAGCCGATCAAATTTTACGGACATGACTTGACAAGACAAGCCTCCGGCAAATCGTTCGGGAATGGCATATGGCAAAGACGGTGTCCTAGGCGCACCAATGCAAATGCAATGCAAAGAAACGCACAAGTGTTAGTCAAAACCAGATATCATGAGTTCGAATCAAGTTCTCTAAATCCCCAGCGGAGTCGCCAGAAACTGTAAACGTCCCCGAACGCATCCCGGGGGAAGGGAGTGCGAGTCCCCCCCGTTCTGGTTCGATATTGGGTCACTACAGTTCGAAGGACTCAAATGTCACGGTTCTTAATCTTGAACCGAAGAGTCCAAATCTGGCAAATCGTTTTGAAAATGAATTTTTTTGAAAGAAGTGCCAAACATGGACTGCTTCGCCAGATACAGAGTCGCCACCTAAATATTTTAAAATGGAAAATTTAGGAAACCCTGACTCGGTGCCAAAAGGCCACGTGTCCGTCATCACCAAAGTTGCCTCGGCTCGGGAACTTGGGTACGATTGGGGAAGGTCACTTCATGAGCACCCCCGCTCGCCCGGTCAAAGACCGGCCTCTACTAACCATGATATCTGTTTTTGAAAACATTGTGAGTTCTTATTCCGGTTATTAGCCTAGGTTACTATGTGATGCACACAGGATACAAGTATAGACTGGGTCGCCTGAATTGGAACAAAACACTTCATGTTTGTTTGTTTGAAAATGGTTTGATGGTGCTACCCGCGAGTAGGCTAAGACGTGGATTTGCCACCCTCAGGTGGGCTTAGAAAACATGATTTTGCCACTATCTAGTGGGCTTAAAATAAACATTTGATGAATTGTCCCAATTCAAATAACTCAACCTCCACCCACAGGCATTCAAGGCAGTTATATCACATAAGCACATAGCCTCATAGTAAGCATGCTATTCATGGCAACACTCACACTCATGCAAGGATGCTAAAGCATAAAACTCACCGAGTACTCCAAGCCAAAACAGAAGCTTGTTAGAAATCATGCATGATCCTAAATATACAGAAATGCCTAATGCAACATATGCAAAAATGCAACTATAGCAGGCTCGGCTATTCTAAACATGGCATATGAAATGCAACAACTAACATGTATTCAATTTGGAATTGAAATACAAATGCAGTTTGTATGATGTGCCGAGCCCGGTGCGTGCAAAACAGATGAATGATGCAAACATGCTGTCATACTGTATGCTAATTGAAATATGCCCTATATCTAACCATCATAAGCGGGTAAATAAAAGGGAGAAAGAAATGGGGGTTGGAAGACATACATCACACTCACCCACACTTATTACAATTATGCCCTCGCGTAGAGGGTCCGAATAAATAATAATACAGTCCGAAATAAATATACAGATTCCTAATTAATTAACAGATTAACTAAGAAAATCAGAATCGGCATGCAAGCTGTGGACCTTGACTCCGCTCCGGATAATGAGATGATGCATGTTTGGGCTGCTTTGCGCGGAAATCCACGGCGATGCCCCGATTAGCCTCTGTTTGCGACATTTCTCGAAATGCGTGCCAGACTCCGGAAGGTTGCTGATTCTTCATTTTGCTGCAACAGAGAGCAGGAAAGGGGCATAGCAATGTATTTCACAAATATATGCATACCTCGATCCTCGTGCCACCAATCACGCATCTCGATGCATGATGGCCGAGGAGTCGGATTGCACAACTCAATATAGGATGAATGCAGATGAATGCTACAACAAAACCTAACTCCATCATGGATAATCCGGAGTGTCGGTGACTTGGAAATTGAGACCCGTTATCACTTTCGAGTCTGAACATGCCTCGTTTCCCGTGCCCGGACTAACTCCTATCCCGAACACGATGCAATATGCATGATATGCATGAAATGCAACTAATATGCGATCCAAACATACACAATGCTATGAAAATGAGATGCCTCAAAATGCGTGCACACTGGCACGCAAACTGAGGCGATGATCCTAAGGCATGAAACGGCCTAAAATATGATATACAATGAGACTAAAGTGAGATGTCTCGAAATGCGTGTCCACGGGTATGCAAACCGAGAAAACGACATACAGAATGCAACAGGACTAAAATGAGATATGCGATGCAATATGGGCTTACACCAACATGAGAGAGCCTCAGCCACACTCACACAGGAGGCCAATGGGTGAGAATGAGATGCCTCGAAATGCATGCCCAAGGGCACGCAAATCGAGACAATGGCATACGCAATGCAAATGACATGGAAAATGCAAATTAGGCTTACACTAACATGAGAGAGCCTCAGCCACACTCATATAAGAGGCCGTCGGATAAAAATGAAGTGCCTCGAAATGCGTGCACACGGGCACGCAAACCGAGGCAGTAGCATACGCAATGCAAATGACATGGAAAATGCAAATTTCAGCAGCCAAAATGATGCACAGACAGCCCCCGAATTATAGCAAAGTTACACCCGATGCCTGAAATGCAATGTTATGCACCCGAAATGGCCTACAGCTATTCCAATCATGCACAATATGGACATGACATGTAAAGACAGATGCTAGGAAGCCCCTAAACTAGCATTTTTCCAGTACAAAGAATGTCCAAACAACAATCACAAGTATGGCAAAAACAGCATGCAAAAATGGGGGAAAAGAGGTGAATAATGAAGCCAATGATATATACAATGCTCAAACTAAAAAAAACAGTTCTAAAACATTAAAGAGGGACCAAAAATATGCATATTTTCAGTAGATGACATCCCCCAATTCAGTATGTAGATATGCTCAACATAGCATGCAAAATAAAGCCAATAAAGGCTATAACATGAGATACCAAAAGGATGCATCAAACAGTCTTGGACCCTTAACAAAATATGAAGAGTGGGCCAAAATAAGACTCTTTCCTAGCATGATGAAGGCTCAAAACAGAAGCTAAACAAGCCCAACAAAGCATGCAATTTTACGGTAAATTGAAAGAATTGTGAAACAAGTATAAGATAGAGTTACCAAACATGGTTGAGCCCTTCTTAAATATTGAAGAGGGGCTCAAAATAGGCCCACTCACAGTATATTTCATGCTCGAAAACAGATCACTCATGAGCCAAAAATAGCATGCAAAAGTAAGAGTAGAACATGAATTCAAAGCAAGTGGCATGCAGAGCATGAAAACAAGGTTGAGCCCTTCTTCAATTTTGAAGAGGGGCTCATAATAAGAACAATATCAGTTCATGAGATGCTCCAAATCAGATCACAAATAGGCCAAATAAATCATGCAATTTTACGGTAAATTGGAAGAATTATGAACCAAGTGCATGATAGAGAGGCCAAACATGGTTGAACCCTTATTCAATGTTGAAGAGGGGCTCAAAATAGGCTCACTCACAGTTTATATCAGGCTCAAAATCAGATCATTCATAGGCTAAAGAATTCATGCAGAATATTGGCATAAAGAGTGATATTGAAAGAGGTGCATGATAGAGATGCCAAACAAGGTTGAGCCCTTCTAAAATGTTGTAGAGGGGCTCAAAATAAGCCTAAAATCATTAGGGGTCGGAGCCCAAAACAGTGAGCAAATAGGGTAGAAAATTGAAGCAAAAATAAGCTAGAAAAAGGGAATTTGAGACTTACCCTTGAAGATCAAGCTTTTGTTGCTTCTTGGCTTTAATTTGCTGGTTCTTAGCCTTTGAAAAAAGCTTCCCTTGCTGCTGGAATGGAGGTGGTGATGGTGAGGCTTGGTGTTGATGAACAAATGAGCTAGAGACTTGAAGGTTTTCAAGGTTTTGGGGATGAAAATGGAGGCAAAGGGAGATAGGCTCTTGAGAGAAAATTTTGTAACCCTAACAAAGAAGAGGGTCAGCCACTTAAATGGGCAAGAAAGGGGTGTAAAAGGGGAGGGAAATGCACCCAAGCTTTCCCTCCCAAAATATCCCCCGGAGGGCAAAGATATTTGGAGAAAAAGGCACACAGCTGTAAAGTGCTCAAAAGGAGAAAGCAGGCCGGCTAGCTACTTTTCTTGAAGATGGCCGGCCGGCCACCCCATTGGTCGGCCAGCCACTCCCCATGGCCGGCTGGCCAGGGTAAAAAATGGCAAAGAACAATTACTGGCCGGCCACCAAATTTTAGTGTCCTCCCAGGTGTGTAGAACAAGACCCCATGGTTGGAATTTGGCAACTCTGAAACAGGAGACACAACATTCAACTTGAAAGAGAGGCTCAAAAATGAAAATTAGAATTACTGGCCGACCACCATTTTTTAGGGTCCTCCCATGTGCCCTCATCACAAACATGTAGTTTTGGTTGGAAGAAAATGGCCCTAGGGTGTTCAACATTAGCCCGGAAGTGAGAAAAACGGGCGCCGGAGGAGCATAACTGGTTATTTGAGATAATTGCTGGCCTCCCACCCTCCAGTGATCTTCTTGGTGCTAAAACAGAGGTACCTGCCAAAATTGAACAAAAACCGATGCAAAATGAATGCTCGGGGCCCAAATCACGCAGTTCGGGGTCTTGAAAAGAGGCTGTAAGCACCGAAAGTGGTGTTCGGCCACGAAGTGGGCACCTGAGGCCCCAGTGTCCCTTGAAAGGGATTAAATGAGATGCATGCCAAAAACCGGAGAAATCGGAGATGGTTGGGCGGTCCCGAACCGAGGCACACGGCCTGACGGCTCCGAAAATCGGGAACCGGGCTTCAAAATGGGCAAAATGGCCTACAGCCAAGAAAAGTAGCCCACGGCCACCGAGAGATAGTCTACAGGACTACTCCCTCCCCTCAGGAAAGAAAACAGAGAAAACCGAGTCTGGTTCGCAAACCGAAGCAAGGCACAGAAGAGAGTTCGGAAGTCCGGAGGCAGGGCGCACGGTCGCGACTCTGAGACTTCTGAACGAGCACAATATGCAACATCACCGAGCGCTCAATCGGTGACGTCTGAGTCTTAAGGTCGGTCAAAAATGGGGTGTCTACATTACCTTTATTAAGATTTCTTACGATCACAAAGATCTCCCCTGAGGTTTCAAAAATTATACTGACCTCCTATACTTTATGTGACAATATACAAATAGCTCACCTCTGTTAATTTTTTCCTAGACACCGTTAACTTTTGCAATGAAATGCCAAAAATACTCTATATTTACTCTTTTCCTTCACCAACCATACCTATTTTCCCTCCCACTTTGTAGTTATCCTGGGCACTGGGCCTCTAGCACAATTTCTAAAGTTAAATTATTGTATTTAAAAAAAATTAATGATACAATTATGTATTTTTATGATAATTTTACGCTTTTTTACCGAAATATTACTAATAATTTGGACTATGATATAATCTATTATAATTGAGTAACATTTTGATTAAAAATAATATTATCATAAATACAAAATTATGTCACAATTGTTATAACAAACAATATCTAATAATAAATTATCATTGCACTCAGAAAAGTAGATTACAATTACTACAAAAATTTGTAATATTTATTAGAAAAATACATAATAAAATAGTGTGGTAGTTATGTTAAGTGTATCAACCAATTTCTATCTCCAAACCAATTGATACAAAAAATGAAAAATTAACATGATTTAATTTTATAGTAGGTTGAATAATGATTTTGAAATCAAACCCATTTGGGTTTAGTGTTCTTGATAGAGCATGAATGTTTGATTGCAAATAAAGAAATAAAAAATTAGGAATGATGAATCTCTAAATGAATAAGAAATTAAAAAATAGGAATTGAATTGATCAAATTTTTATGATGGGTCTAGTATTTGGGTGAAAGAAGTTGCATGCTCATCTTTTGTAAATGTTAGAATTTTGCCAATATGTGTGTGTATATGTATATATATATATATATATATGTGTGTGTGAATACGGTAAAAAAATATGAAAAAAAGTGTATATTGTATATATTTTATTAGGGAAATTCTATAATACGCACACTATTTTGGAGTGTATATCATATGCCCAAATTATTACGTTTATAATTTTGGTTATGACTTATTTTTATGTTAATGATGATTTAGTTATGACGTATTGTGGTGTTGCCTATTGTGATTATTATTTTGGTTATTATCGAAAAAGTCTTTGATTATACTTTATGTTGTATTTTGTTATGACTAATTATTTTTTTTAGTTCTAACATTTGTGATAATCAGAACCATAAGTATCGTAATTTGCATAAGCATCACCCATTTTATTATGTAATTTTTTTTATATATAAATATTAAAAAAAATTGTAGCAAATATTAATTAATTTTCTAATAGTGTGATGATAATTTATTATTATATATTGTTTGTTATAACAATTGTGATACAATTATGTATTATTATTGTTATTTTAATGAAAATGTTACTCAGTCATAATAGATTATATCATATTTCAAATTATTGATAACATTTTTGTCATAAAAAAAAGGCGTACATTATCATAAAAATATATAAAAAAAATTTAACACATTAATTTCATTTTAGAAATTGAGCTACAAGCAAGGAAGCAATGGCTGGAGTAACTGCAAATTGGGAGAGGGAATAATTAATGGTTGATGGAGGAAACAATAAGAAAAAGAGCTAATAAAGGGTGTTTTGGGCAATTCATTGCAAAAATTAACAATGTCTTTGGAAAAGTTAACAAAATGGAGATATTTGTATATTGTCAGCTAAAGTAAGGAAAGTCAATGTAATTTTCAAAACCTTAGTGGAGGTTCTTATAACTATTAGAAATCTCAATGGAGGTAAGTGTAATTTATCCAATAAAATATTATAAAAATTTATATCATTACATAAAATAGATTTGGATTATTGATGATAGTAAAGAAATTGCATCATTATAGGTCAAGTACATCTCAATTATGTTGACACCTACTAGCCTACCAATCATTAATATTATACTCCACCTCAATAATCTAATAAAAGCATTACAAAATTAAATAGTAAAAAAAATTGTTAATTAATTATTATCGAGGAGCTGGACAATTCACTCGGAGAGCCCAATGATATATCATCTAAATCGCTTTGAATTCTATCATTTTCACTACAGTCTTGTCTTCTTTTAAGCGTATACATATGATCTCTTGATATCATACTTGCCTCAACTATTTTGGGTGAAAGTTTGCTACGGTAATTGCTTAATACCCGCCCACCTGCACTAAAAGTTGTTTCAGAAGTCACTGAAGAAATATGAACGGTTAATATATCACAGGTCATCTATGAAAGCACATGCCACATAGTTTCATTTTGTTTCCACCAATCCAAATATCAAAATCATCGTCATTATTCACACGTGAGTAACCCAAATAACGTTATAATTTAGAACTACTTGTGGTTGCATTTTGAGATATTCTTCTTGTTGGACCATTTTAATATCTTTTGTTTATTTATTTTTTAATATGACATTTTGTCTTGTTCATGAATCTCATTTTGTTTGGTGAATGGAGATTCATTTGTTTTTAGTAACCTTTTGTTTTGTTCATAAATGGAAATTAATTGGAAGGTTATGGGGTTGGTGGTGAGTTAATGGTCATTATTTATTTATTTATTTATTTATTTTTTGGTGTAATTTGTAAAGTCCTAATGGCCTATAAATTGTTCTTTTCATTTACTCTTTTCTACACCAACTTTTTTTTTTTTTTTTGTGTGTGGAGCTTTGGGTTTACCATCTTGTGCAAAGTTGGCCTGGACCATATGACAAGTGGTCAGGTTGTTGTATCATAGATGAGACAAATCATAGTTTAGTGACTGCAACATTGGTATTTGGCTTCTTCCTACTACAGTGGACTTGATCTCCTTAAAGAAAATGAGATATCCGTGTGTAGCTTGACTTTTCGTGCGACAGCCCTACAGTTCGGACTCCCGTAGTTCTGAATCTGATCTCACAAGTGCAATATGAAATAAATAAACACAAAAAAGTCCAAGTCCGGCAAATCTTTTGAAAAATCGATTTCGAATAAAAATGTCAAAAACGAACTGCTTTGCCAGATACAGAGTTGCCACCTAAATATTTTTGGAAAATTTAGGAAACCCGAGACTTATGCCAAAAGCCACTTATCCGTCATCACCAAAGTGTCTCGGCCTGGGAAATTAGGTACGAAAGAGGAAGGTCATAAATTGAGCACCCCACTCACCTGATCAAAGATCGACCTTTACTAATCATGATGTGATTCTTATTTACATTAGATGCTTCTGTTCTGATTGTTAGGCTATTGTTACTATGTGTTGCACGCAAGTATAGAATAATCTGCAAAAAATGAAAATTTTGATTTCATGTTTTGTTTGAAAATTGTTTTGACTACGCGCCACTTGAAAAAAGTGAGTTTGTATGTACATTCATCAAATTATCCCAATTTGAGCAACTAGCTTTTATCCACAGGCATTCAAATAAGTATAGGTTGAGGTGTGGAGGTGATGGGTTAGTGGTGGCCTGAGGTCTTTTCGGTGGAGCTATGATCTCTTCGTCAATAAGAACCTGAATCTTATGACAGATGTGGATGCAACGGTTTGTATCATGACCGTATTGTTGATGATAAGCACAGTATTTAGCAGGGACATGTCTTGGTGGAAGAGGATTTTGAAGGGGTTGGGGTTCCAGGAGCTCTAGGTGTCCTTTTTCTAACAGCGTTTTGTAACACGTCCCCGAATGCCCCGGGAGGATGAATCCCGTTCTGTTCTTTTGGGTTTACTACAGTTCGGACTCAATTTGTCACGGTTCTAAATCTGAACCAAAGAGTCTAAATCTGGCAAATCGTTTTGAGAAAAATAGATTTTTAGAAAAGAAGTGCCAAACATGGACTGCTTTGCCAGATACAGAGTCGCCACCTAAATATTTTGTAATGGGAAAATTTAGGAAACCCTGACTCGGTGCCAAAGGCCACGTGTCCGTCATCACCAAAGTTACCTCGGCTCGAGAACTTGGGTACAATTGGGGAAGGTCAGCTATGAGCACCCCCTCTCGCCCGATCCGAAGATCGGCCTCTACTAACTGTGATATCTCGTTTTGAAAATGTTATGTGTTCTTATTCCGATTAATTAGCCTAGAATTAATATGTGATGCGCACAACACAAAAGTATAGACTAGATCACCTAATTTGGAACGAAGCATTGCATATCCGTTTGTTTATAAATGTTTTTGAAATTTGCTACTCGTAAGTAGGCTAAAACACGAATTTCAATGAATTATCCCAGTTCAAGTAATCCAACATTCACCCACGGGCATTCAGGCAGTTTATCACATAAGTATTTAGCCACATGGTAAGCATGCTATCATGTTAACATTCACACTCATGTGAGATGCTAAAGCATAAATACTTATAGTGTACTCCGTGCCAAAACAGAAAACTTGTTAGCAAACATGCATGATCCAACTCCATGTTAAGTGACTAATGCATCGCATACAAAATGCAATCTAGAGTAGGCTCAACTAATCTAAGATGGCATATGAAATGTGACAAGTAACACGTATTTCAAGTTAGATTTGGAATACTTATGCAGTTAGTATGATGCGCCGAGCCCGGTGCATGCAATACGAATGGATGAATGCACGCATGCATAGCATAAGGTATGCTAATTGAACGTGTCCCTAAAACTAACCAACATAAGCAGGTAAATAAAAGGGAGAAAGAAAGGGGGTTGGAGGACATGCACACACACACGCACCCTTATTACAACATTGTGCCCTCACAGGGAGGTTCCGAATGAAAGAGTCCGAATGTCCAAAATAGATACAATCCAAAGCAAAAATAAACAACTAACTAATCTAAGCTAATTACTTATTACATCATAAACTAATTTAATTAACCATCTAAGCTAATTAAATAATTACAAAAACAAATGAGCCAATCAACAAATTAACTAATTTCAACTGAGCATGCATCTAGCTAGCTACTGAAGCTAATTAATCTAAGTTATTACATAATTAGAAACCTCGGGACACGAGGGATGCACATGCTTGCTTCGGTTCCTCGCCTTGGAATGTCTTCCATTTGCTCTTTGGAGGCTCTGTTTGCAGGGTGTCCTTCAGTTCTAGGTGCTGAAACTTACCAAAACACTGCAGGGGAAGCTCCCAGTGGCCTGCCGGCCAAGGATGGAAAGCTGCAGGCCAGATATAGCCCACTGCCGGCCAAAGGTGGCACACTGCCAGCCATCAATGGTAGGTTGCCGGCCACTGGTGTGCTGTGACACCAAACTGCAACGAAGCACAAAATAGAGGAAAATGAAGGTTTCCCTAGGACATGTATGCACCATGGCACTCCAAATTACCTCAAAACATCAAGGGAGAGGCCAAGTCGGATCCACGACCATCAATCACGCATCCCGATGCATGATGGTCAAAGATCCAACTTGTGCAAATCAATATAGAAATGAATGCACAAATACAACAAATAAAGCCTAGAACTCTATCATGAATCATCAAGAGCTTCGGCGACCAAGAATTGAGACGCGTTCCATCACTTGAAGTATGAAACACCCCTCGTTCCTCGTGCACGGATTAACACTTAATCCAAGCGATGTAACACATAAGCATGGCAAACATGCAACATGACCTAAGTATGCAAACGTGCAACTAAACCAAACATGAGACAAGCATATGAACATAATGTGAGGCAACAACCTATGACAAAATGCAATATGAACATATGAACATGCAAGGCATGTAAAGCTAAGCAAGTATGCAACAACATACTACATGTAACGAGCATGCGACAACATGGCAAAATGGGCTTACACCAAAGATGGACAACTCTCAACTAGGTCCAAATTAGTAGCCAAAGCGATAAACTAAGCCACACAAAACACTTAAGTATACAAAATGCGAAAGGTTCATCAAAGGGGCCTAAAAGGGCAACTCTCAAAAGCGCCTAAGAAGTGACAAATTATCGATTTTACATAATTTTATCTTTAGTGGGTAGAAATAATTTTAGAAATTCAAAAATATTTTTTCGATATTTATTTTTGTCAAATTAGTTTATATTTTATCAAATTGATGATTTTGTCCTTGAAATTGACCAATGATATCTTTAATTGTCCTTATTTAGAACAAAATTCAAAATTCATGATCAAATATATTAAGATTAAAAAGTCAAAAACTAATGTAATATAATATCCAAAATATAGAGACCGTTGTGGGGAAGTGCTTTTGAAAATACTCTTCAGATCCTGGGAAACGCTCTTGATACTCAGCTAGTCACCTGCAAAGACAAATACTTCGGTTGGGGGTGCCGGGATTAACACTCCGACGGGCAAGTCAGTTCTTCTACTAAAGAAAGCTTGTTTTCTAAATTTAATGAAGTGCTTTTTTTTTACATACCACTCCAAGAACGCTGCTTCTTTATTTATATCTGTTCCTCCTGAGGCCTCGGGGCCTGGGCTTAGTTTTCAATCATTGCCCGTTCTTATATTCGGCCCCCAACGATCTCTTTTAATCGGCTTAGTCAGCTTACGTATCGTATTCGGCCCATCATAGTCTTGCAGAATGGGGCCGATTAATATCTGCTGGATGACCGGTTAGTGTCTGTACTAAAACATGCCCCTTCAAATTTAGCCATATATTCGGCTCCCACAATTGCCCCCCGAACTCCCTATTGATGGTAGTTAATCAGCTAGAATTCAAAGAGTCCACAGATCGGGCGGCTTCGCACATCCCAAGGCGTCATAAAATGTCAGAAGGTGCCCGCCTTTTCATTTATCATTACACTTTTCCGCTTCATTCATGCGTCTCTCGCATTTATTGCGATTTGAAACTTCAGTCCCTTTTGATGCACGTTTCGTCGATCATCTGATACGTTTGGACCGCCAGCGCGCATCTCTTCTCTCATTCGCGTTTTCTGCAACTTTCGCCCGTCTACCTTTGCCTCATCTGATCTTCGAAAGTTTTCTTCCCTTTTCTTTGTAGCCCTATTTTCTGTTTATCATTTTTACTTTCGGCGAATCCTTGGGTCCTCGTCGAAATGGCTAAACACTTGAAGGACCTCCTTTCTGAAAGTCGTATTTCCGGATTCCGGCGACATTTTTCCATTCCCGATGACGTCCATCTAACTTTTGTAACGGACAGTACTCTGGATATGGAGAGGGAGGATCGGAATACAATTGTATTTCCCCTCCTGTCCATAGCGGAAGGCGGAGTCCGTTTCCCCCTACATCCACTACTTAGGGCTGTCCTTCGCTATTGGGGTCTGATCCCTTCTCAGCCAAATGTAAATTTCTTTCGAATCATCATAGGTGTTATAGAATTGAATCGACGTCTTAGGATCGATCTCGAAATTTCGGCCATTCGGCACTGCTACGCTTTAGCCAAATCCTCTGGTCGGCTGGGTCGGTACTTCCTTAGAGCCAAGGATACTGACCATCATTTGGTGACTATGCTTGCCAGTTCTGGTAAGAGGGTTGACGATGTAATGGTCGATGTCCGAGGTAATTGGGAGTTCGCTGAAGGTGAAGATCGCCTAGACCCCATTCCCAGACATAAGGGTGACCCAGACATAAGGGTGACCCAGGTTGCCACGTTGTATCTTGTGTTTAATGATTTATATTTTAGTCGGCTTTCTTTACTTAATCACTCTTCTTTTGCAGGTAATAAATTGAAGAAGATTCTGACTTGCGTTGACGAAGCGGTCCTTAGGGATATTAAGATTGCACTCGACTACTTTGGCCGCCCAAACATGCAAAAACAGGGGAGAGCCGCCCACATTTTACTTGGGTACGAGCCCACTTATACCACATTCTCGGCTGCGGACAACATTCCGATTCCATCCGGCGATCAGCAGCTCTCGGCTCTTATCTTCCCCAGCTACAAGAACCTTAGGCAAATTGGTCTCGAAGATTCTGATTCGGGGCGAGACGCAGAGCCGGAAATAGAAGTAGTTGCCGATCCGGCTGGAGAGTTCACTGAGGAGGCCGAAGAAGTTGACAAGGCCGTGCGCTCGGTGTTTGAAGTTGTCGGACTCGATCAGCCTTCACTATCCGCGTCGGGTCGGGCAGAAGTCTCTTCCGGAGACATTTTCGCGAATTTGGGTGACTTACCTGGCGATTTGTTCGAAGGTATGGCGAAGGAAAGCCTTATGCAAATGGCGCATAGGAGAAACGCCGAGCGATTGGCTGCTCGACAAAAAGCCGAGGCCGGCGAATCTGATCCCAGCTTGCCTAAGGCCTCCGTGCCCATTGTCGAAGGGATGGTTCAGGTTACACCGGTTGAAATGGAAAAAGGGGGTGAACAGCGGGCCGGTGAGGAACGGCAAATTCCGGAGGAGCGCGGTCAAAAACGCAGCGCCGAGGGGGAAGCCAGTTCAGAAGCTAGTCCTTCTGACAAACGGCCTCGCCTCGAAGAATCGGACGTGGTTGCTCCCTTTGTTATTCAGCCAAAGATCAGAGATACGCCGATTTCTTCCAATGCTTCTGCCATTGAGGATCCGGCCGTTGCGTTGAGCTTGGCGGCTTCGATTTCCTTGCTGGCTGACACTGCAGCCTTTTGCGTCGTGCCGGATATTTTGGCCGTAGCCTTATCTGCGCAATCGGCACTCCTGGTAGGAATCTTATATTTATTTCTGAATTTATTTTTTATTTTTTATAAAGGTATCTAATGATCCCTTATTCTTGCAGACCGTCGGCAGGATTGCCGACTTGGGCCGCCGCTTGCATGATGCTCTTGGCAGGATTGACCGTTTGCAAGCCGAAGTGGAAGGTCAGAAAAGCAAAGCGGAGTTTGAAAAAATGAGGGCCACAATGGAGAGCACACGAGCCGAAGCGGAGAAGGAGAGGGCTCGCACTGCTGAAGAGCTTCGATCTGATGCTGAGGCTAGAGCGAATGCAAGTGAGGAATCGCTCAAGCTCTCGAATGACGAACTTGCCAAGGTGGAGACTCAGCTAGAGGAGCTGAAGGCGGCCAAGGAGAAAGCCGAATCCGATGCTTTTGAGGCGGGAAAAAGTGCCGCTTACACGGAATATGTTGATGAAGTTCCCAAGTTTAAGAATCGGGGGTTCAAACATGGGTGGCTCAAAGCCCTTGCTGCCGTTGGGGTTACATCGGATTTGCCAATTCCTTATGAGCAAGTGGATGTTGAGCCACTCGAATCCGACACCGAGGAGTGATTTGGGAGGCGTTTCCTAATTTTGTTTAAGTTTTTTCTTGGTAGGGTTTTGTTGGTTTTTGTAAGTTTTTTGCTTGGTAGAGTTTTGTTGGTTCAGGGTAGTTTTCATGTATAAATTGGTTACTAACTTGTACGCAATTTATTAATGAACATTTCCTTGTAATGTCACTACTTCTTGTGCATAATTTGTGTGGTTATGTTAATGAAACATTTTGCTGTGTTTGGCTCAAAGCCTTTTGCTACTTTGCGTAAAATTGTTGCTGAGCTTCAGCTTTGAGTTTCAGCTTTTAGGGATTGAATATCCTGTGTCAACATAGATTCGTCTTCTTCATGCCGACTGGATTCAAATTATGAACTGTCAATTCGAGAGCCGGCTGGGGTATCTGAGCCGGATAGATTGGTAAATCTGCCCTTGCCCCAGGTGGTCCTTGCGGGGTCGAGGGCCGGCTGGGGTACTTGAGTCGTATAGATTGATGAGTGCCTTTGCCCCAGTCGGTCCTTGCGGGGTCAAGGGCCGGCTGGGGTACTGGAGCCGTATAAATATCCTGTGTCAGCAGATTCATCTTCTTCATGCCGACTGGATTCGAATTATGAACTGTCAATTCGAGAGCCGGCTGGGGTATCTGAGCCGGATATATTGGTAAATCTGCCCTTGCCCCAGGTGGTCCTTGCGGGGTCAAGGGCCGGCTGGGGCACTTGAGCCGTATAAATATCATGTGTCAACAGATTCGTCTTCTTCATGCCGACTGGATTCGAATTATGAACTGTCAATTCGAAAGCCGGCTGGGGTATCTGAGCCGAATTACGAGGTCGAGGGCCGGTTGGGGTACTGGAGCCGTATAAATATCCTGTGTCAGCAGATTCGTCTTCTTCATCCCGACTGGATTCGAATTATGAACTGTCAATTCGAGAGCCGGCTGGGGTATTTGAGCTAGATATATTGGTAAATCTGCCCTTGCCCCAGGCGGTCCTTGTGGGGTCGAGGGCCGGCTGGGGTACTTGAGCCGTGTAGATTGATGAGTGCCCTTGCCCCAGTCGGTCCTTGCGAGGTCGAGGGCCGGCTAGGGTACTTGAGCCGTATAAATATCCTGTGTTAACATATTCGTCTTCTTCATGCCGACTGGATTCGAATTATGAACTGTCAATTCGAGAGCCGGCTGGGGTATCTGAGCCGGATAGGTTGGTGAATCTGCCCTTGCCCCAAGCGGTCCTTGTGGGGTCGAGGGCCGGCTGGGGTACTTGAGCCGGATAGATTGGTGAATCTGCCCTTGCCCTAGG
The DNA here is from genome assembly GCA_025200525.1 of Camellia lanceoleosa. Classification (NCBI taxonomy): domain Eukaryota; kingdom Viridiplantae; phylum Streptophyta; class Magnoliopsida; order Ericales; family Theaceae; genus Camellia; species Camellia lanceoleosa. The sequence goes on from CM045760.1 coordinate 37,777,654, forward strand.
CGGTCCTTGCGGGGTCGAGGGCCGGCTGAGGTACTTGAGCCGGATAGATTGATGAATCTGCCCTTGCCCCAGGCGGTCCTTGCGGGGTCGGGGGCCGGCTGGGGTACTTGAGCTGGATAGATTGATGAATCTGCCCTTGTCCCAGGCGGTGCGTGATTATGGTAGAATCGTGCCCCTACCGTCGACTTAGCCGGAGTCGGGCGATTCAGGATCTCCAATTAATGAGATTGCCTCGAATGTGCTACCTCCGTGATGGATAAATGAGGAAACGTACATCCTGTATGAGCTTGGTAGACAACTGAGCTGAGCTCTTGGGGGGAGACTGATATCGCGAATGTCGAACCGACTTTTCTTTAACAGTAAAGGAAAAGCGAAGACCCTAGCTGAGCTTGGCGGAGATATGAATCGAGGTGGTGAACCCTCGCAGGCAGGAAGTAGGAGTGCTAGAGGTCGAGAGAGGCGTCAATCTCCCCGATGTCGCAGTAGATCGCCCAAGCGAGAAAAGCAGTCGCAGGGTAAGGCTCCACAGGCCTGAGTCGAGGGGAGGTCCGAAGCGAAACCGTGCCCATTAAGCTTTGCGGTATTCGTGAAGAATAGACCCATAACAGAGGCGGATTCGATCGTTCGAGACCCAGATGTAGCGGTCGACTTTGCTCGACAAATATTTCTGCCCGAGGTTTAGAAATCAATGCTGGGTCGACAAGATTACGAGGTGTTTCGCGAGGGCATTCACGGCGCAGTGAAGGGGCTTTACACTGCTTACGAAGTCGGCATGCGTCTGCGCGCTGCCCGCTGCCCGCCAAGAGGTGGAGAAGAAGGACGAACGTATTCGAAGTTTGGAGGCCCGCGTGGAGGCGGCCGAGCGGGAACTAAGGAAGACCAAGGCAGCTCAGGCACAACCCACCGTGCATGCGAACCCAATTGTGGAAGAGAGGGTTACGAGTCGGCTTATCAGCTCCGCACTCGCCGATCGAGAGACGGCTAGTATGTTCGCAATAGAGAGTGCGAAGGGGAGGGCCTATGAAAAAGGTTTCCATGAGGGCCGAAAGGTGGGAATCGAGAAAACCAGGGAAACGTTGGCTGAAGAAGTATGCCGATGTGAAAACCGCGGGTTCAGGCACGGTTGGATCAAGGCATCTCAAGCCGCAGAAGCTCTTCGAGCGTCGGGGATTGATTCGGCATCACCACACTACAGGAGTAAAGATTTTCCGTTTTCTGCCTTTGAGATTGAGAAGAGTGAGGATGAGGGTGACGCCGTATGAACTTTATAGTTGTAAGACTGGAACGCAGGGTGTGTTCGAAACTATGTAACTTATTGTTTTATTGAATAAAGATTGTTTGATTATGACCGTTTCGTTGTCATTCATATTCGGCATATGTGTATTTCGTGTTGCTTAAATGTTTGTCTAAATATTGCCCAACCCAAATAGTCGTCCGCTGCCCGGCAAGACACGGGCCTATCGGCAGGATCTGCACATGGGCAGGGTCGACACGTCCACGGCGACCGTTAGGGTTTTATTGAGGCTATTTCAACGGCCATTTGTCTTTGATTTGGGTGAGCATATTGACGCTTGAGCAGTTGGACTAATGGGCTGGTTGACGGTGATCGGCATGTGAGTATTTGGCCCACCGGTTTTAATAAAGCTATTTCGCTTTGGCCCAGCCAGCGCGCGTTTCGGCCTGCCGTCGTGATGGCGGTCGTGGCGAATGTCAATCGACGCTTGGTTTATTCAACTAATGCGTTTTTGGGAGTTTGATAAAATTATCTCGGGATTGGGACCTCGAGATCGCGGTCGTTGCTGAGAATAAAAAGGAGTGGGCGCTTCGCACCAATAATCCCATTTGACTCATCATTCTTTGTCTGGGATGGTGATTTTGGTTACAGAGGCTCAACTTTCGGTCGAGTTTGGTGTTGAGATGGCTTGCGGCGGAAAACCTATCCGTGAGGGAGTTAGGTCATCCGAAGGGCTTGAGATCTGTAAGTCTTCAAGCGAAGGGCTTGAGATCTGTGAGTCTCCAAGTCGTCGAAGCGGATCACCCCGAAAGGAGAGTCAACAACTGTCAAGTTCATTCTTCCTTGCCCTGGATCTTGGCCTTGACATTGTCAATGGTGTCAGAGGCAGTTTGGCGTTATGCAAGTCGTGGGCTTAAGCAAAACTGGCTCAAGGTAGTGCACGCCATGGAGGGGTTGAGGGCGACGGTCGTTGATCCGACGATGCTGCTTTACCGGCGCATTTTGTCCCCTTTTTTGCTTTCGATATTGTAATGTTCGAATGCAGGTTGTATTTATGTAACAACTGTTTAATCAAATAAATGGTTTTATGTTAAGCCTATTTGCGTGTTATTCTGAATTTTGCTTGTGTACTAAAGCTCATCACTTCAAATGCATGATCTGTTCTAGTATGTTACATAGGATCAGTTATTAATATCTTTTGTTCGTGCCAACGTTTGCTCCGGATTCGGAGACGCGATTAGCATTTAGCAGCGTATGATCCGTTCTTGAACCCAGGGCCCATTTGGCCTTAATGAGGTTAATCGGCTCCAAACCCAGAGACTTAATCAGCCCTAAGGCGACATGCACCAAAAGGGGCTCCAAATCCGGAGACTTAATTTGGCCAATCGTGATATCCACGAAGGGCGCTCCGAATCCAGAGACTTAATCGGCCCTAAGGCGGCATGCACCAAAGGGGGCTCCGAATCTAGAGACTTAATTGGCCCCAAGGCGGCATACGCCAAAGGGGGCTCCGAATCCGGAGACTTAATTTGGCCAATCGTGACATCCACGAAGGGCGCTCCGAATCCGGAGGCTTAATCGGCCCTAAGGCGGCATGCGCCAAAGGGGGCTCCGAATCCGGAGACTTAATCGACCCTAAGGTGACATGCGCCAAAGGGGGCTCCGAATCTGGAGACTTAATTTGGCCAATCGTGATATCCACGAAGGGTGCTCCGAATCCGGAGGCTTAATCGGCCCTAACGCGGCATGCGCCAAAGGGGGCTCCGAATCCAGAGGCTTAATCGGCGCTAAGGCGGCATGCGCCAAAGGGGGCTTCGAATCTGGAGACTTAATTTGGCCAATCGTGAAATCCATGAAGGGCGCTCTGAATCCGGAGACTTAATCGGCCCTAAGGCGGCATGCACCAAAGGGTGCTCCGAATTCGGAGACTTAATTTGGCCAATCGTGAAATCCACGAAGGGCGCTCAGAATCCGGAGACTTGATTTGGCCAATCGTGATATCCACGAAGGGCGCTCCGAATTCGGAGACTTAATTGGCCCTAAGGCGGCATACGCCAAAGGGGGCTCTGAATCCGGAGACTTAATTGGCCCCAAGGGGGCATGCGCCAAAGGGGGCTCCGAATCTGGAGACTTAATTTGGCCAATCGTGATATCCACGAAGGGCGCTCCGAATCCGGAGGCTTAATCGGCCCTAAGGCAGCATGCGCCAAAAGGGGCTCCGAATTCGGAGACTTAATCGGCCGTAAGGGGGCATGCGCCAAAGGGGGCTCCGAATCTGGATACTTAATTTAGCCAATCGTGAAATCCACGAAGGGCGCTCCGAATCCGAAGACTTAATCGGCTCTAAGGCGGCATGCGCCAAAGGGGGCTTCGAATCCGGAGACATAATTTGGCCAATCGTGAAATCCACGAAGGGCGCTCCGAATCCGGAGACTTGATTTGGCCAATCGTGATATCCACGAAGGGCTCTCCGAATCCAGAGACTTAATCTGGCCAATCCTGGCATGTGCCCCACTGGGAATCGACATATGATTTTCGGCGTCGAGGAAAAATAGTTCATATTGCAGAGGCGAAATATATTTACAGGTATCAGAGCCCACAGGTCGAGTCAGTGATAGGGTTTTCGTCAGAACTCTGCTTGTGCCGGTTGGGGGGAACCACGTATTTCTTCAATGCCGTGTGCTGTTGGGAAACGCAGGATCTGATGGTAGGTGCTTGGGACGGCCCTCATGATATGTAGCCAAGTTCTTCCCATTGTGGCATTATACGGCGAGGGGAGCTTCATGACCAGGAATTCCACTTCGACCGTTCTGGACCCCGCTCGAACAGGTAATGTGACCTTGCCCAATGGGTATTCGGGGTTCGTATTGAAGCCGAACAGTGGGTGAGGCGCCGGAGATATATCCGCCTCGTTGAGGCCGAGCTTGATGAAAGTTTGATAGTACATGACCTCTGAACTACTCCCTGGATCTATGAGGATTCGTTCAATTATGAACCGGTTTATGCGTAATCCAATGACCAACGGATCAATGTGGGAAGCCGTTGCGTCATTGAGGTCGGAGTCATTGAAAGCAATTGTCGAAGCTTCTTTGGACCGGCCGGTCGAAATATGGCGCCCCTGTAAGGTTGGGTGCGATCGAATTGTGTGCATGGCCGGGAGTGTAGGCAGGCTGTAAATTACGTGGATCACGCCAAGTGGGGGAGAATCCTGCCTTAATGCTAATGCTTTGGTTGGTTTTCCCTGTTTCACATACTGCTGCAGTCGGCCGTCTTGCACCAGTTCTTCCAGGTGATCTTTTAATGCGTAGCAACTCTCTGTTTCGTACCCGTGATCTTTGTGATATTCGCACATCCGGTCTCTTCGTCGTGTATCGAGTGGCCCCACCATCTTCGACGGCCATTTGAAGAATAGAAGGTGTTAGATTTTGGTCATCACAGCGGTGATTGGCTCTGACAGTTCCGTGTACTTTTTGTCGGCGCGCCTCAAGCGCCTACTGTCGACTTACAATTGCTCATTCGTCTGGTGGGGGCATTGATCACTCGATCGGCGAGAGTCCCACCTTTTGTCCCGTTTAGCACATTGTCGTGGCTCGGGGCTCAGAGGTGGCACGGAGCTTATCGGCTGAGCAATATCAAGAGGTCCCGATTTGGTGGACGCTTGTCTAGCTTTGATCCTCAGGGCGTCGTCTTCCACTTTGCAATACTCTTCGACTTTCTTCATCAACGCCCAGACTGTCTTGGGGGGTCTTTTGGTCAGGGAGTTGCGCAGAGCACTGTCAGGATGTAGTCCCATTTTGAAGGCGGTGACGGCCATGGAGTCGTTGCAAGCGTCGTCAACGAGATTGAAGCACTCCCTATATCACGCCGAATATGCTCTCAGCGTTTCTCCCGGTTGAATTTGCATAGCCCAGAGAGAGTCGGCCTGTTTCGGCTGTACCTCGTTGGTGATAAACCTGGCCTTGAAGGATTTTTGCAATTGATGGAAACTTCTGATCGAAGCCGGCTCCAGCTTGTAATACCATCTGACAGCTAGTGGCCCCAAACTGCTGGGGAATATTCGGCACATGAGGGCTTCGTTGTCTGCATGCAACGTCATGGCCTGCTTGTAATGACGTATATGATCAGTAGGGTCTGATTTTCCGTCGTAGAGAGTAAATGATGGAGCTTTGAACTTCTTGGGCAGGGCCGCCCTCGCAATTCGTTGGATAAAAGGATCGTGCCGGTCCTCTTCATCTGAACTGTTTCTTCTGCGCTTGTTCCTTATGTGTGGGCTTTTTTAAGAGGAGCTGGAAGTGTCTGAGCGTCCCTTGTTATGCTCCGTGGATAATGAATTGGAGTCGCTATCAATTTTCCTTGGTCAGGCTCGAGGTTGTTGTTTACCTGCCCTCATGGGTCGTTCGGGGTCTTGGCGCGCGGCTTCTTTGGATTTTGCTACTTCTAGGGCCAAATCTTGTCGAAGGCGTTCATTTTCTGCGAGCATATTTTCCAACCTTTGCTCATTCTGTTTAGCTTGTTCTATGATGGCTTGCATCGTCTCCTGCGCTGAAGTCGTTGGTGAGTCAAAATTCAAGGCGCGTCTCGTAGCGATGGTTTCCTTCCCGAGCAAATCTGCCGGGGTGATGTCGTCTCTCTGTGTGGTCTCGTTGGTGGCTACCGGAGGATCTTGCGTCATGCCTTCCATGGATGTATCTGAGTATTCCCACAGACGGCTCCAGTTGTGGGGAAGTGGTTTTGGAAATACTCTTCAGATTCTGGGAGACGCTCTTGATACTCAGCTAGTCACCTGCAAAGACAAATACTCCGGTCGGGGGTGCCGGGATTAGCACTTCGACGGGCAAGTCAGTTCTTCTACTCAAGAAAGCTTGTTTTCTAAATTTAATGAAGTGCTTTTTTTTTACATACCATTCCAAGAACGCTGCTTCTTTATTTATATCTGTTCCTCCTGAGGCCTTGGAGCCTGGGCTTAGTTTTCAATCATTACCCGTTCTTATATTCGGCCCCCAACGATCTCTTTTAATCGGCTTAGTCAGCTTACGTATCGTATTCGGCCCATCCTAGTCTTGCAGAATGAGGCCGATTAATATCTGCTGGACGACCGGTTAGTGTTAGTACTAAAACATGCCCTTTCAAATTTAGCCATATATTCGGCTCCCACAACCGTTAATATAATTTATTCAAAATATTTTAATAAATATATAAGAGTCTGAAAAGTAAGTTTGTACACATTTATTGAGTCACGTAAATACACTATCTGTCCCTATTGAGGAAAAGAGTTTTGAAGCGCTTCTCTCACCTGCGTTCCAATTTGGAAATTTTTTTTTAATATATTTTTTCATAGGCAAATTACATATACCTCCTTCGAAGTTTAATTAAATTACAGATATTTCCTTGCGGTTTAGAAATTATAGATATTTCCCTAAGATTTATATTTTCATAACAAATTACTCTCTGAGGTTTATATTTTCATAACAATTTGTCTCCTAATTTGTTATGCAAATATAACCTTCAAGGGGTATCTGTAATTTCTCAAACCTCAGGAAGGTATCTGTAATTTTGCTAAACCTCGAGGGGTATATGTAATTTGCCTTTTTTTTAAATTGTGACAAATAAAGTTCGAAAAGACCTTTTTTTTTTCTTTTTTTTTTTTGTAGAAATTCATCTTTACGGAATTTTGTTAGAATTTTTTTTTTATTTTTATCTTTATATATATATATATATTTTTATTTTTATATCCCAAGAACTAAAATACCAAATGAGTAAATTTTTTTACACGACTTTTATGAAAATTCACTAAAATAAAAAAATTTGAAAAAAATCTAACTTTTTTAGTTATGGCCAGAGATTTAATAATTTTTTCATGTTATACTGTTTATATGGTACTCAATGAACCATAAATTACAATAGGTGAGTGATTTTTTTACCTGTCAACTATATAATAAAGGTGAGTTAATATTATCTCATGTAGAAATTACTCTGCCATTAATTTACAATACTACATGAGTAATATGTCAAAGGTTAGGAGTTATTATTAGTTCAATAGTTAAGATTTAACCTAATAATTATGGATTCAAGTCTTGGGACCATCACATCGTGCATTATACTAAAGGTTAGGTGTCTACTTAATCTTTCTCTTTCCAACCACACATTAATGTGTATTAATTGGGCGTTATTTTTTTACATGAGTAATATCACATAATATTTATTTCAAATTACTAGTGTTTTATTAACTAGATTTTAAAAGGAAAATTTAGTTGTCGTGTATTGATCGGTACCTAAATGTACACATTTAATTTCTTAATATACACTTTATTCGTTTATTAATTTGTATTAATTTATAATTTTGTGTGATTTTTGTATGTTTATATATATTTTAGGTGCTTGTACATAAATTAGTATAAATAATATTTTTTAATAATTTATATATTATATTATATATATTATAAAATAAATAAAATTAAAGAATTAAAAAAAGAGAAAGAGAACACGCCTCTCACGCCGCCCCTATTTCTCAATTATATATATAATAAAATATTATATTATCACCGTTATATATATATATATATTATTTGGTTTTTTCAAATTAAAGATTAGGTGGCGTGGATTAAGTATATCAATATTTGGTAAGAGTAGTAGGATTAATTTTTAGATATACTATTCTATTAAGATTATTTGATTAGAATTGCTGTTCTAAGTAATTAATTTTATTATTGGTAGTATCTGATTCATGATTAGTAATTATAATATATAATACTATTATGTTTTGTTTGTTTTTGTAGGTGATGGTGTGGAATTTGCAGGAAGAAATTTTGGGAGGGAAATTTTCTTTTAGGGAGGGAGGGAGGGAGGGAGGGTTGAAGGAAGCTATAAAAGGCAATCAAGGAAGAAATTTTGGAGGGGAAATTTTTTTTTTTGAGGGGGGGGGGGGGGGCCTTGGCGAAGGAAGCTAAGAGAAAAGAAGGGGGGGTCTTCAGCGAAGGAAGCTAAGAGAAAAAAGAGAAGCTAAGAGAAAAAAAGGAAAGGAGAGTGGGAAGGTTTAGAATATACATATTTTATAGTAGTTGTAATATTAGTATGTGGAATTAATTTTTATTTCTTAGGGTAGAGATGAAACTCTGACCAAATAATTGTGGTGAGCTGTATTTGATATTTTTAATTTTGATTTGATTTAGATAAATTGTATAGCTTTTTAGATTTTTTTGTGCAATAAATGTTTTATTCAAATCATGTTATACAATTGTTTTTATTGCTATGTATTAAAATTGTTAGACGAGTCATACCTAATATGACAGATCATACATCAATTTTAGTTTAGTTTAGTGGTGATGGTTCGTGCTAAGCGAAAATGATTTGTGACTTTCTGATTTTAATATTGTACGAGCATAGAATAATCTTCTCGTATAATCCTGTTGATCAAGTTTGCGCTTCCTCCAAACGTCGTCACTTTACTCTCTCAAAACACAAACGTGAGCTAGCCGGTGGGTGCGTGCCGGATACCTCTCTAATGCCTAAGTTAGTGTAGACGTCCCCGAACGTCCCGGGAGGGAATCCCGTTTTGTTCATTTGGACTCACTACAGTTCAGGACTCAAATGTCACGGTCCTATATCTAATCTCGCAGAGTACAATACAAGACCGATGAATCATCAAAGAGTCCAAATCCGGCAAATCGTTTTTGAAAATAGATTTTTTTGAAAGAAGTGCCAAATATGGACTGCTTTGCCAGATACAGAGTTGCCACCTAAATATTCATTTTGGGGGAATTTAGGAAACCCTGACTCGTTGCCTAAAGCCACGTGTCCGTCATCACCAAAGTTGCCTCAGCTCGGGAACTTGGATACGATTGGGAAAGGTCACTTCGTAAGCACCCCTGCTCGCCTGATCAAAGATCGACCTCTACTAACCATGATATTGAGTTTTGAAAACAATATGAGTTCTTAATCCGGTTATTAGCCTAGATTTACTACGTGATGCGCACATCATACAAATATAGACCGGATCGCCCGAATTGGAACAAAACATCTCATGTTTGTTTTTGAAAGCGATTTGCTACTCGTAAGTAGGCTAAAATGTGGATTTGCCACTCTCAGGTGGGCTTAGAAAACATGATTTTGCCACTCTCAAGTGGGCTTAAAACTCGCAGTCAATGCATTATTCCAATTCAAATAATCCAACATTCACCCACAGGCATTCAGACAGGTATATCACATAAGCACATAGCCTTATGGTAAGCATGCTATCATGGCAATCACTCACACGCATGCAAGGATGCTAAAGCATAACACTTATCGAGTACTCCAAGCCAAAAGAGAAGCTATGTTAGAAATCAATGCATGATCCTAACTATGTTGAAATGCCTAATGCAATACATGCAAAATGCAACTAAAAATAGGCTCGACTATTCTAAGATGGCATATGATGATGCTACAGCTAACACGTATTCAACTTGGAATTGAAATACAATGCAGTTAGTATGATACGCCGAGCCCGGTGCATGCAAGACAGATGAATGGATGCAAACATGCGAGCATAAGTATGCTAATTGAAACATACCCTAATCTAACCATCATAAGCTGGTAAATAAAAGGGAGAAAGACGTGGGGTTGGAAGACATACATCACACTCACGCACACTTATTACAATTGTGCCCTCGCTCGGAAGGCCCGAATAAATAATACAGTCCGAATAAATAATTAAATATTACAAAACCCTAGTTAATCAACAAATTAACTAGGAAAGCAAGTAAATTAGCATGCAAGCTAAATGGACCGCCTCAGCTCCGTTCCAAATGATGAAAGATGCATGCATGCTCGAGTCGCCTCGTTGGGAAATTCCTCGCGATGCCCCGATTTGCCTCTGTCTGCAATTAATCCCGGAATGCTGTGCAAAGCTCTAGAAGGCTGCTAATTTCTGGTTTTGCTGCAACAGAGAGCAAGAAAGGGGCATAGCAAAGTATTTTCACATATGTATGCACACCTCGATCCTCATGCCACCAATCACGCATCCCGATGCATGATGGCCAAGGAGTCGAATTGCATGACTCAATATGAAATGAATGCACATGAAACACAACAAGGCCTAGACTCCATCATGGGTAATTCGGAGTGTCGGCGACCGGGAATTGAGACACGTTTCGTCACTTTGAGTACGAAACGTCCCTCGTTTCCCGTGCTTGGGCTAACTTCTATCCCAAACACAATGCAAATGAGATGGCATACACATTGCGACTAACATGCAACCTAGCATACGCAATGCTATAGACTAAAATGGCATACACAATGCACGTGGCACAACATGGCATACACAATGCGACTAACATGCAACCTAGCATACGCAATGCTATGGACTAAAATGGCATACACAATGCAAGATGGACTTACACCAATATGAGTGGACCTCAGCCACACTCACATCAGTGGCCATTGGTGGAAATGAGACAATCGAAACACATGCAAACATGCATGGATGCAAATGACCGATCCTAAGGCATAACATGCAACTCTAACTAAGCATGGAAAAGGATGAAATGTGGCATAGAATGGGACATGATACAGCTCTAAAATAGCATAAAAGATGGTCTCAAAACATGCAAATATGTCACACAATGCATGCTAGGTGGCTCGGGTACCGAAACTAGTGAAGTGCGTTACACTAGACGTACCCAAAGCGATGTACAAATGGAAAAACCAACCCCAAACAGACCCTAGGTAGGTCTGAAACAGTGGGAAAATGGCCTAAAATGGTGGCTCAACATGCAAGGAAATGGAGCTCACTCAATGGTCCGAAAACAAGGCATTCATGGACAACTCTCAAGCACACTTAAGGAGTATAAAATATGGCAATATGGAATTGATACAAGCTCTGAAATATGAGGTATAATGGACCTAAAACATGAGCACACCTCAGTATATGCATGGAATGAGCCTCAAAACTCAAAGTTAAGCATGGGTATTGAACTGCAAGCATGCAAAACAAACATCATTAGACCATGAGAGCCAAAAACAGAGCTAAGGCTGTCCAAAATATGCACCAAATCAGTTTAAGGCATGGCCAAAAAGTGCTAAAATCAAGGGTCAACAAAGCATGCAAAGAAAGCTAGTGAACCATGAGTTGCACTACAACTATATGAAGCACATGAGGGCTCACCAAACCAGCCAAAAAAAGAAACAAGGAATGTCAAATAAACCCCAAAAACCCACTGAAACAAAGTCCACACATGCTAGAATGGGGTGCTCCTTTGATAAGCTACAAGAGAGGTTACTCTACACATGTAACAAGGACAATTAACATGGCAAAACCAGCTTTGGAAATGACTTATGAAAGCCCTAAAACCCACCAAAAAGGCCCTGAAATTAGTCTAGGGAGCATGCAAGTGAAAGCCCCTTTGAAAGGCCTTGAATAGGATTGTTCTACACATGCATAATAGACATTCAAAATGGCCAAAAGGGCTCTGGACAGAGCTTATACAGACCTTAAAACTCACCAAATAGGGCCTGAAACATGACTTCAAAACATGAAAAATGGAGCTCCTTTGGAAGGCCAACAAAGCTAGTAAAGAGAACAAGCGGTGAGAGGGTCACCCCTCTCTGATTTTAGGGCTCAAAAACACATATTGGCCACTGAAAATCCACTGGATTTCAGTGGCCAAAAGGCCAAACCAAGGCCAATACAAATGCTCTAATGCATAGCCCTAAACATGAGGAAATGAAGCATGCAAAGGGGAAGATGACCCCAAATAGAAAAATAAACTTGATCAAACTTAAAGAGGAGCTCAAAAAAAAAAAGCTTTTTTTATTTTATGTTTAAGTCAAAAAATGCTTGCAAATAAGGCTAAGATATGAAGCAAAATAATGCAAGAAAAAGGGAAATAGAGGCTTACCCTTGTAGAGCCGAACCTCAGCAACTTCTGGACCAAGGTAATGAGCCTTCAACCTTTGCAAATCAGTTCCAAGGTGCTTGGATGGATGGTGGAGGTGTTGTGCTAGGAGGTGTAGTGTAAATGGTGCAAGAACAAGGGGGGTTTTGGAGCTTAGAATGGAGAGATATAGGAAACGGTGTATATATGCCTTAACCAAAGTCTTCAACCCTTGCAATGGAAGATCAGCCCCTCCTTTATAGAGGAGAGGCTCTAAAGCTTCTTCAAGAAGCTTAAAACCAACTTTGAAGATCCTCCATACACGTGTATAGAGGATGGTCCAAATGCCTCCCAGCTGGCACAGCTGGATTGCATTCAGAGAGAGCAAAAAGCAGAAGGCTGGCCGACCAGTTAAGGTGGTCGGCCGGCCACTCCCCCTGGTCGGCCGACCAAGGGTCAAAAAGTTCAAGCAAGAAAAGTGGTCGGCCACCCCAGATTAGTGGTCTCCCAAATGAATGCAGCTCAGTGGTATGGTGGGAGACCAGAAATTGTGACCCAAGAGAGAGAAAAACCAGCTTTCTAGCAAGGTTCAAAAGGGTCAGGAAGAAAAGCTGGTTGGCCTACCCATATTGGTGGCCTCCCCGATGAGTACAACACAATGGTGGTATGGGAGACCTGAAATTGTGGCTCAAAAGTGAGGGAGACCACCTCTCTAACAAGAAAACCGGGCAGTGAGCAGAAAGGTGGTCTCCAAGAAGAAAAGGTGGTCTCCCACCATACCATCACCTTCCTAACAATGAAACTAGGGTCCATGCCAAAAATGAACCCACACCGATGCGAAACGAAGGTTCGGGGGCCAAAACGCGCAGCCGAGGGCCCCCGAAAATTGACTATTAAGCACCGGAGGTGGCGTATGACCACAAAGGTGGTCTTCCGAGCCACAGTGTCTCTCTAGGGAGAGGGAACAAGGTGTGTGCCAAAAACTGGAGCAAACGGAGAAAGTTAAGCGGTCCCGAACCGAGGCGCACGGCCGACGACTCCGAAAACCGAAAATTGATCTCCAAACAGAAAAAATGGCCTACGACCACGAAACGTAGCCTACGGCCACAAAGAGATGGTCTTTGAGACCTCTCCCTCCCTTCGGGAAGAGAAAACAAGACTTGATTCGCAAACCGAGGTAAAGCACAAAAGAGTCCCGAAGTCTAGAGGCAAGGCTCGCAGTCAAGACTCTAAAACCTCAGAATGAGCACGATATGCACTATCACCGAGCGCTCAACCGGTGACGTCTGAGTCTTAAGGTCGGTCAAAAATAGGGTGTCTACAGTCAGCAAGATAGACAAATAAACAAAAGCTCTGTGTATTCGAGAATCAAAGTTGTGATACCGGTACATAGGTTCTGTTATGAGTTTTTATAGTTTTTGCCTGGCATAATCCTAGTAGGACTCTTACTCCTCAATGTAGAGTTCTCTTTGGAATCACACTCCTGGAAGATAATACTTATCCTTCCGCACCCTCCTCACTGCTTAATCCAAGTGAGATGGTTTTATCACGGTTGAACAACAAAGCAACCGGGCTAACATATGCTGACATGGCCAGTTTCATCGAACTCTCCTTAGCTCGGTTCTACCTTGCTTTACCTAGCTCGGTATCAAATTGTTTGCACAACGCAACTCCTCGTACCCCAGTTCAGAATACTCGAACCGAGCTAACTTCAGTCATCCATGACCGGGCTAACAGAAGCCCATCGGCGAAGCCCATTCTACTCAGCCCATAGCTCGGCGCCCTTCTTCCTAGTCCTAGACTTATGCTTTTTACCCTTTTAATTGCCCCTTAATTCTATCTGCGTAGCATGATTTGGATTACTTGTTACTAGCCGAGCTAAAAGTTCAGACCTTCAGCTGCGCTAAATTGTTACCGGGCTACCAATTTGTCTGGTCAAAAAACGTCTTTTCAGTCACGCTGTACATCTAAATCGCTTTCTATTCCTATAGACACGTGGTTAGCCCCTATTGGTTGAATACAGTTGTCATCGCCGTCTTCGTACCTAGCGAATTTTGAACAGTCCTGCCCAAATCTAGGTTTTATACAAAAAACCCTATTTTTTCAAATCAAAACATTTTACTATTCATCTTCTTTCTCTTGCCTTCTGAGCGTCCATTTCTCAATCACAGCATCAGCAATAACTTGTGCTCCTGTGTGGCATCTTCACTATTTTGGAACTTCATCCTCTTCTTTTAAGACTGTAAGTGACTCAATCCCTCACTTTTTCCGTTTATTTCGTGAATATGTATAGTATAGATGTATATACACATATATTTTCCAAAACACACTCTGTAGTTTTGCACAAATGGGTAATGAACCACGAAAACTCAAAAACCTGACCCCCAAACCATAACCACCTTGGTTGAATCTTCAATGAATTTGGAATGCGATCCTTTCGATCGAGAATAGCATCATGACCGAACTAGGAGCCAGTTTGTGATAGGCGCACACTCGACCGAACTAGCACACCTTACCCAACGATCGAGCTAAGATCCCGAATGCTTAATAACCGGGCTAAAAACTTACGTAATGATCGAGCTAAGCATTACAAACCTTTTAACCGATCTAGAGTTTCTTTATTTTCCCTTCTTTTTAAGCCCGGTTTAGTTATCTGGGCATAGCACTTTTCATCTTCACTTTGCAGACTTTGACTAGGTTGGCCAGGCACACCTTTGCATGCTCAACCGAGATACTCAACGTCATCTCAACACCGAACTAGGACTCCAGGCTAGGTTATACACAATTTAAGTTATAAATGGGTAAATACCGGTTTCTAGTAAACTCCCCTGGGACCATCCCCGAATTTCGCAAGGATTACAACATCCCCGACGATGTTCACCTTTGTTTAGCCGAGCTAGACATAATACATTGAGGAAAAGAGGGCTTCGTCCCCTTCACCATGATATCCATTGTTGAAGCTGGACTTCGATTTCCTGTTGAGCCACTATTATGCGAATTCCTTAGGCAGACTAAAATATGCCCAACCCAACTCAGCACCAATTCTTACAGAATAATAAATGGCATCACCGAGCTAAATCGTCGGCTTGGCCTCAACCTCGGTTTAGCCGAGCTATTTCACCAATACTCACTTGGCCAAAATGAATACGGCTGGGTATATTATTTAAGAATAAAAAGACGCCGAGAGAAAATAATAAAAAACACACCGGACAAAGACGTGAATGATGACGATTTTTTCTGGGTTTCTGGTAATTTTGAAGACCGGGAAGCCCCAATACCGGGATACGAAATTAACTGGAATAAAGGAGTAGCCGGTGTGAATACCTCGGCTTAACTTGTCTGATTTTTGCTCTTGTCGCTTACAACTTCTACGCCGTGCTAACCGTTTTCTTTTTCTATGTGCAGACTTGAACCAACTAAAGTCACAATATCAATACCCCAACTTAGACGCTCTCCGCACTGCACTTCGATATTGTGATCGAGGTTGGGCCGAGTTACTTAACCTCAAACCGACCTACACATATAGCGGAAGGAGGAAGACCAGGGTGTCAAACTTTCTTCTTGAGCCTTCACCCAAACTAGATCCCATATTTCCTCAAATTAGGTTGATCCCACTAACAAAGGAACAAGAGATGGCTAAGAAAAAAGCAGTCAGAGCACTCATCACCGAAACAACTGCACCAGCTGTCGGGGACCAAACCGTGGTACCACAAGCTGGCCAAACACACGAGGCCGTGGTAGTGCTTCCAACAGCCCGGGCCTCGTCATCTCGGCCCAATAAGCGTGTTCGCACCTCCGCGACCGAGCCACGTCTTGTTGATGAAGACGACACCGCACTTCCACAATCCACACGACCGAGCCCAGAACTAGTGTGTTCTAACCGAGCTAGCCCTTCAAAGTGGGCACCAAGAGTGAACTATAAGAACCGGGCCATAACAAACATAGATTCAGTGGTCGGTGAAAAAGACCACTCTCTTACCTTCAACCTTGCTAAAAGCGTATGCTTGCCAGCTGATATGGAGCATCATGATCATCTGACCAAGCTGAAGGCCATTCGCTCGGCAACAAAGTCGATGGTGCTGGTAAGTTTCTCTTCTTGTCTTTCTAATTTGTACATCTGTCAGTGCGATTTTAACCATAATTGTTATCTCTCCTTTTGTAGGCCATGCAGAAGAATCATGTCGCTCACAAGCGCGTGTTGGAGCTGCGTAAGACCACACGGTTGGCCATGGCAGAGGCCAATGCTAAGACGGCCGAGCTAGAAGAATCCAAGAAGAAAATGGCTGAGCTTAAATCTAAAGTTACCCGACTCACCGAGTTGGTTAACTCGGCTGAGGCAGATAAGCAGAAGGCTTTGGTCGAGCAGAAAGACAAATATCTACGCGAGCTAGCCAAGCTTGAAAAAAAGAAAGATGCTGAGATCGCCCTGCTAAAGAAGAGTGTGGACGATGCGGAAGACCGTGGCTACAAGGAAGTGGAGGCCACCTACATCCTTCAGTGCGAAGCTGCCAAGGACATATTTTTCAAATGTGGATGGAAGGTAGCCGTGTCAAAGCTCGATTATGGCCTAAAGACTGAGGTCTTTCAGAACCCTTCTCCCCACTTTATTCCAAGCTACATGGCGGAGTATGCCAATGCTATTCAGCAAAAATTTCTTAAAGTAGGGGAGGAAGAGGAGGCATCCCCAGAGCCCAACAACACCCCGGCTATTACCAGTGATCATAGTCTTCAAATTGCTCAGTCAGCTTGGGTGGAGCCCCCGATGCCTAGTACGGTTGAAGATGTGACTGACCTTCCTGTTGGAACCGGGCTTCGAAGTGATGAAACTCGAGTTGACCTGGACGCAGACCTAGATGATCTTTTTGCCTGACTTTGTATTTTTCTTCTTTTGATATCAATTTTTGAAAGCATTTTGTAACCGAGCTGGAGCCCCTTATTGTAATGCAGTTTCCAATATTGAATGAAATCCGCTATTTTCGTCCGTCTTTTTGTTCGGTTTATTTCATACCTGTATTTATTTTTCAACTCTGATTTGTATGAATTTTTTAACATTTTTTGGCCGAGATACTTATCTTGGTCATGGAGCCTTGTAATCTGTTTGGTCATACTTGCCAAGTCTCTTCAGCCTAGATCCTTATCTTGGCTGGAGAGAACTTAAAGTTGGTTATTCCAGCCAACCTTTCTTCAGCCTAGATCCTTATCTCGGCTGGAGAGAACTCAAAGTTGGTTTTTCCAGCCAACCTTTCTTTAGCCCAGGTCCTTATCTCGGCTGAAGAGTACTCAAAGTTGGTTTTTGCAGTCAATCTCTCTTCAGCCTAGATCCTTATCTCGGCTGAAGAGTATTCAAAGTTGGTTATTCCAGCCAACATCTCTTCAGCCTAGATCCTTATCTCGGCTGGAGAGAATTCAAAGTTGGTTATTCCAGCCAACTTCTCTTCAGCCTAGATCTTTATCTCGGCTGGAGAGAACTCAAAGTTGATTTTTTCAGCCAACCTTTTTTCAGCCCAAGTCCTTATCTTGGCTGAAGAGTACTCAAAGTTGGTTTTTCCAGCCAACCTCTCTTCAGCCTAGATCCTTATCTCGGCTGAAGAGTACTCAAAGTTGGTTATTCCAGCCAACTTTTCTTCAGTCTAGATCCTTATCTCGGCTGAAGAGTATTCAAAGTTGGTTATTCTAGCCAACCTCTCTTCAGCCTAGATCCTTATCTCGGCTGAAGAATATTCAAAGTTGGTTATTCCTGCCAACCTCTTCTCAGCCTAGATCCTTATCTCGACTGAAGTGTACTCAAAGTTGGTTATTCCTGCCAACCTCTCTTCAGCCTAGATCCTTATCTGGCTGGAGAGTATTCAAAGTTGGTTATTCCTGCCAACCTCTTCTCTGTTGCCCCTAGCTGACAATGACTGAGAATAACTTTTATAATAAGAAGAATTTATGCTAAAAAAGTAAACTACTTGTATTATTTGAAAAAAGGAAAAACTACACTTATTCTAAGGAAAAAGCTAAAAATAAAATAACTTGAGATTGGCAGTATTCCATGGCCTGGGAACAGCCTTGCTGTCTCCATTTTCCAAGTGATATGCCCCTTTTCCTGCTAAGCCAACCACTTTGTATAGTTCTTCCCAATTAGGCCCTAACTTGCCATTTTTGGGTACCAGAGTGTTTCTCATTACTTTGCGCAGCACCCAATCTCTAATCTTGAATTGCCTCGGATGTACCATCTTGTTATATTTTCTGGATAACTCTTGCTGGTATAAGGCGATGTGAACCAATGCTCTTTCTCTTCTCTCTTCTGCTAGGTCAAGTTCCAAGGTTATGGCTTTTCCGTTCAAGTCTAGGTCAAAATTTTCACTTCTAATGATGGGGAGGCCTACTTTTAGTGGGATTACCGCCTCCATGCCATAGGCCAAAGAAAAAGGTGTTTCACCAGTTGACTGCCGAGGTGTGGTGCGGTAAGCCCATAGAACATGAGGAAGCTCCTCAGCCCACTTACCTTTTGCTCTTTCCAACTTTTCTTCAAACCATCCAAGACAACTTTGTTTGATGCTTCTGCCTGGCCATTTGCTTCAAGGTATGCTGGTGTAGAGTTGTAAAATTCTATCATGTATTCCTCACAAAGCCTCTAAAGATTTTGCCGTCGAACTGAATGCCATTGTCGGATATCAGAGCCTTTGGTATGCCGAATCAGGTCATGATATTTTGCCAGATGAACTTCTTAACATCTTTCTCCTTTATTGATGCGAGTGCTTCAGCCTCTACCCATTTCGTGAAGTAATCCGTTGCTGCGAGAAAGAACTTTCTGTTGCCGGGTGTTATTGGAAGTGGCCCTACTATGTCCAAGCCCCACATCGCAAAGGGCCATGGGCTAGTTAATGGTAGAAGCTCTCTGGCTAGTTGATGTATTTGGTGTGCGAACTTCTGACATTTCTCGCACTTCTTGACATACTTTTCTGAATCTTCTTGCATGTAAAGCCACCAATATCCTTGTGAAATTGCTTTGTAGGCCAATGATCTTCTCCCTTGGTGGCTTTCGCATACGCCTTCGTGTATCTCGAATAAGAATGCCTCGACCTTACTAGGATGGATACATTTCAAGTAAAGTTCTGTGAAGGATTTTTTGTATAACGCCAATGACAGAGAGAGCCAAAATCCCTGTGACTTTGCTCTGATCTTGTTAGACTCTTTCTTCTCTTCAGGTAAGATGCTATCTTTTAAGAATACAATAATGGGATCTATCCATGAAGGGCCTAGTTTGGCACAACATACCTCTATTACTTCGGGTTCTTCAATACTTGGTTTGGGTAAGAAGTCGATCAGTAATGGCTATGGGATAGATGTGTTTGCCATGGAGGTAAAACTTGCCAGCTCGTCTGCCCTGTTGTTTTCATCTCGGTCGATCTGCTCTATTCGTACTACTTCAAACTTCATGATCTCCTTTCTGACTAACTCTTGGTACTTAGCCATTCTCTCATCTTTTGTCTCGTAGTCGCCTAAAATCTGGTTTACTACCAGTTGGGAGTCATTGTAAACTATTAGCTCGGTAGCCTTCATGTGGAGTGCTGATTTTAGGCTTGCTAGAAGTGCTTCGTACTCTGCCTCATTGTTTGATACTAGGAAGCCAAGGTTGACTGCTTGTTCCACTACCAGGCCATCTGGTGAGATGAGGACTATGCCAAGTCCTGCACCATGCCTATTGGATGCTCTATCCACGAAGAGGTTCCACATCTCTCCAATGAATAGCTTCCAGCAAGTAGAGGGATCGGATGATGCCTTGGGGTCATAAGTGTTGCTAATGTTTTCTTCCAAGTCGATGCCTACTGTTGGGGTTTGCTCTTTACTTTTTGACTGTACCAAGTTTTTACTTGTTGATGAGTCTTTGCCAGGTATAGCACGGTCTGCCTCTTCCTCCCTTTCTTCAATTAGGTATGCCTTGGGATGTGGCTGGGCATCTTGTTTTGAGGGCTACGCAATTCCTGTGGCACTTTCCATCCCTTTTTGGTTGCATCAGTTAAGTCAACTGGACAGATGTGATGGCTTCCTGGTGTGAACTCAGCCACAAAGTCTGCCAGAGCTTGGGCTTTTATTGCGGTTCTGGGTTGAAACTTGATATCGAACTGTCCCAATTCCACCACCCATTTCAGGATTCGTCTAGAAAAGTCCGCTCTCTCAAACAAAGCTTTTAGGTGAAAAACTATCAGGACGATTATGGTGTGGGCGTGGAAGTAATGTGATAACTTCCTCGACACCATCATCAAAGCTAAAGCCAGCTTTTCCAATGGTAGGTACCTGGTTTTTGCCCCTAGCAAGGTCTTGTTAACATAAAAGATAGGCAGGTGTTGGATTCCTTCCGCTCTGACCAACACTGCGCTGACTGTATGTTGTGAGACTGCTAAGTACAAAAAGAGTTCTTCTCTTGGTACTGGGGTTACTAGAAAAGGAGGAGAAGTCATGCAGTCTTTCAGGCTCTCTAGGGCGCGATCGCATGCTTTATCCCACTCAAATTTGGCCTTCAACGCTTGGAAGAATGGTCGACATCTATCTAATGACCGACTTATGAACCGTTTGAGTGTGGCAGCTAGACCAGTGAGATGATGCACCTCTTTTACTGTGTTGGGCCTCTTTAGATCCTGGATTGCTTTGATTTGAGAGGGGTCTGCTTCTATACCTCGGTTGGTCACTAGGAAGCCTAGGAATTTTCCTGATCCTACGTCGAACGCACACTTAGATGCATTTAGACGCAACTTGTTCTTCTTTAGGATTTGGAACATTTCGTCTAGGTCCCTGAGATGGTCTTTCTCATCCTTGCTTTTGACCACCATGTCATCTATGTAAGCCTCCATTGTTTTACCTAACAATGGTTCAAATATTTTGGTAACTATCCGTTGAAATGTGGCCCCTGCATTTTTTAGGCCAAAGGCCATGACCTTGTAACAATACAATCCCCTAGGCGTTGTAAAAGATGTGACCTCCTGGTCTGGTTCATACATAGCGATCTGATGGTAACCTCTATACGCATCAAGGAAGCTAAGTCGATTGTGCCTTTCCGTCAAGTCTACTAGTTGGTCTATCCTGGGTAAGGGAGAGCTATCCTTTTGGTATGCCTTGTTGACTTTTTGTAGTCCACGCAAATACGCCATTTTCTATTCTTCTTTGGTACTACTACCGTATTGGATATCCACCCGGGATAGTGTACTTCTCTGATGGCTCCTGCCTCCAGTAAGTTTCTCACTTCCTCCGCCACTATCTCCGCGTGGTGGAGTGCTGATCTGCGAGTACGCTGTATAATTGGTCTAGCAGTCAGGTGGACATTCAGTTGGTGATAGATGAAGTTTGGGTCAATGCCAAGCATGTCGTATGGTGTCCATGCAAACACTTTGATGTTAGAGGTTAAGAATTCTATGATCTCTATTCTCTCAGTGCTGGACAAAGACGAGCCGAGCAAAAAGAACTTTTTTGGGTTCATTTCATCTATCCTTACCTCTACCAAGTCTTCCACTGCCTTCTGTTCTGCTGCCTTGCCAACATCCACAAATAGTTCATTGCTCTCTGGCTCCTCTACCATCTGTATATACGCTTTTGTAGCGCGACTGCCATTTACTGTGACGAAGCACTGTTTTGACATAATTTGGTCTCTAAAGACCTCTTCAATTACTCTGGCTTCGTTGCGGAACCGCAATACTTGATGGTAGGTTGACGCTACCGATCGCATAACGTGCAACCATGTCCTCCCCGAGATTATGTTGTAAGTGGAAGGGACTTTCAATACCCAGAATTCCACCTGTTTCGTTATGGTTCCTGTCTTGACTGGGAGAATTATCTTGCCCACTGGCCACTCTGGCATTGAGTTGAATCTGATTAGGGGAGATGTTGCGGGTGCCAGGTCTTTGTCCTCCAGTTTTAGTTGTTTAAAGGTTTCGTAATGCATTATCTCACATGAGCTTCCTTGGTCAATCAAAATCCGCTTGATGTCAAAATTCTTGACGCATAGAGTGACGACCAGTGCATCACTGTGAGGGCAGTATATCCTTGCTAAATCTTTGTCTGAAAAGGATATGACATTTGTGGCCTCTGTTCTCCTCTTTTTATGGTAGGTTGTGCACTTAATACCTCCTTTAAGTGCTCAGCCTTTTTGATCATCCCCCTGAGCTCACATACCCACTTAGGCTCGAATATCCCATGTATAATGTTAATTACGCCTTCAGGTGGAGCGTCGACCGGCATCCCGTTTGGCCCATTGAGGTCCTTGGGGGCTGGCTGTGTTCCCCCTTCAATATACTGGTCTAGGTGACCAGCAACTACTAATTCTTCCAGATGTTCCCTTAGGGGTGGGCAATTTTCAATTAGGTGCCCCTTCTCATCATGGAAGGTGCAGTGGGACCTCTTGTCATAGCCCTTCTGTGCTATTCCCAACTTGGCTGCCGCCGAACGAAGGGTTCATTCTTTATCTCATTGAGAATTCGGTAGATGGGTTTATTGAACATGGTGGTGATGGCAATGTAAACTCTTAACCTCCTTTTTTCTGGGTCCTCCCTGTTGGCTTGCCCGCTTCGCCCATTCCTGTTTAGTTGTTCTACTGTGTTGACTTTTGCTGCAGTTTTTTTTTTTCTGGCGTTACTGTTGAGCTAGATTTTGCTTTAGCCCAGGCGTTATCTTCCTCCATGCGGATATGTTGGTGCACCCTCTCTATTAGGGCCTCCATCGTGAGGGGTGACATCATAGTAATTGAGTCCCTCAACTTGTTTCTGACTAGTAGACCCCTTTTGTATTGCGCGATGGCGAGATTTGTGGGGCAGTCTCCTATCTGGTTGAAAGTCTCCCAATACCAACCGTTGTAGGATCTCAACGTCTCCTTGTTGCCCATGTCAATGAAGAGTAGCTGATCGATCTCCACTGGTGTCTTGGTGTTCGTTCTGAACCTAGTCACGAACGCCTCTGCCAACTGTGCTCAGGAGGCGATGCTGCCTTCTGGTAGCCTTTCGAACTAGGTTAGACCTAGGTCGCTAAGGCTAAATGGGAACAGGATACACATCAGGGCCTCATTGCGCCGGTACACTGCCATAACCTGGCGAAAGTGGCGAAAGTGCATGTAGGGGTTTGTCTTCCCCTCATAAGTGGTGAATTTGGGCTGGTGGAAGCCCGAAGGTAGTGGTGTGTTCTCTATTGCTGGAACGAATAGCGAGCTCTGCAACCTTGCTAATACCTTATCTGCTGGTTCGTAAGCAAGGCAAGGCATTGGCATTCCTACCTCAACACTCCCATGTGTCCTAGGGGCCAATCACTGTAGTGCTGAAACTCTGCGTGGGTGGCGAGCCCGGGTGTCCTCCTTCCATCGGGCCCTTTCTTCAAGTACTGTTCACTGGTCAGATGATCTAGGCAACTCCATGTGCCTAGATGTCGTCTGGTGCGTGTGTGAGGGCTGATAGGTGCTTCCCTCAATACACGACCTCTCAGTTCTCGTTCTCTCAGACTTGGAGTAACGAGTCCTGGAAGTCCTCGATTGAGTGTCGCCTGTTCTAAGGCTCCTACTTTCTGCTTGCGATGGTGTAGTATGCCTATCACGATCCTCCAAGTGGCGAGGGGATGTGTTGCCTTTGCGCACCTCTCCTGTCGTCACCCCTTTCCCTTTTATCTGGCGCTTCATTGTCTCCATGTCTGCCGCCACCTTCCTAATTAACTCGTCCTGCTCCTTTACGCGATCCTCCAGAACTTGAGGGTCCATCCTCCGCCTCTGTTTATCAGGACTTTGAGAGCGACAGGGGCTAGTGCCCTGTCTCTCCTTTGCGTCCCTCCGGGAGTTCCGTTGTGGGGGTTCTAAATCCGCTATGAGAGGGATAGAAGGCAAACTTTCACGCCTCCCACCCCTCTCTGGGGTTTGCCCATCAATAGCCGATTGTGGCAAGTCTTCATTGTGTGCCATTGCTTCCAACCAGAAAGGAAAGCTTGATCAAGGTTTTGTTCATTGTGGAATTCCCACAGACGGCGTAAATTGTATGAGTGCAGAATAATCTTCTCGTATAATCCTATTGATCAAATTTGCGCTTCCTCCAAACGTCATCGCTTTACTCCCTCAAAACAAAAACGTGAGCTAGCCAACGGGTATGTGCCGGATACCTCTCCGATGCCTAAGTCAGCAAGATAAACAAATAGACAAAAGCTCTGTGTATTCGAGAATCGAAGTTGTGATACCTGTACATAGGTTTTGTTATGAGTTTTTATAGTTTTTGCCTAGCATAATCTTAGTAGGACTCTTACTCCTCAATGTAGAGTCCTCATTGGAATCACACTCTTGGAAGATAATGCTTGTCCTTCCACACCCTCCTCACTGCTTAAACCAAGTGAGATGGTTTTACCACGATTGAACAACAAAGCAACCGGGCTAACATACGCTGACGTGGCTAGTTTCACCGAACTCTCCTTGGCTCGGTTCTATCTTGCTTTACCTAGCTCGGTATCAACTTTTTTGCACAACGCAACTCCTCATACCCCAGTTCAAAATACTCGAACCGAGCTAACTTCAGTCATCCATGACCGGGCTAACAGAAGCCCAACGGCAAAGCCCATTCTACTTAGCCCATAGCTTAGCGCGCTTCTTCCCAGTCCTAGCTCGGCCCAGACTTACGCTTTTTACCCTCTCAAATATACAAATTCTCTTGACAATATGTTTTTGATCAACTTACATCATTATATTCAAAGTAATGATTTTCTAAAAACTAATACAATAACTCCTGATTATAAGGTTAGTGGTTGATTCAAAACCCTGAGAAATTTCTTATTTTATTTTATTTATTTTATGTTTTATTTATTTTAGTTTTATTAGTTTCAAAACCAAACTCTTTAAATTACTTTAATTATTATTTTTGTATCAAAACAACTCGATTAGTCCCTGAGAATCGATACCTGGTCTTCACCGCTATACTTCAGAGTAGTTATTACTTGGTTATAAGTATAATATTTTGGTATGCAAACGACAGTATCATGCATCATAAAAATTATTTGGAAAATAGTCACAATATATATATATATATAATCTATTTCAGGTATAGTCTATGTCATGTTAAATTTAAATTTATAATATACATTTTATTTTTCAACAACTCTTTACCCAAAAAATAACTTAAAAAAACACATTTATGAATTACATTTTTTGTATTTTAGGAATTAACTATTTTAATTGGTTGACTTTTTACAAAAATACGTTCAAAAAAAAAATTAGCGAGAAGAGTTGATTTTTTTATAGCGATTTTTTTGCTATTTTAGTAGATTGCCAAAACAGCCAATGTAGACCATGTTCCACTAACACTATACAACTTATTTCTAGATAAAATTTGGGATAAGTTTTCATAATTCATAACATTTTTCTTATTGAAAATGCTAACCAATTTAATTTTTTTGTACATAATTCCTACTTTACTCTAGAAATTCTACATAATTGGGGCATGGAGTTTGTTTAAATACATTTTATTAAACTGACGTGACTGGCTTCTCGCGCCCTGGTAAGATATTGTCCGTTCTGGCGAGGTGGCGAAATGACGCCCATCAGCCTCACGGCTTTAAAAGGCCTCCTATAAGGTGGAGGGGACCAGTATGCTTATAAGTTGGTTGCAAGTGTCCCTCCCAGGCGATGTGGGATTGCCCCAACATAACCCTCCAGCAGACAGGGCTACGAACAGCGGGAGAGTTTGTCGGACGACCTGCATGGGCCATCAAACTGACGTGAGTGGCTTCTCACACCCTGGTAAGATATTGTTCGCTCTAGCGAGGAGGCGAAACGACGTCCGTCGGCCTCACGGCTTTAAAAGGCCTCTTATAAGGTGGAGGGGACCAGTACGCTTATAAGTTGGTTGCAAGTGTCCTTTCCAGGCGATGTAGGACTGCCCCAACATAACCCCCTAGCAGACTGGGCCGTGAACAGCTGGAGAGTTTGCTGGATGACCTGTATGGGCCACCAAACTGACGTGACTGGCTTCTCCCGCCCTGATAAGATATTGTCCGCTCTGGCAAAGTGGCAAAACGACGTCCGTCGGCCTCACGGCTTTAAAAGGTTTCTTACAAGGTGGAGGCGACCAGTACGCTTATAATTTAGTTGCCAGTGTCCC
Source organism: Camellia lanceoleosa (assembly GCA_025200525.1). Taxonomy (NCBI): domain Eukaryota; kingdom Viridiplantae; phylum Streptophyta; class Magnoliopsida; order Ericales; family Theaceae; genus Camellia; species Camellia lanceoleosa. Next base: position 37,803,831 of record CM045760.1, read on the forward strand.
TTCCAGGCGATGTGGGACTGCCCCAACATAAGCCCCCGGCGGACTGGGCCGCGAATAACGGGAGAGTTTGCCGGATGACCTGTATGGGCCACCAAACTGACGTGACTGGCTTCTCGCGCCCCGGTAAGATATTGTCCACTCTGGCGAGGTGGAGAAACGACGCCCGTCGACCTCATGGCTTTAAAAGGCCTCTTACAAGGTGGAGGGGACCAATACGCTTCTAAGTTGGTTGCAAGTGTCCCTCCTAGGCGATGTGGGACTTCCCCAACATAACCCCCCAGAGGACTGGGCTGCGAACAGGAGGGGAGTTTTCCGAACGACCTACATGGGCCACCAAACTGACATGACTGGCTTCTCGCGGCTCGGTAAGATATTGTTCGCTTTGGCGAGGTGGCGAAACAACGCCCGTCGGCCTCACGACTTTAAAAGGCCTCTTATAAGGTGGAGGGGACCAGTACGCTTATAAGTTGGTTGCAAGTGTCCCTCCCAGGTGATTTGGGACTGCCCTAATATAAACCCCCAACAGATTGGGCCGCGAACAACGGAAGAGTTTGTCGGACGACCTGCATGGGCCACCAAACTGACGTAACTGGCTTCTCATGCCCCGGTAAGATATTGTCCGCTCTGGCGAGGTGGCGAAACAACAGTAATCCCGCATCGCCTGGGAGGGACACTTGCAACCAACTTATAAGCGTACTGGTCCCCTCCACCTTGTAAGAGGCTATTTAAAGCCGTGAGGCCGACGGGCGTCGTTTCGCCACCTCGCCAGAGCGGACAATATCTTACCGGGGCACGAGAAGCCATGTCCAAGAAGGTGACCTATGCGTCGTCCAAAACTCTCCCCGTTATGGCCCAATTACTGGAGAGTTATGTTGGGGCAGTCCCACATCGCTTGGGAGGGACACTTACAACTAACTTATAAGCGTACTAGCCCTCTCCACCTTGTAAGAGGCCTTTTAAAGTAGTGAGGCCAGAGTGGACAATATCTTGAGCGCCGAGAAGTCAACACGCTGAAAAAAAAAAAAAAAACCCGAATTTTTATTTTTGTTAATTTAAATTTTAATGTTTTGATTTTTTTGTCAATGTATTATTTGCCTATTTTTGTTAAGTAAAATTGACACATACAAAAAAATATTTGTCATTATATTTAATGTAAGTGTATAAAAAAATGTTTAAAATACATTTTTCTATTGAGTTTAATGACTAAAATATAATTTTTCTATCAAATTTATCTAACAAAAATAGACAAGTGGTTTAGATTGAAATTAAATCAAAAGATTATTGTTTAAATTGATAAAATTAAAAATTAAAATTTTATTTTGTTATTAGGTTCAACCTTAGATTTTTTTATTTTTTATTTGTGGTAATTTTTCAAATTCTTTTTCAGTGACATATTTGGTACATTGGTATCCCAAAAGACCCCAAAAGTCCCAAAGCATCACCAATATGAAGTATGAGAACTAGGACTGAGTAAGAAATCTATATATTAGCCACATCATCGCAACCCCCTAATAAAAACTAATTGCATCCAGTACTTTACATATTACTCTTCCTATCTAGAATTGCATGATATTATGAATTCGATTAAACAAATATATATATATATATATATATATTGTCGCGATGGAGGAAAATAAAGACAAGGGCATGGGATATAATGCACCAAAATGAGGAGTCTTATTAGCCACTATATTTTCATGTGATCATGTACAATACCTTAGCTCTTTCATGAGCCAATAAAAACCACCAATTCATAATATCCAACTCCAACACACTATCAAATTACCAATGTCCATTACACCAACATTGCTCTTACCTCCTATTGCATGAAGAAAAATGGTAGGTTCAAAGACATTTTCTCTTCTAATTCTGCTCATCATCATCATCTTTTTCTTCTTCAATATTGTCTCATCTCATAAGGTCCCATGCCCTCCCGCGAATCCTCCAGCCAAGTGCCCAAAAGACACTCTCAAGTTTGGTGTTTGTGGTGAATGGTTGGAATTGGTGACTGAAGTCATTGGGACTAAACCTAATCCCCAATGTTGTACAGTGGTGAAAGGTTTGGCTGACCTCGAAGCTGCATTGTGTTTATGTACTGCAATTAAGGCCAATGTGCTGGGTGTTATCAAGCTTGAAGTCCCCATTGCTCTTAGTTTGGTCATTAATGGGTGTGGAAAGAAGGTTCCAGAAGGATTTGTATGTGCATAGATCATGTGTATGTGTATGTGTGTGTGTGTGTGTATGATTGTGTGTTGGTGAGTGATATGAATGTATTTATGATGTGGTGGTCAATGATTGTTCATCAATGAAAAAAAAGATGGAGTCTACCTCTCATTGTTTATGCTTTTGGTTGTCAACATGTGCACTTTGTTTAATTTTGATTCTCAATATTTTAATTGTGTCAATTTTATCCTTCAAAATATTAAATGTGTATTAGAGAGATCCTCCTAATTGATATTGTCAATATTCATCACTAAAATTAGACTATTTTTTTGGAACAAAATACTCTTCAGCCAAAAAAAAAAAAAAAAAAATTCCTTTCGCAAATTGACACAATGATCAAAATTAAATACTTTAGCAATAATTTTTTGGCTGAAGTGTAAGTTTTTGTTTAAAGCATAGTCATGATTATGACAGTGAAAATGTGAGAAGAAACATGTAGACAAACTAGGCCCATGAAGTCTGCTGGCCAAACCAGGATTGAGCCCAACTAATAAGACAAGAAGGCCCAACTAAGAGATTGTGGGTCAGGAATAAAGGCTAGCCCATTTTAGGAAAAGGGAAAATTACAGACACACCCCTGGAGGTTTCCTTAAATTATGAATTACCCCTTGTGGTTCTAAAAATTATATTATATCCCTAAGGTTTCTAATTTCATAACAAATAGACTCTTTTATTAATAAATTATCAAATTAATTAATAGTTTTTAATAATGTTAAAATTTTATTCCAATTATTAATTCGGATAATTTTATTATTGTATAGGAGAATAGTTAAAAATTTTATTTTTTTAGTTAATTCTATTAAATAAAAAAATTCTAACAAAGTGTTATTTGTAATTTTTCAAACTATAGGGGTAATTCGTATTTTAATCATTCGTCAAAGAGTGTGTAATTTACCCTTTAAAAAAAACTATTCTACTATAAACAACTCACATTTTTTCAATTTTCAGATAAATTATTTAGGGAAACTTACCGGTAGGTCCATACACAAAATTCAAAACTTATCTAATCCCCAAAAAAATAATAATAATAATATTCGTACAAATTAGTTCTACATATTTTTAATCACTACAACAAAATGCACATTTGGCGACCAAAATTAGCGACTAAAAAGAATTTAGTCACCAAAAGTTGTGGAATTGGCGATCAAAAATTTTTTTAGTTGGCAAAAGTACAATATTTAACTACTAATTTTTTTTTGTCGGGGTATATGGATTATTGGCGACTAAAAAAAAAATTAGTCACTAAAAATACCAAAATTGGCAACAAAAAAAAATATATTTTAGTTACCGTATATTAAGTTTTGGCTACTAAAATCATTTAGTCGTCGAATGTAAAATAAAAAATTATTTTTTATCTTTGGTGACCAAAAGTTTGGTTGCCAAAAACATATTTTTAGCGACAAAAAAATATTTTAGCCGCCGTATATTGAGTTTTGGCTACTAAAGCCATTTAGTCGTGTAGCAATCTCGGTTTCAATCCTTCTTTTATGTTTTGCCACTTGGATTGGGCGATTAGGGGTCGAGGGCGGCGACCCTTGGCGGGGTCGAGGCGCCTTCATGGGTCAAGGGCGTCCCTCAAAACAAAAATTCAAAATGCATTCGAATTTACTTCACCCATGTCCGCAAAAATACTGGGAGAACGTATTTCACGCTCGAGCATAGGGTTTCACATTTTGTGTTCAAAGGTTTACCTTTGCTTTTCTTTCGTTGACTACTGGGCCAACAATTCACCACTTTATAAGCATTTGGACACAAAATGTTTTTTATCTCAACGATGTGGGACTCAAAGAGTGGACGAAAATGTTGTGCCAAACAACGTCGTTTGGTGCGTTTGTTGGAAGTCCCACATCAATTACAAAATACATTTTAAGGTGGACAAACTTCTATATAAGTGCAAGTGCAGATGGTTAGCTTATCAGCTTCTATGGTTCTTTCTTGGTTTAATGAGCCATTACGAGCCGAGCTCGAGTTATATAAATTTTAGTTGTGCCAAGCTAGATTTTGGCCATAGTTCCATTAGAATTTTGGCCATAGTTCCTTCGCCAAAGTTGTGTAATTTTTCGAGGGCTTTGTTGTATGTGGTGGAGATCGAGTTTCATCGTCATTGATTTTGGGATTTCAACTCTTTTCATCTTCTTCATTTTAGCTCCGAATTTGAGGTAGGGATTCCTACTCATTCTTATGTGTTTTAACATAAACGTTGAGTTATTTGTATAGATGGTTTGATTTGGGAACTTAAGGTTGGAGATGTGTAATGTTGAAAACAGGGGTTTTGTTCAATTGACTCATACCTGTGTGTTTTGGGTTTAAAAATGGAGATTATTGATGTTTTTGATAATATTTGAGCCTTTGGGTCAATATTGAGAAGAAAAAAAAAAGGAAAAATGCCATGTTTGGGTATATTTGGGTCATTACTGTAATTAATGGCAATTAATACGAAAATATGAAATTGAGCTGGAAATAATAAAAATCGACTCAATATGACGTAGAATGGTGGAATTGAATTCATTAATCACTCACTTTGAAAATGTTGAGATTATATATATCTGTTGTAGCATTTATTTTCTGTTTAGAAATAACTGCTTTGGGCTATCGGTGGAGGATAATTGTGATTGTTGTAAACAATGCATGATGCTTAGGCAAATTAAAACTAATCAATTGAAATGTCATCGAATATGATGGTTGTAATAATACATCGAATTTGTGTATTAAATGAATATATACATGATGATGTTTATATACATTGTGTTTTGTGGGAGGAAATAGGAGATGTACTCCATGGTTTAAGGGAAGATAGGAGATGGACTCTTAAATCGGATTTTGTGTGACATTGATACAGTACTACAATGTGTATCAAGTGTTGATTATGAAGTGTTGAATTGATTTGATATAGCACAAAAATGTATATCTTTATCAATTGTGAAATATAGAAGTGTTTCTATGTTATGTTGATACAACACCAGTATATCATATATGAAGTATGGAAGTGTTTTGTCTGAGATTGATACAGCAAATATGTGTATCTATTGTGAAGTACGAAATGTTTAATTTGAGTCTTTATCTCAATTGAAATGGAAGTACTATTGATATGAGATGTAATCTCACTTAAAGGGTATGGCCAGGTTCTGAGCCAGGATTATGAATTAAGAAATGGAAATTATTATGAAACATGGATATATTTGTCATGTAATTGAAACGGATTATAAATGGATATATGTGAATCAAACATTTATCGAATGCTCACGTTTTAGTTATTGCTCATATTATGTTTAGAATATCTCTACTGGACTGTTAGCTCACCCTATATGGGAATATCATTTTCAGGTGTAGGTGAGATGTTACCTCCAAGGCAATAGCATGGATGGACTCTCGGCAAGCAAGAGTTTCCTAGTTATGCTTTATGTGTGCATGAATGTTATTTGTAAAGCCAATGACTTAATGTGTAATAAGCGAGACTCTATTTGTGTAACCAAGTAATGTCTTGGAAAGATAAGAGCCTATATGACATTTAATTGCTTGCTAGACTGTGAACTTTGATATATGAATTTATGTTGTTTCTTATATTTATTCCGCATATAAGTTATCTTTATTGAAATATTTCGGGGCTTGACAAGTCGCCGAATGGGAAATAAAAAATTATTTTTTTATCTTTGACGACCAAAAGTTTGGTCACCAAAAACATATTTTCAGTGACAAAGTCGTATATTAAGTTCAGGCTACTAAAACCATTTAGTTGATGAATGGAAAATAAAATAAAATAAATTATCTTTGTCCGCCAAAAGTTTGGTCGCCAAAAACTTATTTTTAACAAAAAAAAAAAAAAAAAAAAAAAAAATTTAGTTGCCAAAAAACTAAAATATTTGGAGGGAGATATTTCAAAATTTGGAGAGATTTATAAAATTAATTGGCGACTAAAAATATTGTCTCTAATGGTGTAATATATATATATATATATATATTTGGTTTCCAAACCACAAAACAGCGCCTCTCTCTCTCTCTCTCTCTCTCTCTCTCTCTCTCTCTCTCTTCAATGTCTCTGTCTCTGTCTCTGTCTCTGTCTTTCCCCTTATGCCTCTCCCTCTTCGCTGCTCATCTCCCCTCCCTCTCTCACTGTCGCATCTCTACTGCTTCCCATTACAGTCACGGGCAACCGGAGTACCGATTCCACTAGATTTGCCCTATTTTCTCTCTTTAAAATCTATCTATAATCGTATATCTTTTTATCTATCAACGGCGAGACCAACGACGTGTTGGAGATTGCGACGCCGATGAATGAAGAGAAGGCGAGGAAACTAAATGGAACACTTCTTAGTATGAAACTATCCTCAAAGGAGGTGAACAGGTCACCTCTGTTCTTGAAGAGATTTCCAAGCTTGTATCTACTTCTCTTCTTAATACTCTTGATATTCTTTGTTAATTTTTTGCCCTGAAAACCCTAAACCCTTTATTGTTTGCTAGAACTTGAGTCTGTTTACCTTCAAGTGTTTCTTGGTTGAATGATTTTTGTATTTTCTTTTATTCATATTCAATTAATTTTCAAGTTCCATGGATGCTTATTTCAGAATTTCTAGATTGTTGATTGGACAGCTTGGTTTACTTGCAAACTATAGCATGGATAAACCCTAAACCCTTTTCTTTAATTGGGTGTTTCTTACACCTAATTTGCTTGTTTTAAAATGTTGGAGGTTTTTCTTGAATAATCTAAAGTTTCACCATGATAAGATGCATATTAATTTAAAATTGATTATCTGGAGTGATGTGAGTCACAATTGGTAGTTGCTTGTTATCATCTACAAACACATTTCAAGTTGTACCCAAAATAACAAGAGGGCCAACAAACATATAAGGAAATACAGGGTATAGTTGCCAAACAAAAATATAAATGCTTGCTTAAATTTGTGCTCTTATACGCCTGTGGCTCAGATGCCGAGGATCAATGCGCAGCTCGCGCAATTACAGTATGTGGTAGCCAAGTAATCGATTCTTGGAAATGGTAATCAACCTCTGGATGATAAGGACCTTGATCAATTCATGGTGAGGCTTTTCACTTGGTTCATACTTGTATGTATGTCTGTATAATTTCTCTTTATGTGTATGATTATATGTAGGTTTTGTTCAAATTTGATTATTTAGTTATTGCAATATGATGTCATTTGTCAAATTAGAAAAATAGTTTGATGTTTGGTTTATCATTCTCTGTCTAATTTTAGACATAAGTTAATTAATTTGGAAAAAAACTTGAAACATGAATAATCAAAGTAAAAAAAAAAAAAAGACTTTTGAGGACTAAAATGAGAATAGGGCCAAACATATAAAAATCCTCCATTAGATTTGGGTTAGTGGGTGATGTAGTTTTTATCACAAAGATAAAGAAATTTTATGTGAACTTGTGTAGTTAATTACTAAATAACATGTTTGTTTATTTACATTTCTAAATTATGCAGTAAACCTTGAAAATGGAGGGGACTGTGTTTAGCCCTGCTTTGGAGGGAATGAAGAATGTCAAGTCTGACAGAGGAGAACTGTTGACAGAGCCTTTCTTGGATGTCTGCAAACACATATTGCCTATTCTAGTGGTGCTTTTCTTTCCCTTTTGGTAATTTTAGCTAGAGAATAGCTTCAATCGAGAAGAGTTTTCATAGTTTGTTTTATTGTTGCTCAAACTATATAGTTTTTAATTAGAATTTTCTAGATTTTGTGTGCACTTGGAAGTTATTTTCATAGTTTTATGGGTGTTTCGCGGAAATGCAAAACGGACTTCCAGGCATTAAAAGTCTTTCCAAAGATTTAATGGTTTCTTGGTGAGTTTATGTACACAAGCTTTTCTAAAAAGTGCATGCTTCTAAAAGTCCGTTCAATGGAAGCTCCATTAGGTGGCTTTTACAGTGACTTCTCATGAAGTCTAATACTCGTTTAAATAAAACTTTTAAATGGCAGTGTTGTCTCTATAATAATACTGACCTACATCACCTTCATTGTCATGAACTTACATTTCTTTGGACTTTTTGGGAAAATTACTAAAATATTCAAAAATGAAATTTTCATATAGCACTTTTAAAAAGTGCACTTACCTAACATAATTGTATATCAAGAGGACTTTTCTTGAATGACTTCCTTTAAAGTCCACTCTACAAAAGCCCTTGCTTTATGGAGAAGTTGTCCCAAACAACATAACTATTCTTTTTCTATGGTTTAGACGAATTTTTTATTGGATAAGAAAAAGGAAAATCTAAAACCAAAAAACAAACAAACAAAAACCAAAAAGAAATTTTGAATAAAGCATGATCTTGTATTTCCAAATGCAAACATTTGTCAATGTCAAAACATTGTTCTCTTTGTAATTTCCTACGCTGATATGCTTTGCCTTCGAAGTTATATTTGTCTATAAACTTGCTCTTAAGTCCTTTTTTGGGCCTTTGGCTTGGCAATCCATTGAACTTTTTTAATTTCTAATGTCAGACAAATTTGGAGTTGCAATGACGGTTGTGAAATCTAATATTGGTGGTACTATATCAGTAAGATACTTTTCTTCTTAATTTTCACTTATATGCTCGTTTACATTCAATTAATTATAATCCTCTTCAATAAAAATAAATAAATAAAAGGTACATGTCACACTATGCCAATTTATGATCGGCAAAAGATGGTAAAGACACTTGTAAACACCCCATTTTTGACCGACCTTAAGACTCAGATGTCATCATTTGTGCACGCGGTGATTGCGCGTGTTTGTGCTTGTTTCGAGCACCCGAAGGTCTCAGCTGGGTGCCTTGTCTTTGAGCCTCTTAACACTTTGTGTTTTGGCCTTGGTTTTTGGGCCAAACCTTGTTGCCTCTTGCCTTGAGGAGAAGAGGGCCTTGCCAGCCACTTTTGGCATCTGCCGGCCACTTTTCCCTCTTGTAGGCCACTTCAAGTGGCCGGCCGGCTAGGAGAGGTGGCCAGCCCACCACCTTAACTGGCCGGCGGCCAATTTTCTCTTTTCTTAGATATTTTCAGATCTTTTGAGCCAGTTGTGGCTCACTAAAGCTCATCATCCATACACGTGTATGGAGGGAATGGAAACAAGCTTTAAGCTTGTCAAGCAAGCTTCTCCTTGCTTTGCTTATATAAGGGGAGGTCCCTCCCCCTTGTTAGGGGTTCAGAAAATCTCAGAGCTGAAATCTCTCTCTCTCTCTCTCTAGAATTCTCATTCTCTCTCTATATATTATGCTCTATAATGCTTAGAAGTGTGTTTTCTTCACATTTTTGCAAAGAAACACTCAGTCAATCACCACTACCTTGGAGCTGAGGTCCTTGAAGGTTTGTTTGGAGTTCAAAAAAGCTAGTTTAGCTTAGAAACGTTGCTGTCTTGCTGCTGTTCTTCAAGGGTGGGCATCTTCTTTTCTTAAGCTTATTTTTGTACACAATCTTGGCCACCTTTGCATACTATTTTAGGCCTATTTGTCAACTGCAAAAACCTCTATTTTGAAGTGTTTAAAATGGTTGTTTGAGGCCTTGTTGGAGTTAGAGGCGATCCAACCTTTGTTATTGCTTATTTGCTAAGCTTTTGGGCCATCCTTTAAAGCTTTTGAAACCATTTTTTCTTGGCCTTTAAACAATGAATTCCAGAGCAATTTCAGTGGTGGAAAGGTAGTTTTGAGGTCCCAAATAGGAGGGGGTGGTCCCCTCTCCTCTTGTCTTGTTTGCATGTGTTGATGGCCTATCAAATGAGCATGCTTTTCTACCCTTTTGAAGCTTGGTTTAAGCATGCTTTTGCCACTGATTTGCCATGTTATAACTCTTTTTTTGACTGATTTGGTCACCTCTTGCATGCATCTTGCACTTGTAGTGTAAACTTGCTCACTAGCCTAGTGTACTTGATGGTTTAGCCTATTAATCTAGCATATGTATGCTCCATTCCAGCATGTTTTTGGCTGTGTTTTAGCATGCTTTAGGACTGTTTTGAGTGGTCTTGATCATATGGTTCATGTATTGCATAGCTATAGTGCAAGTGTCTTAACTAGCTTTGAATTTTAGGGCCTCTAGCATGCTTTGCTTGGGTTGTTTGCATGCCATAGCATCATTTTGTATGTGATTTCAGAGCATATTCCTTTGTCAAACTCTCACATATATCACTCTTTAAATGCTTTCAAGAGTCATGCCTTATGCCTTGTTTGCGAGCTACCATATGAGCATGCTTTTTCTTGGTTTTTATGCTTCAATTCCAGCATGTTTAGGCCACTGATTTGGCATGATTTAGCTCTATCTTGAGCTAGTTTGGTTGTTTGAGCTTGATATCATATGCTTCTAGAGCAAGGCTTGTCACTAGTTTCATTACTTTTGCCCCCTAACATGCATTGCATGCATTGTTTCATGTTTTGAAGTCATTTAGCATCCTATTTTAGTGTTGAAATGTATGCCATATCACTTCATTCTTTAATTGTTACTTTGCTTTGAAAGTGACTTTGAACCCTTCGTTGGTTTGAGTGTGAAATTGAGGCATTCGTGCCTAATGGTTTAATTCCTTCGGCAGTTCGTTACCAACGGCATGAAGTCTCTTTCATGCTCAAACGTTTGTGGTTCGAGTCTTCCTTCGACTTAGAGGACTACCACTTTGGACTTAATCGGTTAAAGGGATAATCGGTAATGTAAAATGTGTAAACAAAATATGCCAAGTAAAACATGAATAAGATAAGCATTTGCGTTGCACTGCATGTGTTTGGATCGGACATTAATTCAAACACAAGGAATGTAGCACGTTTCATACTCAAAGTGATGAAACGTGTTGCGTTTCTTGGTCGTTGTCACCCTTGATCATGCATGATAGGGTGATGACACTTAGAGTCTTATGTGTGCATTCACCAACATTGTGCAAGCTTGGCTCTTTAGCCATCATGCATTGAGATGCGTGATTGGTGGCTTGAGAGCCGAGTACTACGCTCTTTTGAGCTTGAGAAATGATAAGGAGAGTAGTTGCACACACATTTCCTTGCAAATGCATTGCTGTGCCTTTGTTGATCTCTATTGTAGCAAAGTTGGGATTCTGGAAAAAGAAGTGGCCGGCCGGCCACTTTCACTAGCCTGTCGACCACTTGTACTGGCCGGCTGGCCAATTAAGGTAGCCTACTGACTAGTTGAGGTGGCCGGCCGGCCACTTGCAACAAAATTGTCCAAAATCTTCCTGTTTTGGGACAGATGCAATCTGCAAGTGTGCATGATGTTCCGAGATCACCGCGAGTGCAAACACAGACAACTCATGGCAAGGCAATGTGTTTCCGAGCGAAGCGAACCGAGCATGCATCTCTCCCTCGCCCTCGAGGCCATTTTACTGCTTTACTTAGCTAGTTAATTTATCGGTTTTGTAATTAATTAGTTAATGTGCTTAACTAATTTAATTTGTCTTTGTAATATTCTAATTAGTTTAGTATAGCTAGTTTCAATTCGGTTTGTAATTAATTAGCTTAGCATAGTTAATTAGTTGATTTGTAATAAGTAGCTTAGCTTAGCTCTTATTTATTCAGACCCTCCGTCGAGAGGGCACAATGTTGTAATAAGGGTGCGTGTGTGTGTGCATGTCTTCCAACCTCATTTCTTTCTCCCTTTTACTTATCGCTTTCGATGGTTAGTTTTATGGCACATTTTGATTAGCATACCTTATGCTTTGCATGTTTACATCATTCATTTGTCTTGCATGCACTGGGCTCGGCGCATCATTCAAACCGCAATGTATTTCAATACACTTACTTGAATACGTGTTCCAAGGCATGTTATCAAGTGTTGCATTCCCATGCCATCTTAGCAAGCCGAGCCTATTTTAGTAGCATTTTCGAATGTGTTGCATTAGGCATCTTAACATAGTTAGGATCATGAATTGATTTCTAACTAATTTTCTATTTTGGCTCAGAGTACACTGTAAGTGTTTACGCTTTAGCATACTTGCATGAGTGTGAGTGTTGTCATGATAGCATACTTGCCATGAGGCTATTTGCTTAATTGATTGAATTGGAACAATTCATCAAATGTGAGTTTTAAGTCCACTTTGCGGAGTGGCAAATCATGTTGCTTTAAGCCCACTTGAGGGCGGCAAATTTGCGTTTTAGCCTACTTGTGAGTAGCACTTCCAAACCATTTTCGAAAAACAAACATGAGATATTTTGTTCCAAATCGAGTGATTTAGTCTATACTTGTATGCTGTGCGCATCACATAGTAAGGTTAGCTAATAAATCAGAATAAGAACACATGTGTTTTCAAAATAACATATCATGTTTAGTAGAGGTCGATCTTTTGATCAGGCGAGCGGGGGTGCTCATTTCAGGACCTTCCCCTCTCGTACCCAAATTCCTGAGCCAAGGCAACTTTGGTGATGACGGACACGTGGCCTTAGGCACGAGTCAGGGTTTCCTAAATTTCCCAAAATAAAATATTTAGGTGGCAACTCTGAAATCTGGCAAAGCAGTCCATGTTTGGCGCTTTTGATTCAAAATTGATTTTTCAAAACCAATGGCCGGATTTGGACTCTTTGATGAAAACTACTGAAGGATTTTGATCCTGAAACAATTAGGATCATGGTGTATATTGGTGAGAAAAGAAATTTTTGGAAACATTGCATGTAATTGTCAAACTAGAGTTTATTAAGAAGGCATGAGGTTCAATTTGGAGGTTGTATAAATTTTCAACAGAACAGAAACATTAAAATGATCTTGATGGGATTATATGTAGAGTATAATATATCTAAATTATTAATTTTAATTGTAGAATTGTTATAATTTGCAGACTATAATATATCTAAATTATTAATTTTATAATTGTTATAATTTCAAACTTCAATATTATTGAATAAGTGCTAATGGCTTTTTTTTTTTTTCTTTTTTTACAGATCACTTTTGCGTGGGCTATTGTGGATGTGTATGAAGAGCATTTGTTCTTTATATGGAAGACATTTATTTTGGAGCAATCCTTTGTTTTGGAAATCCAGTGTTTTTGTATGTAATATTTAATTTAGATGGATTATACTTGGTTTGTATGGATTTATATGATATTTGGAATATGATGTTACTAATTAAAATTTTTGAATAGTTGATAATAAAATGTGTATTATTCATAATGGATTTAGATTATAATTGATAGATGTATTATTCTGTATATGTACAGGTTACAGGTTACAGGTTGCATTGATAATGAAATGCATATAATTTAGAAATTAATGAACTTTTGGTGACTAAACATTTAGTAGCCAAAAAATAAAAAGGAACTCATTGGCAACTAAACAGTTAGAAGCCCACAAAAAATAAAATAAAATAAAAGTTTTTTGCGACTAAAAAATTGGTAGCCAAAAAGGAGTGTCACATTTTTAGTAACTAAAAAATTGGTAGCTAAAAAACTAAAGATGGAAAATATTTTTTTTTTTTGCGACTAAATATTTTCTTTTGGGCAACTAAATTTTTAATCGCCAATTGGTGACTTTTGGCGACTAAAAAAAATTAGTCGCCAATACCTTTCCTGACAATCATCTAGCGACAAAGCTGGCGACCAAAAAATTTAGTCGGCAAAAATTTGCAGCAACTAAAAAATGACTTTTGGTGACTAAAAATTTAGTCGTCAAAAGTATAATTTGTTGTAGTGAATTTTTACCAAAAAATTCTAATTTTTTTTTTTTAATTTAAAGACGTTAAATCCCACCACCATTGGACTTTGGTCAAACGCTCACCGGAGACTCACTGGGATGTTTAACATCACCAGGAAGTTACTAGAGGATCGCCAGAGTATTTTAAACATCACTAGAAGTTGTCGGAATGTCAAAAACATTTGTTAGACGTCAAAAATATCGTCAGAAACTCATCGAAATGTCTAGAATATTACTCGAAAAAAATAAATAGAGAAATTATAGTGAAAATTTTGGAAAAATGTGCTAAATATTGACAACTGAAAGAAAAAAACAACATATGACAACAACAAACAGCAACAATGAAATATATATATATATATATATATTATTTTTCTATTTTTCTATTAAGCAAATGGTCTCCAATATTGATTAAACTGAAAATCAAGTTTTGAAATTGTAAAATATTACAGTTTTAAAATATGATTCTATTAAGTATTTATCTTTATTAATCAAACTAAAAAATATGTTATGAAACTATAAAATTTTATAATTTTAAAGAATGTTATGAAATTGCAAGATTTTATAGTTTTAAACCATGATTCATTTCAGTATCAAAAATTGAAATTGAAAAATATTACAATTTTTATGGCTTGTAACTAAAACTCAAAAACAACTTGTTCAGAATTTGAAAATTATCTCCATTAAAATAGAAAAAAAAAAGTGTAGCAGAGAAAATGTAGAAAAACTGAGAGATCGAAGGAGAAAGACAGATTTAGAGAAAGAATTGTGGTTTGGCAATTATTTTTTATTTAGATTTAGTCGAATCTGATGTAGATCTAAATAGATTTACTTATCTTCTTCCCAGTAAACTTATCTCATTTACTGTCGATGAGGGCAAAGCAATGAGTTAGTAGTCAGTGATTGCTGATGAACCTTAATCGATGATGGTCGTCGGTCGTTGGTGATTATATATCAGAAAGAGAAAAAGAAAAAGGTAAGTGTAGTCTGTCGTCGAAAATTAGAAAGAGAAAGAAACAGGAGAATGAAGGCATAGAGAAAGAGAAGAAGAAAAACGCACACAAGACTTTTAGATATAAACAAAAAGTTGTGAGACTAAATAGAGCACACCTCTTTCAAAGAGGACTTGTCAGTTGTCACCACCCAAACCCGCTCCAGTAGGTTTAGCGTCGTAACCGGCCTGTAATCCTTGGATTATCAAAGGCCTCTATACAGAGTGACATAGAATTAAGAGGCTAGCAGAAACAGATAGATAAAACATGCGTAGTCCAATAAGTTGTGCAGGCATACATGAGACAGATAATTTAAAACTTTATAAACGCACATACATGTGACATCATAGATGCATTAGTCGTACATCACTCTTATGCATAGACAAACCAAAAATGGGACTTAGCCTAGTGTACAGATAAACAAAAACTTGTTTATATTCCAAAGAAAACAAAGTCTTAAAACTTAGTTCATAAAACTCGACCATTTGACTCATTCTGGAACCTCCTCGGGAGGCACAAAGGTTGGCAGACAAAACGGAATTCCAGGCGATCATCACTGAGCCTGGCCACACGTTTGATCACCTATATACATAAATAATATGGTGAGTAGAAGCCCAATGAATAATAATAAGGTAAAGGGTTTAATGAACGTTGTCCATACAATTACAAAAATCAGAATTCAGTAGTTAACAGTAATGGATTTTATATTCATGTTCAGAAATCAGAGTTCATAATAGAAACAAATTCATAATCATATTCACAATCAGAATTTGCAATTAATCATACATGGTACATTTATTAGCACTAGCAGAAACAGTTAACCCATAAAGGGACGGCCATGAAGGCATAGAGTTGATTTACGTGCACAGAGACAATACAATTGACTCATGAGACGTATAGTTGGCCCATAAATGGGACGTATACAGAGGTATCCATAACAGTTGGCTCATGAGACGTACAGTTGGCCCGTAGTTAGGACATAACGGAACAGATAACAAATGTCATCTGAAGCTAATGATGCCACAAATACATTTCAGAAACATTAGACAACCATTCATTCGTACAAAAAATAACAGTTCATAAAACATAATATCATATCATTCAGAGAATACTTATGAATTGAACATAGCTTTACAAAGTTATTACTCACAGATGGCTCCAATAACAGATAGACAGAATGGATAACTAGATAGCTTACGGTGCGTGACCTACACAACATAGCAGATACATATATTGAAACACACACATTCAGATAGTACTTAATTTATTTCTTTTATTTCTTAGCGTGTTTCTAGCCTTTGTCCTTATTACCATGCTTAATTAAGGCTTAGGAATGTCTAAGATGCAATGAGGATGCCAAAATGTGATTCAAAACACTTGGTCAAATTTGCTGAAAACAGGGTTCTCGCTCGAGCGGTCTGTAAACTCTGCAAAAGTACTGGTTACTTGATTTTTTCGCTCGATGCACACTCAATGGTTGCTCGAGCGTGAGACTGAGGTCTTCGCTTGAGCGCAACTCTAATCGCTCGAGTGATCTGCAAAACTTGTATACTTTTGGGAGCATGCATTTTACGATCGAGCCAACTTTTGGTCGCTCGAGGGGAAGTGCAAAACAAAAAGTGGTCGCTCGAGTACAGATTCTGTTGCTCGAGCGGAGTAGCAGAATTCTGGAATTTCCAGATTTGCTTCTAAATTTCAAAACTCGAATTCAAAGCTACAAAACACATCTCTTGGGCTCAAAACTTGAGAAAACATGTCTAACCTCATGGTACTTCATGATTTGAAAGTCATTTCGCAAAATCACGCCCAAGAGTAAGTGAATTCCTCCAAAGTAAAACTTAAACTTTTGAAAACACAACATGCATTGATGAAGTGTTTTCATGTAAAATCATAGTGAGCGTTTAAGACATAGTAAAGGTAGGCATTTGCATGTAAGAATTTATGAAAATAGGACTCAAAAATCATGAATTATCCATGCAATGTATAGATTGATCTCAATTCTTTTTCTTAAGCTCAATTCTTGTTCTTAATCTCTAACTTCTCTTGAATTTAAGTGTAAGTACATGAAACACAAAGCTTAAAGATTGAATTTCTTACCTAAGGTTCTTAATCCCTTGAATCTAAGTGAGTTCTTGCTCAATTCCTCCAATCTCCTTAATTCTCTAGCAATTTCCTTCACTTCTCTAGCAAACTCCCATTAATTAAGCTCACATTTCCCCCTCTCCATCTCTCTCACATTTTAGTCTTCAAAGATGAGGGGTTGAGAGTGTAAAGTGTATAAAAGGTGTTCGGAGAGGCCTTATATAGGCCCATTAATGAGTCTTAATTAAGCTTAGCTAAAGTTCACTAATTTACATTATTTAATTTTAATTAATCGATTCTGAATCGAATTTAAATTGAACTTACCATAAAATACTAAAAATTCTGAATAACACATAACCTAAGTCAATTTCGTGATCGGATGCCAATAAGGCCTTCAATTCACAGAACAAAACGGAAACACAAACAGATATTTCTACGATAAACAGATAGAAATACAAATAATGCAACACATATGGTATTAATTCAGAATTTCATCTTAATTACTTATCAAGCATCATTAATCAAAGATTAGTAGCTAAACACAGGTCGGGGTTATTATAGTCTTCCCCCTTTAAAGAGTTTAGTCCTCCAAACTTGAATTACCTTCAATTTGCAAGAATATCGAATCCAGAGGGAACAATTCAAGGTATCTCTTCATCATATCTTCTACAGTCTCCCAAGTTGCATAAGTCCTTCCGTGGTTTTGCCAATCAACCTTCACTAACATAATTTCTTTATTTTTCAGTCTTTTGATTCGATGGTTAACAATTTGTATTGGCTGTTCTTCATAGGTAAAATCCTCTTTCAGAAGCACATGAGTTTCAAGTATTTCTAAAGCATTAAGACATGAAAAACATTGTGCATATTCTCCTTAATTGGAGGTAGGGCCACTCGATATGTTACTGAGTTGATTTTCTCTAAAATCTCATGCGGGCCAATGTATCTTAGTGCCAACTTTCCTTTTAGCCCAAATCGTGTTTGACCCTTTATTAGAGTCACTTTTATAAACACATGGTCTCTGACCTCATATTCTTTCTCTCCTCTAGACATCTGCATAACTCTTTTGACGGCTCTGAGCAGTTTTCAAACATTGTTGTATCAATTTCACTTTTTCAGTTGTTTCTTGCACAAGTTCCGATCCCAATAACGGTTTATCGCCTACTTTAGCCCAACAAATTGAAGATCAGCATTTCCTACCATACAATGCTTCATAATGAGCCATTCCAATACTGGAATGATAGCTGTTATTGTATACAAATTCAGCCAGAGAGAGGTAAGTCTCCCAATTCCCTTGGAAATCTAAGGTACGCATTCGCAACATATCCTCCAAAGTTTGATTGGTTCGTTCAGATTGGTCGTCTGTTTGTGGATGGTAGGCACTACTCAGTCGCAATTCAGTTCCTAAAGCCTGTTGTAAACTCCGCCAAAATCTTGACATGAACTTCGAATCTCTGTCAGATACAATGGATATCAGCACACCATGCAACCTCACAATCTCATTCACATAAATGTTAGCCAACTTATCCGTATTATAAATAGTTTTAACAAGCAGAAAATGGGCAGACTTAGTTAAACGGTCAACAATAACCTAGATAGAGTCCATACCTTGACAGGAGCGAAGCAGTCCAACAATGAAGTCCATGGTAATATGCTCCCATTTCCATTTCAGTATTGGAAGTGGTTGAAGTAACCTAGCAGGTCGTTGATGTTCAGCTTTAACTTGATGGCAATGCAAACATCTAGCCACAAAATCAGCAATGCTTTTCTTCATTCCAGGCCACCAAAAATTCTGCTTCAAATCATGATACATCTTTGTTTTTCCCGAACGCATAGCAAATTTTGAATCGTGAGCTTTAGTCATAACATGTTTCCTCAAATCAGAAAAATCTGGTACATAAAGTCTATTCTAAAATTTCAGCACACCATTTTCAATCACAAATCCTGGCCTTGGTTTTGAGTTAATTTCATCAACAATTTTCTTCAAGAACTCATTTTCCAGTTGTTTCTTTCTAATTTCTTCAATGATTGCATGTTGAGCAGAAATGGTAGCTAGGATTCCACCTTGTTTGCGCAACACAATTTCAATCTCATTTCTTTCCAAATCTTGTAACAATTCTCTTCGATTGGTAAGTAAACATGACAAATTGCCAATGGATTTTTGGGTCAAAGCATCTGCAACGGTATTGGCTTTCCCGGATGGTACAAGATCTGTAAATCATAATCCTTGATTAATTCAAGCCATCGTCTTTGTCTCATATTCAATTCTTTTTGGGTGAAGAAATATTTGAGGCTTTTATGGTCAGTGCTCACTTCACAAGTTACTCCATACAAATAATGGCAACAGATTTTTAATGCAAAAACCACAGCTGCAAGTTCAAGGTCATGAGTCGAGTAGTTCCTTTCATGAGGGCAGAGTTGCCGAGAAGCATGGGCAATTACATTTCCGTTTTGCATTAATACACATCCCAAGCCTTTGTATGAGGTGTCACTATAAATCTGAAATCCATCTGCATTATTAGACAAAGTCAAAATTGGTGCAGTTACTAACCTAGTCTTCAGTTCTTGGAAAACGGATTCTCTTTGCTTATTCCAATCAAATGGCATATTTTTGTACGTCAACTGTGTTAGTGGCATAGCAAGTTTTGTAAAAGCCCCAGAAAGTTTCTAATTTTTGACACATTGGTTGGTCTTGGCCAGTCTACAATTGTTTTGATTTTCTGTGGGTCCATGGGTATGCCATCCTTATTGATCACATGTCCCAGAAATGTCACACAAGCAAGCCATAATTCACATTTAGACAGTTTTGCATACAGTTTATTTTCTCTCAAGATCTGTAAGGAAATTCTCAGATGACGTTCATATTCTTTTCTGCTTTTAGAATAGATCATAATATCATCAATAAACACAACTATAAATTAATCAAGAAATTATTTGAACACCCTATTTATTAAATCCATGAACGCCGCAGGTGCATTAGTTACCCTAAATGGCATTACAAAAAATTCATAGTGCCCGTATTTGGTTCTGAATGTAGTTTTCTTCATGTCTTCTGCCTTGACCTTTAATTGGTAATACCTGGATCTAAGGTCTATCTTAGAGAACATTTGTGCTCAATGAAATTGGTCAAACAGATCATCTATTCGAGGTAATGGGTATTTGTTCTTCACAGTTACTTTGTTTAATTCACAATAGTCTATGCATAACCTCAAAGACCCATCATTTTTTTTAACAAACAAAACTGGAGCACCCTAAGGTGAAGTACTCGGACGGATAAATTTCTTATCTAGCAAGTCTTGTAATTGAGTTTTCAATTCTTTTAGTTCAAAGGTTGACATTTGGTATGGGGTTTTTGAAATTGGTTGTGTTTCGGGTACAACATCGATAGTAAATTCAATTTCTCTATCAATCAGATCTCCAGGTAGTTCATTGGCAAACACATTAGGAAACTCGTTAACTACAGGGATGTTTTCGACATTAGCATTATCAACATTCATATTCAAAACACAACATAGGTAATCTCGACAACCTTTTCGGAACAATTTACTAGCTTTCATAAAAGAGATCAAATATGGTGAAGGAACTACCACATTCCCAGCAAATACAAATTCAGGTAACTCTGGAGGTCGGAATACAACAGATTTATTCACATAATCAATAGTAGCATAATACTTGGTCAACCAATCCATGCCCAATATACAATCAAAATGATCAATGCTCAAAGACAGCAAATCAACGTACAATGTCACATCATCAATCATTATATCACACGCCGGATAAACATGTGCACATATCATAGAACTTCCAAATGGTGTAGACACAAATAGTAAGCAGTTCATAGGTTCTAAAGGTCTAGTTAATTTTTGAGAAAAAGCATGCGATACAAATGAATGTGTGGAACTAGAATCTATCAACACATATGCATTCTAAGCACAGATAGAGATTATATCTAACACCACTGGTTCAGTATTCTGTACATTACCAGGCACAAATGTGAACACTCTACCTTATCTCAAAGGTTCTCTCCTCGTATTAGTTCTCACATTTGTTCTTGATCTAGAAGCAGATCCTGCTAAACTTGCTACAGGACGGTTGACATTTTCTGACCCAATTGGACAATCTTTTATTATGTGGCCTGTCGTGCCGCACCAGAAACAAGTACCAAATACCGGCAGACCCCTTTATGTTTCCTTTCACATTGAGCACAAACAGACACAGACCCATTGCTTTGGCTTGAACTACTAGTAGATCCCGTATTTTGTTTCTTATTCGTAGCAAATGAAAGGCCTTTCTTGAAACCAAATCCAGATCTTTTACCTCTCAATTCAGTTGTTAGGGCTTTTGTCTGTTTTAGTGTAGCCAAATTGGCTTCAGCCATTAAGGCTCTATCAAGCACATCTACGTATTTGAGTAGTTTTAATACATTGACCCTGTCAAACACTTCCAAAGTCAAGCCTCTTTCAAATTTTTGGGCCTTTTTGTAGTCTAAATCCACCATGTGAGGCGCAAATTGAGCTAGTTCAGTGAATTTAGCTTCATACTCTGCTACGGACATATTGCCTTGCTTGAGTTCCTAAAATTCAGACACTTTTCTATCCCAGTAGCATTGAGGGAAATATTTTTCATAGAAAATTTCTCTAAATTGGATCCAAGTCATAGACCCATTGTCGTTTCGGATGAGTATCCACTAATGTCTAGCCTCTTCTTTTAGGGTATAAATGGCCAATAGAACTTTCTGAGTTTCAGAACAAGGGAATACTTCAAACATCTTTTCTATTTCCAGTATCTATGTCTCGGCTTTTAACAGCACACCCAAAAAGGCTGGTGGCTTCATCTTTGTAAATTTCTAAGTCAAGCTGATGATATCGTTATTTTTCGGTTCAATTTGGATCGGAGGGGATGGAGGAAGTAGAGGTTGTTGTCTTTGTTACTACATCATTGACGCTGTTAAGGCTTCAAGCATCTGTTTCATTCGACTCATTCGGCCCTCAAAGGATTCGGTTATACTATCACTTCTTGTATTTTCCATTTGCTATAGGTAAACAGAGCACTTATAAACAGACAAGTAATTCTTTTCACAATGTTTGGAGTATTCAGCTCCAATTCATTCTTTTCACTTTTACACATTCATGTTTAGATTTAGTTTTGACATTTACAGAAATTAGCACACACACTCACATATGGAGATGTAATGTCTCTAATTCTTTTCTAGGACATCATATAGCTCACATGGACTTGTGTGTGCAGTATAACACGTGCTCTGATACAACTCTGTCACAACCTAAACCCACCTCTATAGGTTTAGCGTTGTAACCGATCAATAATCCTTGGATTACCAAAGGCCTCTGTACAGAGTAACATAGAATTAAGGGGTTAGCAGAAATAGATAGATAAAATATACGTAGTCCAATGAGCTGTACAGACATACATGGGACAGATAATTTAAAACTTTATAAACGCACATACATGTGACATCATAGATGCATTAGTCGTACATCACTCTTATGCATAGACAAACCAAAAATAGGACTTAGCCCAGTGTACAGATAAACAAAAACTTGTCTATATTCCAAAGAAAACAAAGTCTTAAAACTTAGTTCATAAAACTCGACCATTTGACTCATTCTGGAACCTCCTCGGGAGGCACAAAGGTTGGCTGACAAAACAGAATTCCAGGCGATCACCACTGAGCCTGGCAATGCGCCTGATCACCTACATACATAAATAATATAGTGAGTAGAAGCCCAGCGAATAAGAACAAGGTAAAAGGTTTAATGAACGTTGTCCATACAATTACAGAAATCAGAATTCAGTAGTAAATAGAAACGGATTTTATATTCATGTTCAGAAATCAAAGTTCATAACATAAACAAATTCAGAATCATATTCATAATCAGAATTTGCAATTAATCATAAGTGTACATTCATTAGCACTAGCAGAAACAGTTGACCCATAAAGAGATGGCCACAAAGGCATACAGTTGACTCACGTGCACGGAGACGATACAGTTGACTTATGAGACGTACAGTTATCCCACAAATAGGACGTATACAGAAAGATCCATAATAGTTGGCTCATGAGACGTATAATTGGCCCATAGTTGGGACGTAACAGAACAGATAACAGATGTCATTTGAAACTAACAAGGCCATGAATACATTTTAGAAACATTGGACAACCATTCATTCATGCAGAAAATAACAGTTCAAAAAATAGATTATCATATCATTCAGAGAATACTTATAAATTGAATATAGCTTTACAAAGGTATTACTCATAAATAGCTCCAACAATAGATAGACAGAATGGATAACTGGATAGCTTACGGCGCATGACCTACACAACATAACTGATACACATACATTCAGATAATACTCAATTTATTTCATTTCGTTCTTAGCATGTTTCTAGCCTTTGTCTTCATTACCATGCTTAATTAGGGTTTACAAATGTTTAAGATGCAATAAGGATGCCAAAATGTGATTTAAAACACTTGGTCAAATTTGCTGAAATAGGGTCCTCGCTCGAGCGGAGGGTCAAAAATAGGGGTGGTCGCTCGAGCAGTCTGTAAATTTTGTAAAAGTATTAGTTGCTTGATTTTTTCGCTTAACGCACGCTCGACGGTTGCTCGAGCGTGAGACTAAGGTCTTCGCTCGAGCGCAACTCTGGTTGCTCGAGCGGTCTGCAAAACTTGTAAACTTCTAGGAGCATGCATTTTACGATTGAGACAACTTTTCATTACTTGAGCAAAAGTGCAAAACAAAGAGTGCTTACTCAAGCGCAAGTTCTGTTGCTCGAGCGGAGAAACAGAATTCTGGAATTTTCAGATTTGCTTCCAAGCTTTAAAACTCAAATTTAAAGTTAAAAAACACATCTCTTGGGCTCAAAACTTGAGAAAACATGTCTAATCTCATGGTACTTCATGATTTGAAAGTCATTACACAAAATCACGCCCAAGAGCTAGTGAATTCCTCCAAAGTAAACCTTAAACTTTTGAAAACATAACATACATGCAATGACTTGGATACAAAGCTTTCAAAACATGAATTGATAAAGTGTTTTCATGTAAAATCATAGTGAGCTTTTAAGACATAACAAAGGTAGGCATTTGCGTATAAGAATTTATGAAAATGGGACTCAAAAATCATGAATTATGCCTGCAATACATAGATTGATCTCAATTCTTGTTCTTAATCTCTAACTTCTCTTGAATTTAAGTGTAAGTACGTCAAACACAAAGCTTAAAGATTGAATTTCTTACCTAAGGTTCTTAATCCCTTGAATCCAAGTGAGTTCTGCTCAATTCCTCAAATCCTCTTAATTCTCTAGCAATTTCCTTCACTTCTCTAGCAAACTCCCCTTAATGGAGCTCACACTTCCTTCTCTCCCTCTCTCTCACGTTTTAGTCTTCAAAGATGACGGGTTGAGAGTGTAAAGTGTATAAAAGGTGTCGAAAGTGGCCTTATATAGGTCCATTAATGAGTTTTAATTAAGCCCAGCTTAAGTTCACTAATTTACATTATTTGATTCTAATTAATTGATTCCGAATCGAATTTAAATTGAACCTACTATAAAATACTAAAAATTTCAAATAACACATATTCTAAGTCAATTTTGTGATCGGATGCCGATAAGGCCTTCAATTCGCAGAATAAAACAGAAACACAAACAGATATTTGTACGATAAATAAATAGAAATACAAATAATGCGACACACATGCAATTAATTCAGAATTTTATCTTAATTACTTATTAGGCATCTTTAATCAAAGATTAGTAGCTAAACACAGGTCGAGATTGTTATATGAGTAATTTGCCTAATTATTTATTTCTAATAAATTATAACCAAAAGTTGTACCAAATAATCGAACACACACTCTTAAAATAATTAAAAATAATAATTATAAACAACTTATATAAGTTGTACCAAACAACCTCATAGCTATCTTTTACCAAGGACAGAGCTACATAAGGTCCAAGCTACATCGGGTCCGGGGGAGGACGTGCCCCCCTAATTTTTTTAAAATTACACTTTTACCTCTAATTAGAAAAAGTTTTTCAATTAACTCCCTTTTTATTTTCAAATATGTTTCAAAATATTTATATCTCATCTTTCGTTTCACTTTTTTTTTTTTAATAAATTTTTTACAATTATGGGGCATTTATTCATAAACCTCTCTTTAGCTACTTATATTCTACTTAGTTCAAATTATTTTTTTATATTCCAATAAGTCCTATTAGTGACATAGTTACTAAAATATCCTTAATAATAATGTTAACATTGACAATGTGAATGTTCCATAAAGGGAACATTCACACTGTCAAATTTATTTAGTGTGAATGTTCATATCACCAATTGGTAAGGGTTAGAAAAATATTTGTAAGGATAAAATTGTTTATAAAATACCTTACATATGAGAATTAGGATTTGATGCATCAAATATCTAAAATAATTGGACTTATTAGAATATAAGAATATCTTATGGATGAATTGAGATACAATCATTTAAAAGAGGATTTTCTAATAAATTTTCCTATAATTTACCACTATAAATGTTTAATTTTATCAAAAATTTCTTTTATAATGATTTCTATCTCTCTCATTCCTCTTATGTTTTTCTCCACATCTATCTTCTTCTTCTTCTTCTTCTTCTTCTTCTTTGTATGCATGTTATTACATTTTAAATTGTGATTATCATCATATTTAGTACCTAAAATAGCAAATAAAAAGAGTTCCAATTAATTAAAACATATTTAAGGTACATAATTTTGACATCACATTAATCCTTGGTCATTCTATCACCAAATAAAAATTAGATTTAATTGAGTTTTATAATTAATATCGCTAAATATTAATAGTGTCCCCATGAATTAAAATTCTAATTTCGCTACTGCCTTCTACCCTCTCCATACACGTACTAATCTCATTGTGAAAATTGTGTTCTTGCAATATAAAGAGGGATGTACAGTGTCATCTTGCTGTCTTAAGTACGAGAAGTTTTTTTTCCAGAGAAGGAGATAATAGAATTGCCTGAAACAAGTTGTAACGTTACTTTCTTTAAATGATACCAAGCTGTTATTTTTAAAAACCAAATGGTAACTATTTGAAGAAGATGTGACTGTTAAAAAAAAAAGGATAAATTACAAATACACTTTATGAGGTTTGCTTAAAATACAGATTGTGCCTTGTGAATTGAAAAATTACAAATACCCCCTTATTAGAAATTTTTATTTAATAAAATTAACTAAAAAAATGAAATTCATAATTTCTCTCCTATACAATAATAAAATTACCTAAATTATTAATTGAAACATTTTTTTAACATCATTAAAAACAGTTAATTGACTTGATGATTTATTAATAAAATGGGCGATTTGTTATGAAATTAGAAACCTCAAGGGGCGGAATGTGATTTTCAAAACCACAAGGGGCAATTCGTATTTTAATCAAATCTCAGGAAGTGTATTTGTAATTTACCCAAAAAAAATATACAAAAAAGTAGAGATGTAATATGAATTAAAAAAAGATAAAAATATGGGCTAAAATAGTGCACCCCAAACAACCTCTAAATTTTGACAATTCGATCTCACCTTGTTAAGGAAAAGACAAGATGTAAAATATTAAAATTGAACAAACACAAGCAAATAAAAAGAATTTATGTGGTTTTAATTATAAATCTACAGTCACAAGTGAACAATGGCAAAATAAATTTACTAAGAATGTAAAAATTATAATCAATGATCTCTCTCTCAACAACTCTTTTAAAAAAAGTTTCATAAACCCTAAAACTTCTAAATAACTTAACTACAATGAAGTTGTAGATGGGTGGCACAGAGCTAAGAAGAAAGGTATAATCCTGAAATTGGATTTTGAGAAAGCCTATGATTCATTAAATTGGGAATTTTTGCTATCATTGTTGGATAATTTTGGTTTTGGGGCAAGATGGGTTAGGTGGATGGAGACTTGTATTACTACAGCAAAGGTGTCTATTTTGGTCAATGATGCTCCCACTGAAGAGTTTCAACCATAGAAGGGGTTAAGGAAGGAGGACCCTTTATCTCCTTTTTTGTTTATTATTGCAGTTGAAGGTCTTAATCTCTTATTGAAGAGGGCTATAGAGAAGAGTTTGATTAAAGGTGCTACTGTTGGCTCTGATCAGTTAGGAATTTCACATCTTCAATTTGCAAAGGAAGCCATCTGTAGACAGGCCCGCAGGGGACCTCGCTACAGCTCGGACTCGATTTGTTGTCACGGTTCTTAATCTTGAACCAAAGAGTCCAAATCCGGCAAATTGTTTTGAGAAAACAGATTTTTTTTGAAAGAAATGCCAAACATGGACTGCTTTGCCAGATACAAAGTCGCCACCTAAATATTTTATTTTTGGAAAATTTAGGAAACCCTGACTCGTTTGCCTAAGGCCACGTGTCCGTTCTCACCAAAGTTGCCTCGGCTCGGGAACTTGGGTACGATTGGGGAAGGTCACTTCGTGAGCACCCCCGCTCGCCCGATCAAAGATCGGCCTCTACTAACCATGATATTTAGTTTTGAAAACTTTGTGTGCTCTTATTCCGGTTATTAGCCTAGGTTACTATGTGATGTGCACAGCATACAAGTATAGACTGAGTCGTCTGAATTGGAACAAAACACTTCATGTTTGTTTGTGAAAATGGTTTGCTACTTGCAAGTAGGCTTAAAATGCGGATTTTGCCACCCTCGGGTAGGCTTAGAAAACATGATTTTGCCACTGTCTAGTGGGCTTAAAACAAACATTTGATGAATTGTTCCAATCCAAATAACCCAACATTCACCCACAGGCATTCAAGGCAGTTATATCACATAAGCAGTTAGCCTCATGGTAAGCATGCTATTCATGGCAGCACTCACACGCATGCAAGGATGTTAAAGCATAAAACTCACCGAGTACTCCAAGCCAAAACAGAAGCTAATTAGAAATCCATGCATGATCCTAATTATACAGAAATGCTTAATGCAACACATGCAACTATAGCAGGCTTGGCTATTCTAAACATGGCATATAAGATGCAACAGCTATCATGTATTCAACTTGGAATTGAAATACAAATGCAGTTAGTATGATGCGCCGAGCTCGGTGCATGCAAAACAGAATGAATGAATACAACATGCTATCATACTGTATGCTAATTGAACATGCCCTAATCTAACCATCATAAGCTGGTAAATAAAAGGGAGAAAGACGTGGGGTTGGAAGACATACATCACACACGCGCACACTTATTACAACATTGCCCTCGCACAGAGGGTCCAAATAAATAGTACAGTCCAAATAATACAATCCACATAATACAGTCCAAATATGTATAAATCCCTAATTAATTTACAAATTAACTAAGAAAAACAATAAACTGGCATGCAAGCCAGGGATTGCCTTGACTCTTCTTCAGATGATGAATGGTGCATGTCCAAGTTGCCTTTGCGCGGAAATCCACTGTGATGCCCCAATTAGCCTCTGTTTTGCAATAATTTTTGGAAAGTACGCCAAGCCCCGAAAGACTGCTGATTCTTGATTAGCTGCAACAGAGAGCAGGAAAGGGGCATGGCAATGTATTTTCACAAATGTATGCATGCCTCGATCCTCGTGCCACCAATCACGCATCTCGATGCATGATGGCCGAGGAGTCGAATTGCACAACTCGATATGAAATGAATGCACATGAAAACACAACAAGACCTAACTCCATCATGGATGATCCAGAGTGTTGGTGACTGGGGAATTGAGACACGTTCCTGTAACTAGCCCACGGGGGACCTCGGCTACAGTTCGGACTCCCCTTTTTTGTTTGTTGCGGTTCTTAATCTGAACCAAAGAGTCCAAATCCGGCAAATCATTTTGAGAAAAAAACTGATTTTTGAAAAGAAGTGCCAAACATGGACTGCTTTGCCAGATACAGAGTCGCCACCTAAATATTTTTTAATGGGAGAATTTAGGAAACCCTGACTCGGTGCCAAAGGCCACGTGTCCGTCATCACCAAAGTTGCCTCGGCTCGGGAACTTGGGTACGATTGGGGAAGGTCAGCTATGAGCACCCCCTCTCACCCGATCCGAAGATCGGCCTCTACTAACCGTGATATCCAATTTTGAAAACGTTATGTGTTCTTATTCCGTTTATTAGCCTAGAATTACTATGTTATGCGCATAGCAAACAAGTATAGACCAAATCGCCTAAATTGGAACAAAACATTTCACGTTTGTTTTGAAAACGGTTTGCTACTCATAAGTAGGCTAAAATACGGATTTTGCCACTCTCAAGTGGGTTTTTTGGAAAAGACGATTTTGCCACTATCTAGTGGGCTCAAAAACTCACAGTTTTCATGCATTGTTCCAATTTAAGTAATTTGACCTCCATCCACAGGCATTCAAGCAGTTATATCACATAAGCAATTAGCCGCATGGTAAGCCTACTATCATGTTAGCATTCACACGCATGCGAGATGCTAAAGCATAAAAACTCACCTAGTACTCCGTGCCAAAACATAAGCTCATTAGAAATCCATGCATGGACCTAAGCATACTGAAATATCTAATGCAACACATGCAAAGATGTAATCTAGGCAGGCTCGGCTATCCTAAACATGGCATGTGGGATGCTACAAATAACACGTATTCAATTTGGAATTGAAATACAATGCAGTTTGTATGATGTACCGAGCCCGATGCATGTCAACAAATGCATGGATGCACGCATGCATTGCATAAGGTATGCTAATTTTAAATATGCCCTAATCTACCATCATAAGCAGGTAAATAAAAGGGAAGAAAGAAATGGGGGTTGGAAGACATACACACACTCACCCACACTTATTACAAATATGCCCTCACACAGAGGGACCAAAAGAATATACTGTCCCAAATAATACAGTCTGAATACAGAATAAATTATTATAGAATTCTAATTATCAAATTAAATGCAAAAAGGAAAGGTGGCCACAGCCCCTGCCTCGGGATGCGCGAATGATGCATGCTCTAATCCGACCCGCTCGGAAAACCCGCGCCATGCCACTGTTGCTTCTGTCTTTACTGCCCTGTCTCTCCAACAATTACTAAAGTCCCAGGATACCTTCCTTGCATGCTTCTGTACACCACTGGCTAGAGGAAATACCCACCGGCCATCCAAAATAGCCACCGGCTGTCCATGAGGTTATCGGCCACCTATATAGTGCCGGTCGGCACTATATACTGCCGGTCGGTACAAAATTCCTGCAGAGGACAGTTTGACAGCAACAGCAGACAGACAGTGCATGACATGGAGTTTTTGAGCAAATGTAAGCATGGCCAATGCCCCCTATCATGTATGGGACTCAAGGAAGCATGACCCTTGGTTCTTGGGCCATCAATTATGCATCTTGGTGCATGATAACCTAAGGAACCAAGATTGCATTTTAATGTAAAAATGCATGCAACATACAAAATGAGAACTAAGTCCCTATCATGTCAAGATCAAGGGCCCTAGTGACATGAGAATTGAGGTGTGTTTTGTCACTTGAAGTACAAACACGCCTCATTTCTCACACTTGGTTTGACACCCCCCAAACCAAGTAATGCAATGCATGTTATGCAAACATGACTCAAATGGTGCAATGTGAGATGAAATGCAAGACATACCGAATGTAATGCAACATATTATGGCAAGTGTGCAATACTAGGTATGCAAGATACAAAGTGTGATGCAAACATGGACACTTAAGGCAATAGGATTGTCATATGTCAAGACTATATTGACCAAGCATGCAACAAGCATCAAATAAATGTGCAATGGTGGACTTAAACACAATAGGGCAGACCTCAAACCTCCCCAAAACAGTGGCAAAACATGCCTAAAATAGTAGACCAACACTCATGCAAGCATGCAAACAAATGGGCCTAAACCTATGGCACCAAAGAGAGCATCTTACTACCATTATCATGACCACTCATGGCATATATTAGGCACATAAAAACAAAGTTCTAGCATGCAAAAACACACCCAAATCCCCTTGATATGGCAGTCCCGAAATGCTCTAAATGTACAAGCTTGCATAAGGCCTATTCCTAGGCATAAAAGGGCACACCCTAAAAGCATGAAATAAGCCACATATGCAAACATACAATCATGATTATTGGACTGAAATATGACCCTAAATGATGCCAAATCATGAGGATGGTCCAAGCTAAGCATGTTAGAGGTCAATATGCTTAAGGCTTACAAGCCAAAACACAAAGTAACCACATCAACCACACCAAACATGCAAAAATCAGTGGTTAACAGATCTAAAACATGACAAATCATGATCAAGTGCTTCAAAATGTTAGGCTAAAACATGAGGATATACTAGGCTAATGGCATGGCACATTTCCAAGCAAAAGGGAGGGGTACAAAGCAAGTATATAAAGCATGTTAAGGGCCAAAAAACCCACATTAGACAGAGGTTAAACATGCTCCAAAACACCAAGAAAAACTCTGAAATGAAGCCAAATGCAACCACTCATGCATGCTACCCTTTGGCCAAAGACAAAGGCAAGAAAGGGACAAAGGGGAGAGGGGTGTCCTTTCCCTATACAAGACTTCAAAACACTTTCTTCAACACTAAAAACCCTCTGATTTTCAGTGATGAGAAGACAAAAACAACAAAGCAAACAAGGCTTCAAAGAAAAGGCACCAAATAGGCCAAAATAAGGTTTAAGAGGGTGAGTTTGCACTCAAACTATAAAATGACCTTAATGAAAGTTCAAAAGCAAGAAAATCTAAGACTTTTTTCAGTTATACACAAAGCCTAAAACACAAAGCAAGATAGGTAAAAACTAGTTGCAAAAATGGGGAAACTAAATTAACTAGCTCACCCTTGAAGAACACTTGAAGAACAGGTGGTGCAGCCCTCCTCTAGTGATCAAAACTAGTCCAAAAGCTCAACAAACAACCCTCCTAGTCCCTCAATCTCGAAATAAGGTGTAATGGTGTGTGTATTAGTGCAAAAGTGAGGTAAAAACACACTATTTAGGCTCAAAACACACACAAGGATGAGAGAGAGTGAGATATATAGAGAGAGAGAGAGTACAACACAGATATATAGATATAGAAGCTCTGGTTTTGTGTTGAAAATGGCTAACTCCTCTCAAAGGGAGAGGGGTGGTGTTTATATAATCCAAGGCAAGGCCAAACTTAGTGGCTAAGCAAAGAAAAAGGTTCAAAGGGGGGTGCAAAGGGGTCTTGGCTTCTTGGAGAAGCCAAGACAGCTGGCCAAGCTTCTCCAAGAAGCTTTGGCCAAAGGGTCAAGCTTCTAGAAGCTTAGAGGGTTCAAGGGTGCAAAGGGTGCAAAATGGCCATACTTATGCACGGGGATGAGTGATAGTGCATCCCAGCTGGCATGCACCATGCCTCAGAGGTGTACAGGGTGCACACCGGCCACAAAAAGAAATCGTCGGCACAAAAAAGTGCCGGTCGGCAACATATAGTGCCGACCGGCCAAATCTTTTAACAAAACAGTGCCGGTGGGACCAGTGTGTAGCCGGTGATGGTAGGGGAGGGCCAGTGATGTGTGGGGATGGCTAATAAGCCATTCCTTGTCCTTCCAAGACAAAACACAAGTGTTTGGTGCAAAATCAGACACAACACGGTCAAGTTCGGAGATCCTGAGGCAAGGCGCGTAGCCGAGCCCCCCGGGAACTCCAAACGAACGCAAACATGGATAATCACCGAGTGTTCAAACGGTGACGTCCAAGTCTTGAGGACGGTCAAAAATGGGGTGTCTACAGTTGCCCCTCTTTGACAGAACTCGAAAGTCATAACAATGACGGGAGTGAATGTCAAAGCCCAGAGACGACCCATTTTTGACAAGGTCGAGGACTTAGACAGGCATGTAAGACAAACAAGGTATGCGCCCGAAGGCAGGGGCAAAATGCAAGACAATGCAAGGAGCCGAGCATAACTTATGATCATGCAAAGAAAGCTGTAATGAAGCACGCATGCAACAGTTATAAGCTAGCATACACCAGACTACACTACAATGCAGAAAGGATGTAAGAGAATTATGCAATTCCCAATATGTCTTACTCGGAGGATACAATACCTGTGCGACTCGTCCGGTTGTGCCGGCCTCAAATGAGCCGTACATACAATATCGTGCCTGAAAAGAAAACAAACTTCACAGGTACAATGTTGTTAGCAACATGCATGACAATGCAATCGAAGGTGCGTGGCGACGTAAGCAATGTGTATGGCAAGGTAGTGGGATTGAACACATGTGAGTAAAGCAATGCATGCATGCAAGCAATGTGTATATAAAAGAAACTTAGACACATGTGAGTAAAGCAATGCACACATGCACGCAATGTGTATATAAAAGGAAATTGAACATATGTAAGTAAAGCAATGCACGTATGCACGCAATGTGTATATAAAAGGAAATTGAACACATGTAAGTAAAGCAATGCACACATGCACGCAATGTGTATATAAAAGGAAATTGAACACATGTAAGTAAAGCAATGCACGTATGCACGCAATGTGTATAAAAAGGAACTTGAACACATATCAGTAAAGCAATGCACACGTGCACGCAATGTGTATAAAAAGGAACTTGAACACATGTAAGTAAAGCAATGCACGTATGCACGCAATGTGTATAAAAAGGAACTTGAACACATATCAGTAAAGCAATGCACACGTGCACGTAATGTGTATAAAAAGGAACTTGAACACATATCAGTAAAGCAATGCACACGTGCACGCAATGTGTATAAAAAGGAACTTGAACACATATCAGTAAAGCAATGCACACGTGCACGCAATGTGTATAAAAAGGAACTTGAACACATATCAGTAAAGCAATGCACACGTGCACGCAATGTGTATATAAAAGGAAATTGAACACATATCAATAAAGCAATGCACACGTGCACGCAATGTGTATAAAAAGGAACTTGAACACATGTAAGTAAAGCAATGCACATATGCACGCAATGTGTATATAAAAGGAAATTCAACACATGTAAGTAAAGCAATGCACACATGCACGCAATGTGTATATAAAAGGAAATTGAACACATGTAAGTAAAGCAATGCACGTATGCACACAATGTGTATATATAGATACTTGAAATTGAACATGGTAAAACATGATGCGGAAGTGCAACGTACTGCGACACAATATGATTGATATGATTTACGGAATTCACAAGATGTATAAAAGGATACGGGAAGGGGCATCCTTCATATGTACCGAGCATCGCTCACAAAAGTCATGGCCTGAGGTCAACTCGAAGGTCCACTCGCATTCTGACAGTGCATTTTCTTGTATTGTCTTGAATAATAAAGGTGCCAAACCACACAATTGACCCGAACAAGGGCGCGAAAGGTACAATGACCGTGAGGGGAGGTTACTGGTATCCATTCCGGTACCCTGCTACCCTGTTATTTTCCTGCTTTACTTTCCTTTTTATTAGGAGTTTAAGCATATTGCATTGCCTCAGGCAGGTTCTATTTTTTTGAAATCGCATATTTTTCTTCTCTTTTTTTTTTTTAGAAATACATGACGGAAATGAAACAGCTATTTGTTCAAAAGGTGTTACATTTGCACGCTCTATGCATCGCATCGCAAGGCATCACACAACAATGTGAATTAGATTGACACTGTATTTTGAAAACAAAGCATTGCATCGTAATAATCAGGTAGTGAACCAATTACAACTCGATAAACAAAACAAAGGGACTCGTTATGACCAAGCAGGTGCGAGTACAATTCGATATATAGTGCAAAGACTTAAAGAGAACGACATACAACTCGATAAGCAAATATACAACAACTCGATAAGCAAATGGACGCGCCCTCGTGAGAATTGATCACTAGAGGGCATTGGAGGGTGGTGGGATTCCCCAACACCTAGCAACTTAGCATGGAAAGCTCAGGGGACAAGGGGGGAGAACCATCGGCCCAACAGAAAGACCACCAGCCGTGTGCAAAGGCCATTGGCAGAAACAATGATCCGTCGGCCAAAACAGATGGCCAGTCGGCAATATATTTGGCCGGTCGGCAATCTATTTGGCCGGTCAGCCAAGAATGGGAGGAACCAGCAGAATGCTGACACCTGTCCTCCATTCAACCTTATCTCCTACAAAAGACTCCAGCTTCGTAGTTTTCTTCATTTCCACTCTGATTTACACCAAATGGAAGAATTCCTTGCCCAAAATCTCGCAATTTGGATTAACAACTTGGATGGCTCGGAAAAGCTGAATTCCTGACGATAAACGCACTATTCACTTTGCGTCGTACCCCACTGCATTTTCCATTTCTTCATGCCGCGGCAAGGTTCTGGAATCCAGTGACTCACGTCTTCAGCTTTAGCGGGCAAGAGGTGTGTCCTACCTTCGAAGATTTCCACGCTCTAATGGAATCTGAGCGTAATGAAGAGATTTTACCCCGTCTTCGTTTTGGCCATGCCCAAGCCTTAGGGCAAATGTGTGGACTTTCAATACCCGATGCTCGTTCTCTGATTTGTGATGGGATGCTGGATGTTCCGAGCTTGGTTTGCCGTTTTTCTGAGACTGGTGATCGCGGCGACCATCACTGGCAAGGCTTCTGGCGGCACGCGCTCTGTTTGTGCATGCTGTCTCATTTTCTGTTTGTCTCAGGTTTCGGAGGGTCTAATGTCCGGTTGATTGAGGTTGCCCAAGGCTTAAAGGAGGGCAAAAGCTGCATCGCCATGATTCTAGCTGAGACGTTGTTGGGCTTAGACGCCTTTTATCGTCGAGAGACGACCAGATTAGCAGGGAGCCCACTATTACTGCAGGTAATGTTTCCCACCCAATCTCACATATATGTTTGCTCATATCACTCGGCCCTCAGGCTCGGTTTTTCTCACAAAAACCCTTTTCTTACTTTTTCTCTCATCGTACATCTCTCTATTCTTTATTCTCTCATTTTTCATCCCTCCCCAGGTATGGTTGATGGATAAACTACAGGTTGTGGACTCTTGCCCAGCGTATTCAGCCCGCGGTTACTTCTTTCGGCGACGCTTAGTTGACGCCATTGTAGCACGTCCCGCGGGGGACCTCGCGCTAACAGTTCGGACTCCCTTTTGTGTCGCGGTTCTAAATCTGAACCAAAGAGTCCAAATCCGGCAAATCGTTTGAGAAAACAGATTTTTGAAAAGTAGTGCCAAACATGGACTGCTTTGCGGATTCTGAGTCGCCACCTAAATATTTTTTAATTGGGAAATTTAGGAAACCACGACTCGGTGTCAAGGCCACATGTTCGTCATCACCAAAGTGGTCTTGGCTCGAGCTTGGGTACGATCGGGAAGGTCGACTATGAGCACCCCTTTCGTCCGAAGACCGCCTCTACTATCCGTGATATCCGTTTTTGAAGACTTTATGCGTTCTTATTCCGGTTATTTAACCTAGAATTACTATGTGATGCGCACAACACGAAAGTATAGACTAGATCGCCTAATTTGGAAATAAACATTGCATATCCGTTTTGTCTCGAAAAACGTGTTGTTTTCTTTTGCTACTCGTAAGTAGGCTAAAATGCGGATTTCAATGAGTTGTTCCAACTCAAGCAATCCAACCTCCACCCACAGGCATTCAAACAGTTTTATCATGTAAGCACTTAGCCGCATGGCAAGCATACTGTTATGTTAACATTCACACGCATGCGACATGCTAAAGCATAAAACTTACATCGTACTCCGCGCCAAAATAATAAACTAGTTAGCAAAACATGCATGACCTAGTTCATGTTAAATGGCTAATGCATCACATACAGGGGTGCAATCACGAGCCTCGGCTATCCTAAACATGGCATGTGAAATGCTACAAATAACACGTATTCAATTTGGAATTGAAATACAATGCAGTTTGTATGATGTACCGAGTCTGATGCATGTAAACAAATGCATGAATGCACGCATGCATTGCATAAGGTATGCTAACGTAGACGTGCCTTAATCTACCATAAGCAGGTAAATAAAAGGGTTAGAAAGAAATGGGGATTGGAAGACATACACCCACTCACACACACTTATTACATTTTTGCCCTCGCTCGGAGGGACCGAAATAATATGCAAAACCGAATAAATAATTAACTATTCTAGCTAATTAAATATTACAAATCAACTAAATTAAATAAATAAACTAATTAATCTATTTAAGCGATAAATGCCTCGGAAGGAGGTGGCCGCGTGTGCAGGGACTTCGCTCGGGCACTGCCGAGTGTGTGCCTCTGTTTCCTCTGCTCTCCTTCTCTGAAAATTCCCAAAACTTCAGGAGTGCCTCTCAGAGCACTGGGGAGCATCACCGGCTGAAGCGGGGAGCCATCGGCTGAGGAAGGAAGCCACCGGCTCTGAATTTCATTATCGGCTGCCAAGAGGCAGCCGGTCGGCACCAAAGAGTGCCGATCGGCCCTTTATCCTCGCAGAACACCAAGAATCAGAGGAAACCAAAGGCAAGGCAATGCAAATCAAAGCATGTATGCACCAAGCACATCCCTCATCATGCTATGGACTCAAGAGGGCATGTGCCTCGATTCCCGGACCATCAATCGCGCATTTCCATGCGTGATGATCCTAAGAACCAAGAGTGCAAATTTGATTTAAAATGCATACAAACCAAGCAAGCACATAAGGGGTGCTAAACCTCCATCATGACTTAGTCAAGAGGCCTAGCATACATGCCAATGCAATGAGGTCCTAAGCATGTTATCTATTGTACGCACATGGACAATGGCATGGCATTTATGCGAGCATACAAACAAGCACATGAACCAAGCATGCAAACCGATTGTAGATTGGGCTTAAACATGAGTTGGGCAGCTCTAATAAGGCTCAAAACAAAGGGCCAAAATGCCTAGAAAATAAGACTAAATACACGCACACACATGCACATGTTAAGGCTTAAGACTTAGGCAAACCAAAGCGATTCTCATGCATACTTAAAGAGGCCAAGCATGGACTAATAGCATGCATTTAAAGCTCTGAAACTCATGTTAAACATGATGCCAAATCATGCAATAGAGCATTCCAAACAAAGCATGTAAATGGCCTAGGCTTAAAGCAAGTCAATAGGGCATTAAACCACACTTAGTGCAATCATACATGGCAATATTCAAGCACTTAAAGACAAAGTTTTAACACATAAAACTAAGCCTAAATGACCACCTAGATGGCATCTAGGAAGCATGGAATCTAAGGCATGCAATAAGGCCTAAACATAGAGCACTTAACACAAGCTCTTAAAGCATTAACAAGGCCACCAAGGCAATCAAACATGCATGTATGAAGGACTGAAATGGCATGCTAGATGGTTCCAATCATTAAAAATAAAGCTAGAATAGCATACCACATATTCATGCTTTTGAGGCCAACAAGCCAAATACAAAGAGGCTACCAAATACATGCCAAGATTGGCCAAAATAGCTATGGACAGAGCTGAATCATGGCAAAATAAGCTTACAAGCTTCACAAATCTAAGCTTAAAACATGCTAGAAACTAAGGTACACAACCTAGGCATGTTAAGGCATAAAAGAGCATTACAAGGCAACTATACTAAGCATGTATAGGAGACCAAAACCAACTTAGAGGTATGTTATATCATGGCAATATAAGCATGGAAAACAACTCAAACATGCTAAATACACACTCAA
Organism: Camellia lanceoleosa; assembly: GCA_025200525.1. Classification (NCBI taxonomy): domain Eukaryota; kingdom Viridiplantae; phylum Streptophyta; class Magnoliopsida; order Ericales; family Theaceae; genus Camellia; species Camellia lanceoleosa. The sequence goes on from CM045760.1 coordinate 37,842,385, forward strand.
GCATGAAGCTCCTTAAGGAAGCAAAATTTGTCCTTTTCAAGGACATCAAGGAGAGGGGGTGGCCCTCTCCTTCTTGAGACTTCAAGGCATGCTCTTCACCACTGAAATCCCTCAAGATTTCAGTGGTGAAGAGATCCTAAGACCAAAGTCTCGGATCTCTCCAAAATAGCACAAAATGGGACCTTTTTCAAGGTCTAAAGGGGGTCAAACCTCCCCAAACCACAAAACACTCTTAATATACAATAAAGAGGGTTCAAAATCAGAACTTTTTTGTGTTATATGCTAAGCTCAAAAACTATTTTAAAGCAAGTAAAAATAGAGTGCAAAAATGGAGAATAAAGGGGAGTTTTGCTTACCCTTGTAGCCTTCTTCACAAAGGTTGTGGTTGATGCTTCCTTGAGCTCAAAATCTGTCAAGAACCTCCAAGAACAGCCTCTAGAACCTCAGTTGCAAGGAGGAGGTGAAACACTAGGTGTTTTAGAACAATAGTGTGAACTAAAACACCTAGTGTACTAAGAGAAAAGAGAGATATGATATATGTATCTAACTTAACCCTAAAAATCAGAGCTCCAGCTCTCTAACAATGTCTAATGCTCTGAAAAATGCTAACCCTAAGTCAAGAGGGAGAGCTTTCCTCTTATAGAACTTGTAAACTTACAAGCTAAGCAAACAAGGGTTCATCCCTCCATACACGTGTATGGAGGGGAAGCAAATGCTCAAAAGCTGTCTGAAAATATCTCAGAAAGCAAGTGCACAGTGGTCGGCTGGGCAAATTGGTCGTTTCGCCCAAAATAGTGCCGACCGGCATAAAATAGTGCCGACCGGCACAATATAGTGCCGGTGACAACTACAGCCGGCCGGTGGCCTCTAGCCACAGCCGGTGGTGTGTAGGGATGCCTCACAAAGCATTCCCTACCCTTCCAAGGCAAAACACAAGTGTTTGGTGCAAAACCAAACACAAACGGTCGAGTTCGGAGGTCCTGAGGCACGGCGCGCGAGCCGAGAACTCCGGGAACTCCAAACGAACACAAACATGGATAATCACCGAGTGTTCCAACGGTGACGTCCAAGTCTTGAGGACGGTCAAAAATGGGGTGTCTACAGCCATTGACGAGGGTTGGTGGTTCGAATGGATGTGCAGTTTGTCCGCAGACCGTATTGCTTGGCGGTGCCCTTGGCTCAATCTCCCGGTAATGAGTTACAGCATGACCCGTCAACCCGAGATCCAACTGATTGGCTTGACCCACTGTGTCTTCTACTTTCCATTCCGCATCCTGTGCTAGTTCGGTCATGATCAGACTTGCCCGCCGGAAGGGATAGAGTATCTGGCTACATTCCCAATTCGAGGCGCACAGCTGGCCCGATATGCCACAGCATGGGGGACGAGAGAATTCCTGGCCCCTGCTCCTACTTTCAGTTGCACTTTGTCTGATGAGTGCTTGGATTGGCTTAATGAAGAGGCACAACAAGGGCCCATTTTGGCATCAGAGGCTTCGACCAGCTCTGGGAGGGGGCGCAGGGACATTTGACTTGACCATGCCCCGGATTTATTGCTTTATTAGTACTTTCAAGTTTTCTTTGTGAGTGTAATAAAAAGCAACTTCAATCGTATGCAAGAGCAAGAGAACTCTGTGTTGAAATCAATGAAATTGAAGGTTGTGGTACTGAAAATTTTCCGTTCTGGTCGAGAAATGGTCTTAGTTGTAAAAAGATTTATTTGAACAAAGTCACCTTTATTAAAACTTTTCAAAAGTATTTTCGATATGGATCAGAACTGGACACGCCTGAGATTTGTCACTGAGATGCACAACCCCGGATCCTAGTAACTAGAAAGTTGCCCCTTGTTTGAATGGTACCACAGCACCGTACAGCAACGGAAAGTTGCCCCTAGTCTGAATAGCACTGCACCGGAGATTGCGATAGACGCTGATGGACAAAGATGACCGAGATGATCAAATGGACAAAATTGATCGGGGAAAAGTTTTATGGCTGAACTCCAAGATGAAGCTACCTACGTATCCCAAAGATGGGAATCAAGCCTTACGTAGTTCAGGCTTGGGTTCACTCGAGTATTTTCACTCTCCTTTTGCGCTCTAACTTTTGCCAAGGCCGCCCTTTGCGGGTTTTCAACCTTGTGAGCTCAGTTTTTATATTTTTCTAATTTTTTGTGCTCTGAATTTTGCCTAGGTCGCCCTTTCGGGTTTTCGGCCTAGCGAGCCTCTCAAGGGTAATATTTCTTCAACTTGTCCATGTTGATCGGTTGGGAGAACTCTAGGCCATCTAGGTCCATCAGAACCACAACTCCACCTGACCAGATAGACTTGATGATATAGGGACCAGTCCAATTGGGTCTGAACTTGCCCCTTGGGTTGTGGATAGGAGCTCGGTTATCTTTGAGTACCAAATCTCCTTCCTTCAAATTCCTGGACTTAACCTTCTTGTTAAAAGCCCGGGCAATCCTGCTTTGATATCCTTGTACATGGTATAGTGCTTTTAATCTCCTTTCATCGAAGAGCATGAGTTCCTCGAATCTGCTTTGCTGCCAATCTGCCTCGGCTATTTGACACTCAGCCAATACTCGTAAAGACGGGACCTCAATCTCTATAGGTAGAACAGCCTCCATCCCATAAACCAAGGAATACGGCGTTGCCCCGGTAGAAGTTCTAATTGAAGTTTGGTAGCCCCACAGAGCAAATGGCAACTTATCTGCCCAATCCCGGTAGGTTTCCACCATCTTTTGCAATATGTGTTTGATGTTCTTGTTGACAGCCTCAACTACTCCGTTGGTCTGCGGCCGATATGTGGACGACTTATGAAAAGCCACATTGTACTTCTCCAACAAATCAATCACCTCTTTCTTGAAGTGGGAACCATTGTCTAAAATGATCTCGTTCGGGACTCCATAACGGCAGATAATGTTGTTTCTGATAAATTTTGCGACATGCGAAGCCTTCAGCACCGCATAAGATTGGGCCTCGACCCACTTTGTAAAGTAATCTATTGCTACCAAGATATACTCATGCCCATTCGACCCTTTCGGGGTAACAGCTCCAATCACATCAATTCCCCAAACTGAGAATGGCCATGGCGACGTCATGCTGTACAGCTTTGATGGTGGGATGTTCATACAGTTCGCATGGATCTGGCACTTGTGGCATCGCCGAACAAAGCCGATACAATCTTCCTCCATGGTAGACCAGTAGTAACCCTGTCTGAGGATCTTCCGTGCCAGCATTACCCCATTCATATGGACTCCACATTCTCCTCCATGGATGGCCTCCATCAGGCGCTTCGACTCTTCAACTTCAACACACAACTTGTGCATTCCCAAGTGACCTCTTTTGTACAATTTACCCCCGCAGATGATAAACTGAATAGCCACTCTTCTGATTGCCCTTTTGTCCTTGGCATTCGCACCTAGTGGGTACGCCTCCTTTTCCAAGAAGTTCCATATGTCGTAATACCAGGGGTTGTTATCCTGCACTTCATCTATGGCAGAGATTGACTCGTAAGCAGGTGCAAATTTCTGGTCGATAATGACTGGACGCATCCGGACTCCAGATGGGATGTCTATCATGGAAGATAGAGTTGCTAACGAATCTGCGAACCTGTTGTTTTCTCTTACTAGCTGAGTGAATTTTAACTTCTCAAACCTAGGAATTAACAAATCCAAGGTCTGGTGGTAAATTATCATCTTTTCCTCCTTGACTTTCCAGTCTCCTTTCGCCTGAGACACAACAAGGTTCGAGTCCCCAATGACGTCCAATCGTCTTGCCCCTAGTTCTAGGGCAGCTTCTAGACCGGCAATACATGCCTTATATTCTGCCTCATTGTTCGAAACTTTGAACCGAAGCTTGAATGCTAAAGGGATACGGGAATCGTCAGGTGTTATCAGCAACACTACTATCCCATACCCGTATTGATTTGACGCTCCGTCAAAGTACATCGTCTAAGTTTCATCTTCAATGTGCAAAAAGGCTTCATCTGGGAATAGGTACTCAACCGCTTCATTCCCTTCAACCGGGTGGTCGGCAAGGAACTCTGCTACCGCTCTCCCTTTTACCGACTTGCGCGTCACATACTTGAGATTAAATTTGAAGAGCAATAGCAGCCAACGAGCTAGCCTACCCGTAAGTGCTGGTTTCTCGAAAAGATACTTGATGGGATCAAGTCGTGAAACCAACATTACAGAGTGAGCTAACAGGTAGTGCCGCAGCTTCCTGGTAGCCCATACTAAGGCCAAACAAGCTTTCTCCAGCGGAGTGTAGCGGGTCTCGTAATCCAGCATCTTCTTGCTCAGATAGTAGATGGCCCTTTCCACTTTATCTTCCAACTCTTGTGTGAGCATGCAGCCCATTGTAGTCTCGGTTACTGACAGATACAATATCAACGGTCTTCCTGGCTTTGGTGGTGACAGCACGGACGGATTCTGTAGGTACTCTTTAATCTATTCAAATGCAGCTTGGCATCGGCCGTCCCATTAGAACTTCTTTCCTTTTTTCAGAAGACCAAAAAGTGGTTCACAAGTTAAGGTTAGTTTGGAGATAAACTGTCTTATGAGTTACACTTTACCCAGAAAGCCTCGCACCTCCTTTTCAGTCATTGGTGGTGGCATTTCTAAGTTGGCCTCGATTTTGGAAGGGTCGACTTCGATGCCCCTTTGCATAATCAGAAATCCCAGCATTTTTCCCGCTGTAACACCAAATGTACATTTTTGAGGATTCAGCCGCAGCCTAAATTCCCTGATCCTTTGGAAGAACTTTTGCAAGGCGGTGTAATGGCCCTCTCTTTCTTTGGACTTGACAATCATGTCGTCCACATACACTTCGACCTCTTTATGGATCATGTCATGTAATATTGTGGTTGCAGCCCGTTGATATGTAGCTCCAGCGTTCTTCAACCCAAATGGCATCACTCTGTAGCAGTATGTACCCCACGGGGTGGTAAAAGCAGTCTTCTCCTGGTCTTCGGGTGCCATTACTATCTGATTATAACCTGAGAAGCCATCCATAAATGAAAGCAAAGCATGCCCCGCTGTGAAATCTACCAACTCGTCGATATACGGCAAGGGAAAGTCATCCTTCGGACTGGCTCTGTTCAAATCCCTGAAATCCACGCATACCCGGATTCTGCCATCCTTCTAAGATCGAACAATGTTGGCCAACCAGTCGGTATTCGGATACCAGCAGAAGCCTGCGTCAATCGCTTGGTGACCTCTTCCTTGATCTTAATGGCCCAATCAGTATGGATCCTTCGAGTTTCGTTTGATGTGTCGGGCCTCGGATCAAGAGGATCCGGTCGCATACAATCTCAGGATCGATTCCAGGCATGTCTTCATAGGACCACGCGAAAACATCTTTGAAATCTTTTAATAAAGCGACTAAGCGCTCGCGTTCCTCCGAAGACAACGTGGACCCGATCTGGACCAGCCGCGGGTCCTTCTCAGTACCAATGTTCACGGTAATGATTTCATCCGTTAATGGTTTAACAAATCTCTCTTGCTCTTGCTCAATTAGTCATTGCAAAATCGGAGGAATTTCGTCCTCGTCGTTTTCATCAAAATTTTGAAAGTCTTGATTTAAGAAATAAATTAAAGGCACAGAAAAGTACTCGAAAACCACATTCACCTCATTCTCATTATGTTTTTCCAAACCGTCCAATTCTTCTGTTACAACAGACTCAAAAGAGAAAGAAAAAGACGACCTGGACAGGACTGTGGCATCTGGGTTATCACCCCCAAGAATACCGAACTCAGACTCAGATGAGCTGGAACCTGATTCCGACTCACAAGATTCGGTGGAATCAGATTCCGGCTCACTACGACCGGTCTTTGCTCAACAAAACCCCTCCTCAGATTGCCAGTGAGGAGGGTGTGATGGATGCATCCAAAATAGGCTGGCTGGTAGGCCCAGACTGCTTACATCTCCGATCATGGACACCAAGGAGTTATCCCCCAAGCACAACTAGTCGATCGAAGGATCTGAAAGTAGACATGCCAGTGCTACCCCCATTTCAAACTCTGTGTCTGCAGACTCTAACTCTTTGCTATGCTCATCCTCAACTGTTGGGTCTATCTGCTCTTCAGCAACATCATCCCCAAGTAACTGCAGGTCAAAGAAAATTTTGAACCCCGGCACGCGCTTCTTCTCTGCGTTCCACCACGGCTCCGGAAAGCCACAGAATGGAAAATCTTCCTCCTCCCGGACGAAGCATCCGTTTAGGGTACCCCGAATGGGCCGATGCATCAATTCAAAGGGTTTCCCCGTCTGTTTTGCTTTGGCTCTTCCAGCCATCTCTTTTCCTTTCCTTACCCAATCTTCCTTGGTGGGCAAATAACCCAGGCCGAATGTATGGGGGTTATGTGGCACTTCGGCCAACGCTGCAATGCCCTTACGGTCGCTCTTTCCTAATCCCATCCCGGGGATGTATTGGAGCTTGTTCATGAGATATACTGCTTGGGCACTAACATATATCCCTTCATTAGCAGCCATGATATTCTGTACGACCTGAGCCTCGGCTAAGGTAAAAGCCTGATATGAACACATCTTCCATGCCATGCTCGATTTCTAGAACAGGCGTGGATACCTCCAGTGGTGGGTGGATTGATGAATTCCCAAAGACAATGGCTACTCCCTTCCCATAGGGGTATTTCACCATTTGATGCAAAGTAGATGACACTGCCTTCACTTGATGCAGCCACGGCCGCCCCAAAAGCAAATTGAAAGTTGCGGGAACTTCTAGGACATGGAAATCTATCTCGTGTCGTCTCGGCCCGACCTTTGTCTGAACTTTAACTGTCCCCATTACTTCTCTACTTGTATTGTCGTACGGCCGGATGACCTGAGCTGTTGGTACGAAATCTGCAGTTTTCAAGCCAATCGCATATGCTGTCCTGGCTGGGCAAACATTGATAGCAGACCCGGTATTAACAAGTACTACCGGTATCCACTTATCTCTACATTCCACGGAGATGTAGAGGGGTTTATTGTGATTTGTGCCCTCGGGCGGGAGTTCTTTGTCGGAAAAGGTTAATGTCGGGGAACCTCCTCCCGGGAAAACCAGCCCAACCAGCTGCTCTGGTGTAGTCTCTATAGAGAGCTTGGCCTTATCCATGGCCGTCAAGATAGCCTGCCTATGTACTCGTGGGGCCATGAGTAGTCCCCAGATGGAGATGTCTGCTTGTATCTTTTTTAGCTGTTTGAGTACAGCTTCCTCCTCAAGTTGCTTCTCCTTTTGCTTCTCAGATTCTCTATCCTTCCCTGAGGCCTCTGGTGGATCTAAGTGTGGGGGTTTGAAATACCGCCCACTCCGTGTCATGTGGTCGACCTCTCCAAGATACCAGGTGTCATCAGGTTGGTTATTTCCCCAATCTTCATCCGTGTGGGCAAGACATAAGTCATCATCTTCCCACCACATTCCATCAGTGGCTGACAGACACCTGTCTGGCTCTGATATGGCTGTTTTTGCGTTCGTAGCACCTCCCATCCACATGCCCGCAACATTCTCAGTTCCTGTGCTCACAGCAGTTTCAACTCCCACATGGGCCTTTGCCTTCCTGATTCTCTCGGAATCTTCAAAACTTGCCTGTTCTGACATGACTGGCTGTTCAATAATTACTGCACTTAAAATGTTCCAATTTTGGGCGAAATTCTTGACACCAGTGTTCTCCGGCGATATACTCTGCTCTTCAATCCTTCCGACTGCCAGTGATATTCTCAACCCTGCTGAGCCCTGTTCTGACTGAAACTCTCCTATCACATCAGGTTGGTCGTCTAACCACCCGGTAACTTCTGCTGAATTTTCATAATCGAACCATGCGACTGCCGCATCCTCTGGGTCTTGGTCACTGTAAAACTGGAGATCGGCAAGGTCCTCCCCCACAGCTGTTACACCATCTGCTTCCTGGCCCAAACTATCCCCGTGAATCACACACAATTCTCCTTCCATTGGCAATTCCACTCCGGGCCCATCTTGGCCTATCGATGAAATATAGTCACTCGGACTATATGTCTTCTCGACATAATTCCCTGATTCCGCAGACTCTGGCTCAACCAACTGTTTTTCCTTTGGGATTCCCTCTCTCCTGTTTTCGGTGGTCACCACTGCTAGCTTGGGTTGGGTCATGGAGATGTCCATCATGCATAAATCGGTGCAATCGGGAAGAAACACCTCCGGCTTAGGCAAGCGGGTAGGTGTGATATAGATACTAGGGTCGTAGGACACGGTCCCAGTATGGATGAAATTAAGTCTTTTGGGCGGTGGAACTTGGTTATGTGTGGAGAGGGGATTTGTAGTAACATTGGGCTTCTCGGGAGGCAAAATCACCCCGTTATCGATGAGATCTTGAATTTCATGGCGTAACCGATAGCACTGGTCGGTGTCGTGACCGTGCTGCTGGTGAAACGCACAATACTTGGCTGGGTTATGGGTAGGGGGAAGTTTTTCTGGTAGGGGCCGCGGCTCCAGGGGCTTCAAGTGCCCTTTTTTGATTAGCACCCCCAAAGCCTTGGACAGGGGCATATAAAGTGGGGCGAAGGTTCTGGTGTTCTTGGGTGGGTATTTGGCTGTTGGTGGGTTACTTCCGGACGCACCGGAGAATGGTGCAGCTGCCGTATTTCTTGGAGGGGGGTTAGTGGTGACCATGCTTACTTCGGAGGCTCTCGTAGTTGTGGTGCCGCTCGGGCCTGCATTGCTACCACGATTGAAAGTTCGTCGGGGTTGCTCCCGGTCGTTATCAATCAAGCCTTGCTTCAAGGCATCCTCAATCTGTACCCCCATTTCATGTAGGTCAGAAAAAGTAGGAAAAGGGAGTACTATCATCTTTTGCATCAACTTCGGCTGAAGATTGCGCACAATCATCCGAATCTGGTCTTTGTCCGTAGGCCTCAAGGTCATCATCGAGGCCTTGGCCCTCCATCTGGTTACGAACTCTGAAAAACTCTCCTTAGGCTCTTGCCTAGTCGTCTTGAGATCATGGGTTGTAATCTCAATCTGTGTATTATATGAGTACTGCGCGATGAAGGCCTCAGCCATTTCGTCCAAATTCCTTTTAACGTCATCCTCTAGCTTGGCATACCATATGGCCGCCACACCTGACAGGGTCCGGCCGAATAAAGACAACTTCTGGAGCCTACTGAGGCCCATTGGCCTTAGAACATCCGAAAACAGTCTTAAGTGCACCATGGGGTCCCCGGACCCGTCAAATCGATCAATATGAGGCATTTTGAATCTGTTAGGCAGCGTCACAGCTGCGTCGGTATATCCATCTTCAATGTCGGGGATAATCTTGACCCCTTGGGATCTTTTGAACAACTTTTCAAGTTTGCTCAACTTTAGTGAGATGGGATCAGTCTCGAACTCAAAGGGAGAGTCCGATAGGTTTGTGGGTGTTTTTGATAGCTGAGGTTGGATTTGAGGTAGGGTTGGAGGCGGGGGTGGTCTTGTGGGAAATTCGGTGTCATTCTGAACATTGGCTGTCTCTCCGAGGTTCGGAACTCCTGATGGGGGAGGAACTTGATGCGAAGCAGATGCTCCAGTTTGCTGCTCTAGCCTGGCAATTGTCTCTGCCTGTTCTTTCACCAGTGTGGCCTGTTGCCTGGCGAATTCTACCTGACGGACGGCATTCTGCTGCATTGCTTTCATGCTCTCTTGGAGGTGGCGCACCATCTCCTCCAAACTAGCCATACTGTTCTGTTCTGGTTGAATTACCGGTATATATTCTCTCTCTGTTGGTGACACGGAACCCTGATCCCTACTGAACACAGGTGGGGTAGATAGGCCCTCTGAACTGACTGCTATACTAATGTCCTCTGCTGGCCGACCTCCGCCTAGTGCCGGGGTAGTGAGTAGTACACTGGCTGTCCGTCTACCAGATCCTCAGATCGATGGAGTCGACGACCTCTAGTCCAGAGTGCTTGGGGAATATCTACTGGGTCAGAAGCAATCGTGCTCAACTACCCTAGTAAAAAGATAAATAAAGCGTATAAATAAACAGACAATTGGACAGCACAACGGCATAAAATAAACATGCAACACGAGGTTTGGATATCATAACACACACTGCTCGTGAACCGAATACAGTATTCTTCAAATACTGATCACTGTTTCTGAATCATTGCCCCCATGTCTGAATCTGGTATCCACAGATAACTGATTCCCCAAAATCTTATTCGGTGCCCTCGGTAGGATATCAAAACTCGCAAACTGATATGCGCATTCCCTGTAGAGATATACTCTAAAAGTACATAACATGTAAAAGAGAGCCAATACACCCCTATGTTGGAGTAGGGTTTCCCTGTCCTATCTTGTCAGGAGCTAGGGTTTCACTACGCACGCAGCGGTTTCAAACAACCTATATCGGGTAAGCAACCTGTCCTAGTTTGGAATGGTCACTACGGTTCCGAATATGCGCTAGGTCGAATGGTCAAAAAGGGTGCCCCGGTAAAACCGGGGTTTGTGTTCCCATACTGGCAGAGCCCGCAACCGGTCAGCCTTATGGTCATGCCTTGACAAGACAAGCCTCCAGCAAACCGCTCAGGAATAGCAGATGGCCAACACGGTGTCCTAGGCACACCAATGCACATGCAATACAAAGAAACACATAAGTGTAGTCAAAACAAGATATCACGAATTCGAGTCAAGCTCTCTAAAAATCCCCAGCAGAGTCGCCAGAAACTGTAACAAGCCCACGGGGGACCTCGGCTACAGTTCGGACTCCTCTTTTTTGTTTTTTGCGGTTCTTAATCTGAACCAAAGAGTCCAAATCCGGCAAATCATTTTGAGAAAAAAATTGATTTTTGAAAAGAAGTGCCAAACACAGACTGCTTTGCCAGATACAGAGTCGCCACCTAAATATTTTTTAATGGGGGAATTTAGGAAACCCTGACTCGGTGCCAAAGGCCACATGTCCGTTATCACCAAAGTTGCCTCGGCTCGGGAACTTGGGTACGATTGGGGAAGGTCAGCTATGAGCACCTCCTCTCGCCCGATCCGAAGATCGGCCTCTACTAACCGTGATATCCAATTTTGAAAACGTTATGTGTTCTTATTCCGTTTATTAGCCTAGAATTACTATGTTATGCGCACAGCAAACAAGTATAGACCAAATCGCCTAAATTGGAACAAAACATTTCACGTTTGTTTTGAAAACGGTTTGCTACTCATAAGTAGGCTAAAATGCGGATTTTGCCACTCTCAAGTGGGTTTTTTGGAAAAGACGATTTTGCCACTATCTAGTGGGCTCAAAAACTCACAGTTTTCATGCATTGTTCCAATTTAAGTAATTTGACCTCCATCCACAGGCATTCAAGCAGTTATATCACATAAGCAATTAGCTGCATGGTAAGCCTACTATCATGTTAGCATTCACACGCATGCGAGATGCTAAAGCATAAAAACTCACCTAGTACTCCGTGCCAAAACATAAGCTCATTAGAAATCCATGCATGGACCTAAGCATACTGAAATATCTAATGCAACACATGCAAAGATGTAATCTAGGCAGGCTCGGCTATCCTAAACATGGCATGTGGGATGCTACAAATAACACGTATTCAATTTGGAATTGAAATACAATGCAGTTTGTATGATGTACCGAGCCCGATGCATGTCAACAAATGCATGGATGCACGCATGCATTGCATAAGGTATGCTAATTTTAAATATGCCCTAATCTACCATCATAAGCAGGTAAATAAAAGGGAAAAAAGAAATGGGGGTTGGAAGACATACACACACTCACCCACACTTATTACAAATATGCCCTCACACAGAGGGACCAAAAGAATATACTGTCCCAAATAATACAGTCCGAATACAGAATAAATTATTACAGAATTCTAATTATCAAATTAAATGCAAAAAGGAAAGGTGGCCACAGCCCTTGCCTCGGGATGCGCGAATGATGCATGCTCGAATCCGACCTGCCCGAAAAACCCGCGCCATGCCACTGTTGCTTCTGTCTTTACTGCCCTGTCTCTCCAACAATTACTAAAGTCCCAGGATACCTTCCTTGCATGCTTCTGTACACAACTGGCTGGAGGAAATACCCACCGGCCATCCAAAATAGCCACCGGCTGTCCATGAGGTTATTGGCCACCTATATAGTGCCGGTCGGCACTATATACTGCCGGTCGGCACAAAATTCCTGCAGAGGACAGTTTGACAGCAATAGCAGACAGACAGTGCATGACATGGAGTTTTTGAGCAAATGTAAGCATGGCCAATGCCCCCTATCATGTATGGGACTCAAGGAAGCATGACCCTTGGTTCTTGGGCCATCAATTATGCATCTTGGTGCATGATAACCTAAGGAACCAAGATTGCATTTTAATGTAAAAATGCATGCAACATACAAAATGAGAACTAAGTCCCTATCATGTCAAGATCAAGGGCCCTAGTGACATGAGAATTGAGGTGTGTTTTGTCACTTGAAGTACAAACACGCCTCATTTCTCACACTTGGTTTGACACCCCCAAACCAAGTAATGCAATGCATGTTATGCAAACATGGCTCAAATGGTGCAATGTGAGATGAAATGCAAGACATACCGAATGTAATGCAACATATTATGGCAAATGTGCAATACTAGGTATGCAAGATACAAAGTGTGATGCAAACATGGACACTTAAGGCAATAGAATTGTCATATGTCAAGACTATATTGACCAAGCATGCAACAAGCATCAAATAAATGTGCAATGGTGGACTTAAACACAATAGGGCAGACCTCAAACCTCCCCAAAATAGTGGCAAAACATGCCTAAAATAGTAGACCAACACTCATGCAAGCATGCAAACAAATGGGCCTAAACCTATAGCACCAAAGAGAGCATCTTACTACCATTATCATGACCACTCATGGCATATATTAGGCACATAAAAACAGAGTTCTAGCATGCAAAAACACACCCAAATCCCCTTGATATGGCAGTCCCGAAATGCTCTAAATGTACAAGCTTGCATAAGGCCTATTCCTAGGCATAAAAGGGCACACCCTAAAAGCATGAAATAAGCCACATATGCAAACATACAATCATGATTATTGGACTGAAATATGACCCTAAATGATGCCAAATCATGAGGATGGTCCAAGCTAAGCATGTTAGAGGTCAATATGCTTAACGCTTACAAGCCAAAACACAAAGTAACCACATCAACCACACCAAACATGGAAAAATTAGTGGTTAACAGATCTAAAACATGACAAATCATGATCAAGTGCTTCAAAATGTTAGGCTAAAACATGAGGATATACTAGGCTAATGGCATGGCACATTTCCAAGCAAAAGGGAGGGGTACAAAGCAAGTATATAAAGCATGTTAAGGGCCAACAAACCCACATTAGACAGAGGTTAAACATGCTCCAAAACACCAAGAAAAACTCTAAAATGAAGCCAAATGCAACCACTCATGCATGCTACCCTTTTGGCCAAAGACAAAGGCAAGAAAGGGACAAAGGGGAGAGGGGTGTCCCTTCCCTATACAAGACTTCAAAACACTTTCTTCAACACTAAAAACCCTCTGATTTTCAGTGATGACAAGACAAAAACAACAAAGCAAACAAGGCTTCAAAGAAAAGGCACCAAATAGGCCAAAATAAGGTTTAAGAGGGTGAGTTTGCACTCAAACTATAAAATGACCTTAATGAAAGTTCAAAAGCAAGAAAATCTAAGACTTTTTTCAGTTATACACAAAGCCTAAAACACAAAGCAAGATAGGTAAAAACTAGTTACAAAAATGGGGAAACTAAAGTAACTAGCTCACCCTTGAAGAATACTTGAAGAACAGGTGGTGCAGCCCTCCTCTAGTGATCAAAACCAGTCCAAAAGCTCAACAAACAACCCTCCAAGTCCCTCAATCTCGAAATAAGGTGTAATGGTGTGTGTATTAGTGCAAAAGTGAGGTAAAAACATACTATTTAGGCTCAAAACACACACAAGGATGAGAGAGAGAGAGTACAACACAGATATATAGATATAGAAGCTCTGGTTTTGTGTTGAAAATGGCTAACCCCTCTCAAAGGGAGAGGGGTGGTGTTTATATAAGCCAAGGCAAGGCCAAACTTAGTGGCTAAGCAAAGGAAAAGGTTCAAAGGGGGGTGCAAAGGGGTCTTGGTTTCTTGGAGAAGCCAAGACAACTGGCCAAGCTTCTCCAAGAAGCTTTGGCCAAAGGGTTAAGCTTCTAGAAGCTTAGAGGGTTCAAGGGTGCAAAGGGTGCAAAATGGCCATACCTGTGCACGGGGATGAGTGATAGTGCATCCCAGCTGGCACAGCTGGCATGCACCATGCCTCAGAGGTGTACAGGGTGCACACCGGCCACAAAAAGAAATCGTCGGCACAAAAAAGTGCCGGTCGGCAACATATAGTGCCGACCGGCCAAATCTTTTAACAAAACAGTGCCGGTGGGACCAGTGTGTAGCCGGTGATGGTAGGGGAGGGCCAGTGATGTGTGGGGATGGCTAATAAGCCATTCTCTATCCTTCCAAGACAAAACACAAGTGTTTGGTGCAAAACTAGACACAACACGGTCAAGTTCGGAGATCCTGAGGCAAGGCGCGTAGCCGAGCCCCCCGGGAACTCCAAACGAACGCAAACATGGATAATCACCGAGTGTTCAAACGGTGACGTCCAAGTCTTGAGGACGGTCAAAAATGGGGTGTCTACAGTTCCATCACTCGGAGTACAAAACGCCTCTCGTTTCCCGTGCTCGGGCTAACTCCTATCCCGAACACAATGCAATATGCATAACATGTATGAAATACAACTAAGATACAACCTAACATGCACAATGCTATGAAATGGCATACACGATGCACGAGGTAACATGGCATACGCAATGCGCTAACATACAGCCTAGCATACACAATGCTATGGAATGAAATGGCATACACAATGCATGATGGACTTACACCAACATGAGTGGACCTCAGCCACACTCACATAAGAGGCCATTAGATGAAAATAAGACAACTCGAAATGCGTGCACACGTGCACGCAAATCGAGGACTGAACCTAAGGCACGGAATGCCACTCTAACAAGACGTGGCAAGGCATGGAATATGGCATACTAGCATGAAAATTTCAGTACCAAAATGTGATGCAAAACAGCCCTGAAACATGGCAAAATAGCACCCGATGCATGAAATGAATTCCGAAACATGAAATTTGGCGCATGGAATGACCTATGGCTATGCAATACACGCATTATTTGTACATGAAGTGTGAATACAGAATCAAGACAGCCCCAAAACAAGCATATTTACAGTTTTAAGCAAGGCCAAACAGTGAACAGAAATGGGGCTAAGCTAGCATGCAAAAATGGCCCCGAAAGCGAGATAATGAAGCAAGTAGCAGCTGCTGACCTCAAACAGAGAAGGACCATTCTAAAATATTTAATAGAGGCCCAAAACATGGCATTTTACAGTTTATGACCAGACCCAAAACAGTGCACAAGCATGCTCAAAATACTATGTAAGATAAGGCCAAAAAGAGAGTTATAACACAAAGAGCAAGAACGGAGCCTCAAACAACAAAAGACCCTTGATCAAAAATTAAAAGGGGGTCAAAATAAGGCCATTTACAGTTCGGACCAGAGCCCAAAATCAGAAGCAAAAGAGGCTAACAAATCATGCAAAAATAAGGCCAAAAGAGGGATACAAAGGAAAGTGGCAAATGGAAGCCTCAAAAAGTGATGAGCCCTTCAACAATGTTGAATAAGGGCTCAAAATAAGCCACTTTTCAGTTTATGACAGAGCTCAAAACAATTTATAAGTAGGTCTAAAATACCATGCAAGAAAGAGGCATACAAGAGAGGTAAAGAAGCAAGTGCAAAAAGGAAGCCTCAAACAGTGAGAGGCCCTTAAAAAAAATTAAAAAGAGCTCAAAATAATGCTATTTTCAGTTTGGGTCGGAGCCCATAAATGTAAGCAAATATGGCTTATAAATGGACCAAAAAAATACAAGTTTGAGGGAAATAGGGACTTACCCTTGAAGACCAAGTTTCCAGCAGCTTTTAGTCCAAAAATCTGAGCTTTCAACCTCTTCAAATGTCCTCCAAGGTACTGAAATGAGTAATGGAGGTGATAGGCTAGGGGTTGTAGTGCAAATGGTGCAAGAAAATGGATGTTTGAACTTGAAAATTGAGAGTTATGGAGGAGGAGGAGGGTTATGAGCCTAAGCCAAAAGTGTCTAACCCTTAAAAATGGAGCTCAAGGGTGTATTATATAGAGGAACTCATTTTGAAACCCAAAAAAGGGGGGAAAAAAAGAGGGGGAAAAAAAGGGAGAGAAAAAAGAGGGGGAAAAACCAATTTAAATGGAGCAAAACAAAGGGGGAAAATTTCGGAAGTGGCGTTTTGACCACGAAGTTGGTCTCTTGGACCACAGTGTTCCTTAAA
This sequence comes from Camellia lanceoleosa, assembly GCA_025200525.1. NCBI lineage: Eukaryota > Viridiplantae > Streptophyta > Magnoliopsida > Ericales > Theaceae > Camellia > Camellia lanceoleosa. The sequence goes on from CM045760.1 coordinate 37,858,781, forward strand.
AGGGAAGAAATAAGGTGTGCGCCAAAAATCGGAGCAAACGGAGGTAGTTAAACAGTCCCGAACCGAGACACACGGCCGACGGCTCCGAAAACCGAAAACTGGGCTCCAAACGGGAAAAATGGCCTACGACCACGAAGTTGGTCTCCCAGGCCACAGTGTTCCTCAAAAGGGAGGAAACAAGGTATGTGCCAAAAACCGGAGCAAACGGAAGTGGTTAAGCGGTCCCGAACCGAGACACACGGCCGACGGCTCCAAAAACCGAAAACTGGGCTCCAAACGGGAAAAATGGCCTACGACCACAAAGTTGGTTTCCCAGGCCACAGTGTTCCTCAAAAGGGAGGAACCAAGGTGTGCGCCAAAAACCGGAGCAAACGGAGGTGGTTAAGCGGTCCCGAACCAAGACACACGGCCGACGGCTCCAAAAACCGGAAACCGGGCTCCAAACGAGAAAAATGGCCTACAACCACAAAACGGAGCCTACAGCCACTGAGAGATGGTCTATGAGACCTCTCCCTCCCTTCGGGAAGAAAAACAGAGAAAACGGAGCCTGGTTTGCAAACCGAAGCAAGACACGAAAGAGCTCGGAAGTCCGGAGGCAAGGCTCGCAGCCGAGACTCTGAAACTTCTAAACGGGCACAATATGCAATATCACCGAGCGCTTAATCGGTGACATCTAAGTCTTAAGGTCGGTCAAAAATACGGTGTCTACACCATCATTTTTTGTGAAGGTGCTAAGGAGGAAGTTCTAAACATAAAGAGAGTATTGAGGTGCTTGAGGTGATGTCCGGATTAAAGATCAATTATCACAAAAGCTTTGTCTGTGGGGTAGGCTATCAATAAGACCAAACTAAGGACTTTGCTAAGGTTTTGAATTGTCTGTCAAAGAAGTTGCCATTCAATTTTTTAGGCTTGCCTTTAGGGGCCAATCCCAGAAGGAAGAACACATGGCTCCCGGTTGTGGATAAGGTCCAGAAGAAGCTCTCTTCTTAGAAGAGAAAGTTGTTGTCTTTTGCTGGAAGATTGACATTGATCAAAATCAACCTTGTCCAATTTACCAATCTATTTTCTTTCTATTTTTAAAATGCCAAAGGGGGTTAACTAAACTTCAGTCCAATTTTTTGTGGAGAGGGAATGAAATTAACAAGAAAGTGCACCTGGTCAAATAGAAGGAGGTCACCAAAAGCAAGAGTTAAGGAGGCTTGGGTATGAGGAACTTAGGTGAGGTTAATGCATGTTTGTTACTAAAGTGGTGGTGGAGGTATTGTAGTAAGGATAAGGCTCTATGGAAATCGGTGATGTGTTCTAGGTATGGCAGAATTGGTGGGGCTTGGATTCCTTCAGTGAATCAGTTAGTAGGGGCATCTATGGTTTGGAAGGATACACAGATCACTAAGGCTAACCAGCAACTGGGTGAGTTTTTTAGAGGCCAGGTTATAATCATTGTTAGTAATGGGAGGAGAATTCAGTTCTGGCATGATGCCTGGTTAAGTAATAGAGGTTTGAAAACTGAATTTCCTAGATTATTCAGCCTATCCACAGAGAATGAGGAGTCTCTACAGCAAATCAGTATAAATAAAAGTATGTTAGAGGGGTGGCAGCTCCAATTTAAAAGACATCTATTAGCTTGGGAAGAGGAGGAGTTACAGAGGCTGATTGGAATGTTGGAGTTATCTCCAAACCTCAGAGTTGGTCTTGAGGACTCTTGCTCTTCGGTAGCAGAGAGTTCAGGGCAGTTCACAGTCTCTTCGATGAGGAGGTGGTGGGATGCAGCTAGAGGGCCAGGTATGGCAGTACGACCAGAGGTGTGGGTGAACTTAACTCCTCCAAAAATGCAATTTTTTTGTTGGTTGGTTTGGCGTGGCAGGGTTAAAACCTCAACCTTTCTACAAAGGATTGGAGTCCTTGATGTGAGTGCTAATAACCTGTGTGTTTTTTGTCAAACTAAGGTGGAGTCTATTGATCATGTGCTTCTATACTATCCTCTAGTTTGAAAGTGCTGGTCTCACATTGTAAATTGGTGGGATCAAGTCTGGGCTATACCAGGTTTAGTTGCAGGTTTGTTGTATTTCGTGGTTTGGTGGTAAGTTCAAATCATTGACTTGTAAAGTCTGGCAGATTATCCCCTCTGTTGTCTTATGGTCTGTCTGGAAATTGAGGAATGAATGTTTGTTTAAGGGTGCTCATCCTGATATTCAAGTTTTATGTGAAAAGATTAAAGTGCAGATTACTTTGTGGTCCAAAAGGCATTTGAAGGTGGATTAGTTCATGACATTGTATCCAATCTCCTCCAGATTAGGTTGACTTTCTGAGTTTTTAGTTGTGCAGAGGTGGTCTGTTTTTGTGTATCATTGGCTTTTGGCCTTTTCGTTTGATTGGTTTCTTGCCAACTGTTGGGGTGTATGCTAGCATCAGTTTTGATTCCACTCTTGATGTCCATCGCGTAAGAATCAAGTTGTAGCCCCGTGTTATTGTTAGCTCTATTCTCTCCCCTTTATTGATGTATCCATATACTTTGTATGTTCTTTTTCATCAATATAGTTTTCTTTGTTGATAAAAAAAAAAGATTGAAAAAGGATTCGATCAAAATAGATTCAAATACAAATGTCAGTTAATAAATGAATTGTAATAAATAATTAATATTATATAAATTAAATTCAAAATACACCCACAACACACCCATTTGGGTTAAGTTCTCCAACACAAAGGATCCATTTTAAGCTAAGAAAGCATTCAAGTCAATAATCAATTTCAAATCTAAAATAACCCTCCATATATTGAGCCCAATTTACTACAAATATACACACTATCAAATGCCGTTGTGGTCTCAGTCATCTTGAAGTCAATGTGGTCAAACAAAATTGTAGTGTTTAAAATGTTTTAAATAAGTATACCTTTTGACTTTTTATAAAATATGAGTTAGGTTTGAAGTGATATAGTGAAGAGGTGATGTGATTTAAATAAGATGATATGATTTAAATAGGATAGTGACTTAAATAGGATAGTGACTTTTTTAAAGAATGTCAAACCTAACCTAAATTATATCCATGAAGCCAAAGAAAAATTCTATGCTTCCAAAGTAGAAGCATATGTATGGATGATTATTGGGTTAATATATTACACACAATAAGGGCGTGTTTGATTGGGCGGACTGAAAAATGGGGGATTAGAATCCATCGGACTTGAGTACTGGGACTGTGAATCCCCCGGACTATTTGGTCGGATTGGATATGTATCCTGTGTTTGTTTTTTCATGGGATTAGATGTCTGGAAAGGACTATTTTCAGTGAATCCAACATTTGGTTGGACGGACTGGATATGATAAATGAACAAAAGACTATTTTGCCCTTTTTCAATTAATTATTTTTAATAGGATAATTATTAAATAAATTATTTTTGGATAGGATAATTATTTGGTCGGATTATTTTTGGACTGGATAGGATAATTATTTTTGGACAAATGAATCCAACGTTTAATTATTTTTAATTAAATAAATTTGTTTTTTTAAATTAAATAAATAAATAAATAAAATATCAATAAAATTTGTTTTAAATCATTACTGTATAACAAATCATTATTTTTTTTACATACAAAACTTTACTGTGTGGTCCAACTTTACATACAAGTCATTAGTGAATCCAATTTATTTTTTTTACATACATAACTTTACAAAAAAAAAAAATTTACATACACAATTAAATAAATAAATAACCACTAAATTTGATTTAATAAAATACTGTATAACTCAGATAAAAATTTATATTATTTTTTTAATTAAAATTTTAAATAAATTTTAAATAAAACACCTATTACAATTTAAATAATGAAATTAAATAAATTATAAACAAAATTTTAAAATAAAACATCAATAAAATATCTATAAAAAATTATTTTAAAAAATTAAATAAATAAAACATTAATAAAAAGTTAAATAAAATTATTTTATTTTTAAATTGAGACATTTAAATTTTATTAAATTTTATTAAATATAATACATAATTAAATAGTAGAGGGTCAAAATGGTCATTTCATCATCTAATTCAAATAGTGATTAGTCCCCCACATTCTGTCCTACCCCCCCAGGACAGGATAGTCCCCCATATGGGGGACATGGAGTCCGGCCGGACTCTATGTCCAACGGACTAAAAAAAAATCAAACGACGAATTAGGAATACTATTTGGACTCAAGTCGAAATAGTGGATAGTCCCCCCTCCAATCCCCCCAATCAAACACACCCTAAGTGTATTTAATTGGTTGAAAAAATGGGTTAGTTTCATGTAATCTTAGGAGAATCAATTACGAAGGTTCAACTTGGGTTTATTTTTTATTTTTATTTTTTTTTCCTAGAAGTGATATTCTTTTAGAATTTTTATACAAAATTATATACTAGCATTGGCATTTTCGTGAAGGAAAATTATATTTGTGGTTTCTAGTGTTAATTTGATCGCTATAATTTTTATTATATCACTCTTGTCATTTAAATTTTTATATTTATCAAATTAGTCTAATTAATTATATCTGCTAAGAAATTGGATAAAAAACAAAAGCAAAATGGACCCTTCAAAAGAAATATATCATTTTACACTTTGATTTCAATCTAATTTTTAAAAAACATTATCAATGGAACTAAATTAACAGAAAATAAACAAATTTAAAGATAAAATTGATACACGTGATAAATTATAGACACTACAGTATAAATTGATCACAACTCAACCATATCATTTTGTATAAATTTTTTATATTTATTTATCATTAGTCGTTGTTTTGGTATGGAGGTGGAAAGATCTTTTGGAAATTAGGGATTAGATTTCTTGAAACACTTGATTAATCCATATTTTGTCAGCTGTGATTGTACTTTAGTGCCTTAAATAAATAAAATTAGAAAAAAATTTTATATATATATATATATATATATTACAAGGCATGTCTAGTGGAAGTTAGATGCTGTGCAATTTCATCCCTTGGATTACGTTGGGAAAGGACAATATTCATTTGATTTGTCACATTAATTAGGGATTCGAATAGGGTAAATTATTAATAGGTCCTATTTTTTAGACTTATTAAGTCTTATTGATAAATTTATTTATTTATCAGTCTTTTATTTTTATGAATAAATTTATAGTGATAAATTTATCAGTCTCTTTGTTTTTATGAATAAATTTATAGTGATAAATTTATCAATTTTTTATTTTTATAGTATTAAATTTATTAGTTAAGACCTATAGGTAAATAAGTTTAGTTAATAGGACTGATTGGTAAGTATCCCATTCGAATATGGAATGTTTGTTTTTATTGTGGCAAAAATATATTGATTTTTTACCTATTAATTTTTTTTTAATTAGTTATGTTTATTGGGATTTTAAAATTTAGTTGAATTTCTTGTATACTATATTTTTTGTGGAAACACCCTTGAAATGGGCATGTCCAAGGCAATGGTTTGACTGCAATGTGATAATGTGCGCCCATATGTATAGAATAGAAACATAGAAATATTCTTGACAAAATAATTAATAAGTTATATTTTGCGCTTAATATTACTATCTTCCTATCAAGTTTTAATATAGATAATTAAATTTATTTTTTTATGATATATTTTCAAAATATTCATTGCTTCATAACAGGGTCAGCTTAATGACATGTGTGGCCTAAAACAAAAAATTAAAGTCAGACTGTTTTTGATTTGTTTTGTTTTATTTTCTTCTTTCTTAGGCCAATAACATATTGAAATAGATTTTTACTAGAGATACAAGAATACAAGTTTGATAAAAGGATATTGCACTTTTTTTTTGTTTTTACTAAAATTTTTATCAAATTTAAATTTAATGCAAGATTAGAGATGCTCTAATCCAATATAGTTATTATTTTATATTATCATGTCGTGTTCATATGTCCTAGCAATAAATTTTATTTTTAGTTAAAAATATCAAGTGTATGAAAAAATTTAAAAAAAAAATCTACAAATTGAATTTAGTGAAATTAATATCTACTGAATGAAATTATTCATAAAAATATTTGATTTTAACTAAATTTAATTTTTTTAAATTTATGAGTGTGAGATAATGGGAGATAGACTTTTACTGGTACACAAATGATAGGAATATATGTTAAATTACTAATTTTTCTATCAATTACACATATGAATGTGGTCTCACATGAGTGTAGAGCTAATGTATGAAGTTGATAGAAAATTTAATAATTTTATTTTAGTTTGGAAAACTAGTGACATTTTTTTTTTTTTTTTTTTGACCTATAAGATTTCAACTCAAAATGAGACCTTTGCTATACCAAGGCCTAAAGCAAGTGCTTCACTTTCAGCCCCCTCGAGTCGGCCCTGTTCCATAACAGTGGATATTATCTCAATTTTACCCCTCATTTAATATGAACAATAATTTCATAAATATTTATTTGTAATATAAGTAAAATAATATTTTTTAAATTATAAAAAATTATGATATTGTATTTAAAAAATTAAAAATCACAATGAAAAAAATTATCAATAAGTTGTATTTTATTTTGAAAATTATTATTGAGTTATATCAAATTTCAATTGTTCATAATAGTATATTTTATTTTTATTTTATCTTATTCATTAAAATATGAGCAAAAAATTTCATAAATAATTTTATTTTATTAGAAATTTTATAATTAAATTATTTTTAATTTTTCAAATTCAATGATTTTTCATAAATAAAATTATAAGTATAAGATTAATAATTTTTAGAATTAAAATTTCAAATTTTAATTAAGTTAAAATTCTTTATAAAATTGTTGTTCATGTTAAATAGTAAGGATAAAATTGGGATAAGACACCCCATTATGGAGTAATGAATCTTTTGGGAAACTTTTATCACAAATAGAATTTAGTTGTCCATATTAAAACTTGATAGGACTCATTTAGTAATCTTAAAATTAAAATAGGACTTCTTGATTATTTTCTTGTTCTTTTATTTTTATTTTTTAAATGTAGTGCTGTCGAAATTGCATTTATTTTGAGGTTAATTTCGTTTTTATCTCTTAAAGCTCGTTTGTTTTGAAGGATAACTCATGGGATTGGACTATTAATCCGGAGGGATTAATAGTCCGTTGTTTGGTATGGATTTTTTTGTCCGGATTAATAATCCCCCCGGACTATCAATCCGGGATTCAGTGGCTTATTGTATCCGGAGGGGGGCCTGGGACAGAATTCATGGGATAGTGTATCCCATGGGATTAGCTAGGTTTATTACATCTTTGACCCTCTTTCTTTCTTTTAGCTTTTCTCATTTTGCTTTCCCAGAATTCATGCTCTGTTTTTTCCCACATCTGATATGCAGAAGCACCAGCCACTCTTCCATTTTGCTTTCCCAGTGGCTTATTCTTTCTTTTATTAATATTTTACTTAATAAAGTAAAATAAAAATATACTTAATAAACATAACACCCATTCATGGTATTAATTATACTTAATAAAGTAAAATAAAAATTTAAAAATCTCAATTACAAATTAAAATAAATTTATGTAATATTCTATTTATTTAATATTTTAAAAGTTCTAGTAAACAAATTAAATAAAATTTATAATTCAGATTTAATATTCTTATTATTTAGTAAATAATTTAAAAGGGCAAAATAGTCTTTTGAACATTTATCCTTCTCCATAATATCCCAAACAAACATGGGATTCAATAGAATAGTCCAATCCAGACCTCTAATCCCATGACTAAACAAACATAGGATACAAATTCAGTCCGACCAAATAGTCCAGGGACAATTAATGTATTCCAGGACTAACAGTCCGATGGATTACAATCCCCCCTTATCCAGTCCATCTAAACAAACGCACCCTTAGGTTATTGTCATTGTTTTTAAGGTTAATTTCGTTTTTATCTCTTAGGTTATTGTCATTTTTTTTTAATTTCATTTTTAAATTATTAGTTTTATGTATTTACTCTATAGACTTTTTAATTTCAACTAATGTGGTTCAGTTGACGATAATTGTCCAAATCAGTAAGGATTAAAATCTACAGTTAAATTTATTTTATCCTCTTGTAGTTTGAGCATATAGCACTTACCCCCTCATGATTTAAATATAATTAGAAATCCCCCATGTAATGTTTTTAAAATCGAAATTCTAGGTATGATCGTTGGAAGAGACTTGTGGATTGGATCGTAAAATCGGATCAAGAATTATAAGATTCTACCTTCAATGTCAAATAAAATGAGAAATTATCGATAGCAATGTATCTTAAATAATTTTAAAATTATTAAAGAAAAAATAATAAATTTGATATAATGCATTTTTTTTTTATTTTATGTTAATATAAATTAGAAGAGAAGTTTGGAGAGAGAGTTTATAGTTAAATTTCTTATATAAATATATATATATATATATATAGATATATACATACATATACAAGAAACAAATATTAAAAAAAATAGTAGGATCGGAATCGTAGTAAAATAGAGATCGTAGTGTGATTCTATATGATTTTATTATTAGGTTTATAATCACTTTAAGATCTTATTGAATTTAAGATCCTAGTGCGATTCGAATCGCATTCTACGATCTGGATCAGAATTCTAATAACCATGCCCCCATGTGGTTTTAGATTGAAATACTGCCGTTAATTTTCCATCCAAACTAACGGAAGGTGTATCACACACTACTTTTGAGAGTGGATTTAGTTTTATGAAAAAATAAAATGAAATTAACACAACAAAAAGACAATTTTATCCCCATTTTTTTCTAAACCTAAAATTATATTAATATGTTAATTAAAATATAATAAATTAAAATATAATTAAAGATTGATCTAACATATAAAATACTAGCGCATGCCCATGCCTAAAGGCACGGTGTAAATAATTTTAAGATTAAAATGCAGTTATAAAAATATATTTAACAGACTGTACTCTACAATTCCAAACAAATCAAATATAAAAAAAAAAATTAAATATCAAATAATGCACACCAGCCAGTGCTCTGCCTAAAGACCTACCGTATGCCCGTGTCTAAAGGCACGGTGTAAATAATATTAAGATTAAAATGCAGTTATAAAAATATATTAAAATATTTTTCTTCTTAAAGAACTTGTAACAATTTTGTTTGTATTACATGCTCTACAAAACTCAAATAAAATAACTCCTCTAATCTTAATGCAAATTAAGAAACAAACATATCAGATTTATAATGTTTACCAATATTGCAAATCAAAATATAAGAGCAAGTTTTAAAAAAAAAAATTGTAATATAGCAGAAGCTTAAAAATTGTAATATATCCCTAGCTTAAAAATTGTAAAATAAAAATTTTAATCAAAGAAGGCAACTTCAAAATCCTTCTGTAATATAACAGAAGCTTAAAACAAAAGTTGGCCATTGAAAACAAAAGAGGCAGCACTTCAACTACAATTTCAAATCTCACTGTGATTGGAGATCGCCAACCAATCAATATTCAAGGAGTTAAAGATAAGATAGACCGGACACATACAAATGACCAAAACATTAATCCAGTATTTCCTTTTATTTTAACAAATACCTGAACAGTTATAATCTCTTTTCTTCAAACAATTGCTGGATATAAGTATCTTAACAATTGTTAAATGCAAAGCAAAACAGTAACCAACAAACTCAACTTCAGAGAAAGTTTCGGATGTGTAATGACTTCACATCAACCATCTCCTCATCCTTAAATTTCTCCCTGAAATATATTGAAAGTGAGAGGGTAATTTATACAAATAAATTGGGCCGAGCTAGGATAGTGGGCCGCTCTTTGGGCCGTATTGAGAAGGCTAAGAAGATGGGCCGTGGACGAGTGGTGGTCCGGTCCGGAGTAAGAGATTCGTCGTCGAAGTAAGTAGTCTAGTTCGGTCGCCATGTATTTGGGTTAGCCCAGTCTCACTGTTTAGAACCGAGGTATGTTGAGCTTGCTTTAGGACCTATTTAAAGGTTAGCTCGGCTTAATTCTTCTATGGATAGCTCGGCCTTTGCATGTGAGGCCGAGGTAGGAGAAAGGTTAGAAAGAGCCGATGTAATCGTTAGACCGGTTGAGGCATGGTACAGCTAGCTCGACCTCAACATAAGGAGTCGAGGTAGGAACATGGGAAGGCGAATCCGAGCTATGGGTTAGCTCAGTCGTACAGCTAGTCTGACAAGGAAATGCTATTTCGATTATATGATATCTTTTCGAAGTAAAACCATCTCACTTGGTTTAAGCAGTGAGGGGGGTGTTGGAGGATAAGCATTATCTTCCAGAAGTAAGAATCCTAGGAGGACTCTACATGGAGGAGTAAGAGTCCTACCAGGATTGTGCCACACGAAACCTATAAAAAGCTCACCAATATCACCTTTGGGGAGGTAACACAACTTTGTTTTCTGAATACACAGAGCTTTTGTCTATTCGTCAAGTTTACTGACTTAGGCATTGAAGAGGTTTCCGGCACCCACCCGCCGGCTAGCTCACGTTTGTGTTTTCCAGTGATAAAGCGACGTCGTACGGAGGAGTGCAGACTTGATCAACAGGATTATACGAGAAGGTATATTTCTTTCCCGTACAATTGGCACCGTCTATGGGAACACAGACAAGAATAACCTCTTGATCAAGTTTTTTCTCTCAAACATCAATGGCGAACAACGAAGAGTTACCTCAGTCCGCCATCGACGGACAAACTCCAGATGGGGGTGCAAGACGCGAAGGCCTACCCTTGGTCACTCCCATGGCGGACCTGGAGCCACAGAGACAGAATTCCAGGATGGATGCGAAGGGACAAAGACAGAATAACAGCCATCATCCCTCTCGTTCGCAAAGCCTAGAAAGACAAAGGCGCAAGATTGATCCTCAAACTCTAGAGGATCGCGTCAGACAACAAGACGAATTGATTCGTAAGATGGCGGCGGACATGGAGTCTCTAAAGCGCCAGGTGAAAGAAAAAGAAGTGGCGACAGGAGAGGGGCGCAATAACAAGACGCCCCCTCGCCACTCAGAGGGTCGTAGTAATAATTCTACACCCTCTCAAGCAGAGAACAGAAGCCTCAGAACAGGCGACACGCAATCCAGATCATCCAGATCTTCCAAGACTCGTCACTCCAGGTCTGAGAGGACGAGGTCTGAGAGGTCATACACTGAGGGAAGCACATATTGGCCCTCACATACGCACCAGACAAGGTCTAGACAGACGGAATTACCCAGATCGTCCGACCTACGATCCGTGCTAGAAGAGAAGGCACGATGGAAGGAAGACACCAGGGCGCGCGATCCACACAGGGTTCCTGCCTTACAGCGGTTGGCTCCTCGGATGCATGGAAGCGTCAAGGTTGGAATGCCAATACCGCGCCTGGCATACGAACCAACAGACAAACCATTGGCGAGGCTGCAGACCTCACCATTCATCCCAGCAATAGAAAACGCGCCCCTTCCGTCGGGCTTCCTACAGCCCAAATTCACAACGTATGAGGGGAAGACGGACCCCTACTCGCACTTGAGCCACTTTCGCCAGGTCATGGCTGTATACCGGCGGAACAAGGCCTTGATGTGCATCCTATTTCCTTCAAGCCTTGGCGACCTAGGCTTGACTTGGTTTGAAAAGCTTCGAGGCGGCAAGATAGCCTCTGGGCAAGAATCGGAGGCGCGATAACGCGATTCAGAACAAACATGAAAACCCCGGTGGAGATCGACCAGTTACTCTCCATCGACATGGGCGATAAGGAGACCCTGAGGTCATATAACAGTTGCTACTTGGAGACATTCAACCAGATTGGGGACTGCCCAACCAATCTCACCATTGCGCAATATAAAAAAAGCCTTCTAGTCGGGAACAGACTGAGGGACTCTATCACCATGACACCGCCCCTCACCATGGAGGCCCTGATGGAGAGAGTGCATCAGCACATCAGGGTGGAAGAGGATGGTGCTCGTGCCAAAGCAAAAGCTGGCACGACCACAGCACCAGAGAAGAAGACCTCAGCAAAGGTCAATACGGTAGATCGCCAAAAACAAAACGGACGAGGCAGGCGAGACAACGGCGAGGACCAGGACAAGAGATGGTTGAGAGTCCGCACTGCCATAACCACGGTATTCAAGAAACCGATCTACCGTATACTTAGTGAGATTCGAGACGAGCCTTTCGTCAAGTGGCCAGCCAAGCTAGGCGAGGCCCAGAAGGACTACGATGACAAATCCAGGTGCACCTTCCACAAAGAAAAGGGGCACCGCACTGAGAATTGCACGCCATTGAGGGAGCATCTGGAAGAGTTGGTGGCAGCAGGCCACCTGGACAAATACATAGAGGGAAGGGCACAGCCAGCCCCCCAGGACCATAACAACCCCAATGGGATGCCGATCGACGCCCCGCCCCAAGGCGTCATCAACGTAATACATGGAGTCTTTGAACCTGAGCGTGTATGCAAGCTTAGAGGTTCAATCAAAAAAGCTGAGCACTTAAGAGAGGTGCTAAGTGCCCAACCAGTCGTCAAGAAGGGGAAGACAGAGGCCAGAAATGTCATGTCTTTTTCGGATAAAGACTTGGCAAGGATTTATTGCCCTCACAACGATGCCTTGGTCGTCACTCTCCGAGTCAAGGATTTTGACGTCAAGCGGATTCTGATTGACCAAGGTAGTTCATGTGAAATTATGTACTATGAAACCTTCAAACAACTAAAGTTGCAAGATAAAGACTTGGCGCCGACCGTATCTCCCCTTATTGGATTCAACTCCATGCCAGAATGGCACGTCGGCAAAATTATCCTCCCAGTCAAAGCAGGGAGTGTGACAAAACAAGTGGAGTTTTGGGTGTTGAAGGTCCCCTCCACCTACAATATTATCTTGGGCAGAACATGGCTGCATGCCATGCGCTCGGTGGCGTCCTCTTACCACCAAGTGATGCGGTTCCCCAACGACACCGGAGTAATAGAAGAAGTTTATGGAGATCAGATCATGTCGAAGCAGTGCTTTGTCACAGTGAACGGCAGCCGCGCGGCCAAAGGATACGTTCATTCGGTGGAAGAACCTGAGAGTAATGAACTATTCGCGGATGTAGGCAAAGCGGCTAGTCAGAAAGCGGTGGAGGACTTAGTGGAGGTCAGAATAGATGAAAAGAACCCGAATAAGTTCTTTCTGCTTGGTTCGTCGTTGTCCAGCGCTGAGAGATTGGAGGTCTTGGAATTTCTGACCTCTAACATCGAAGTGTTCACCTGGACCCCATACGACATGCCAGGCATCGATCCCAACTTCATCTGTCACCAACTCAACGTCCACCCTTCTACCAGAGCAATCATTCAGCGCACCCGTAGATCGGCACTCCACCATGCCGAAATAGTGGCGGAGGAAGTAGGAAACCTGCTAGAAGCAGGGGCAATCAGAGAAGTGCACTACCCAAGATGGATCTCCAACACCGTCGTAGTGCCAAAGAAGAATGGCAAGTGGCGTGTCTGCGTCGACTACAAAACGGTCAATAAGGCGTGCCCAAAAGATAGCTTTCCTCTACCAAGGATAGATCAACTGGTAGACTTAACGGCAGGGCACAACCGACTTAGCTTTCTGGATGCATACAGAGGCTACCACCAAATCGCCATGCATGAACCAGACCAGGAGGTCACATTTTTCACAACTCCAAGAGGATTGTACTACAACAAGGTCATGCCCTTCGGCCTGAAGAACGCAGGGGCAACATTTCAAAGAATGGTCACCAAGATGTTTGAGCCATTGTTAGGCAGAACAATGGAGGCTTACATTGATGATATGCTGGTCAAAAGCAAAGATGAGAATGACCATCTCAAGGACCTAGGTGAGATGTTCGAGATCCTGAAGAAGCATAAGTTACGTCTCAACGCGTCGAAGTGTGCGTTCGGAGTAGGATCTGGCAAATTCCTAGGGTTCTTGGTGACCAACCGAGGTATAGAAGCGGACCCTTCTCAGATCAAAGCAATACAAGATCTGGAGAGGCCAAACTCAGTGAAGGAAGTGCAGCATCTCACTGGCATGGCGGCTGCGCTCAACCGGTTCATAAGCTGGTCATCCGACAAGCTACGACCATTCTTCCATGCACTGAAGGCTAAGTTTGAATGGGACGAAGAATGCGACCATGCCCTGGAAACCCTAAAAGAATACATGTCTTCTCCACCACTACTTGTAACCTCAATCCTTGGAGAAGAACTCTTCTTATACCTGGCGGTCTCGCAGTATACAATTAGCACAATATTGGTCCGTGCAGAAGGAATCCAACATCTTCTTATCTACTATGTCAGCAAGACATTACTGGGCGCCGAAACAAGGTACCTGCCACTGGAGAAACTGGCATTGGCCTTGATGATGGCCTCAAGGAAGTTGTCGCATTACTTTCACGCCCACACCATAGTTGTTCTCACAGCCTTCCCATTAAAGGCTCTATTTGAAAGAGCGAACTTCTCTGGGCGAATTCTGAAGTGGGCAGTGGAGTTGGGACAATACGACATCAAGTTCCAACCTAGGACCGCAATAAAAGCACAAGCATTGGCAGATTTTGTCGCAAAATTCACACCAGGAAGCCATCACATCTGCCCAGTCGACTTAACTAAAACAACCGAACTAGGGATGGAAGTTGACGTCGGAATAACGCAACCCCTAGTACGGGTTACTCAGTTAAGCCCCAAGGCAGACCAGAGTAAAGAGAGGAAGGAAGAAACAAACCATGCTACAACAAGTCAGGACTCACCAACAAATAAAGACTTGGTGCAAACAGAAAGCAAGGGGTAGATGGCGAGCATGGAAGATCCCAAGGCATCATCTGATCCCTCCACCTGCTGGAAGTTGTTCGTTGGAGAGATGTGGAAGCTCTTCGTGGATGGAGCATCCAACCGGCATGGAGCTGGACTTGGCATAGTTCTCATCTCTCCAGACGGCCTAGTAGTGGAGCAGGCAATCAACCTTGGCTTCCAAATCAAACAACGGCGGAGTATGAAGCGCTTCTCAGTCTCAAGTCAAGACTCTACATGAAGGCCACCGAGCTAATGGTCTCTGACGACTTCATGACTAGTGGTAAACCAAATATCTGGCGACTATGAGGCAAAGGATGATAGAATGGCCAAGTACCAAGAACTGGTCAGAACAGAGATAAAGAAGTTTGAAGTGGTGAGAATAGAACAAATCAGTAGGAAGGAAAACAGCAGAGCAGATGAACTCGTAGGCTTCGCCTCAATGGCAGATACCTCCATACCTCACCCACTACTAATCGACTACCTGCCTAGACCAAGCATTGAAGACCTAGAAGCAGAAGAGGTATGTTGTGCAGAGTTAGGCCTTTCTTGGATGGATCCCATCATACTGTTCCTGAAAGACGGCACCTTACCAGAAGACAAGAAAGAAGCCAACAGAATAAGAGCAAAGTCACAGGGATTTTGGCTCTCCCCATCCTTGGCATTGTACAAGAAGTCGTTTTCAGGACCTTACTTGAAGTGTGTTCACCCCAGCGAAGTGGAAGCATTCCTATTCGAAATACATGAGGGTGTTTGTGGCAGCCATCAAGGAGGAAGATCATTGGCATACAGAGCGATCTCACAAGGATATTGGTGGCCATACATGCAAGCGGATTCGGAGAAGTATGTTAAAAAGTGCGAAAAGTGTCAAAAGTTCGCACACCAAATACACCAACCTGCCAGAGAACTTCTACCTCTAACTAGCCCATGGCCCTTCGCAATGTGGGGATTGGACATAGTAGGCCCACTACTAACTACACCAGGCAACAGGAAGTTCTTTCTCGCCGCAACTGACTACTTCACAAAGTGGGTGGAAGCAGAAGTCTTGGCGTCAATCAAGGAGAAAGATGTAAAGAAGTTCGTCTGGCAGAATATCATCACTCAATTTGGTATACCAAAGGCATTAATCTCAGACAACGGCACTTTTCGGAAATTTTGAGGCTTTTGTGAAGAATACAAAATAGAGTTCTACAACTCTACGCCGGCATATCCCCAAGCAAATGGTCAGGCAGAGGCATCAAACAAGGTAGTCTTAGATGGATTAAAGAAGAGGTTAGAGCAAGCAAAAGGCAAATGGGCAGAAGAGCTCCCCCATGTTTTATGGGCTTACCGTACCACGCCTCGACGATCAACAGGAGAAACACCATTCTCCTTAGCTTATGGCATGGAAGCAGTCATCCCATTGGAAGTTGGCCTCCCCACAATCCGAAGCGAAAACTTTGATCCAGACCTAAATGGCGAAGCCATAACATTTGAGTTTGACCTTGCAGAAGAAAGAAGAGACAGAGCATTGGTTCACATCGCCTCCTACCAACAAGAGTTGTCTAGAAAGTATAACAAAACAGTGCATCCAAGACAATTCAAGATCGGAGGTTGGGTACTGCGCAAAGTAATGGGAAACACCTTAGTTCCAGGAGATGGCAAGTTGGGACCTAATTGGGAAGGACCTTACAAAGTGGTCGGATTAGCAAGCAAAGGGGCATACCACTTGGAAGATGAGGACGGCAAAGCACTTCCCAGGCCATGGAACACTGCAAATCTCAAGTTGTTTTATTTCTAGCTTTTTTTCCTTATGTGTAAATTTTTACTTTCTCAATAAAACAAGTCGATTCTTTTTTAGCATAATTGTTTTCAGTAGAAAATAGCTCTAGTAAGTTAGTAGCATTGTAAACATAGTTGGCCGGAATAACCAATTATGACCTTTCCTAAGCCTAGGATCAGAATCCAGGCTGCAGGACGTTTTGGTCGGAATAACCAAAACACTTTATTCTAAGCTGGCTGGAAAAACCAACTTAGAAGTTGGCTGGATTAAACCAACTCTTGTTACTCTTCAGCCGAAGTATAGGTATGGCTGAAGTAAGCGTATGGCTAAAGAATGGTTGGCTGGATTAAACCAACTCTTTGTACTCTTCAGCCGAAGTAAGCGTATGGATGAAGAGTGATTGGCTGGATTAAACCAACTCTTTGTACTCTTCAGCCGACGTAAGGGTATGGCTGAAGAATGGTTGGCTGGATTAAACCAACTCTTTTTACTCTTCAGCTGAAGTAAGGGTATGGCTGAAGAGTGGTTGGCTGGATTAAACAAACTTTTTGTACTCTTCAGCCGAAGTAAGGGTATGGCTGAAGAGTGGTTGGCTGGATTAAACCAACTCTTTTTACTCTTCGACCGAAGTAAGGGTATGGCTAAAGAGTGGTTGGCTGCATTAAACTAACTCTTTGTACTCTTCAGCCGAAGTAGTTATATCGGCTGAAGAATGGTTGGCTGGATTAAACCAACACTGGATACTCTTCAGCCGAAGTAGATATATCGGCTGAAGAGTGGTTGGCAAGTAAGTTAGCTAAAATCGAGATCACAGTTGAGCAAATGAGTACATGGAAAAATCATCACAAGTGCAAACATATATACACAAAATCGGAATAAGAGTTGAAGAAGATTTTTTCATTAAAAAGTACAAAGCAAGTACAATTGAGGGGCCGCAGCCCGGTTACAAAGATCAAAAACAAAACAAAAGAAAGGAAACAAAATCAACGGAAAAGTTCATCAATTTCAGCATCAAAAGCTGCATCAGCGTCTGTCCGGAGTCCGGTGTCGGTTGGGAGCACGGTTTGAGCTGGGAGCTCGGTCTTAACTTGGACCTCGGTATCAACTGGCAGCACGGTGTCAGTTGGCAGCCCATCAGTTGGGTTTTCCACAACCGGCTCCAACCGAAGTGATTGATTGTTGG
The DNA here is from genome assembly GCA_025200525.1 of Camellia lanceoleosa. Taxonomy (NCBI): domain Eukaryota; kingdom Viridiplantae; phylum Streptophyta; class Magnoliopsida; order Ericales; family Theaceae; genus Camellia; species Camellia lanceoleosa. The sequence continues at coordinate 37,876,431 of CM045760.1, forward strand.
CCTGCTCATTGACGACCGGAGTAATGGTTGGCTCCTCATCCTCATCCTCATCATCATCATCATCGTTATCATTATCAGACCCTTCCAGAAATTGCCTTTGAAGATCAGCAGCATATTGTGACAGCGAAATCGGAATAGAGTACGGTGGAGCATCGTAGACATCGGTGTCCAGCGAATAACCGAGCTGCTCCACCACACTCCTCCTGCCGCACTTGAAAAATAGATCCTTAGCTGCTTCTCACTGGAGGGTGTATGCGTCTTCGGCCTTCTTAAAACCTCATTTTTTGGCTTTCTTTATTCCGGCCTTCAGTTGGTTTATCTCGGCATCTTTTTTCTTCTCAATCTTTGCCAAGATGCGCAGATATTTGTCTTTTGCCTCGTTGGCATCCTTCTGCTTCTCGACTTCGACCGAATTAGCTAGCTCGGTCAGCCGACCATTCTCTGCTCGTAGTTCGGCCATTTGTTTTTTGCCCTCTTCTAGCTCGGCTGTTTTTGCCTCGGCCTCAGCCATGGCCTCCCTTGTATTCCTCCTAAGCTCCATAACCCTCCTGTGTGTAACTTGGTTTTTCTGGATGGCCTGCAAAGGAGAAGTAACTTTAGCCGGACTGAAAGTTGGAAAAAATTACATAGAAAGTAGAGAGTTATTTACCAGGATCATGGACTTAGTTGAAGACTAGATGGACTTCAGTTCGGTGTTGAGCTGCTTGTAATGGTGCTCCATGTCCTTGGGAAGGCACACACTTTTGGCTAGGTTGAAAGCCATCAAGTGGTCCTTCTCAGCAACCACCGAATCCGAAGTAGCTATATCTCGGTCGTTGAAAGTAAGGTTAGGAGCCCATTTGGAGGAAGACGTAGTTCGGTCTGAGTGTTCCGGTTGAAGGCTTTGCTGAGGGCTTGGAGGAGGGGTAGGTTGCAGAATGGTCTCGTCTTCGTCCGCAAGGCATTGCTCGGTTTGGCTAGTCCCGGCACACTTGCTCGGACGAGATGAGGAGGGTCGTTGCGATGGAAGGGCCACCACGGTCTCAGTGGTTTGGCCGGTTGGTTGTACATCAGCTGGATTGGTTGCGGTCAAAAGGGCCTTTAGCCTGCTCTTCTTCGCCATTTGTTGTTCGGCAGTGAGAGGCACTAAGTTGATTTGGGGCAAGGTAGGGTCCGGCTCTGGCGCGTCTTCCAGAAGAAAGTCAGTAACTCTCGCTTTTCTGCGACCGGTGTATTTGTATGTCGGCTCAAAGCTGAGAAGCTTAGCCCAACTTCTTTCTTGAATGCGTAGTGCGGCGCGGAGGATACCGAGGTTGGGGTGGCTGTACAATGAGTGTATATGGGCTGAGTCTGCATGAAGAAGGCAACTGTTAGTCCGGTCTAAAATTGGAAACCAAAGTAAAAAAGAAGAATGCATGGAAAACCGAAGTAAGTTTACCAAGGATTCCTTTGTTCCAGTTTATACTTCGGCTTGGGATCTGGGCTTGGTGGTCCTCAAAATTCCCAGATACCCAGAAGAAGTCATCATCATTCAAGTCTTTATCCGGCATATCTTTTATTATTTTTTCTTTACGTCGGCGTATCCTAAGGTAGTATACCCACCCATATTCTTTGGATCCTAAAGAATATTGGTGGAATATTTCGGCTAGACCGAGGTTCAGGCCAGTTTGGCGGTTTAGTTCGGTAATGCCCATTATTATACGGTAAGAGTTGGTGGAGAGTTGGGTTGGGCAAAGCCTGGTTTGCCTAAGGAACTCGCAAATTAATGGTTGGACTGGGAATCTTAGTCCGGTCTCAATTATTGAAAGAATGGTGAAAGGCACAGAACCCTCATTCCCCCAAGGTATGGTGTTTTTCTTGGCTAGGGTAAGGTGGACATCGGCAGGAATGTTGTAATCCTTGCGGAATTTGGCAAGGCCTCCTGGGGTTTCTACTAAAAATCTGTACTTCCCCATTTATTGTATAAATTAAGAATAAGTTACTTCGGTGGAAAAGATTGTGCTCAGAAGCTCGGTCGAGCGCTCAAGAAGATGGCTTGGGCAGCCTAAAGTCTGCAAAGTGGAAGAACAGAGGGGTTAAGCACAGATCATTGACCGTGCTACAAAAACAAAGCAAGAAAAGGAAGTCTTACTTCGGCTACATAGGGTGCTACAGGATCTACCTCGGTTTTAATAAGGTGCTTGTTATCTCGGCTCGGCAGGATGATTTGGGTATCTCGGTTCTACCTATGGGTTTTGTTACTCCGGTTGGGCATCAAGGGGCAGCTTTCTGAGTTCGGTTTAGAAACTGAGAAAGCTGGCTTAGGCCCCCAGGGCTCAGCTCGGTTGTGGCCAAGATTTCTAGTTCGGTACGTTTTTATTTCGGCTAATGTGAATCAATGGGTGATCTATTAAAACTACTGTTATGTGCACAAGTCCTAGTTCGGTTTTAGTCCGCCTGAATCTATGTATAGCAAAAACAGTTTCCTAGTTCGGTTGGATGTGTTTTATGGATCAAATGAGTGTTCTACTAGCTATTACTTGATATTCAAGGGGTTCTTACAAAGTTCTTTCCAGAAACAAAGCTAGGCATAAAAAGTGTTTTGCAAAAACACCAAAACAAAACTACAATGGATTGAATGAAAGCAAAAACAAAGGAAATAAGAGAAACGGATTCGTGATGTTTACCTGGTGGAAGGGAACGAGGTGGAAACAACAGCAGCAAAACACAAGATTCACAGTTGCAAACGTCGAAAAGCAGTGGAGCAAGAGAAAGAGCAGAGAAAGTGAATAGTAGAGTATTTGATCCAGACAAAATGAAGGGTTTTTTGTTTTAGAAGAAAGGAAAAAAGCGGGAACTGTTCAAAAAATTGTGAAACACGAAGACGGCGCGACAGCTAGGATTGACCAATGAAAGGCTGCCACGTGTCACTGGGAAGCGAAACGTTTCAGTTGCTGTCACTGAAGAGACGTTTTGACCGGACGTGCACAGCTCGGCTTGAGTATAGCTCGGCTGGAAAAGCTAAAGGGTTTTTTAGCCCGGCTAGAATGGCTAATGGATGTTTGCAGCTCGACTGGAGAGGTTAAAACTCTAGCTCGGCTGATGGACAGGTAATCCTTATCATGCTACGCAGATGGGATTAAGGGACAATTGAGAGGGTAATTTATACAGATAAATTGGGCCGAGCTAGGATAGTGGGCCGCTCTTTGGGCCGTATTGAGAAGGCTAAGAAGATGGGCCGTGGACGAGTGGTGGTCCGGTCCGGAGTAAGAGATTCGTCGCCGAAGTAAGTAGTCTAGTTCGGTCGCCATGTATTTGGGTTAGCCCGGTCTCACTGTTTAGAACCGAGGTATGTTAAGCCTGCTTTAGGACCTATTTAAAGGTTAGCTCGGCTTAATTCTTCTATGGATAGCTCGGCCTTTGCATGTGAGGCCGAGGTAGGAGAAAGGTTAGGAAGAGTCGATGTAATCATTAGACCGGTCGAGGCATGGTACAGCTAGCTCGACCTCGGCATAAGGAGCCGAGGTAGGAACATGGGAAGGCGAATCCGAGCTATGGGTTAGCTCGGTCATACAGCCGGTCTGACAAGGAAATGCTATTTCGGTTATATGATACCTTTTCGAAGTAAAACCATCTCACTTGGTTTAAGCAGTGAGGGGGGTGTTGAAGGATAAGCATTATCTTCCAGGAGTAAGAATCTTAGGAGGACTCTACATGGAGGAGTAAGAGTCTTACCAGGATTGTGCCACGCGAAACCTATAAAAAGCTCACCAATATCACCTTTGGGGAGGTAACACAACTTTGTTTTCTGAATACACAGAGCTTTTGTCTATTCGTCAAGCTTACTGACTTAGGCATCGGAGAGGTTTCCGGCACCCACCCGCCGGCTAGCTCACGTTTGTGTTTTCAGGTGATAAAGCGACGTCGTACGGAGGAGTGCAGACTTGATCAACATGATTATACGAGAAGGTATATTTCTTTCCCGTACAGAAAGCATTCCATCAATTAACCATAAAAAAAAAAAAAATAATAATAATAATAATAATAATAATAATAATAATAATAATAATAATAATAATAATAATAAGAATAATAAATAAATAAATAAATAAAAACTGTATACAATAAATGTTAATGGTGCAGACAAATGCATAGTAATTGAAGGGGAACACTAACACACTGGGTATACATGTTAATGATGACAGACTGACAGTGTTAGAAATGGAGTTAATTAGTGTTACAAACAATCCAGCTATTGTGAATGCAAGACTCGCTCATACGTGTGTGTGAAAGACAAATGTAAATTTGATAATTTTAGAGATAATTCTGGAAAATTCAAACCCAACAATATAAAATGAACAGAAATCATTTACCCCAATCAATCAGATAGAGATACAAACCAGTTGATAGAACTTTGAATGAAATTTATTGATACATATCAATAGAAAAAATTTCAACAGATAAATTGATAGAACTTTAAATGAAATTTATTTATACTTTGAATGAACTTTGAATGTAAACTTTGATATGTATCAGTAGATTTATTGTTTGATATGTATTAGTAGATAAAATTTGATCAGATGTTGATACATATCAAATAAAATAAATGATCAGCAGATTCTTTGTTTGATACGTATCAACAGATTTATTGAAAATAAAAAAAATGTTAGAAATGTTTGGTTAACAATTGGTCCATGTATCAATTTACACCCCTAGAAAACAAATCCAAACAAATAATAAAACTCATTTGAACCAATAAGACAATTAATTAGTGCTGCCAATCATAACAAATAACTCTTTCAAAATCATTAGTGAGTGAGCAACAAAAAGAAACAAAAAAATGTTAGAAATGTTTGGTTAACAATTGTTCCATGTATCAATTTACACCCCCAGAAAACAAATCCAAACAAATAATAAAACCCCTTTGAACCAATAGGACAATTAATTAGTGCCGCCAATCATACCAAAGAACTCTTTCAAAATCATTAGTGAGTGAGCAACAAAAATAAAATAAAAAAATGTTAGAAATGTTTGGTTAACAATTGGTCCATGTATCAATTTACATCCTCATAAAACAAATCCAAACAAATAATAAAACCCCTTTGAACCAATAGGACAATTAATTAGTGCCGCCAATCATAACAAGTAACTCTTTCAAAATCATTAGTGAGTGAGCAACAAAAAGAAATAAAAAAAATGTTAGAAATGTTTGGTTAACAATTGGTCCATGTATCAATTTACGCTCCCAGAAAACAAATCCAAACAAATAATAAAACCCCTTTGAACCAATAGGACAGTTAATAAGTGCTGCCAATCATAACAAATAACTCTTTCAAAATCATTAGTGAGTGAGGTGAGGTGTGGCGTGGCATTCAATGGATATTGGGGTAATATCAGCTTAATTATTCTTCTTCATTATTCTTCATCTCTTCTTTTCCCATGGTTTGCACCAGCAGATTCACCACCATATACATATAAGTAATGAAGCTCTCTCTCTCTCTCTCTCTCTCATTCTCTCTTTCGGCTGCTTCCAGAGCACCCTTGCATCTCCCTTATTTATTTCATTTCTTTCTTTATTTCATTCTCTCCCTTGAGTAAGTAAAGTCTCCAACAAGCATACACCCATTAACTCATCACACTACACACTTGTACATTCTAGATATTTGTTTAATTTAATTGATGATTAGAATTAACTTTAATATATAATTATCCATTAATTTTATTAAACACAATTTGATCTTAAGCAGATTGTAAGCCCCAAATTATAAAATGTATAATTATAAAATGTGGAATTAACTTTAATATATAATTATCCATTAATTTTATAAAATGTATAGATTGTAATTAACCTAAAATGTATCTCACAAATGTAAAGTTTGCAGCCTAAACTTTGGGATATTTGCTTCAGCATGAATGCCAAAAGATCTACATTGGCATGACTGAAGAGAGCCATAATGCAAAATGATAAGCTAGCACATTATTTCTATTAGCCAAAAGGCAAAGCAACAATTTGATGTCTCAATAGAATTTTTGACAAAGATCATGCATTACTTGTCATCAGAACAATTTCAACAACAATAACAACATCCAGAAACCATATGGTCGTGCACAAAAATGATGGTTCTAGATACAAATTACAATAAATAAAATGTAATCTTAATCCAATCAATGGGAGAAAACTGCGAATTAGACAATTTCAAGACCATAGGAGAGGAACGTTCTGTATGATAAACATATGAACATATGACAATTTCAATAAATATATGACCATAGGAGAGGAACGTTTTGTATGATAAACATATGAACATATGACAATTTCAATAAATAATTTAATAAGCACTTTGTATGATAAACATATGAACAACCTACCTTCTACATAGAAGAATTAGAGGAACGTTCCTTTTCCCTATCTTTTAAAGCATTTTCCGGCATCTTGCCTAATTGAATAAGACTGATATAAATCATATTAGTCAGCAATTAAATTAAATTTTTGTAGAAGGAGAAAATAGAACAAACAAATGGCAAGCCCCAAATTACACAAATTGTAAGCCCCAATGAACCCAATTTTAAACCCAAAAAATGTATGTATTCATGAAATGAAGGAGAAGAACAAAGAGAGAAGGGGAAAAAATATCAAACCCAAATCACACCAATCAAATCAAAATCACACCGATTTGACGATTCACATCCGACAGATCCATCAGTTTGGGCACAGGAGGGGGACGGTGCAATAAAGAACGGCGAAGGCGGAGGAGGAGCAAGAAAGGAGGCAGTGATCTTCTTTGAGGATGAAGCGGAAAAGTAATGAAAGAAAGGAAAAGATAAATGCATAAGTTTTATGGATCGTGATAATTAGAATCCAATAATCAACTTTTGCAAGAGAGGTAAGGTTCATTATGTCCCCATCTCGGTTTTGGATTATCAATATTTCCTCTCGTGCCGCCGAGGTTTACCAAAAAAAAAACTAATCAACTCTACGAAAGTAATCAAGAGATCTGTTTCTTTCCAACTGCATGAGAGTATATACTTTTATGATTTGGAATTGGCTGCTAAGGTTATTTGTTTATCAAAAGTAAATATCTAAAATTAGGAAATAAAATGACATGTGGCAACCATGATGTTTCGACTTTCAACCACAAGACTGGGGATCAAAACGGCATGTGTTGAATCAAGCATTTGACTGCAAGATACTATAAATGTTCTAACAGGCTGGCCAATTTTGTTCATTTTGAGGATTTCCATATGAGAATAAAAATTCTACTTCAGGTTTATAATCTGAAACAAATTGATAATTGATAAGAGTCTAAAACAAACAATAGTTCCAAACATTAAAAGCACAAACAACAGATCTAATCTCAAAATATTTTCCATCTTGATGCCCCTGACTCCGTAGGTCATCCGTAACTGAGAAGTAAGAATGGTAACATATATTCATAAAATCCCTCACAAAAGTAAAGCTCTGTTTGACAGTGTCAGAAGTTCCATCCTACAGCATTAATAGTTAGGGAATTTATCAGCATCAAAGGCAACAAAGATTCAAAGAACATCGAATTTTAAAAACATTAATAGTTGGGACATTTCAAACATACATAAATATAGTGGTAAAATTTATCAGTCTTCCCTTCATCGACAACTTTAAAAGTGGCAAACATCGGTGAGAGAAAGCCATATGCAGCGCCACCAATAATACTTCCAACAATGCCAATGGATGGCCACAAAATCAAAAAAATAGAAATGAATAAACACAGAACAAACTTCAAAACTGGCCCAAACTGCTTAGATCTGTCATCAAAGAAGTGAGAAAGCAATCACTACACGCTAGAGAAGATAATTGGGTGAAGAAATGATATATGGATATTGAGGAGTCCAATAACACACCGTACAATGCAATAATTTGTCCACAAAAAGTGAACAGACCAGAGACCCAAAATTAGTGCAAAGTTTCCAATTGTCATAATAAGGCATATCGGCAGGCAGAAAATGATACCTGAAATAAAACTTCAGTATAAGCCTAATCACATTTTCCAGGATTATAGTCATCCCTCCACACACAAATTTCCAAGTTCACCAAATTAACATATTCACAGACTCAACATTGATGAATCTATATTTAATTAAAGTACATACACATTATCTCTCCTTCAAACAGAGCCCTTGCCATTTGTAGAGCAGTTATTGTGCTTTACATGGCAAGAACTAACTATTTCAATTATAAATTATTCTGGGTTAAATATGTAGTTATGAATGCATAGTAAATACAAAGAAATACTGGATACTAAAAGGGATTCAAACAGCTAGTTGAAATTTAATGAACCTTACCTCTCTTGCAAGAGTTGATTATTGGATTCTAACTATCATGGTCCATAAAACTTATGCATTTATCTTTTCCTTTCTTTCATTTATAAATTACTTTTAAAACTTATGATCAAGTAATATATTACAGTAATATATTTTGTGATCAAAAACAGGTTCTCAAAAATAGGTTTGAGAGTTTTGGGAGCTGAAAATATATTTTTGGATTTAGGGGATGCTTTGAACCTAACAGATTCTAAGTTTCATTACAATCAAATACTTTTCCATTACAAAAAAATCTAACTTTGAATACAATTTAAAAAAAAACAGAGCATGGAAATAAAATTGAGAGGAAGTAGAAGCCATCGAAACCATCACAGATTCCTGGGCAAAAAATAAATAAATAAAAATTGACAGGAAGTAGAAGCCATCAGGTGGACTGCGACCTTTTACCTCATGTATTTCGAACCTTCTTGTCGGGGATGGCGGGGTAGGGCGTTGGCGTCGGCGGGGCGGGACGACAATGCCCTCCACTTTCTCTCCTCTCACTGAATCGAAAAAGGTATGGGTTTGTTGCAAAACAAAGGCCTAAAATGGGGAAGGGGGATGAAAGAGCGGGAGATGAAGGGAGGAAGACAGGAATAGAGGGTTCGAGTTTAGGTCTCCGTCGAGGGAGAGGAGAGGTGGTCGGTGGTCATCGCAAGAGAAGAGAGAGATGTATTATGAAAGAGAGATGCATTCAAGAACAGAGAGGGAGAGGGAGAGAGAGATAGAAAGGGAAGATGGGGAGGCAAACGTGGGTAGGTGGAGAGAAGTCTTGGGCGGGAGATCTTTTCATCTGAACCATTGATATAAACTTGGAATTTGTGACGCCCCACTCCCGGGTCGTTAAATACACTAAAATAGCCTTAAAAAAATATACAAGTTTTTCTCCCAAAAATAATAATTACAAAATCGTCTCCAAATGGTACAATATCTTCCAAATATTCTAATCGCCTCCAAAATAAATGATATTCCAACTATCTCCAAATTTAATAATTACAGTGGTGGGTCCCAAATCTCTATATTAATAAATCTTTCTAATCTCAATTTTGAGCTCCGCTAAAATCTGCTCCGCACCTGAAAAATAAATTAATTCGGGAAGTATACAATATGACAGGAATACAAGGCTCAGATACAGAATAATTTATCAGGAATCCAACAATTTATGACATCAAATCAACGATACGATAATAAAGCAATTTACCAAATTGCACAACAAATCAACTATAATTTATCTAGGACCAAATACCCGGTCCTACTCAGTACATGACCAGTGAATAAATTCATCTATTCACCCACCTCACCCAAGCTCCACGCTTATTCGGGCATATTGGTGTAAACAATTAATAAGATTCACTCGATCCATGTACGGCGTATTTCCATGTCATTCAGTCAGACAAATCACCATTTAACACAGAAATATTTGTAGAGAATTTTACCAAACGATCAGAATATCAACGATTCAACAACAAATGATTTTACCACAATAATCAAGTAGATTACAAATTGAGGATAATTTAAAATAAGAGAAAACTCTTTGCAAAGAGATTTAAATAGAGCATATTGTATACAACCCGAATTTACCTCAAAATAATTATCTCCGTCACCAAATCTGAAATTGCTCCATGAACCTCTAAAACATAACTCTTATTAAAATACTAATAAAACATAACTTGTATAAAATAGATTTTTGACAAGTTAAGGTATAATATAACTCACCTATAAACTATTCCTAAATTATTCTGACTTCGCTCCCCTTTGTAAGACTCCTTTCTTGAATGCTTCTTATTTTTGTCTCACCTTCCCTGTGAAGCTCCCAGCCGTGCACTATCTATAGATGGCTTTCCCACATGTAATTTTCTTAAATGTAGCCACCTGTCTAACAATTGGCAATTCCCTCCTAGCCACCTATTCTTCACTCCTCCAAATGTAATTCTAATTGACACCTGCCTTTACCCCTTTCTTTAGTCCTCTGAAATCACCAAGGGCCAAGCTGCCCCTTGGCCTACACCAAACTTTACTTCCTTTTTTTTTTTTTTTTTTAATTCTGTTCTCCACGTGATGCTAATGGCAAGAGAATTGGATTTATTATTAAATAACAATAAACAATAATATGATAGGTATAAAAGAGATGAGATAAATATAAATAAATAATTTAAAATTATATTCTTATCTAAAAATTTCACAATTAAATTATCATAATAAACCACTAATATCACTCACTAAATATTAATACCTCAAAAATACGAGGTGTCACAATCTATCCCCCTTCAATTAATTTCGTCCTCGAAATTTCAATCCGTAATACTCCAAAATTTAATCTCAACTAAAACTCTCAATAACACGGTTCTGCTACACACTCTGATATAAAAATATATATATATTTTTTTCACCTTAAATATCAACCTCTTTTTTTTTTTTTTTTTTTTTTTTTTTTTTCCATAATACTCATCACCCAACAGATCCCATGTAAGACCTAATCCCTACGCTCTGATACCATTTTGTGACACCCCACTCCCGGGTCGTTAAATACACTAAAATAACCTTAAAAAAATATACAAGTTTTTCTCTCAAAAATAATAATTACAAAATCGTCTCCAAATGGTACAATATCTTCCAAATATTCTAATCGCCTCCAAAATAAATGATATTCCAACTATCTCCAAATTTAATAATTACAGTGGTGGGTCCCAAATCTCTATATTAATAAATCTTTCTAATCTCAATTTTGAGCTCCGCTAAAATCTGCTCCGCACCTGAAAAATAAATTAATTCGGGAAGTATACAATACGACAGGAATACAAGGCTCGAATCTGAGAATAATTTATCAGGAATCCAACAATTTATGACATCAAATCAACAATACGATAATAAAGCAATTTACCAAATTGCACAACAAATCAACTATAATTTATCTAGGACCAAATACCCGGTCCTACTCAGTACATGACCAGTGAATAAATTCATCTATTCACCCACCTCACCCAAGCTCCACGCTTATCCGGGCATATTGGTGTAAACAATTAATAAGATTCACTCGATCCATGTACAGAGTATTTCCATGTCATTCAGTCAGACAAATCACCATTTAACACAGAAATATTTGTAGAGAATTTTACCAAACGATCAGAATATCAACGATTCAACAACAAATGATTTTACCACAATAATCAAGTAGATTACAAATTGAGGATAATTTAAAATAAGAGAAAACTCTTTGCAAAGAGATTTAAATAAAGCATATTGTATACAACATGAATTTACCTCAAAATAATTATCTCCGTCACCAAATCTGAAACTGCTCCATGGACCTCTAAAACATAACTCTTATTAAAATACTAATAAAACATAACTTGTATAAAATAAATTTTGATAAGTCAAGATATAATATAACTCACCTATAAATTATTCCTAAATTATTCTGACTTCGCTCCCCTTTGTAAGACTCATTTCTTGAATGCTTCTTATTTTTGTCTCACCTTCCCTTTGAAGCTCCCAACCGTGCACTATCTATAGATGGCTTTCCCACATGTAATTTGCTTAAATGTAGCCACCTGTCTAACAACTGGCAATTCCCTCCTAGCCACCTATTCTTCACTCCTCCAAATGTAATTCTAATTGACACCTGCCTTTACCCCTTTCTTTAGTCCTCTGAAATCACCGAGGGCCAAGTTGCCCCTTGGCCTACACCAAACTTTACTTCCTTTTTTTTATTTTTTTATTTTAATTCTGTTCTCCACGTGATGCTAATGGCAAGAGAATTGGATTTATTATTAAATAACAATAAACAATAATATGATAGGTATAAAAGAGAAGAGATAAATATAAATAAATAATTTAAAATTATATTCTTATCTAAAAATCTCACAATTAAATTATCATAATAAACCACCAATATCACTCACTAAATATTAATACCTTAAAAATACGTGGTGTCACAGAATTAATCTTAGCCATTAAATTAAAATGTATCTCACACACATTTTATACATTTTGAAAAACCTTCCTCCCTTATTATATAGATAATTAAGGGTTGATTTAAAATATACTTAAAATAAACATAAAATAAATAATAATTAATGATTGATCTGAAATATAATTAAATTAACATTAGATTAACATGTTAACAATTGCAATAAATAATTAAGAATTTATGATTAATTATGATCCAAAATATAATTAAATTATATTTAAATTAAAAATTTAGGATTAATTGTGATTTAAAATATAATTAAAATAAAAAAGGAATTACAATGAATAATTAAGAATTTATAATTAATTATGATTTAATTGAATTAATGTTAAAAATTATAAATTATGTGTATGAGGTAGAAAATAGAAAAAAATAACAAAAAAAACCATAGGATTTGAGGATATTATAGTCATTTTACATATATAGTCAACGGTATTAAGAGATGTATGTCTAGTTCAAAACCACATAGTGACTTTCTGACTATATTTGAACCATAAAAGATACCGTGCTTTGGTTTCAAAACACAAAGGGACAAAACATTAAAGAAAAAAGAGAGATAATAAAAATGTTCAATCAGCAATTTTTCTCCCGACCCCATTTTTCTATCCAAAAATAAATCTATCACCTTCTCGCATGGATGGATTCACATATGTCTGGCCTCTTTTTTTTGTTTCGTTTTTTATTATTATTATTTTTATTTTGGTAAGGGGTCAGTAGACCTTAAAACAATCGATAGTTAGAATGGGTTTTACTTTCATCGAAGAGAGTTTTTTTTTTTTTTTTTTTGAAAAAAATTAGAGGCTTTGATTTTATGGAGTGTTTCAAATTTAGTAATTTTAGAAACAAAAATATGGTTGAAATTAGCTAGTAAAGTTGAGTTTAAATAAAAGAAAGATAATTAGTAATCACATCTTCTATTGGAATATATATATATATATAGATATTCAGTTATATTATTCATTTTATGCATGCATAATAACAAAGTAAATGTTTAGTTTTAAGTATTAAACTAATGTCCAATTAATTATAATAATAAATATATAAAAGGGATATTTACACACAAGTCTTAATTTATGAACTTATACTCTATTAGTCCTAATTAAAATTTTTTAGACTTTCAAGACTTTCAACTCCCATTAAATTTTTAATAGTCGTAATTACCCTTCAAACAATGATGATTCATTATTTATGATTATTTACAAAGGACATGATGATTTGACATTTATTTTGATTTTCAAAACTTTAAAATATCAACTTTCAAATTAAAAAAAAATTAAAAAAAATTATATGCATTTTTTTTTTTTGGAAAATTGAAAAAACTAAATTATTTTTGTACAAAACTGAAAAGTTTGTGTCTATAAAGAAACATGATAATGGAATATTAATGCGCAAAACTGAAAATAAATAAATAAATAAATAACTTTGAAAATGAAAAAATGGATAATATTCTCAATTTTAAAATTGAAAAAATTGATAATATTCTCGATTTTTATTAGATAATTGAATCAAACCAATAAGTAGAATGGCAAAAACGTTTAATCACATCTTCTGTTTTTTTTTTTCATTAGTTAATAAAACAATTATCTAGAATATTACTATGCAAAATCGATAATGTTTTTGGTCTTAAAAATTGGAAAAAACTGATAATAATTCTCAGTTTTATTAAATAGGACTTATTAATTCAAAAAATCTTAGATAAAATTTGAGTTACCATAACATTTATAAATAAAACTTTTAGATAATTAATTCTAAATAAAAACTAAGAACCCACTCAATTTTTCACTAATAAAAAATTATTTTTTTAATATTTACCTACTGTTTTAGTTTTTTCAACAACTTTTTTATCATAAAAAAAAAATTAAAATTACTTAAAAAAAACCATTGTTAAACCAGTTCAATGGTTATACTAGAATAATAACAAAAACGAATCTAAACTACAATATTAATTAATGAAAAATAATACGGTACACAGTCTTAAATATGCACGGAAAAAAATAATATAATTTTATATTTTTTGAGTCATAATTAAACTTTCGTTTGGAATGTGGTTGACTTTCTGGCTTTCTAGGGCTAAAAAGCCTAGTTTGTGACGGATTTTTTTGATTCTTTGACTTTTGTGGAAAAAAATAATAATTATAATATAGATGTAACATTTTATCTTATTAACATTTTAACTTATTTTTTCTTTTTGTGGCTAAAATAACCTGAATCAACATCCCAAACATAGCTTAAAAATAAATAAAAATATCATAACCAAATACAACATAAGAAATAATTAAAAAATTCATAAATTATAACTAAAAAATAAAATTATATAATTAAGGACGTATCTAATATAATATAGCTTTTCTAAAGATGTGTATGTGAAAAGTTTCCAAAATTATAATCATAATTGGATAACATTTTAGGTCCTATTTGTTTTGAAAGATAGATGTGAGAATGTGATTGAGATGAAAATAGGACTTACTATATGTTGTGTTTATTTTGGGAGATTAAGAGAGAATTCATAATTTCATTAGATTAGGATGGGCCTTGGTATTGAGATTGAAATGGAAGACATGTAAGTGATATTAGGATATTAGTCCTCTTGCTTAGGTTATTTATTTATTTATTTTTATATATTGGGCATTTTTTTTAACATTAATGTTTAATGTTTTTGTATTTTTTATTAAGTAAAAATCATAGTTTTATTTGTTCTAATATTTTATATTTCTTTTACAGGGTAATAATTTAACAATCTCCATACTAACAACGATCATAAAAACAAACACAATTTTACTTAATCCCCTCATTATCAATTCTCTCTATTCTACCTCTAAAAACAAACGACCCTCCATTCTATCTCTGAAAACAAACGAGGTCTTAAGGAAGTTTACAAATACTGAAATCAATTTAAAACAAAATAAAACAAATAAAATTTTAGGTTATTTACACTATAACCTTCTCAATTATTAACTAATGTTATTTTATTTCATTCATGTATAAATTCATACAATTTGATTCCTTCAATTATTAAAGTGTATCACTTTTATTCCTTGCATTCAGACCATCTCAAAGAAATATGTATTTATACAATTTTTATAATTAAGGGAATTAATATGTTCGGATTCATAGATAAAAGGGAATTAATTGATATTTACTAATAATTATGGTTCTTAATGTCACTAACCCTAAATTTTTGGGCAATGGTAGAGGGTCATAATTTTTGTGGCTCAAATGGTTTAAAACTGTCAAAACGAACCATTTGAGTCACAAAAATTGTGGCCCTCAAACATTATTCAAAATTTTTTTAGAAAATACATAAATTGCAATAATGACGCAGCAATCATGCCGCAACACGTGTCAAGCTTTCAATATCCATTTCATCCCTAAAACTTTCCTTTCCCAAAATGAACCACATAACAATTTGACTAAAAATCTGTGTCAGCCGTTGATCTGGTGGTGGTAATCCTACTTGAGCCGCTAGCCAGTGCATGTACCCAAACTGCCATTCATCAAATCACAAAAAAAAAAAAAATCACCAAAAGTATTTTTTTTAAAAATTATAACAGTTAATTATTTATATTTTAAGTTCAATTATAATGTCACTTTTTATTTATAGTTTTAATGAAGTTTACCAAAATGAATATACCTGTTACATGCGACATTTTTTGAAGACATAATTAAAAGTAAAGAGATTAAAATAAAATTTTAATAAAAATATAAAGAATTAGAATGGTATAAAAAATATAAGAGGTGACAATTAATGCCTAACACTCCTCCTTGGGCATGATTAAAGGAGTTCCTACTCATTGAGATACCTAGATCCCCCTCCACCCCCACATCCCCCGTCTCACCTTGCATAAATTTTTCTGCCCTGCTCATATGGCTAGGGCAGGTTTTCCTCTCATCATCATCCTGTTTTATCCCACCCAAACTTATATTCTCATTTTTATTTATTTATTTATTATTTTACATATTTTAAGTCACTCACATATAAATTATTATTTCTAATATACTAATACCATCTCTTATTTGTATTAGTGTGCATATTTTTTTAATTAAGCAAGAATTTGGAAAAATGATAAGTAGAAACTAGGATGAGAATTAACCTCAAATGGATCAAGAAGATGGGTATGATGCTTGGGAATTTGAGATTCCTCCATTTGGAGGTAATGTTGTTGAACATCAGTTAGCATCTCCTCTTCAGATGGCAAAAGCAACTTACCAGATAAAACCCTTGCTATCCACTTTGATTGTAACTCCATAAGAAGAAAAGTTATACCCTGATTCACATTGCGAAAAAAGTTTGCAATTTGCTTTTAACACTATGGATTAAAATATGTAAAAAGAGTGTGCGAAACTAGAGTGATTGAAGTGAAATTCAACGAAAATCATATGGATCACTTGTTCTAAAAGAAAAAATTTCATGTTTACCTCCTATTTTTCAAAAATAAATCTGACTCTTGTCTTTTTAGTTATATCAATTTTACAATTTAGCTATTCGAATAATGATAAATATTTGACTCATGTTGTCACTTGCCGTGAACAATTGGAAAAAATTTGCTAATCATATAACTCTTCTTTAGATGGAAAATGAAGTGTTGCTTGCCTATGTTTAACGGCTTCACAAGTGAAAAACAACTCTAATTACGATTTGGAACCTTAATATAACCCACACTTGTGGTTGTCTCTCATGTGTAGAGTTGATGGTCATAAGCAAGACTTCATTATCCCTCCAAAGAATAGTTTTGGGCCTAGGTCAACTGATTTTATTTGATTGTAGAAAACAGATAACAGCATGGGTCAAATTAATATTAGTTCAAATAGTTCATGTGTAAAATTGATGTAATTAGAAAGTGATAAGTCTAATTGATTTTTCAAGAATAATTTGATAAATAAATGAAATTTTCTCTTTTTATAATTCTAACATGAGAAAAATGCCAAGGACTGTTAATGAAGGGATCACATTAAAACTCAATTATATCAGATTTAAATTGATAAATTTAAAACTACGGGAACCAATTACTTTGTTCAAAGCTAGCAATATAATTTATTCTTAACAATATTTTGGGAATTTCATGTAATAAGAAATCATTTTAAAAAATGACAACAATAAAAATATAAAAAACAATAGAGATTTTAACTAACCCTTTCTGGAATTCCAATGAAAGAGAGGGAAGGAGCAAGCTTCGGTGGGAAAACATGTTTGTACAAAGGTCCGACACGTTTATCCTCAATAACACTTACAATTCCATTTGTTTTCAAAAATGGAAAATTGTATTTGTACCTACACAAAAATGAAGCAAAAAATTAAAAACAATAAAAAGTTCAATTACAATTTTCACCATTCAACTTTTATTCAAATTTGACTTCACTCTCTTATATTATAATAGTAATGATTAGGCCTTTAAACTTTCACTCTTATTTTAAAGTAGTCCTTTATGTATTCAGTGTTTAAGATGTCGATGGGGTTTTGCATATTGGTTAAAAACCCCTGAGGAATACCGCTCCACCACACAAGGAGTCCTAATGTCATTGCCGTTACGACCATCCTCTCATGATTTACTGTTAAAAAGCTCGACAAAATGTATCTCACTTATGCTGTGTTTGGTTGGGGGATTTGGGAAGGGATTTGAAAAGGGAAATAGAAAAGGTAGGTGAAATGTAAATAAAACATGTCTATATCTCACCTAGTTTCACACACCTTTTCTCTTTCTCTTTCCAAATTCCCCAACCAAACACAGCATTAATGGTTAGGTGAGCAAGTTCCTAAGGTGTTAAAGGAAAAATATTATGAAACAAATTTACACTTTTTATCTTCGAGCTTTTACACCCATTTTATTTTGGGTAAGTTACAGTATTATTTTTTACAGTTTAAACACGGTGTCACTTTAGTTCTTTTAGTTTTACTTTGAATAATTTAAATCTTATATTTTTGATTTTATTGCAATGTGGTCGTTTCATTAGTTACCGTTATAATTTTGAACGAATAAAAACCTCGTGCAAAATAGGACTAAAGTGGAATACGAATCAAATTTTAAAGATCAAACTTTAAGGCCTACCATAAAGTTTGTTTTGAATTTCATTTTAATTCCTATAGTTTTGTATGCAAATTTATTTTATTTTATTTAGAAATGTTAACGGAGGATCACATTGCAAAAAAATTAAATTTGTATGATTCAAAAAACTACGAAAATTAAAGTGAAACTTTACTCAAATTATAAGAGACCAATGGTTTAATTTACCCTTTTAGTTTTGTGCTTCATGTTTCAATTTTTACTTAAATAAAAGAAGGATTACATTGAAACTCAAATTGAAATTTAAAATTTTAATGATTGTAATTAAAAGATAAAGAGCCAAAGTAACGGAGGAGAGTCAAGAAGAATGATGGATCATACCCAGTGCAGTGGAAAATGGTATCTGCATGAACAGAGGATCCATCTTCAAAGGCTACTGTCCCATCTTCACAAACATTCACTATCTGTAATGAAGTTCAAAATCAGTTGGACCATAGCCAGTTCAGTGGAAAATGTTTTATGACGCATGCATGGTAAATGTTTCTTTGGGAAATTAAAAAAAAAAAAAAAAAAACTTCAGAATTTGATCATCGTAACAAAATAAACTTTCAATTTTTAATTTTATCAATTTGAACCTTAATCTTTTGATTTATTTTTAATATAAACTATTGCTTATTTTTGTTAAGTAAAACTAACAAGAAAATGATATTTTGGCCATTAAACTCAATATAAGATGTACATAAAATGTCTTAAAAAAAATTGTTGTTGAGTTTAATGACTAAAATATTATTTTTGAGTCAATTTTACTTAATGAAAATAGGAAAATGGTTTAGATTAAAAACGAATCAAAAGATAAGATTTACATTGACAAAATTAAAAATTCAAGATTTATTTTATTATAATGGTTAAACTTTGAATTTTTTTTTTTAGTTTTTCCATTTTTTAAAAAGAAACATAACTATACGTTTCCAAAACATATAACCCAAAAAAAAAAAAAAAGAAAAAAAAAAAAAAGAATCCATGATTAGCGAGGTAGCTATAGTGGTAGGGTGGCTGGTAGTGGTGGTCGATAAGGAAGGCAAAAAAAGAGAATGAAAACTTGTTTTGAAAATAAGTTTTTTTTTTTTTCTTGATTTTTAATTTTTTAAAATTATTATCATTTTTTTTTTTGAATTGAAAACAGTTTCCAAATTTATTTTTGTTTACAATTTTTAATTTAATAATAAAACCCCCATTACCAAACATGGCTTTCATTGGATGTCTAAGAGAGACCTACCTACCTTTGAATGCTGCCATATGTTGTGATGATTGTCAAGCTTTGAGACTTGAAGATGTTGAGGTGATCTTGATGAAAGGTGAACTTCTTTGGCAACCGTTGCAATTTCTCTTGATATATCAAATGCACTTGGTCCATTTCCAATCATAACCAACACCTATTATTATTAGATGGAGATTAAAATATTTAGTAAATACTTGTTGATCAATTGAATTCATAGGAACTACCAACTAAGGCTTCGTTTGGGAATATATTGGTAGTAACCTTTTAGCTTGTTCAAAAAAAAATATGAAGAAAAGTAGTGAGAGTAATGAGATAATTTATAGTGACTTTTTAATTTTTTAGTTAAAATATTTAATCCCCACACGAAACCTAAGTAGTTCAAGGGTTCCTTCATAAAGGAAAATCCTATTATTAAAAAATTAAAAATGAAAATATATAATATTATATTTTTTAAATATTAGCTTTTTTAAATATGAGCTATAATGAGGTGTATTTTGTTTTAAGAAAACCACTTCTATTTAGTTTGGGCTTGAATAAGGCTAAACAGTTTAAGTATTAAGATTGTCATACATAAGCAATTTATAGCAGATATTAGTCATCACATTATATCATACAATTAAGAAGAAATTATCCATCAGTTGTCCTATAAAAAAAATAATACAAAATCATGAAAAAGCTTATAATTTTAATTATTAATATATATATATATATATAAAGTTTACCACTTATATGTATTTAAAAAAAAATTAATAATACTGATTTAAATTTCCCCTACAATCAAAAGCATATTAGTCATCACATACCTGATTTTGATATGGTTTTGGATGACGATAATTATGACTATGCACTTGCTCACCAGGCCATTTCTCGATACCTGCTCAGTAATTTAGTTATATATATATATTATCAAATTAATAATGAGAGAGAAATAAATCATCACAAAGGATATCAAACTCTTCCATAGGAGTTGAATCTAATACATCACACTACAAAGTGTGTTACAGAATCACTAAACTAAGGGTGTGTTTGATTGGGAGGATGGGGGGGGGGGGAGGGGGATTATTTACTGTGCGGATTGTAATCCGCACAATAAATCCAATCCGATGTTTGTTTTTTTTTTAGTCCGACGGACATGGAGTCCGGCCGGACTCATTATCCCCCATATGGGGGATTATACTATCCTAGGGGGGGGTATGGGACAATTTTGGGGGATTACTGTTGGGATTAGGTGGTGAAATGACCATTTTAACCCTCTACTATTTAATTATGTATTATATTTAGTAAAATTTAATAAAATTTAAATGTCTCAATTTAAAAATAAAATAATTTTATTTAACTTTTTATTGATGTTTTATTTATTTTTTTAAATAATTTTTTATAGATATTTTATTGATGTTTTATTTTAAAATTTTGTTTATATTTTATTTAATTTCATTATTTAAATGTTAATAGATGTTTTATTTAAAATTTTAATTAAAAAAATAATATAAATTTTTTATACAGGTTATACAGTATTTTATTAAATCAAATTTAGTGGTTATACAGGTTATACAGTAATGATTTATTAAATAATATAAAAAAAATAATATCCGCTGTATTTTATTACATAATTTAGTGGTATTTGTTATACAGTAATGATTTAAAACAAATTTATTTAAAATTTTAATTAAAAATATAATATAAATTATTTATTGATATTTTATTTATTTATTTATTTAATTTTAAAAAAATAAATTTATTTAATTGTGTAAAAAACAAAATAAAATAAAATAAATTTTTATTTAATCTAGCTAAAAATAATTAAAATATTAAAGATATGTTTAATATTGCTATTACTTAGTAAACAATTGAAAAAGGATAAAATAGTCTTTTGTTTATTTATCCTATCCAGTCCGTCCAACTAAACGTTGGATTGACTAAAAATAGTCATTTCCAGACATCTAATCCCATGAAAAAACAAATACAGGATACATATCCAATCCAACCAAATAGTCCGGGAGATTCACAATCTCAGGACTCAGGTCCGATAGATTCTAATCCCTCCTTATCCAGTCCGTCCAATCAAACACACCCCAAATGTCTTGATTGTAGTTTAAATAATTTGAATAGTGTATTTTGTAAAATTAGATAGATTTGATATAATCATATAATGATTAATTTTTGATTAACTTGATCTTGCATATAGATCATTGTCAAAATTTGATACATGTTTGATTGTTGGATAAAGATGAGAGACAAGGTCCAGGTACAACATGTTTTTTGGTTGGATGTTTGTTTACAAAGTATTAAAAGTTTGGATAAATTCGGTCCTACTATGGAAGATTAAATGAAAAAAATGAAGTATTACAAGAAATTGAATGAAGTATTCGGTTCTATATAATTAAATAATTCTGTAGAAATTGAAGTATTACAACTCACATATACATGAAAAGGTTTAGAAATTTAATTATTAATATATATAAATTTTACCATTTATGGATAATTTATTTTCTACACATACACCGAATAATATTTTCTCCAAAAAAATAATTATATATTTTTATCTCATTCTAGTCAAACATAATATTTCATTACCTTTATTAAATTATTTCACCTATCACCTAATTTCATAATATAATTTATCCCAACAATTCTATTAATAATCTCATTTGTAATTCAATCTCATCTAAAACAATTTGCACATCATATAAATTTTAATAAAAAAATATTAGAAAATATTTTTTCAGCTTAACAATTTGCACAAATATGTTCACAATTTTTTCTGTCCGTTTGTCTTACTATAGTCATTTACTAAGTTTTTCCCCCTCTAAATCCATTAAATCATGCTTTAAAATTCACCAGTTTTAAATTCTTTACAAAATTAAATATCGAGATTTTGATATTATGAAATTCTAAGATGACCTTTGGGACAATATTTAACAACGTTAAGTATCTAAAAATTTACTCAGAAAAATACGCAAATTACATCATAGAGATTGATTTCAAATATGAGTCTCACTTCAGTTCACAAAATAATTTTCTGAGTAAATTTCTAAATAAATTTTCTTGTTTACAAGTTTTTTTTTTTTGGAAAAATAATTTTGGTAAGAAAATTATCTAACCTGGAAGATTGGCCGCTCGAGGTTGCGTGTTGTGACCATTGCAAACCACTACTGCCTCAAACACCTCTTCCCGATTCGACTCACTCGTCCTTGACTCAACAATCCACTCATCATTCCTCAAGTCAACCCTCTCAACTCGGACGACTTCAGTTCGAAACCGAATCAACTCAGTGATTCCGAATTCTCTCGCAAAGTCGTTGAGAAATCTCAACACCTCTTCGTGCCTGGGAAAATTCCTTCGATCTCCATTTTCTCGGATGCCAAACGGGTAATCCGAGAAACCCATGAGCCGTCGAGGGAGATTGGTGCGAAGCGAAAAGTAGAGACTGCTGTGAACGATCTCTCTGTTTGAGTCGAGACCGAGTTGATCAGCCTCGACTTGTGGGTCGTAGACCCATGTTCCACCGAGTTGCTCGGCCTTTTCGAAGATCGTGACTCTGTGGTTTTCTCTTTGAAGTTCACGGGCGGCGATGAGCCCCGCCGCACCGGCTCCGATCACCGCCACCTTCAGACACGGTCCCATATTATATATTGTGTATCTCTATGTTTTGTCAAAGAAAGTGACAAGGAATGAGAATGCTTATGGAAAATTATTTAAGTATTTGGGAGTGGGTTGTTTAGCGTGTGATATTTGGGGATAGTTATTTATTAGGGTGAAGTTATGGATACCATATTTTTTATTAAATAAATAATTAAATATTTGGGGTCCGTAATTTTATTAACATTATATTTATGTGAGACGTTTGATTATTTATTTGATACAAAATTTGACGTGTATAATATTTTTCTATTTATTATGTTGTATTATGATCTCAATTATTAGTGTACAGGGAAATTTGACAGGAGATGATTTTTTTTAGTCTATAATTTAAATTGGAAGGTATTGTTTGTATTATAAGGTCTGTTACGTGTCTTGTTTCAATTAATTGAATTATTTATTTTGTTAAGTAAGTCGGGTGTTTTGTTCACAAAAAAGAAAAGTTAGAATAATTCGTTAATTTTCGTTTATTTAATTTATCGCGTTTGTTACTAAAAAAATATATCACAATTGTGTTTTTAAAATTAAATTATTCATATTTTTTTGACAAATGTAATAAATTGAATAAGTTATGATTATCAAATCGATTTAATTTTTTGTATAAATAAAATACGAAGTGCATAACAAAATAAATGATTCGAATTATCGATATGGGAACAAAATCATCCAATCTAGAATTGGACTAAAGGGATTCCACCTCCAATTTGATTTATTGTTATTAGGTGGTTAAGAAATAAAACATGACACATTTAATAAATTGTAAAATTTTTATTTGTCAGGATAACTACATAGATGACATTAGGGGTGTTTAACTGATATTTTGATTCGCTCAAACCGATTGAATCGAACCGATCTGATCCGCTGCATTTTGAACGGATGCGTGATGACGAGCAGACGGTTGCGGATTGATTTTTTTAATCCACCTAGTTTTGGATAGATAGCAGATTCAAGATTTCTTTAGCCGTAACCAAACCGCCAAACCGCGAGCACCCTTAGTAATTTGTAAGATTTCGTTCTTTCAATTTGTTTAGATATTCTATTCGTGTTTTCAATTGAAAAAGAGTTTAGATATTCTGTTATGTTTTCAATTTAGAAATCTTTTTATCAAATGACAAGTGTTGATATTTGGTATTTTTGTGTAAAAAATATAAGGTTTAATTTTGTCGTTTTTTTTATAAAAAAAAATCAAATTAAATAGTTTTTGAATAAAAAAAGTAATGAATTAATTTTAATAACGCATGATTTTCTTATATGTATTTATTATTGGTATTTGACAATTTACTTGATAATCTTTTAGTTATGTTGAGTTGGATTGTTATCCAAAAAAGAAAATGTTGACAAATTATTGTATTATGTTCAAAATTTGTAAAAGTTTAAACCGTCAAACCGATTCGCATCTATCAGCCAATCTGTCAATCCGCTCAATCTGCATCCGCCAATCCAATGGACGAATGTGGATTGATTTTTTCTAATCCGACAATCCAACGGATGGATGGCGGATTGGAGGTTCCCTAACCACAGCTGAACTGCGAATACCCCTAGATGACACCCTAGGGAACTAGAGGACTAATTAATAATTTTTCAATATTGTGGTTGTTTGGTTTATAAGCTTTATGGTTGTAAAATTGTCTCGACCTGGCCTGGTCTACCTGAGTCCGGGCTTCGGCCGGCCTACTGTTGAGTCACTTGAGCTACGGCCAAAATTTAGGTCGAATCGGCTCATGGGCTAGAAAATTAGGCCCAGACCCACTCAAAATAGGGCCTGGGCTTGGCTCGGGTTGCAGTCTGGGCCTAGGGGGCTTTTTTTTTTTTTTTTTTTGCAAAAAATAATTAATGATAATATATAGATTATTTACGAGGTATAAAAAAAAATTGTATTATAGTATTTTAGTTAAGATTAATGAGATGTTTGATTATATTTCATGTGGTGGTGGTATTTAATAATAGTTATGTATGACTTATGTTTTTTTAGTTATAACTAAAAAAAAAGTATAAAATTATGTAATTTTCTTCTTTTGTTATGACATTATTTTAGTTATTATGATTCATGAAAATTATTTGGTATGACTCGTATGGTGTTTAGTTATAACTTTTTCTTTTTTTGTTTTGTTTTGTTTATAGTTATGACTAAGTATCAAGTTATGTCATTTTCTACTATAATTATAACTAATTTTCTTTTTAATTTATGACATTATTTTAGATATGATTAATGATATATTTGGTTATTATGTTATGTTTTGTAGTTATGACTCAAAAAATATAAAATTATACTATTTTCTTATTTAGTTATAAGGTGCTTATAGAGTCTTTCCCCGAAATAAATTGAAATGAAATGAATAATGATATATATATTAAAATGAAACAAAATATTACAATTATTAAATTAAATAGATAACATTTAATGAATAATTTTTATATTAAAATGCTGGAGAGGTAAAATGTTGGGCCAAATCCAAAAGCAATTAGGCAGAGCAGCCCAAAGGAAATAAAAGACCCAAATAAGTTTCTAAGGAGCTCATTAGAGACAGTTGGCAGAACAAAGGCACATTGTTGAGCTCATGAGGAGCAAGGAAAATGTGAGATTTCCTTCTAGAAGGAGATCAACAGAATGTTAGAGGATTGTTGGATTCATTTTCATCTAACAGTGGAGACATCAAGCAACAAATACAAAGACATAGGTCAGGCCTACTAAGCGACATAACCATCCGATCAGCTTGATCTGATGAACATAGCACTTGGCAAGTTGGCTACTAGCATCTAACACAATCTAAACTGTCCAAGAGAGGCCGACCCAACAATCAAAGGCAAAGACGACATAGACACTAGCTCGACCAAGCCTAGAAGCGGACAGAACCCTCGGATCGACCATTGATCCAACAGATGGGACTCAAGTTAGGAAAACCATAAAAGGTGAAGTAGGTGAAACAAAGAAAGTAGGGGGAGGTAAACTAGAAACCCTCTTTTAAATACAATACTCTTATGGCCGGATGACATTTTGACTTGATTGTCAAAGGTTCTTCCCAACCATCCATAGTCGGGGATGATCACTGATGATTTAGTTTCTCTTTGCAAAATAAAAAAAGGCACACTTCATTTCGCTTTTCTTGTGGGAATAAATCTACCTTCCAAAAAAATGAAATAAAATAGGGTAAATTATACTTACCTTTATTGAGATTTCTGACAATCACAAAGATCTCCCTTCAGGTTTCGAAAATTATGCTGACTTCCTATACTTTATGTGACAATATACAAATAGCTCACTTCTGTTAATTTTTTCCTAGACACCGTTAACTTTTGCAATGAAATGCCAAAAATACTCTCTATTTTCTCTTTTCTTATCTCTTTTCCTTCACCAACCATACCTATTTTCCCTCCCACTTTATAGTTATCTTGGGCACTGGGCCTGTAGCACAATTTCTAAAGTTAAATTATTGTATTTATAAAAAAAATTAATGATACAATTATGTATTTTTATGATAATTTTACGCTTTTTTACCGAAATATTACTAATAATTTGGACTATGATATAATGTATTATAATCGAGTAACATTTTGATAAAAAATAATATTATCATAAATACAAAACTATGTCACAATTGTTATAACAAACAATATCTAATAATAAATTATCAACGCACTATCAAAAAAGTAGATAACAATTACTACAAAAATTTGTAATATTTATTAGAAAAATCCATAATAAAATAGTGTGGTAGTTATGGTAAGTGTATCAACCAATTTCTATCTCCAAACCAACTGATACAAAAAATGAAAAATTAACATGATTTAATTTCATAGCAAGTTGAATAATGATTTTGAAATCAAACCCATTTGGGTTTAGTATTCTTGATAGAGCATGAATGTTTGATTGCAAATAAAAAAAATAAAAAATTAGGAATGATAAATCTCTAAATGAATAAGAAATGAAAAAATAGGAATTGAATTGATCAAATTTTTATGATGGGTCTAGTATTTGGGTGAAAGAAGTTGCATGCTCATCTTTTGTAAATGTTAGAATTTTGCCAATGTGTGTGTGTATATATATATGTGTGTGTGAATATGGTAAAAAAATACGAAAAAAGTGTATATTATATATATTTTATTAGGGAAATTCTATAATACGCACACTATTTTGGGGTGTATATCATATGCCAAAATTATAATATGCCCAAATTATTACGCTTATAATTTTGGTTATGACCTATTTTTA
The DNA here is from genome assembly GCA_025200525.1 of Camellia lanceoleosa. Classification (NCBI taxonomy): domain Eukaryota; kingdom Viridiplantae; phylum Streptophyta; class Magnoliopsida; order Ericales; family Theaceae; genus Camellia; species Camellia lanceoleosa. Next base: position 37,903,823 of record CM045760.1, read on the forward strand.
TGTTAATGATGATTTAGTTAAGACGTATTGTGGTGTTGGTTTCCTATTGTGATTATTATTTTAATTATTATCGAAAAAGTCTTTGATTGTACTTTATGTTGTGTTTTGTTATGACTAATTATTTTTTTTAGTTCTAACATTTGTGATAATCAGCACCATAAGTATCATAATTTACATAAGCATCACCCATTTTATTATGTAATTTTTTTATATATAAATATTAAAAAAATTTGTAGCAAATATTAATTAATTTTCTAATTGTGTGATGATAATTTATTATTATATATTGTTTGTTATAACAATTGTGATACAATTATGTATTTTTATGATAGTATTATTATTATTGTTATTTTAATGAAAATGTTACTCAGTCATAATAGATTATATCATAATTCAAATTATTGATAACATTTTCATTAAAAAAAAAAAATGCATACATTATCATAAAAACACATTAATTTCATTTTAGAAATTGAGCTACTAGCAAGGGAGCAATGGCTAGAGTAACTGCAAGTTGGGAGAAGGAATAATTAATGGTTGACAGAGGAAAAGATAAGAAAAAGAGCTAATAATTGGGCAATTCATTGCAAAAATTAAGAATGTTTAAGGAAAAGTTAACAAAATGGAGATATTTGTATATTGTCAACTAAAGTCAGGGAAGTCAGTGTAGTTTTCAAAACCTTAGGGGAGGTTTTTATAATTATCAGAAATCTCAATGGAGATAAGTGTAATTTATCCAATAAAATATTATAAAAATTTATATCATTACATAAAATAGATTTGGATTATTGATAATGGTAGAGAAATTGTATCATTATAGGTCAAGTACATCTCAACTATATTGACACTTACTAGCCTACCAATCATTTATATTATACTCCATCTCAATAATCTAATAAAAACATTACGAAATTAAATAGTGAAAAAAATTATTAATCAATTATTATCGGGAAGCTGGACAATTCACTCGGAGAGCCCAATGATATATCATTTAAATCGCCTTGAATTCTATCATTTTCACTACAGTCTTGTCTTCTTGTAAGCGTATACATATGATCTCTTGATATCATACTTGCCTCAACTATTTGGGGTGAAAGTCCGCTACGGTAATTGGTTAACACCCGCCCACCTATACTAAAAGTTGTTTCAGAAGCCACTGTAGAAATATGAACGGTTAATATATCACAGGCCACCTGTGAAAGCACATGCCACATAGTTTCATTTTGTTTCCACCAATCCAAATATCAAAATCATCGTCATCATTCACATGTGAGTTACCCAAATAACGTTATAATTTAGAACTACTTATGGTTGCATTTTGAGATATTCTTCTTGTTGGACCATTTTAATATCTTTTATTTATTTATTTATTAATATGACATTTTGTCTTGTTCATGAATCTCATTTTGTTTGGTGAATGGAGATTCATTTGTTTTTGGTAACCTTTTGTTTTGTTCATAAATGAAAATTAATTGGAAGGTCATGGGGTTGGTGGTGAGTTAATGGTCATTATTTATTTATTTATTTATTTATTTATTGGTGTAATTTGTAAAGTCCTAGTGACCTATAAATTGTTCCTTTCATCTACTCTTTTCTACACTAATTTTTTTTTTATTTTTTTTATTTTTAATACTTGAGAGATTACTAGCCAAAGAATTGTATTTTTTTTAAGTGAAGCTTTGGGTTCACTATCTTATGCAGAGTTGAGCTGAACCATACGACAAGTGAACCATACAATAAGTGGTTGGGTTGTTGTATCCTAGAGGGGACAAGTCATAGTTTAGTGATTGCAACATCGGTATTTGGGTTCTTCCTACCGCAGTGGGCTTGATCTCCTTAAAGAAAACGAGATATCTGTGTGTAGCTTGACTTTTTGTGTGATAGCCCTACAGTTCGGACTCCCGTACTTCTGAATCTGATCTCACAAGTGCAAAGTGAAATAGATAAACACAAAAAAGTCCAAGTCCAGCAAATCTTTTGAAAAATCAATTTTGAATTAAAATGTCAAAAATGAACTGCTTTGCTACCCTACAGAATCGGCACCTAAATATTTTTGAAAAATTTAGGAAACCCGAGACTCATGTCAAAGGCCACTTATCTATCATCACCAAAGTGTCTCAGCTCGAGAATTTAGGTACGAAAGAGGAAGGTCATGAATTGAGCACCCTACTCGCCCGATCAAAGATCGGCCTTCACTAATCATGATGTGATTCTTATTTATATTATATGCTCCTATTCTGGTTGTTAGGCTATTGTTACTATGTGTTGCACGCAAATATAGACTAATTTGCAAAAAATGAAAATTTTGATTTAATGTTTTGTTTGAAAATTGTTTTGACTACGCGCCACTTGAAAAAGGTGAGTTTGTATGTGCATTCATCAAATTATCCTAATTTGAGCAAGTAGCTTTCATCCACAGGCATTCAAACAAGTATAGGTTGAGGTGTGGAGGTGATGGGTTAGTGGTGGCCTGAGGTCTTTTCGGTGGTGCTATGATCTCTTCGTCAATAAGATCCTGAATCTTATGACAGAGGTGGATGCAGCGGTTTGTATCATGACCGTGTTATTGATGATAGGCATAGTATTTAGGAGCCCTTTTTCTAACAGTATTTTCAAGGCTTGAGAGAGACTCATGTAAAGAAGATGGAAATTTCGGGCTTGGTGCCGAGTTAAAGTGGTTGGTTTTTGGCTATTGATGAGAGTAGTGACAGTGTTTACTTCTGAACATTTCACAGCTGTGCTATCGCTGGTAGTAGCATTGGAACTGCGAATAACATTCTTCTTCAAAGGCTCATTATCTTCCATGATGATCCCTTGTCTGATAACATCCTCAATTTGAACCCCCATTTCATAAAGCTCTGTAAAGGTAAACAGAGGTAGAACAATCATCTTCTGTAGCAACTTGCCATGCAAATTTTGAAAACCCATTCTTATCTGATCCTTCTCGGAAGGTCTCATGGTCATCATTCAGGTTTTGGTCCTCTATCTTGTCAAAAACTCAGAGAAACCCTCATTCGACTCTTGTCGTGTTGCCTTGAGATCACGAGTTGTGACCTTAATCTGTGTATTGTAAGAGTACTGAGCAATGAATGCTTTGGCCATCTTCTCCTAATTCTGTTTGACGGAATCTTCCAACTTAGTATACCAAATGGCCACTATACCTGACATGATACGACCAAAGCGAGATAACTTGTGCAGTCTAGTTAAGCTCATCGGCTACAAGATATCAGAAAATAATTGCAAGTGGACCAACGGATTCCCGGATCCGTCAAAACGATTAATGTGTGGCATCTTAAATTGATCCAGTAATGTAACTGCAGAATCAGTGTATCCACCCTCTATGTCAGGGATGAAGTTAACCCCTTATGTTCTCTTGAACAACTTCTCTAATGTGTTGACTTTGAGCGCAGTTGGATCGACTTCAAATTTAAATGGTGCCTCGATTTGATAAACCAATGCTTTGGAAGCTTGTGCTAAGATTAGCTCTGTTGGATTGCCCTGGTTTTCTTTGACATTGGCAGTATTAGCTGTGGCACCGGGCATAGGGATAACTGCAGTGGGTACATGTAATGTAGAGGCCGTTGTTGGTTGCGGTTGTTGTTACTGTAGCTTGGTTATAACCTTAGCCTGACGGGCCATAACCTCGGCTTGACGGACTACGTCATGCTGTAGTGTCTCGACTATTTGTTACGAATGATGTATCAGTTCCTCCATACTGGCCGGGGGATACTGTGCCATTGGAATAAGTGACTGGTCTTATCTTTGGAAGTAGATGATGTTGTTCTGACCGGATCGGTGTGAATTCTATCTAATCCTCATTCTCCTTGTAACCGACGGCAGTGAAACAAACACTGGTTACCCCTGAACTAGGTCCCCAACCTTACAAAGTCTATTAACACAAGTCCAGAGTACCCGAGGGATATCAAAGCCTTCTGAAGCTATGGTTCCAGGACTACCTAGCAAAAGAGAAATCAAACAGCAAAAGAGAAATCAGACAACACCTCAGCCCAATTTCACTAGAATAGATATGATCACAACTAAATGAATATACTCCCCGCTGAATTCTACCCCAAAACAAATATCAACTGTGCCACTAATATGAACATTTCTGTACTGTTTTCACTGTAAAGAACATACCAATTAAAAAAAAGCCAAAACACCCCTATGAAGGGTAAGGTTAGCCTGTCCTAGTTTTGGCATGAACTAGGGTTTCACTATTTCAATCAAGCAGTTTCACGTAATCCTGCATACGGGTGAGTGTCATGTCCTAATTTGGAACAATCACTATGGCTTTACTATATGCAACTAGGCCAAATGGTCAAAGAGGGTACCTCAGCAAAACTACTTAATATACCTCTCACACCTAATACCGAGAAGTGAAAGGAGGATCAAGCGGTACAGTTGTAATCCAGATTTAAGGGTTGTGTTCCCAACATGGTAGAGCCCACGACCAATCAGCTTTTTGGTAAACTTTTAGGCAAGCCTCCAGCAAACTGTCCAAGAATAGTAGATGGCAAAAACAGTGACTTAAGTACACCAATGCAAATGCAATGTAAAGAACATATAAGTGTAGATAAAATTTCACATCATGAAGTACGAGTCAAGTTCTCTAAATTCCCTAGTAGCGTCGCTAGAAACTGTAGCTTGACTTTTCGTGCTCCTTTCGGATACGAAAGCCCTATAGTTCGGACTACCGTGGTTCTGAATCTGATCTCACATGTGCAATGTGAAATAAATAAATACAAAAGAGTCCAAGTCCGGCAAATCTTTTGAAAAATTGATTTTGAATCAAAACGTGAAAAATGGACTGCTTTGCCAGATACAAAGTTGCTAGAAATTTAGAAAACCCAAGACTCGTGCCAAAGGCCACTTATCTGTCATCACCAAAGTGTCTTGGCTCGGGAACTTAGGTATGAGAGAGGAAGGTCATGAATTGAGCACCCTACTCGCCTGCTCCAAGATCGGCCTCTACTAATCATGATGTGATTCTATGCTCATGTTTCGATTATTAGGCTATTGTTACTATATGTTGCACACAAGTATAGACTAATCTGTAAAAATTGGAACATTTGATTTCATTTTTTGTTTGAAAATTGTTTTGACCATGCGCCACTTGAAAAAAGTGAGTTTGTATGTACATTCATCAAATTATCCCAATTTGAGCAACTAGCCTTCATCTACAGGCATTCAAACAAGTATAGCACTTAAGTAGTTAGTCTCATGACAAGCATGCTAGACATGGTAACAATCACACTCATGCAATATGCTAAAGCAATAATGCTCACCTAGTACTCTAAGCCGAGCCAAAAAAGAAACTAGTTAGAAAAATACATGATCCTAACTATGCAAATGATTAGTGCAACACATATAATATGCAATTAATAGGCTCGGCTACTAGCATGACGTGTGAATCAATTTGATAGCATACGGTTTAAGAACGTTTTCAAAGAAATATTTTAAACGACAATGCTTGTTAGAATGAGGCACCGAGCCTAATGCATGCAAGACAATGGATGCAAACATAGAAAATGCTAAACGAAATGTGATGTGCTACACTGTCCATCATAAACGGATAAATAAAAAGGAAAAAGACGTGAGGTTGGAAGACATATACATTATTGCATGTTGACCTTTGCACAAGAGGGTCCAAATAAATGCCCTAACTAATTAAGCTAATTAACTAGCTATTACAAACCAAATAACCAAAAAATGAAAGTAATTAACTATACTAGCTAATTATTTACAAATTGAAGCTAACTAATTAATTACACTAACTAATTAGTTACAAAATAGAATTAACTAACTATTACAAGCTCAACGGAGTCAACTAATTTAATTAACAAATTAATTAAGTGCATGAATACTAATTGAACTTGAGCGGGAACAATGAACCGAGCGCGCCAATGCAAATATCCTCTCGGAAACACCTCTGTTCTGCTATCAAAACTGTTCTTCTTGCAAAAAAACTCCTATTTTGCCTCTGCTTCTGCTCTGCCCTATAGGAAAACAACACCACCTGCTGACACAAAAGTGGCCAGCCGACCACTAATGTAAATATGGCCCTGCTGCAACAGAAAATGAATAGAGCAGAAACAGAGTGTTTCTAGGGGATATTCATCCTCTTTACCTCTCTTTATCATGAAATTGCTCAAAAAAAGGGGTAGAATAGAGTCGCAAATCATCAATAATGCAAAGTTGTTACATGATGATCTATGACTCAATTAGACAAAAGCTTAATGAGGGTAAAATAAATGACCAACAAACCTCCTCCCTATCATGAGATTGATCAAGAGAAGTGGTTGACATTGACTTTCAAACCATTATCATTACTAACAAGTATGAAATGACCTAAGACTCAATGGGTTCAACTAACATCTGGTTGAACCCCAAACCATTTTTTATCTTATTCTATTTTAGTCCAATTTATTACCTCTTTTAAATTACATTCCATTCATTAGTCAATTAAGTCCGAAATGAGCCTTAAGTCCACTAAATGAGGGAAGTGTCAAACCAAGTATTGTTTTAAGCATGAGAGAGACACCATGCCGTTGGTAATGAACCCCCAAAAGGATTAAACTATTAAGTACAATACCTCTATCTCAAACTTAAACAATCAATTGGTTTGAAACAACTCTCAAAGCAAAGGAAAAGCCAAGAAATGAGGGAGGTTGCAGAGATGCTTAGAGGTGAACATAAGTATGGAAAGTAAGAAATAAATACTATCAACTCAAATTGATTGGTTGCTAAGGCCTAAACCACCAAGCCTATAAGGACCAGTACACTTGAAGCATACCATACAAAGCATAAATGACACAACTAGCCTAAAACAGTCCAATATTAGCTCAAAACAGTGCTGGAATTAAAGTGGAAACGGCTAAAAAAAAACAAACTAAAATAATGGAGCATTTGAGGTAGTAAACAAGTATAAGGAGGGGTGCCCCTCCATTTTTGAGACCTTAAAACATGATTTTTGGCCTCTAAAAACATCTAAAAATTAGTGGTAAAAAGCTTAAAAAAATATGAGAAAAGAATGAGAAACACAAGGGCAAAAGCTTAGAGAACAATATTCAAAGAAGGGCGATTAATCCCTCCACCTTTGACAGCTTTAAACCATAAGTTTCAACCCATAAAAATAGTGTAAAAATAGTTCAAAATCTGCAAGAAAAAATAGAAAACAAGTAGTGTAAAGATACTCAAAATTATACCTCTTGAAGTAAGGCAACTCTTTTGTTAACAAATCCACAAGTTCTCACTCTCAAGAGCTGAAATTTGGACTCAATAATCTCAGCAAGGAGAGCTCCAATATTAGTTTAGGAACTGTTCGGGTAAGGTGTGTGTGTTGCAAGATAGAGATATAGAGAGAATTTCAAGTTTGGGGGGGGGGGTTTTGGAATTTTTTGTAACCTAAAACCAAGAGGGAAGGTCCCCTATATATAGAAATATATGTTACTATCTCGGAAATATCCATATAGAGATAGCTGGAATTGTGCATGCATCTGTGGAGACAGTTGGCCAAAAATATTCGGGTTTTGTCACAAGTGGCTGGCAGGCCACTAATAGTGAGCGGCTGGCCACTATTTGTGGCCGGCAAGCCACTAGTGGGTTTGTGGGTCTCTGGGTGGCCAATCCACTCAAAATGTCCAAATTCACAACTGGCCGGTAGGCCACTAGTAGTGGCCGGCTGGTAATAAAAATCTACTTCTAGGTCCGACTTCAAATGGGCATATCTCCCTCATCCGAATTCGGTTTTAGGTCATTCATGAGTCTAAATTGAAGACCCGAAAGTCTAATTTCCAATGGTTGTGGCCTCACATCTAAATTCTAAGTGTGCAAAGAGATATGTCTATTTTAGTGAAGGCTGCTTATTTCTTTCTCAATGGATTGATGCCCAACCTTTTCCCTATCTAGTTTTCTTCCATCCTCTTCTATTTTCTTCAAATCCAAACATATAAATAAAAAGTTTTTAAAGATTTTTCAAAATGTTCACCTCCCTTCTACTTATGTCTACTTTGTCCTTACACGGTTTACCGAAAAGCGTAATATTTTAAATGAAATGCGTGTCTCGGAACATCATAGAAACATTTGAAAAAATATTTTGATAAAGAGGGTTTTAAGGTCTAAAATATTTTTGGTCAAAAATTGGGTATAAGGTTGGGATTTAAAAGCTCTTCTTACTGAAAAAATCGAACATTTGTACAACATAACTTTTCATCATCGAGTGATCAACTTGAGACGCCCAAGTTTAAAGGGCTGTCAAGATGGGATGTTTACACTGTGCCTTAGCCTGATCTAGCTGTATCTCATTTTTTTGCATTATTTATCAATAAAATATAATTATTCTGGAATTTTCACTAACAATTTTAAGAAGATCAAACATGGAACAAGTACCAGAAAAAACCAATGATGGAATTTGAGAGGGGAGATTTACACCGTTAGTACGAACGAGCTAAGGTAGTGCGGGCCGTCACAGACGTCACGGCGCCGCGCTACTTCCCTTACTAAGATGGCCAGTGGGTCTGTTTTGCTCGGTCGAGGAGAACGGCTGCCCAGGCGTGAGCTAAGCCTAGCCGAGCTGTGACTCGTAGACATTTGGTAGACACGACCGAGCTACGGTATCCCGGGCTAAACTGAGGGTGAGGCAAAGGCCGGTATGCCTTTGGCCGGTTAGCCAAGATGGGCAGACTCCAGAGAACCGGGGTTAAAGGCAACAGGAGGCCGGCGCGCATCGCAACCGGTTAGCCAGAATGGCCCGTTCAATAATAGCCCGACCACTAAGGTCCGGCTTCCGCCTAACTCCAAGTTATAGGTCGGCGATATATAGCTCGGCAGTGTTATCTGGTGGCGATTCTCCCATGGGTTAGGCCGGTCGTGGCACCCCGGGTAAGTGTGCCACCTGGGCCAATGGCGTGAGGGAGAGGACATCTGCTCCACGCACGCCTCAATACCGTTGGGTAGTTCTGTGTGTACTGGTGGGAAGACTAAGCCTTTACACGCATAAAGTGGTGAGAGGCGAGCACTGCCACCTGTCCAGGGAAGGATAGCAGAGGTAGTGCGCGCACAATCTAGAGGCTGCATAACCAGCCTAGAAATATGGAAGAAGACGCACGTTAGAGGTATGCCAATTCCCTCCTCCACATACACACTCTCTCTCTCTGATAGTCTTCTTCTTCAAGTGGTTTGACTTGATCGTCGGAGGGTCTATCCGGCACACCACCGTCGGGCAGCTCACCCTTTCTGTGCTACAGGGATAGACGCCGTCACAAGAAGCTTGGAGTACAAGGAGTACGGAAAGCAGAGGATATTTCACCCCCGTACAATTGACGCCGTCTGTGGGAATTCTTTGATACTCAACCCTTGTTCTTCAAGCCTCTCCAACCGTTTCCGTGGCCAACAATGACGAAGTGCCGCTGTCCGTCGTCGATGGTGTCACTCCAGAGTATGTCCGAACGAGAGAAGGCACCCCGAATGTTCCAGCCATGGCCGGCCTGGAAACTTCTTCGCGAGGAGCGCAAGACAAACGTGTGAGAAGTTCAGATCGCTTGCAGAGCCCAGAAGGCCGCCGACGCCGGGGGGAGTCCCGTACGTAGCGCCTGGAGCACAAACTCAAAGACCAAGACGCCCTCATTCGCAAGATGACGGTGGAGATGGAGCTGCTGAAGCGCGAGATAAAGGGGAAGGGTGTTGCTAGAGAGGGCAACCTCAGTGAGCGCACCCCCTCCCTTCGCTCTAGCAATCGCTGCCAAAGGATGACTCACTCTATCTCCATCACCCGGAACTATGGGGTTAGAGATTCCGACCAAAAAGAAGGCAGGTCCCTCTCCCGCGACAGCACTTACCACCCCTCACGCCCGACGCCAACGTTGCGATCCTCTTTCTCCACACGTTCCAGGGACTTGAGGGATGTATTGGAGGAGAGAGCGCACCGTCGGGAGGCTTAGAGAGTGCCGACATTGCAGAGGTTGAGCACTCCAGTTCGTTATAGTGAAGAAGTGGTAATGCCAGCTCCTAGAGTGACGACCCCTGCGTTGGAGGACAAAGAGCTGGCGCGACTTGCAGCCACGCCGTTGTCCTTAGAGATTGAGAGCACGCCACTCCCTACCGGATTCCACCAGCCAAAGTTCACTTTGTACGATGGCAAGACGGATCTGTACATGCATGTGAGTCATTACCGGCAAGTGATGGCTGGCCACCGGTGAAACGACGTCTTGATGTGCCTCATATTCCTAGCAAGCTTGGGAGAGCTGGGTTTGAAGTGGTTTGAAAGGCTCCCGGAGGGGAGCATTGAGGGGTGGCAGCAGCTAGCGGAAGCCTTCGTCACCAGATTCAAAACAAACACCCGAACGCCGAAGGAGGTCGACCATCTCCTAGGCGTCAAGATGGAGTCTGGATGTTTGTTGAAGGCATACAACGCGAAGTATTGGAAAACTTACAACAAGATCCTCTACTGCCCTACCAATCTGGCGATCACTCAGTACAAACGGGGTCTCTCAGTCGGACATAGGCTGCGAGATTCACTTACGATGCACCAACCTACAACCATGGAGTCTCTAATGCAACGGATCAATGAGCACATTCGTGTGGAGGATGATACCGCCTCCACGACTGAGAAGGGTAATCCGGTCGTAGCGGACAAAAAGGTGGCAAGAAAAGTTCACTTGGTCAGGCAGGAGAATAACCGCCCAAGCGACCGGTCAAAAGATCAACGCCATGGACCAAACCGCGATGACCAACACAAGGGTCGTAGAAAACAAGGACTTGGCCCCTACAACGTCCCCTTTGGTCGGCTTCAACTCACAGCCAGAATGGCCAATCGGAAAGATTATTCTGCCGGTCAAAGCGGGATCGGTCATAAAGCAAATAGAATTCTGGGTGCTCAAAGTTCCATCGACTTACAACTTGATCTTAGGCAAGGGCTGGCTGCACGCCATGCAAGCAGTTGCTTCGACCTTCCACCAAGTCATGCGCTTTCCGGCGCCAAGCGGACAAATAGAGGAAGTTTGGGAGGACCAGGTGATGGCAAAACAATGCTTCGTGGTGGTAAATGGCAGCCAAGCAGCTAAAGGGTTTGTCCAGATGATCGAGGGGCCCGAGGGAAAGGAGGTTCTTGAAGACGTGGGAAGAAAGGCCAAGGAAAAATCGGTCGAAGATTTGGTGGAAGTGCGCATTGATGAAAACGATCAAACTAAATTCTTCCTCCTGGGATCGTCTTTGTCTAGCGTTGAGTGCACGGATTATGTCAACTTCTTGGTTTCCAACTTGGAGGCTTTTGCGTGGACGCCTTATGACATGCCTAGTGTCGACCCGAGCTTCATTTGCCACCAGCTGAATGTCTTCCCCAATGCACGACTGGTCATTCAAAGGACGCGCCGTTCAGCAATGCACAATGCTGAAGTGGTGGCAGAAGAAGTGAAGAATTTGTTGGAAGCCGAGGCAATCGAAGAGGTGCAATACCCTCGGTGGATATCCAACACGGTGGTGGCTTCCAAGAAGAATGGCAAGTGGCGAGTCTGCGTCGACTACAAGACTGTCAACCGTGCTTGCCTGAAGGATAGCTTTCCCCTCTCTCGAATTGACCAGCTGGTGGACGTAACCGCTGGCCATCAGAGGTTTAGCTTCCTGGATGCATATCGCGGCTACCACCAGATAGCCATGTATAGACCAGATAGAGAGATCACGTCGTTCACCACTCCCAGAGGCCTATACTACTACAAGGTCATGCTGTTCGGACTAAAGAATGCCGGGGCAACCTTTCAGCGGATGGTGACAAAGATGTTCGCTCCCCTCTTGGGCCGAACTATGGAAGCCTATATCGACGATATGGTGGTAAAGAGTAAGGAGAAGTCCCAATACCTCGCCGACCTGGTAGAAATGTTCGCCATACTTAAGCACCACAAGCTTCGTTTGAACGCCTCCAAATGCGCCTTCAGAGTTGGCACCGGGAAGTTCCTTGGTTTTTTGGTCACAAACCGAGGAATCGAAGCCGACCCATCTCAAATCAAGGAGATACAAGAATTGGAGCACCCAAACTCCATGAAGGACGTGCAGCATCTTGCTGGGATGGCAGCCGCGCTGAACAGATTTATCAGTCGGTCTTCGGATCATTACAGGCCCTTCTTCAAGACTTTGAAGGCTAAGTTTTTCTGGGACGATGAATGTGACCGGGCGCTGGCAGACCTAAAAGCGTACCTCTCCTCCGCCCCTATTTTGTTAACACCTCTGCCGGGTGAAGAGTTGTATCTATACTTGGCGGTCTCTCAACATGCGGTGAGCGCTGTCCTGGTTCGCGCTGAAGGCATCCAACACCTGCCCATCTTTTATGTGAGCAAGACTTTGCTCCCAGTCGAGACGAGATATCTTCCCTTGGAAAAATTGGCACTGGCCCTGATGATGGCGTCAAGGAAGCTGGCACACTATTTTCATGCCCATACAATAGTGGTGCTGACCGAGTTTTCGCTTAAGGTGCTCTTTGAGAAGGCAGACTTCACTGGGAGGATTCTGAAATGGGTCGTGGAACTAGGCCAATACGACATCAAGTTCCGCCCGTGCACCGCAATCAAAACTTAAGCTCTTGCAGACTTTGTGGTGGAATTTGCCCCAGGAACGCATCCGGTTTGCCCGGTTGATTTGGCTATTGCAGACTTAGCACAGCCCATGGCTCAAGCAATAGAAGCAAGTGTTAGTGTGCAAGAGGAGGAAGGGCGAAGAGCGACCGAGCCAGCAAAGGCAAGTGACTTGCCGGAGGGCGGAATCAACCAAGACAAGAAAGGGGACCAGAATGAGCCGACTAGAGACTTGGAATTAAGAAGCTCCCAAAACCCTTCTGATTGCTGGAAGCTGTTCATTGGCGAGATGTGGAAACTCTTCGTCGATGGGGCATCCAACAGACATGAGGCCGGGCTGGGCATCGTGCTGACTTCTCCGAATGGGCTGATCATCGAACAAGCGATTACGCTCGACTTCCCAGCTTCCAATAACGAGGCCGAGTATGAGGCCCTCCTTGCCGAACTAAGAAGCGCATTGAGAATGAAAGCCGCAACCCTTATGATCTTCAGCGACTCCAAGCTGGTGGTCAATCAAGTCTCAGGGGAGTATGAGGCCAGGGATGAAAGAATGGCCAAGTATCAGACGTTGGTGCGCGCAGAGATCAAGAAGTTCGATGCCATAAGAGTAGAACAGATCAGCCGCGAAGGAAACAACGCGGCTGATGAATTGGCCGGGCTCACTTCTACTCAAACAGCCTTTCCCAATCCCTTGATGATCGAATTTTTACCTCGGCCAAGTATAGAAGAACCGGAAGTGACTGAGGTACTTTGCACCGACTTGGGCCCTTCTTGGATGGATCCCATCATCGCCTTCTTGAAAGATAGAATTTTGCCGGAAGAAAAGAAGGCGGCCCACAAAATTCGGGCAAAATCAGAGCGGTTTTGGCTCTCCCCATCCGAAGCTGTTGTACAAGAAGTCTTTTACTGGGCCGTATTTGAAGTGTGTCCACCCCGCCAAGGTAGAATCTTTTCTCTACGAGATCCATGAAGGCATCTGCGGCAGCCATACTGGGGGCAGATCGTTGGCTTACCGTGCAATTTCTCAAGGCTATTGGTGGCCGTGCATGCAGGCGGATGCGCAGAAATATGTTCACAGGTGTGAGAAGTGTCAGAAGTTCGCCCACCAGATTCACCAGTCGGCTAAAGATTTGCTCCCCCTCACAAGTCCTTGGCCGTTCGCGCTTTGGGGGTTGGATATTGTTGGGCCACTCCCAGCTGCACCGGGCAATCGCAAGTTCTTCATCGCCGCCACCGACTATTTCACCAAGTGGGTAGAGGCCGAGCCACTGGCGACCATAAAGGAAAAGGATGTGAAGAAGTTTGTTTGGAAAAACGTAATCACTCGCTTCGGTATACCCAAGGCCCTCATCTCAGATAACGGCACTCAATTTGATGGGAAACTCTTTCGCGGATTTTACGAAGAGTTGAAGATTGAGTTCTACAACTCAACGCCAGCCTATCCTCAGTCAAATGGTCAAGCAGAGGCCTCAAACAAGACCATCTTAGATAGGCTGAAGAAGCGGCTTGAGAAGGCCAAGGGAAAGTGGGCTAAAAAACTCCCTAATGTGCTCTGGGCATACCGCACTACGCCCAGACGGTCAACCGGAGAAACACCGTTCGCTTTGGCCTATGGCATGGAGGCCGTCATCCCATTGGAAATTGGCATGCCAACCATCCGCTCTGAAAGTTTCCAGCCTGATCTGAACAATGAAGCCGTGGCATTAGAATTAGACCTAGCTGAGGAAAGAAGGGAGCGAGCGCTGATCCACATAGCGGCTTATCAGTAAGAACTCTCCAAAAAATACAACAAGGTGGTGCACCCCAGGCTATTCAAGGTTGGGGACTGGGTCTTAAGGAAGGTGCTCGGCAACACAGTGGTCCCTGGCGAAGGAAAGCTCGATGCAAATTGGGAAGGACCATACAAGGTGATTGGTCTTGCCGGCAAGGGGGCATACCATCTGGAAGATTTAGATGGCAAGGCTGTCCCCAGACCATGGAATGCAGCCAACCTCAAGGTCTTTTACTTTTGAGATATAATTTGCTCATGTTGTTTAGCTTTTCTAGACCCTTAGCCTTTTGGCATTTGATGTAAAAGATAGCAATGCTTTTGTAATGAAAAATGGCCCTCTTGTTGTTTGGTATTACATCTTTGTCCAATGACATAGCAAGACACAAGACAATTCGGGATGCCAGGGGCAAGGAGATCGACCTGAATGGGACCGGACTGATTTCCCCTCGCTGGAATGGAAGCTAGCTGCCCAAACAGTTGGAATGGAGTATAGACCAATTCGCGTTAGGGCTGAGCTGATTTTGCTCGCCCTGTTGAAATGATGGCATCCTGACCAACCTAACCAAAACATTGGTGATTTGTCCAATGTAAGGGCCGAGCTGATTTTGATCGACCCAGTTGGCATATTGGTGTCTTGTCCAATATGGAAGTCGAGCTGATTTTGCTCTGCAGAATTTGAAATGTTGGCGTTTTATCCAACCGATAAGAAGCCGAGCTAACTTTGCTCAGCAGAAAGGAAATGTTGGCGGCTTATCCAACTGAAAAGGCAAGGCCGAGCAG
This sequence comes from Camellia lanceoleosa, assembly GCA_025200525.1. NCBI lineage: Eukaryota > Viridiplantae > Streptophyta > Magnoliopsida > Ericales > Theaceae > Camellia > Camellia lanceoleosa. The sequence continues at coordinate 37,918,934 of CM045760.1, forward strand.
ATTTAGCCCGGTCCAGTTAAAATATCAGTTCATTTTAAAGTTCCAGGAGCCGAACTGCCAGTTCTAATTAGAAAACGGTCAAAGTAATTTTAGCCCGGTATGCGGCTTAGCCGACCTGGCAGTTGTGATTTGTCAACGATTGAATCAAGAAATTTATGCACAAGCCAACCGAAAAGAAATAGGCAATGAACGAGCAAAAAGCATAAGTTTCATTGATAAAAGAAAATTCAGTACAAGAGAGGGGAACATAGCCCGGTTACATTTCAAAAACAAAAAAAAAAAACAGGAAAATGAAAAAGGAAATCTTCAATCCAGTTCAAGGTTTTGTTCGGCTGCCTCCACCGTCTGTTCGACGGTCACAATTGTCTGCTCAGGCAGGTTTTCCTCAGCGTCATCGTCAGCTTCCTCCACCGTGACAACCTCCCGGTCAATAACTTCTTCATTTTCGGCATCTTGAGATGCCGTAGGAGAAGTTTGCTCAGTTTGCTGCGTGGCGGCGACTTCTTCCTCAGCCTCTTTCCTTGCCTCTGCAATAAGTCAGTTTTGTGCGGCCTTGGAGTACGCCTGCATATAGACTGGGATATAGGCAGTAGGCGGGTTGATGAACATGTCAGAATCCTGACCAAGGCCAACTTTCTCCACGTCAGCTTTCCAGTCGCACTGGAAAAAGATGTCCTTGGTCGCTTAGACTTGATGCTCATAGGTCTTCTCCCCTTGCGCATACCCTCGGTCCTCCGTATCCTCAACCGCCTTGTCCCTCTCTGCTTTGTGTGCATCACGCAGCTTTCGGAGCTCGGCGAGGTACCGAGCTTTGGTCGACTTCACGGCCCTTTGTTTGTCAGATTCGGCTCAGTCGACTTTTTGGCTCAGTTCGTCCCGCTCTGCCGCTAAAGCCTCCTGCGCGGCCTTGAGTTTTACTATCTCGGCCGCTTGGGCCTTATTCTCTGCGATGGCATCTCGCAGGCTCTGCCGCACTTTGATCATCCAGTCGTGGGCCAAATAATTATTTTGCGCGGCCTGAAAATAAGTGCAAAATTGAGTACGCGAGAAACCGAGCAATAACTTGAAGAAAAAGTGAACGGCTTACCAGAACGATCGACTTTGCTACCGAGCGAAATACTTTCAGGTCAGACAGCTTGTCATGCCTCTTCATGTCGGCTGGAAGGATTAGCCCCTTGGTCATGTTGAAACCAAGGGAATAATCCTTATTAGCATAGACTGAGTCTTCAGCGGAGACTGGCCGGCCCTGGTACTTGAACTCGGGCGCCCAGACTGGGGGGGTGGCTGGGCCATTGCCCTTAGATTTGCCGGTCTGTTGTTGCTCGGTCTAGTCCCCGAGCTTGTTGGAAGCGTGATCCGTGGAGTCATCGTCCATGAGGTGCTGCGCGGTGTGCTCTTTCCTCGGTCTGTTCTTGGACCGGCCAGCCGGTTGTTCGCTGGCAAGGGCCAACACAGCTCCTTCTGTTTGCCCGGCTGTGGTGGAGGACGTTTTCCCAGTTGCCTCTGGTGGTTGGGACTTACCTTCCTCCCCGGTTATCATGGACTTGATGGCCCTGATTTTTGCCATTTCTTGCTCGGCGGTGAGGGAAACTAGTCTGATCGGTGGCAAGTTTGGATCTGGGTCTGGAGAAGGCGCACGAAGGAAGTCGGTGACTCTGCTCTTGCGCAGTGCTTGGTAGTGATAGGTCTGTTCGAAGCCGAGCAGTTTCGAAGCCTCCCTCTCCTCGGCAGGATGGCGCAGCAGGACTCTAATGGCCTCTTGGTTGGCCTGGTGGTAGTCTGCTGCTAGGTGCTTATCTGCAAAAAGAAGACCAAGTGTTAGACCGGTGCAAAATAATAATAATGAAATGCAAAAAGAAGATAGTGCAGTCAGCCGGGCTACTTACCAGCACTGCCAAAATCTTTCCTAATATACCATCCCGGTATGGGTGCCTCGGTGTCTTCGTAATGACCGGACACCCATAGGAAGTCGTCGTGGTTCGTCTCCTTGTCCGGGTTGCCCTCAATGAGTTTTGCTCGACCCTTCTTGACTTTGAGGTACCAGCAAAGCCCACTCTTATTTCTACTAAGGCTATACTGGTGGAAAATTTCAGCCAGACCGAGATTGAGACCGAGCCTTCGGTTCAGCTCGGCGACTCCGTTTATTATCAATAGGTGTTATTGGAAACTTGGGTCGGGCAAAGCCTTGTCTGCCTCAAAAACTCGCAGATCAAGGTCTGGACCGGGAAGCGGAGCCCTCCCTCTACTATTGATACGACGGTGAAGGGGCACCGATCTAGATCTCCCCAAGGAGTGTCCCCCTTTTTGGCGAGCTCTAAGACGACATCGTCCGAGATGTTGTACTCCCTATGAAACTCATCCATCGCACCGGGCGAGCTAACCATGAATCGGTACTTGCCCATCTATCTCGGTTTTATTTGGTGGCTAGATTTTGTATCTCGGTAAAAAATGTTGGTGTATTTGCTTGGACTTTGAGCTCCACCAGTGGTAATGCTGAAGGGCTTGGTCGGTCCTAGTTTGTTCTGCATTGATTAAGAAAAGAATTTCAAGGGTTAGCACGGCATAAACTGCACAGCTCATGCTGGAACTCTTAGCTCGGTGAATGTTTTTGGGTTTTTGGTCGGTCTATCCCTATCTCGGCTGGATGGTACGGCTGATCTAGCCTTCCTGGTTTGGTTCTGATTCTCTCTTTGGTTTGGTCGAGGCAAGTTTTAGCTCGGTTAGACCTATTTGCCGATTTTATTAAGCATTTAGCTCGGTTGCGGCCTTAGCGAGCAGCCACAAACCATTTTTGCTCGGTTTAAACTCTTCTTACGGATTTAAATGAGCATTTAGCTCGGTTGTGCACAGTGTTCATCCTGTTCATCTTGTTCATCCTAAGCTCAAGGTTCATTCGTTCAAACTAAGGGGAAACAGGGGCACGAAAGCCCCCTCCACTCCACCAGTTCCAGTTTTCCTAGGGTATGGCACTATTGGACTAAAAAGGAGGAGCCTTAAAGGTCCCAGGCAGAGAACATGAAGCACAATGGCAGAAAAACGCAAAGAACTTGAAGAACATGAAAATGGAAATGAAAAATGCAAAGGAAGAGCGGCGAAACTCACCTGTAGTGAAAGACGAGTCAAGTTCACCTCCACAAGCTTGATGGCAGCTTCAAAAGGGACAGAAATGACAAACACAGCAAGGGGCAGTAACGGTTTGAAGCTCTGAGAGAAAATGGACAGTGAAGGGTTCAAATGACCCTTGGTTTGTGCATAAAAAGGGGAGAAAGAACTCAAACAGCTGCGCCGTTTGAATTCCGCGCGTGCAGGACAGCTGGCTGCACGGCCCAATAGAATGAAGCCACGTGGCACTAGGAACGCGGCTGTCAGTACGGCTGTACGACCTTTGATGAGACTACGGAGGAAATGGCCGACCAAATGGGACAGCTCGGCGACGGATATGTCCCCAATCGTGCTCGACTTGGTGATGGCGCAACTCACCTGTTAGCTCGGTCACAGGGTTAAACCCAATCACAATAGCTCGGATGGGTTTAAGGGGCAATTGAGTGGGGAGATTTACACCGTTAGTACGGCCGAGCTAAGGTAGTGCGGGCCGCCATAGACATCACGGCGCCGCGCTACTTCCCCTACTAAGACGGCCGATGGGTCTGTTTTGCTCGGTCGAGGAGAACGGCTGCCTAGACGTGAGCTAAGCCTGGCCGAGCTGTGACTCGCAGACATTTGGTAGGCACGACCGAGCTACGGTATCTCGGGCTAAACTGAGGATGAGGCGAAGGCCGGCATGCCTTTGGCCGGTTAGCCGAGATGGGCAGACTCCAGAGAACTGGGGTTGAAGGCAACAGGAGGCCGGCGCACATCGCAACCGGTTAGCCAGAATGGCCCGTTCAATAATAGCCTGGCCACTAAGGTCCGGCTTCCGCCTAACTCCAAGTTATAGGTCGGCGATATATAGCTCGGCAGTGTTATCTGGTGGCGATTCTCCCATGGGTTAGGCCGGTCGTGGCACCCCGGGTAAGTGTGCCACCTGGGCCAATGGCGTGAGGGAGAGGACATTTGCTCCACGCACGCCTCAATACCGTTGGGCAGTTCTGTGTGTACTGGTGGGAGGACTAAGCCTTTACACGCGTAAGGTAGTGAGAGGCGAGCACTGCCACCTGTCCAGGGAAGGACAGCAGAGGTAGTACGTGCACAATCTTGAGGCAGCATGACCAGCCTAGAAATATGGAAGAAGATGCACGTTAGAGGTATGTCAATTCCCTCCTCTACATACACACTCTCTCTCTTTGATAGTCTCCTTCCTCAAGTGGTCTGACTTGATCGTCGGAGGGTCTATCCGGCACACCACCGCCGGGCAGCTCACCCTTTCTGTGATGCAGGGATTGACGCCGTCACTAGAAGCTTGGAGTACAAGGAGTACGAAAAGCAGAGGATATTTCGCCCCCGTACATAATTGAAGATCTCAACAAGCATTTCAAGTTCAAAGGAGTTTATTTTAAGAGGTGGAAAGGAAAATTTTTTTTTTACCTTAACCTTTTAAAAGTTGCTTATGTTCTAACCGAGAAGAACCCAAACAAAATCCTAACCGAGGAGATGAATGATGAAGACTACGAGGCACATGAAGCAAAAGTGGCTTCCTACAATACAGATGAGTATGAATGTTGTTTTTATCTCTTAAATTGCTTTACTGATCAACTTTATGATTACTATGACACAACTTACCCTTCCGCAAAGAAAATTTAGAAAGCTTTACAAACTAAGTATGATAATGAAGAGCTAGGAGAAAAAAAGTATGCAGCTAGCCGATTTTTTCGCTTCCAAATGGTGGATAGAAAATCTATTGTAGAGCAAGCACAAGATTTCCAAATGATAGTTGCAGAAGTAAGATCTGAAAACATCAAGATTAGTGATAACTTGGTAGTTGCAGAACTTGTTGACAAGTTACCGCCATATTAGAGAGAATTCTAAAAGAGCATGCGTCACAAACAAAAGGAGACTTCTTTAAAGGCGTTGATCACTCGCATCCGAGTCGAAGAGGAGACTAGAGGCCAAGATGCATTAATAACACAATAGGGTAATGACAATTCCACTACAAAGGTAAACTTTGTTTCATTTATATGTTATCTTCTATTAATTTTTGGCATGCTCGCTTTTGTGATATTAACGGTAAATATGTGGGAATCATGAGCAGTTTAGAATTAATTCCTAAAATGATTTTTTTTTTTTTTTTTGTTGAGAAATGTGAAGTTTGCAGTAAAGCAAAAATTACCAAGAGGCCTCATAAACGTGTTGAGAAAAATACCGAATTGTTAGAATTATTTCATACTGATTTGTGTGAGTTTGAAGGGATTTTAACTCGTGGTGGTAACTGATATTTTATCACTTTTATTGATGATTTTTCAAAATATACAAACGTATATTTATTAAAAAATAAAAGTGATGCTTTTGAGAAATTTAAAGAATTCCTTCTTTAAGTGGAAAATTAATTCGGTAAAAAGATTAAGAGGATTAGAAGTGATAGAGGCCGGAAATATGAACTTTTATATTCAACTCTTTTGTTTAGTCATTGGAAATTATTCATGAGACTGTTCCACCATATTCACCTTCATCTAATGGCGTAGTTGAAAGAAAAAATAGAACGTCAATTGACTTGACGAATGATATGCTTATTGATTCAGGTGCTCCCTTAAATCTTTGGAGTGAGGCTATTTTAACTGTTTGCCATGTGATAAATAGAGTGTCACACAAAAAGATTAAAATTGTACCTTATGAGTTGTGGCGAGGGCATAAACCAAATCTAGGTTATTTGAGGATTTGGGGTTGTTTAGCTTTTGTGAGGCTTGCAGATCCTAAGCTACCCAAATTGGGTGAACAAGCAACCACTTGTGCTTTTATTGGGTATGCGTTGCATAGTACAGCCCATAGATTTTTGATATGAAAAATAATATTATTTTTGAATCAGGTGATGTTATTTTTTATGAAAATAAGTTTCCTTTCAAATCTAGAAATAGTGGGGGTCAAATAATCTCTGAAAATATTTATCCATTCCTCGCTCTTTTACTCTATCTCAAGTTTTTCAAGAATAAGAAAATTTTCAAATCCAACCAAGAAGGAGTAAACGAGCTAGAGTTGAAAAAGATTTTGGCCTTGACTATTATCTTTACAATGTGGAAGAAATTCCTCTTACAGTGCAAGAACCTTTATCATCACTTAATGTTGTTTTCTAGAAAGAGGCTATAAATAATGAGAGAGATTCACTACTTTCAAATAAAACATGGGAGCTAGTGGATTGACCTCCAGGTTGTAAAAATATTGTGTGTAAATAGGTCCTTCGTAAAAAACTTAAACCGGATGGAACTATAAATAAATATAAAGCGAGGCTTGTCGCTAAAGGTTTTAAGCAACAAGTTGACCTTGATTTCTTTGATACTTTTTCTCCGGTTACTAAAGTTAGATCCATTAAACTGTTGATAGCAGTGGTTGCAATTCGTGATTTAAAAATTCATCAAATGGATGTGAAAAAAGCATTTTTAAATGAAGATCTAGATGAGAAGATTTACTTGGACCAACTAGAGGGCTTTGTGGAGCCTGTCCAAGAAAGCAAGGTATGTAAGCTAACTAAATCCCTTTACGGTTTAAAATAAGCTCCTAAATAGTGGTATGGGAATTTTGATTCATGCATGCTTGAGAATGGCTATAAAACTAATGAATGTGATAAGTGCATATATTATAAAATTTGTGAGAATGCACATGTGATTATTAGCCTATATGTGTGTGATCTACTTATCTTTGGCTCTAATTTGCATATTATAAATGAGACTAAAAATATGCTTAATAGCCACTTTGGTATGAAAGATCTTGGTGAAGCCAATTTTATTTTGGGAATTAAAATTATCAAGACTAATGATGGCATTTTTCTTAATCAGTCGCATTATGTTGAGAAAATTTTAAAGAAATATAACTTTCTAGACTATAAACATGTTGCTACTCCTTCTGATGCAAACATACATTTATTTGTTGTAACAAATGAAAAAGAAGTGATTAATTAAAAGGAATATGCTAGCATGATTGGTAGTTTGAGATATGCAACTGACTATACTAGACCTCACATTGCATATGCTATTGGAGTACCTAGCAGATTTACTAGCAAGCCAAGTCGAGATCATTGGCTAACCATGGGAAGAATTATGAGATATTTATCTAGTACCAAAAATTATGGATTATTTTATAATAAGTATCATGCGGTGCTTGAGGGATATAGTGATGTCGATTGGAACACTTTGTCAGGTGATTCTCTCTCTACCTCAGGTTTTATTTTTACCTTGAGTGGTGGTGCTATATGTTGAAAGTCTAAAAAACAGACTATAATTGCTAATTCTACTATGGAAGCTGAGCTTATAGCATTAGCTTCAGCATGTGAAGAAGTGAATTAGTTGAGAGATTTGTTACATGAAATTCTTTTTTAGGAAAAACCAATTCCTCTTATGTTAATTTGTTATGACGCACTGTTGTTATTGGTAGAGTGAACAACCATTTTTATCATGATAAATCCAGACCTATTCGAATGAAAGACAATAATGTGAGATCCTATTTGAGTAAAAAATCATAACTGTGAATTATGTAAAATCTTGTGATAATCTTGCAGATCCGTTAACCAAGGCCTTGGCGAGAGATAGGGTCTGGAATACATCAAGAGGGATGGGTTTAAAGCCTATAAAATCATAAACCATGTATAAGGACACCCAATCTCGGGACCAGAGATCCTGTAACTACGTTCAATGGAAAAAACAAATCATAAAGTGGTTATAAAAAATACACTCCTTAATATTTTGGAGGGTTGAGTTTTTATACTCTTAATGAAATTCTGTAACTCTTATTGAGTGGGGTGTGTAAATTACAGGAACATAGTTGATAGATTTCACCTATGTAAGCATAAAAGTGAGGCCGCTTTCTATGAGAACAAGGCTTATACTCAAATATGCTCATGAAAACTGGGATAAGCACAAGGCCATAATGTGCTAGCTATTAAAAGCTTATGTCAACACCTGGATTATTATGTGTGAGCAGTAATTCTTTATTTCCCCTAAGTAGTCATAGTTCAAGTCTGAGACCACTACTGACTTTGGAGTAGAGGTTGTTATTTCACTAATGAAGGTTCAATGCAGAGCATACCTTAATGATGCATACTAATCTATCTTTGTTTGGTAATCTCTCTTGTCCTTGTTGATATTAAAATAAGTGGAGGATTGTTGGACCATTTTAATAACTTTTATTTATTTATTTTTAATATGACATTTTGTCTTGTTCATGAATCTCATTTTGTTTGGTAAATAGAGATTCATTTGTTTTTGATGACCTTTTGTTTTGTTTATGAATGGAAATTAATCGGAAGGTCATGGGGTTGGTGGTGAGTTAATGGTCATTATTTATTTATTTATTTTGGTGTAATTTGTAAGGTCCTAGTGGCCTATAAATTGTTCATCTCATCTACTCTTTTTTACACTAACTATTTTTTTTTATACTTGAGAGATTACTAGCCAAAGAATAGTGTTTTTTCTTGGTAGAGCTTTGGGTTCACCATCTTGTGCAGAGTTTGGCCTGAACCATAAGTGGTCGGGTTGTTGTGTCCTGGAGGGGACAAGTCATAATTTAGTGACTGCTACATCGGTATTTGGGTTCTTTCTACCGCAGTGGGCTTGATCTCCTTAAAGAAAATGAGATATCCGTGCCTCAGCCTGATCTAGCTGTATTTCATTTTCTTGCATTATTTATTAATAAAATATAATTATTCTGGTATTTTCACCAACATGTCTAATTTTTATTACTAAAAAAATACTTATCTTCCACCTCGAAGTAAGGCCGGTGTAGTGTGTGTAAATCTATTTGTAGGCATAACTTCTTTATACTCTTCAAATAATTTTGTACATGTTTGCATAATAAGGTCAAATTATTTTTCATCAACAAAAATAAGTTATAAAAATTCTTGTAAATCAATATCTTTGCACCTGGGATTAACTACGATGGCTATACCTAAAAGATAAGGCAATGGATAAAAATATTTATCAAATTTTTCTTTCATTGCAATAATAATAACGACATAATATTCACTACCCATATATTTTTTGAAAATTTTCATTATTTTCTGCTAACATATGTAAAACAAATGGTGGGGCAGGTATATATACAAAAGAAAATAATTTGTTGTAGCACGAAAAACTTTTAAAAAATCTTTATAAAGTTTACATGACGTCAATTATCTTCTGTGGGAGTCAATACTCCTCCTATTGCTATTGTTGCAAAATAATAAATCTCTCACTTTTTTTTTTTTTTTTTACAAGCCCTTTTTGACATATTATACGTTAAATTCCACCTAGTGTTTACATATAAAATTAAAATTTTAAATTGCATACCTTCTTGTTGACCAATTTTTCTATATTCTAAAATTCGATTAGGAAAAGACATAATATTAAGAACCAAATGTTTTATTACTTGTATAGAAGTGTCATATACATGCATAGCTTCTTTAACAATTAAGTTTAAAATATGAGTATAACAATGAACATGAAATAAAACATCATCAACAAGTAATTATAAACAGTCTAATTGTAATATAATGCATTATCTAAACTAATAATAAATATTTTATTTTGCAAAGCCCACTCATATAATACATTCGTTATTACTACTCCAAGTAAGTGACTATTGCATGGAAGTTCAACTAATCTAAATGAAATGATTCTTTTATCTAATTTCCAATCATTATCAATATAATGTGTGATGATGTATTGATATTCTAAACAATTATTCGACTAGAAATCAAATGTTAAACAAACTTTTTCATTTAAATCTTTAAAAATGTTAAATAATTCAAGTTTAAGATCCTCAAAAAAATTTTAAATCCTATTTGTAGTAGTATTTCTTAAAAAATCTTGATATTGAGGTGTAAAACTTCTGTGAATCATTTCTAAAAAATTGAGACATTCGCTAGTAGTAAAATGTTATTCTTTTTTAATAATATAATTAACTACAGAATCTTGTGTACGTACAGGTTAATATGAAAATGTTTGTAAATTACCGGTTGATGAATTCCTTAATTGCATTTGAGTTCTAATATCATATTGTTGACTTCATAAATGTCTTTGAGCATACCTTTTTAGATGACTAGTACCCTCCGCCGAGCACTAAGTAAATTTGCACAATATTTATATTTTGCTTTAAACACAGTTTGTACCATCAAGATTAGTTACGAATACCTTTTCAAAATGCTCTCAAATAATACTAGACGTGCCCTTAGATGATGATTTTGCTATTGTTGGAAGAAGAATATTAGATACTATGACGACCCTAAAATGCTAATCATGATTATAATTAATTATGTGTTAAACTTCAATTGTGAAATGAGCCATGTGATCAATTTGAACATATCTGTCTAATTCGAAAATTATATGTACTTATTTATGTTCAAAAATTTAAAATTGATAGCTTAATGATGTCAGAAACCGAAATTAGCTACATGAATGGGCTAATTAGAATTTTTAAAACCATTTGGTGAGTTTAATTAAAAATTGATTCAATTTGATTAATTAAGTTGTGTTTGGCAAACCTAATGTTCTAATTAATGTATTATAGTATCATAACTATATATATATATGAATCTTAAGTTCATTTGAGCTCAAAAACTCTTCATTTCTAAGTGAAAAATTATGAAGAGAGCTTTTAGAGAGAAATGAAGAAATTGAAGAAGAATTTCAAAGACTTGCTTGAATTCATCAAGACTAAGCTAGAACAAAAGTAATTCAAGACTCAGAGTAATTCAAGACTCTAAGTAAGCTTTTGGTCATCAATTCTTGTAGATTACGTGTTTTAATGTTGAACCCATGGAGTTAACATGATCTCTTGCATGTATTTTGTCATAGAAGGCCAAGATAGAGTTGAATCTATGCATATAAGTGTTAGACTATCATTTTGATTATGAGCTTCATCCTCTTTGTTGAAGTTGGAGCATGACATGAACATGCATGCATATTTGACCAAGTTTTGTGAGTGAATTCCATGTTTATAAAGTTTTGGAAAGGAATTAGGAAGAGAATTCTACATGCATTCATAAACATGTTGAGTTTTGCCATGTCAAGTTTGATTTTGACCATTCATGTAGAAATTATAGGTAATTGGCACATGCATGTTTGAATCATCACATTTTACCTCTTAAAATCATGTTTTGAAAAAGAGTTTGGACATGCATGGAGCTTTTGAGCTCAAGTTTGTTAAAAACATGAGATTTGAAAAAAAAGATTTGTAAAACTTACATGCATTGGAGTTTTGAGCCCAATTTTAGTTAAATTCACGAGTCTTAAGCAAAGGGTTTGTAAAGGATCATATATTCATATTTATGAAAAAGTTTTCAAGCTTTAAAGACAAGCCATGCATGAATTTGCATTTGGATTTGTAAGTTTGAAACTAAAATTCTGTTCTGGAAAACCCAGAAAATTTGCAAACCGCTCGAGCAATGGATTTAGCACTCGAGCGAAAATAACGAGCATCCAGTAGTTTTGCAGTCTGTTACAAACCGCTTGAGCGACTACTTGGTGGCTCGAGCGAACCCTTGTATATTGTCGGACAGCTCGAGCGAAGGAGTTGTGGCTCGAGTGTATAATGAGGCCATCTGGTACTTTTACAGTCAAAACGGTTAGCTCGAGCAACCGAAGGTGCGCTCAAGCAGTCAAGCCATTTTCAATATATTATAGAAAGACATTCTGTGTTCATAATTTTGTTCGCATCTTTTTCTGAGCATATTTATGCATGAATTATGAGTCAGGAACAACATAAGCAAAGGAAATTAGAAAATATGAGACGAATCTAAATATGTGGTTCACATGTACAAATTATGAGTAATGGACTGAATAAGAAACCAATATAAAGAAAGTTAAGTTGTAATGGCCATACAAATGTGTAATGATGAAATATGTTTTGTGCTATATACATTTGTGTTGTAGGTCAAGACTCGAGGATCGACCAATTATTTCTGGAAGCCCACTGTGAGTAACATTATTGTAAAGATATGTTCATATAAATTATGTTCGAAATGTTATATAATAAATTATGATTTCTGAAATGATATTTTGTCAACGTGAATAAATATCTATTTTGAATCTATTATGGCATCCAAAGGAAGTCCCAAGTAATAGGAGACGACATATTGATGCAAGTCCATGACATATATGTGTTTACAAGATCTCGTTAGCCACTTGACAAGTGGTGATATGTTTAATCGGTATTCGGAACTGATTACTCTATTCAGAAGATGATATGATAAGCTATATTAGATGTACCATTATTATGTTCTGATCTAAGAATGATTCTGATATGATTTGTGTTATGTTTAAGAAATGTTTTGGAGTTCGTTCACTAACCTCTTTACATTAATGTTATTCACTAGGTTTTAGCTCAATGTTTGTATATATATGTAGGTAAGTGTATGCAGGACCAGGCCTAAGGGCTTCTGTCTAACTTCTATTTTGTCAAGCCAACCACTGTGTCTCACGTGGAGGTTCTTGATAGTCCATGTGATCAAGATGTTTTGTGATTAAATTTTAAACTCTTAATGTCTTTTGTTCATTTTGTATACAGGGTTAAGTCCTTTTTTGTTTCATATGTATATGGTTGGCGTAAGAATGATGATGTTGTGATATATGTATGTAAATGTATGTTTAAAGTTTTATGTCTCATATAAGTCAGCACAGCTCATTTGACAATTATATTTACGTATTTTGCTTCCACTAGTCTCTTATTTTGCTAATCTATTTCAGTGGCCTTCAGTGATCTTAAAATTACTGGCTGGTTACGACGTTAAATCTATAGTGGCAGGTTTGGGTCGTGAAAGGCACAGTGAATCAATAGATTCATATTGTGTATATTAATCAACATTGACATAAACATTTGGAAAATTAAGATCCATAGTAATTTAAAGAAAATAATATATATATATATATATATTAACTAACAATTAATTAAAATAAAAAGAAAAATAATAAATATGAATACCAACAAGTAATATATCTTAACAAACAATTAATGTAAAAAAATGATTAACTAATAAATATTAATTGAAACGTTTAATATTACCGACAGACGAGTGTGATACAAAAATTAGTTTCTTCTGGAAAAAGATTCTTCTTGCATAATTGCACTTGTCACTTAAGAATGAGAATTGAAAACTAAATGAGAGAGTGGAGAGTTAAGAAAGATATTTAGTTATGATTGTATTTGTGGAAATAAAATGGGAGAAGGGTGATATTTATAAGAATCAGGAGGAGGGGTCAAAATAAAAATTAAAAAAAAATAGCAATTGGCTTGCCAACGGTCAAATGACGATTTTTTTTTTTTTTTTTACAAATTTGACCGTTGTTGCTGCACAGGTTAACGTTGGGGAATTGAGTCGATCTAGGCTGGCCAGGTCGGGCCAACAAGGAGAAAAAAACATTCGAACCTAAAGAGCCGGGCTCACGGGCTGGGTCAGGCCTCAAAACAGACGGCCTAGGCCTAGGCCTATTCGGGTTGTGAACGGGTTTCGAGTGGAATACAAGCCGATGGGCCGAATTTACACTCCTAATAGACTTCTATAATGTTTTGATTTTTTTGGGGGGGGAGGGGGGGTTTAGCTTTTAAAAAGGGTAAATTATACTTTGCCCCCTTAAAGTTTCATCCATCTCCCACTTTAGCCATTTAAATTTGATTTTTCTCATTTTGACCTTTCATATTTGCAATCATTTCCACTTTGGCTTGTCATTTTTGCAATCCTTCTCACTTTAGCCATTTATGTTTGCCATCCTTCTCACTTTACTCTTAGACTAACTTTCATTCAAAAAACTAATAGAATCTGCCACATCATCTCCACGTGTGATATAAAAAATTCACTAAATACGCAAAAAATAAAAAACAAAAAAATTAGAATTTTTTTTAGTCTTTAGTAGACTTTTTTTCAAAGTTATTTATAAACATTATTACCTTATAAATGTATCTAGATTAGATACAGCGGAAAAAAAAAAAGACAAAAAAAAATGATAATAAACTTTTCATTTCAAAATTGACAATACAAGTGTTTGAGTCCATATATTTTCATTTTTTTGCCTTTAGTAAACTTTTTTCTTTTTTTAGTTAAATTTGTTTTTATTTTTTTAGGTGCATCTAATCTAGATGCATTTATAATGTAATAATGTTTATGAGTAAATTTGAGGAAAAAAATTCACTGAAGACTAAAAAAAAATTTCAATTTTTTTGTTTTCTATTTTTCATTTCTTGCATTTTTAGTGAATTTTTTACATCACATATAGAGCTAATGTGTCGGTGATACGACAGATTCTATTAGTTTTTTGATTGGAAGTTAGTCTAGAAGTAAAGTGGGAAGATTGCAAACATGAAGGGCCAAAGTGGGATGATTGCGAACATGAAGGGTCAAAGTGGAAAAAATCAAACTTAAAAGGCCAAAGTGGCAATGGTTGCAAACGTGAAGGGCCAAAGTGAAAAAAAAATAAAACTTAAAGAGCTAAAGTGAGAAATAAGTGAAACTTTAGGGGGGTAAAATGTAATTTACCCTTTAAAATATAATATGTGCACTTTTTGTCTTTTTAGACTAAAAAGTTGAGGTTGAAAATATGAATGTTTGGTTTAACTTTTTGACTTTTTATGAAAAAATGTGTAATAAAAAATTATAAAAATTGGTTTGTAGAGGAAAATTAGAATTGGGAGTTGTGCAGCCATAATTGTTGACTTTTGGTGAATAGTGATAACTTTTTAACTTTTTGAGTAACTTTTTGACTTTTTGGCTTTTTTCTTTCTTGCCAAACTTGGCCTAATAGTCCTTATAGTTTAGGAGTCATGCCACTTTGATCTCTGATTTTTCAATTGTGATACATTTCATTCTAAAGTTTGAATCTTATTCCAAATAAGAATAATTTAATATACCATTATTCAATTTTAAGGATAAGGTCGTTAATTTGATAAAATATAAACTAATTTAACAAAAATAAATGTCAAAAAAATATTTTTGAATTTTTTAAAATAATTTCTACCCATCAAAAATAAATTTATGTAAAATTGATAAATCTTTCAAGCCTTTTTTAAAAATTTTTTTTTTTGCCAAATTAATTTTTATTATGTGTTTGGATGATGATCATGTAATAAGTGATTGTTAAGCTTTTAATGTGTAATCGCTATATTTAATATATAAAATGTTTTTAGTTTTGAATTTTTTGATTTAATAGATTAGTTTAATAATGATATCAAAATTGTCGTCATATTTCACATTTGAAAAAATAGAAACTAATTTAATGAAAATAAAAATAACCACCCACTATGTGATCATCATTCAAACATATAATAAAAATTAATTTGGTAAAAAAGTGTCTAAAAAATTTAACAATTTTACCTAATTTTATCTTTAGTGGGTAGAAATAATTTTAAAAATTCAAAAAAAAAAAATTGATATTTATTTTTGTCAAATTAGTTTATATTTTATCAAATTGACAATTTTGCCATTGAAATTGATGAATGATATCTTTAATTGTCCTTATTTGGAACAAAATTCAAAATTTAAGATAAAATGTGTCACAATTAAAAAGTCAGAAACTAAAATGATATAATACCCAAACTATAGGAACTATTAATATAATTTACTCAAAATAAATGTTTGGTAATCCGAATTTATGTGACTCGAATGACTCGAATGTGTTAAAATGACGTCGTTTTACATTCAAAACGACGTCATTTCGAGTGTTTTTAATCATTTGAATCATGAGTTTTTAGGCTAACTATCATTGTTGTTTTAATAAATATATAAGAGTGAAGAGTAAGTTTGTACACATTTATTGAGTCACGTAAATACACTGTCTGTCCCGATTGAGGAAAAGAGTTTTGAAGCGTCTCTCTCACCAGAGTTCCAATTTGGAAATTGTTTTTTTTTTAGGGGAATGTTACATACCACTAATTTATCATCACTAACTCCACCACTAATGAGGTGGCAATTGAAAAAAACAAAAACAAAACAAAACCCAAAGCACAAAATACATGTGGCAGTGGGTGGGACCCACTGCCACATCATTAGAGTCACCACTAATTAGTGGTCTAAAGCATTTTTGTTTTTTTTAATATATTTTTTCATCTTTAGAGAATGTTAAATATTTTTTTCACTTTTAATCAATTAGATTTTGAAGACCCTAATTTTTTAAAAAAATAGTTACAAATAAAGTTCGAAAAGACCTATTTTTTTATTTTTTATTTTGTAAAAATTCATGTTTACTGAATTTTGTTAGAATTGTTTTTTATTTTTATCTTTATAATTTTTTTTTTAATTTTTATATCCCAAGAACTAAAATACCAAATGAGTAAATTTTTTTACACGACTTTTATGAAAATTCACTAAAATAAAAAAATTTGAAAAAAATCTAACTTTTTTAGTTATGGCCAGAGGTTTAATAATTTTTTCATGTTATACTGTTTAAAAATTAAAAATTAATTTGGTTAAGAAATAAAAAATAAAAAATTTAAACATTTTTTTAAATTTTTTATTTCTTAACCAAATTAATTTTTAATTTTAAAAAAAAATTCTAAAAATCAAACCATACATAGTCTAAGAATCTTTTGATAAGTCATTTCTTACGTTAGTAACTTATTTAATTATTTGTTAATTTTACGAGATTTTTACCATCTGAAACATGTTTGTTAACCATTTCGTTTTCAGTTTTCAATTTATAATTTAAAAAATTTAAAAAAACCGTCATAAAAACTTGTTTGATAATTTTTTTGGTTTATAAATTGTTGTCTCAGTTTGTAAATTTGAGGAAAAAAACGTAAATTTAAAAAATGAGTTTACGTTGATTTTTAAACAAAAATTTAAAAATTTTACTAACAAATTTTTTTTTAATGAATTGTTTTCCCAACTAATGCTAACCGAGGGAGCAATTGGTAATATTGCTTTAAACCTTAGGGAGGGGATTGTAATTTTTAAAATGTGAGGAGTGTCAATGTAATTTACCCGATGAGGGTAAAATTGGTATTTAAAAAAATTAAAAGAACAGAGGGAGAAATCTGTAATAAAATTTTAAATCTCAGGAAAAGAGATATAATTTTTAAAAAGTGATGAAAAATATTATAATAAATATAAATCTTAAAAAGTGTCAGTATAATTTACCCATATTCATGTTATTTATATTATTACGTTGGCTTCTTCTTAGGTGTGCAACTCACAAAAGGTGTAAGTGGGTTGCACACCATGTGCCACTCACACAAAAGGTGTAAGTGTAAGGTGTAAGTGTAAGTGGAAGGTATAAATGAAATGTATAAGTTGCACACAATGTGCCACTTATACAAAAGGTGTAAGTGCAAGGTAAAAAATGTGTAAATGTAAGGTGTAAGTGAACACAAAAAGGTGTAAGGTGTAAGTTACACACTATAGCATTACCCTATTACGTTTTGTTTGGTTTAGTAGGTGATGGTGTGGAATTTGGCTATGAAAGGAAGGAATTTGTTTTGGGGGGAGTAATTCAAGGAAGGAATTTTTTTTGTTTTTGTGTGTCGCCGGGGGTTGGGGTGGGTAAGAGAGAAAAAAAGAAAAAAGAAAAAGGGGAGTGAGAAGGTTTAGAATGTACATATTTTATTTTGAAAAATGTCTCGTAACTTAAATTTTGTGACTCAAAAGTGGCTCAAATGGCCAAAACGACGTCGTTTTGGCCATTTGAACCACTTTTGAGCCACAAAATTTGAGCTACGTAGCATTGTCGTTTTATTTTATAGTAGTTGTAATATTAGTATGTGGAATAAATGTTTTATTTAAATCATGTTATACAATTGTTTTTACTGCTATGTATTAAAATTGTTAGACAAGTCATACCTAATAAGACGGGTCGTACATCAGTTTTAGTTTAGTGGTGACAGTTTGTGCTAAGCGAAAACGATTTGTGACTTTCTGATTTTAATATACAAATTCTCTTGACGATTTGTTTCTAATCAACTTACACCATTTTATCCAAATTAATGATTTTCTAAAAACTAATACAATAATTCATGATTATAAGGTTAGTGGTTAATTCAAAACCCTGAGAAATTTCTTATTTTATTTTATTTATTTTATGTTTTATTTATTTTAGTTTTATTAGTTTCAAAACCAAACTCATTAAATTACTTTAATTATTATTTTGGGAGCTTTTTTGATAAATTCACTTTTTAAGAGTTTTATTCCATCCAACCCATATTCTTTTTGACTATTCCATTGGGTCCTATTTGAGATAAGAAGACCAAAATACATTTTTCATTTACTTATGTTCCATTTCGTTCACATTATTTTCTTATATTTCAATAAGTCCGATGGGTGACATAATTACCAAAATACCCCTAATGTGAATATTCATACCGTCAATGTGAATGTTCATATCGACAATGTGTAGGGGACCGGCCCATGTCGATCCTCGTGGGTGCCCGAAAAAATTCGAGTCAGGTCGTGGTGGGCCCGACTCGTTGGCAATATGAATATTCACATTGACATGTTAACATTTACATTAATAAGAATGTAAAATTGGCGGTGTCGTGGCATGAAACCCGTCATGCCCATAGGCGGCAGGCGGGCGGTCGGCCAGTTGACAATGTGAATATTCACATTGACATGTTAACATTCACATTGATAAGAGTATAAAATTGGCTCGCAGCCCATGGGCGGCCAAAAGCCCACCCGCAGCCTAGGACGGGCTCGGCCCGGCCCGTTAACAAAGTGAATATTCACATTGATATGTTAACATTCACATTGATAGGAGTGTAAAATTAGCCCGCGTCTCGTGGCTGCCGGAAACCCGCCAACGGCCCAGGGCGGGCCCGGCCCGGCCTGTTGACAATGTGAATATTCACATTGACATGTTAACATTCACATTGATAAGAGTATAAAATTAGCCAGCGGCCCAAGGCGGGCCCGACCCGACACGTTGACAATGTGAATATTCACATTGATATGTTAACATTCACATTGATAACAGTATAAAATTGACCCGCGACCCATAGGCGGCCAAAAGCCCGCCCGCGGCCCGGGGTGGACCCGGCCCGGCCTGTTGACAATGTGACTATTCACATTGATATGTTAACATTCACATTGATAGGAGTGTAAAATTAGCCCGCGCCTCGTGGCTGCCCGAAACCCGACCACGGCCTGTGGGCGGCTCGGGGCGGGCCTGGCCATTTTTTTTTAATTCTTTTTAATTTTTTCTACTAAAATTTTATTATTTTCCACAAAAAAAGACACTAGACCTCGGCGCGGGCAGGGCCTCAAACCGAGCCTTGAATGAGCCTTAACCGGGCTGATAGACCGGGCCGGGCTGGTCTTCAAAGTGATGGCCCAGGCCCTAGCCTAGGGTCTCGGACTAGGCTCGAGCCTAGGCCCAAATGAGCCTTTTCTAGGCCGGCCTACGGGCCAAAAAATTAGGCCCAAGTCCTACCCCTAGTACAAGGGTATTCGGGCTTTGGACAGGCCGATGGATCGAGCCTCGTGTCGGGCCGGTGGGCTTGGGCCTAGTCTCGAGTTTGGGCGAGTCTGGCCATTTTTTTTTTAATTCTTTTTAATTTTTTCTACCAAAATTTTATTATTTTTCACAAAAAAATACATTGCGCCTCGGGCGGGCTAGGCCTCGAACCGAGCCTTGAATGGACCTTAAGCGGGCCGATGGGCCGGGCGGGGCTTCAAAGTGATGGCCTAGGCCCTAACCTAGGGTCTCGGACATGCTCGGGCCTAGACCCAAACGAGCTTGCCCCGGGCCGTGGGCGGGCTTCGGGCAGCCCATGGGCCGCGGGCCAATTCTACATTCCTATCAATGTGCATGTTAATATGTCAATGTGAATATTCACATTGTCAACGGGCTGACCCGGGCCTACCCCGGACCGCGGGCAAGCTTCAGGCAGTGGGCAAATTTTACACTCCTATCAATGTTAGTATTAACATGTCAATGTGAATATTCACATTGTCACGGTCTTGCCTCAGCCGGTCGCAGTTTCGCCGCATGCCACGGGGCAATTTTACACTCTTATCAATATGAATGTTAACATGTTAATGTGAATATTCACATTGTCAACGGGCCGGGTCGGGCCCACCCTGGGCCACTGGCCAATTTTATACTCTTATCAATGTGAATGTTAACATGCCGATGTGAATATTCACATTGTCAACAGGCCGAGCCAGACCCGTCCCGAGCGGCCCATGGGCCGTGGGGCAGGTTTCGGGCAGCCACGAGGCGCAGGCTAATTTTATACTCCTATCAATGTGAATGTTAATATGTCAATGTGAATATTCACATTGTCAACGGGCCGGACCGGGCCCGTCCCGGGCCGCAGACGGACTTTTTGCCACCCATGGGCCGCGGGCCAATTTTATACTCTTATCAATGTGAATGTTAACTTGTCAATGTGAATATTAACATTGTCAACGGGCCAGACCGGGCCCGTCCTAGGCCGCCCATGGGCCACAGGCGAGTTTCGTGCCGCCACGAGACGCGGGCCAATTTTACGCTCCTATTAATGTGAATGTTAACATGTCAATTTGAATATTCACATTGTCAACGGGCCGGACCCGCCCCGACTCGCGGGCAGATTTCGAGCCGCTCACGGACCAATTTTACATTCCTACCAATGTGAATTTTAAAATATAAATGTTCACATTATAAAATTGCTAACCGTTCAAAAAATATTTATAAGGGTATCAAAATTAAATATAAGGGTACAAGTGTCCAAGAAAATAGTGTAAATCAAGAAAAATGACTTTATGGAATAAGACTACATACATGGGACTAAATGGGTTAAAAAATTCTTTCATGGACTTATTGGGTTAAAACACTTCTAAATGAGATTTATCAATAAAAATCCCTATTATGTTTGTATCAAAACAACTCGATTAGTCCCTGAGAATCGATACTTGGTCCTTAAGAGTAGTTATTATTTGGTTATAAATATAATATTTTGGTATGAAAACAATAGCATCATGTATCATAAAAATTATTTGGAAAATAGTCACAATATATATATATATATATATTAAATCTATTTCAGGTAGTCCGTGTCATGTTAAATTTAAATTTATAATATACATTTTATTTTTCAACAACACTTTACCCAAAAAATAACTTAAAAAAACAAATTTATGAATTACATTTTTTGTATTTTAGGAATTAATTATTTTAAATAGTTGACTTTTTACAAAATTACGTAAGTAAAAAAAAAATAAAAATAAAAATAGCGGGAAGAGTTGATTTTTTTATATTGATTTTTTTGCTATTTTAGTAAATTGCCAAAACAACCAATGTTGACCACGTTCTACTAACACTATACAACTTATTTCTAGATACACTATACCCTATACAACTTATATACACTATACAACTTATTTCTAGATCACGTATTTTTAGACAAAATTTGGGATAAGTTTTTATGATTCATAACATTTTTTTTTATTGAAAATGCTAACCAATTTAATTTTTTTGTACATAATTCCTACTTTACTCTAGAAATTCTACATAATTGGGGCATGGAGTTTGTTTAAATACATTTTATTTTGAAAAAAAAAAAAAAAAACCTGAATTTTTATTTTTGTTAATTTGAATTTTAATGTTTTGATTTTTTTTGTCAATGTATTATTTGCCTATTTTTGTTAAGTAAAATTGACACATACAAAAAAATATTGGTCATTATATTCAATGTAAGTGTATAAAAAAATGTTTAAAATATATTTTCCTATTGAGTTTAATGACTATAATATAATTTTTCTGTCAATTTTATCTAACAAAAATAGACAAATGGTTTATATTGAAATTAAATCAAAAAAATTATTGTTTAAATAGATAAAATTAAAAATTAAAAATTTATTTTGTTATTAGGTTCAACCTTAGATTTTTTATTTTTTATTTGTGGTAAATTTTCAAATTATTTTTCAGTGACATATATGGTACATTGGTATCCCAAAAGACCCCCAAAGGCCCAAAGCATCACCAAAGGATGAGAACTAGGGCTGAGCAAGAAGTCCATGAATTAGCCACATCATCGCATCCTCTAATAAAAACTAATTGCATCCAGTACTTTACATATTACTCTTCCTATCTATAATTGCATAATATTATGAATTCGATTAAACAAATATATATATATATATGTATGTATATATACATATATTGTAGCGATGGAGGAAAATAAAGACAAGGGCATGGGATATAATGCACCAAAATGAGAAGTCTTATTAGCCACTATATTTTATGTGGTCATGTACAATACCTTAGCTTTTTCATAAGCCAATACCAACCACCAATTCATAATATCCAACTCTAAAACACTATCAAATTATCAATGTCCACTACACCAACATTGCTCTTACCTCCTATTGCATGAAGAAAAATGGTAGGTTCAAAGGCATCTTCTCTTCTAATTCTACTCATCATCATCATCTTTTTCTTCTTCAATATTGTCTCATCTCATAAGGTCCCATGCCCTCCGGCGAATCCTCCAGCCAAGTGCCCAAAAGACATTCTCAAGTTTGGTGTTTGTGGTGAATGGTTGGGATTGGTGACTGAAGTCATTGGAACTAAACCTAGTCCCCAATGTTGTACAGTGGTGAAAGGTTTGGCTGACCTCGAAGCTGCATTGTGTTTATGTACTGCAATTAAGGCCAATGTGCTGGGTGTTATCAAGCTTGAAGTCCCCATTGCTCTTAGTTTGGTCATTAATGGGTGTGGAAAGAAGGTTCCAGAAGGATTTGTATGTGCATAGATGATGTGTGTGTGTGTGTGTGTGTGAGAGAGAGAGAGAGAGAGAGAGAGAGTATGATTGTGTGTTGGTGAGTGATATGAATGTATTTATGATGTGGTGGTCAATGATTGTTCATCAATGAAAAACAAGATTGAGTCTGCCTCTCATTGTTTATGCTTTTGGTTGTGAAAATTTGTTTGTTTGTTTGTTTTTTTTTTTTTTTTGAACCAAGCTTTTGGTTGTGAACATGTGCACTTTGTTTAATTTTGATTCTCAATATTTTAATTGTGTTAATTTTTCTTCCAAAATATTAAATTTGTATTAGAGAGATCATCCTAACTGATATTGTCAATATTCATCACTAAAATTAGACGGTTTTTTTGGAACCAAAAAAAAAAAAAAAAAATCCTTTACAAATTGACACAATGATCAAAATGGTATAAAGGAAATACTTTAGCAATCAAAAGTGTATTTAAACCCCTTTTTATTTTAAATTTTTTGGCTGAGGTGTAAGTTTTTGTTTAAGGCAGTCATGATTATGACAATGAAAATGTGAGAAGAAACATATAGAGAAACTAGGCCCACGAAGTCTGCTCGCCAAACCAGGATTGAGCCCAACTAATTAGACAAGGACCAACTACGAGATTGTGGTTCAGGAATAAAGGCTGGCCCATTTTTTAAAAAGGGTAAATTACAAACACACCCTTGGAGGTTTACTTAAATTACGAATTACCCCTTGTGGTTCTAAAATTTTTATTATGTCCCTAAAGTTTCTAATTTCATAACAAATAGGTCATTTATTAATAAATTATCAAGTTAATTAACAGTTTTTAACAATGTTAAAATTTTATTTCAATTAATAATTCAGATAATTTTATTATTGTATAAGAGAACATTTAAAATTTTTATTTTTTTAGTTATTCTGTTAAATAAAAAATTCTGACAAAGGATTATTTGTAATTTTCCAAATTAGAGGGGCAATTCGTATTTAAATCATTCCTCAAAGAGTATGTATAATTTACCCTTTTAAAAAAAACTATTCTACTATAAACAAATCACATTTTATCAGTTTTCAGATAAATTATTTAGGAAAACTTACCGGTAGGTCCATGCACAAAATTCAAAACTTGTCTAATCCCCTCCAAAAAAATTATTTGTACAAATTAGTTCTACATATTTTTAATTGTTGCCAAATTTTTTTTTTTTTTTTTAATTTAAAAACGTTGTTAAATCCCACAACCACCGGACTTCGGTCAAACGGTCACCGGAGACTCCCTAGAATGTTCAATATCATCGGGAAGTTACTAGAGTATCGCCAAAGTATTTAAACATCACTAGAAGTCGCCGGAATGTCGAAAACATTTGTTGGATGTCAAAAATATCGTCGGAAACTCATCGGAATGTCTAGAATATTACCTCGAAAAAAAATGAATAGAGAAATTATAGCAAAAAACATAGCAAATTGTACTAAATATTGACAAACTGAAAGAAAAAAAAAAACAAACAAAATATGACAACAACAAATAGTAACAATAGAAAAAATATATATATTATTTTTCAATTTTTGTATTAAGCAAATGGTCTCCAATAATTTCCCCCTTGGGCCAATCTCCTAGGCGAAGCACTGTTGGTTAGGAGGTTGGACCTCAAGTTGTTTAGTCAGCACTTGGTGTGGGTTCAATGCTCTCCCGCTGTGCGAGTCCTGACTTAAGCAGAGCTGGTCTTGGGAGGTAGGGGCAAGTTCCCAGGTTATAGTCTCGTCGCTTGGAATGGCTAACAGGACACCTTGGTGATCTCTGCAAGGGGCGCTGCCTTGGACCTGCGAGAGGATAGGGAGGATTTTCCTGTAACAAAAAAAAAAAAAAAAAAGGTCTCAAATATTGATCAAACTACATCAAGTTTTGAAATTGTAAAATGTTACAGTTTTAAAGTATGATTTTATTTAGCATTTATCCTTATTAATCAAACTAAAAAATATGTTATGAAACTGTAAAAGTTTACAATTTTAAAAAATGTTACGAAATTGCAAAATTTTATAGCTTTAAATCATGATTCATTTCAGCCCCAAAAAATTTGAAATTGAAAAATATTACAGTTTTTATGGCTTGTAACTAAAACTCGAAAACGAACTTGTTCAGAATTTGAAAATTATCTCCATTAAAATAGAAAAAAAGAAATGTGTAGCCGAGAAAATGTAGAAAAACTAAGAGATTGAAGGAGAGAGACAGATATAAAGAGAAAATTGCACTCAGGCAATTATTGTTTATTTGGATCTAATCGAATCTGACGCAGATCTGAATAGATTTACTTATCTTCTTCCTTATAAACTTATCTCATTTACCATTGGTGAGCGTAAAGGAAGGAGTTAGTGATCGGTGGTTGTCGGTGAACCTCAATCAATGGTGGTCGTCGGTCGTTAGTGATTATATATCAGAAAAGAAAGAGAAAAATGTAGGTATAGTCATCTGTCATCGAAAATCAGAAAAATAAAGAAACAGAAGAACGAAGGCACCAGGAAAGAGAAAAATAAAAATGCACCCAAGACTTTTGGGTATAAACAAAAAGTTGTGGAACAAAATAAAGCACATCATTTCAAAGAGGACTTGTGAGTTGTCACGACTCAAACTCGCCCTATAGGTTTAGCGTCGTAACCGGCCGATAATCATTGGATTACCAAAGACCTCTGTATAGAGTAACATAGAATTACGGGGCTAGTAGAAGCAGATAGACCAAACATACGTAGTCCAATAAGTTGTGCAGACATACATGAGACAGATAATTTAAAACTTGATAAACACACACACATGTGACGTCATACATACATTAGTCATACGTCACTCTTATACACAAATAAACCAAAAGTGGAACTTAGCCCAGTGTATAGATAAACAGAAACTTGTCTATATTCCAAAGAAAATAAAGTCTTAAAACTTAGTTCATAAAACTCGACCATTTAACTCATTCCGGAACCTCCTCGGGAGGCACAAAGGTTGGCCGACAAAACAAAATTCCAAGCGATCATCACTGAGCCTGATCACGCGCCTGATCACCTACATACAAAAATAATATAGTGAGCGGGAGCCTAGTGAATAATAATAAGGTAAAAGGTTTAATGAGTGTTGTCTATACAATTACAAAAATCAAAATTCAATAATTAACAGAAACGGATTTTATATTCATGTTCAGAAATCAAAGTTCATAACAAAAACAAATTCAGAATCATATTCATAATCAGAATTTGCAATTAATCATACGTGGTACATTCATTAGCACTAGCAGAAACAATTGACCCATAAAGGGACGGCCATGAAAGCATACAGTTGACTCACATACACAGAGATGATACAGTTGACTCATGAGACGTACAATTCGCCCATAAATGGGACGTATACAAAAGGATCCATAACAGTTGGCTCATGAGACGTACAGTTGGTCCATAGTTAGGACTTAACAGAACTGATAACAGATATCATCTGAAGTTAATGATACCACGAATACATTTCAAAAACATTTCACAACCATTCATTTGTACAAAAAATAACAGTTCAGAAAATAAAGTATCATATCATTAAGAGAATACTTGTAAATTGAACATAGCTTTAGAAAGTTATTACTCATAGATGGCTCCAATAACAAATACATAAAACGGATAACCTGATAAGTTACGGCACGTGACCTACACAACATAACAGATACACATATTGAAACACACACATTTAGATAGTACTCAATTTATTTTGTTTTTTTCTTAGCGTGTTTCTAGCCTTTGTCCACATTACTATGCTTAATTAAGGCTTAGAAATGCCTAAGATGTAATGAGGATGCCAAAATGTGATTCAAAACACTTGGTCAAATTTGCTGAAAATAGGGTTCTCACTCGAGCGTAGCTTTTTTCGCTCGAGCAGAGGGTCAAACATAAAGGTGGTCGCTCGAGCTCAACTTTTGTCACTCAAGGGGTCTTAAACTCTACACAAGTACTAGTTGCTTGATTTTTTGCTCGACGCATATTCGACGCTTGCTCGAGCATGAGACTAAGGTCTTCGCTCGAGCACAACTCTGATCGCTCAACCGGTCTGCAAAACCTGTAAACTTCTGGGAGCATGCATTTTACGCTCAAGCCAACTTTTGGTCGCTCGAGTGCAGATTCTGTCACTCAAACGGAGAAACAGAATTCTGAAATTTCCAAATTTGCTTCCAAGCTTCGAAACTCAAATTCAAAGTTACAAAACACATCTCTTGGGCTCAAAACTTGAGAAAACATGTCTAAACTCATGGTACTTCATGATTTGAAAGTCATTTCGCAAAATCACGCCCAAGAGCAAGTGAATTCCTCCAAAGTAAATCTTAAACTTTTGAAAACATAACATGCATGCAATGACTTGGATGCAAAGATTTCAAAACATGAATTGATGAAGTGTTTTCATGTAAAATCATAATGAGCTTTTAAGATATAGCAAAGGTAGGCATTTGCACGTAAGAATTTATGAAAATAAGACTCAAAAATCATGAATTATGCATACAATGCATGGATTGATCTCAATTCTTGTTCTTAAGCTCAATTTTTGTTCTTAATCTCTGACTTCTCTTGAATTTAAGTGTGAGTACGTCAAACACAAAGCTTAAAGATTGAATTTCTTACCTAAGGTTCTAAATCCCTTGAATCCAAGTGAGTTCTTGCTCAATTCCTCTAATCCCCTTAATTCTTTAGCAATTTCCTTTACTTCTCTAGCAAACTCTCCTTTTTGAGCTCACACTTCCTCCTCTCCCTCTCTCTTACATTTTAGTCTTCAAAGATGAGGGGTTGAGAGTGTAAAATGTATAAAAGGTGTTGGGAGTGGCCATATATAGGCCCATTAATGAGTCTTAATTAAGCTTAGCTTAAGTTCACTAATTTACATTATTTAATTCTAATTAATTGATTCCAAATCAAATTTAAATTGAACCTACCATAAAATACTAAAAATTTCGAATAACACATAACCTAAGTCAATTTCGTGATCGGATGCCGATAGGGCCTTCAATTCGTAGAACAAAACGAAAACACAAACAGATATTTCTACGATAAACAGATAAAAACACAAATAATGCAACACAGATGCAATTAATTCAGAATTTCATCTTAATTACTTATTAGGCATCCTTAATCAAAGATTAGTAGCTAAACGTAGGTCAGGGTTGTTGTAGTCATCCCCCCTTAAGAGTTTGGTCCTCCAAACTCGAATTACCTTTAGTCTGCAAGAATATCGGATCCAAAGGGAACAATTCAGGGTATCTCTTCATCATATCTTCTTCGGTCTCCCAAGTTGCATAAGTCTTTCTGTGGTTTTTCCAATCAACCTTCATTGACGAAATTTCTTTATTTTTCAATCTTTTGATTCAACGGTTAACATTCTGTATTGGCCATTCTTCATGGGTAAAATCCTCTTTCAGAAGCACATGAGTTGGTTCAATCACATGGAACGGATCTCTCAAATATTCCCGAAGCATTAAGACATGAAAAACATTGTGCATATTCTCTATAATCAGAGGTAGGGCCACTCAGTATGTTATTGAGTTGATTTTCTCTAAAATCTCATACGAGCCAATGTATCTTGGTGCCAGCTTTCCTTTCACCCCAAATCATGTCTGACCCTTCATTGCAGCCACTTTTATAAACACAAGGTCTCCGACCTCATATTCTCTGTCTCTCCTCTAGATATCCGCATAACTCTTTTGACGACTCTGAGTAGTTTTCAAACGTTGTTGTATTAGTTTCATCTTTTCAGTTGTTTCTTGCACAAGTTCCGATCCCAATAACGGTCTATCGCTTACTTCGGCCTAGCAAATCGGAGATCAACATTTCTTACCATACAATACTTCATAAGAAGCCATTCCAATGCTGGAATGATAGTTGTTATTGTATACAAATTCAGCTAGAGAAAGGTAAGTCTCCCAAGTCCCTTGGAAATCTAAGGCACACATTCACAACATATCCTTTAAAGTCTGATTGGTTCGTTTAAATTGGTCGTCTGTTAGTGGGTGGTAGGCACTACTCAGTTGCAATTCAGTTCCCAAAGCCTATTATAAACTCTGCCAAAATCTTGATGTGAACTTCGAATCTCTGTTAGACACAATAGATACCAGCACACGGTGCAACCTCACAATCTCATTCACATAAATGTTAGTCAACTTATCCGCATTATAAATAGTTTTAACAGGCAGAAAATGGGCAGACTTAGTTAAATGGTCAATAATAACCCAGATAGAGTCCATGCGTCGAGAGGAGCGAGGCAGTCCAACAATGAAGTCTATGGTAATATGCTCCCATTTCCATTCCGGTATTGAAAGCTGTTGAAATAACCCAGCGGGTTGTTAATGTTTAGCTTTAACTTGTTGGCAATGCAAACATCTAGCCACAAAATGATTGCAGGCTGAGCAGAAATGGCAGCTAGGATTCCACTCTATTTACGCAACACAATTTCAATCTCATTTCTTTCCAAATCTTGTAACAATTCTCTTCGATCGGTAAGTAAACATGACAAATTGCTCATGAATTTTCCGCTCAAAGCATCTGCAACGGTATTGGCTTCCCCCGGATGGTACAAGATTCGTGAATCATAATCCTTGATTAATTCAAGCCATTGTCTCTGTCTCATGTTCAGTTCTTTTTTAGTGAAGAAATATTTGAGACTTTTATGGTCAGTGTACACTTTACAAGTTACCCCATACAAATAATGGCGCCAGATTTTTAATACAAATACCACAGCTACAAGTTAAGGTCATAAGTCAGGTAATTCTTTTCATGAGGGCGGAGTTACTAAGAAGCATAGGTAATTACCTTTCTGTTTTGTATTAATACACATCCCAAGCCTTTGTATGAGGCGTCACTATAAATCTAAAATTCATTTGTACCATTAGGTAAAGTCAAAATTGGTGCAGTTACCAACCTAGTCTTCAGTTCTTGGAAAGCGGATTCTCCTTGGTCATTCAAATCAAATGGCACATTTTTCTGCGTCAACTGTGTTAATGACATAGCAAGTTTTGATAAATCTTTCACAAATCTGCAATAGTAGCTTGCAAGGCCCAGAAAGCTTCTGATTTCTAACACATTGGTTAGTCTTGGCCAGTCTATAATTGCTTTAATTTTCTGTGGGTCCACGGATATGCTATCCTTATTGATCACATGACCCAAAAATGTCACACTAGTAAGCCAGAATTCACATTTAGATAGTTTTGCATAAAGTTTATTTTCTCTCAAGATTTGTAAGGCAATTCTCAGATGACGTTCATGTTCTTCCCTCCTTTTAGAATAGATCAGAATATCATCAATAAACATAACTATAAATTAATCAAGAAATTGTTTGAACACCCTATTCATTAAATCCATAAACGTCGCAGGTGCATTAGTTACTCCAAATGGCATTACTAAAAATTCATAGTGCCTGTATCTGGTTCTGAATGTAGTTTTCTCTATGTCTTCTACCTTGACCTTTAACTGGTGATACTCGAATCTAAGGTCTATCTTAGAGAACACTTGTGCTCCCTGAAGTTGGTCAAACAGATTATCTATTCGAGATAGTGGGCATTTGTTCTTCACAGTTACTTTGTTCAATTCACGGTAGTCTATGTATAACCTCAAAAACTCATCATTCTTTTTAACAAATAAAACTGGAGCACCCCAAGGTGAAATACTTGAACGGATAAATTTCTTGTCTAGCAAGTCTTGTAATTGAGTTTTCAACTCTTTTAGTTCAGATGTTGACATTCGATATGGGGTTTTTGAAATTGTTTGTGTTCCGGGTACAACATCGATAGTAAATTCAATTTCTCTATCAATCAGATCTCCGAGTAGTTCATTGGGAAACACATCGGGAAACTCGTTAACTACAAGGATGTTTTTGACATTAGCATTATCAACATTCATATTCAAAACACAACATAGGTAACCTTGACAACTTTTTCGCAACAATTTGCTAGCTTTCATAAAAGAGATCAAATACGGTGAAAAAACTACCCCATTCCCAGCAAATACAAATTCAGGTAACCCCGGAGGTCGGAATACAACAGATTTATTCACACAATCAATAGTAGTTTAATACTTGGTCAACCAATCTATGCCCAATATACAATCAAATGATCAATGCTCAAAGGCAACAAATCAACGTACAATGTCACATCACCAATCATTATATCACATGCCGAATAAACATGTACACATATCATAGAACTTCCAGATGGTGTAGACACAGATAGTAAGCAGTTCATAGGTTCTAAATGTGTAGTGATTTTCGAGAAAAAACATGCAATACAAATGAATGCATGGAACCAAAATCTATCAACATATGGGCATTTTGAGCACAGATAGAGATTATACCTAACACCACTAATTCAGTATTCTGTACATCGTTAGGCACAAGTGTGAACACTCTACCTTGTCTCAAAGTTTCTCTTCCCGCATTAGTTCTCACATTTGTTCTTAATCTAGAAACAGATCCTACTGAACTTGTTACAAGACAGTTGTCATTTTCTGACCCAATTGGACAATCTTTCATCATGTGGCCCGTCCTGCCACACCGGAAGCAAGCACCAAATACCCGATAGCAGACCCCTCTATGTCTCCTTTCACATTGAGCACAAATAGACGCAGACCCACTGCTTTGGCTTGAACTGCCAGTAAATCCCGTATTTTGTTTCTTATTCGTAGCAAATAAATGGCCCTTCTTGAAACCAAATCTCGATCTTTTACCTCTTCATTCAATTGTTGGGGCTTTTGTCTGTTTCAGTGTAGCCAAATTGGCTTCAGCCATTAAGGTTCTATTAAGCACATCCATATATTTGAGCTGTTTTAATACACCGACCCTATCAAACACTTCAAAAGTCAAGCCTCTTTCAAATTTCCAGGCCTTTTTGTAGTCTGAATCCACCATGTGGGGGGTAAATCGAGCTAGTTTAGTGAATTTAGCTTCATATTCCGCTACGGACATATTGCCTTGCTTGAGTTCCTGAAATTCAGACACTTTTGTATCTCGGTAGTATTGAGGGAAATATTTTTCATAGAAAATTTCTCTGAATTAGCTCCAAGTCATAAACCTATTGTCGTTTCGAATGAGCATCCACCAATGTCTAGCCTCTTCTTTGAGGCTATAAATGGCCAATAGAACTTTTTTGAGTTTTAGAACAAGGGAATACTTCAAACATCTTTTCTATTTCCAGTATCCATGTCTCGGCTTTCAACGGCTCAATGCCACCCAAAAAGGCTAGCAGCTTCATCTTTGTCAATTTCTGAGTCAAGCTGATAATATCCTTGTTTTCCAGTTCAATTTGGACCGGAGGAGGTGGAGGAAGCAGAGGTTATTGTCATTGTTGCTGCATCATTGACGTTGTTAAGGCTTCAAGTATCTATTCCATTCGATTCATGTAACCCTCAAAGGATTCGGTTGTACCATCACTTCTTGTATTTTCCAGTTCCTATAGGTAAAAAGAGCACTTATAAACATAGGCAAATAATTATTTTCATAATGTTTAGAGTATTCAGCTCCAGTTCATTCTTTTCACTTTCATATGTTCATGTTCAGATTCAGTTTTCACATTCACAGAAATTAGTACACACATTCACACATGCAGATGTAATGTCCCTAATTCTTTTCTAAGACATCCTATAGCTCACATGGACTCTTGTGTGCTGTATAACACGTGCTCTGATACCACTCTGTCACGACCTAAACTTGCCCTTATGGGTTTAGCGTCGTAACCGGCCAGTAATCCTTGGATTACCAAAGGCCTCTGTATAAAGTAACATAGAATTAAGGGGCTAGCAGAAGTAGATAGATAAAACATACATAGTCCAATGAGCTGTGCAGATATATATAGGACAAATAATTTAAAACTTTATAAACACACACGTGACGTCATACATACATTAGTCGTACGTCACTCTTATACACAGATAAACCAAAAGTGGGACTTAGTCTAGTGTATAGATAAAAAGAAACTTGTCTATATTCTAAAGAAAACAAAGTTTTAAAACTTAGTTCATAAAAGTCGACCATTTGACTCATTTTGGAACCTCCTCAGGAGGCAAAAAAGTTGGCCGACAAAATGAAATTCCAGGCGATCATCACTGAGCTTGGCCACGCGCCTAATCACCTACATATATAAATAATATTGTGAGTAGGTGTGAAAGAATAATCACTAAAACCGAACCGACCGACCGCACCAAACCAAACCAATTTACAGTCTGTTTATTTTTTGTAATTTGGTCAGTCGATACGATTTTTTTAAAATTTTGGTTTTCGATTTTCAATTTGGTTTACGTGAATTTTACACCACGCCAAACCAAACCACACTAGATTATACTCCCATCTAAACCATCCACGTGTTTTAATCCTAACCGTCCACTCAATAATATATATATAACATAAGTATAGCCATTTTGGCGTTCCAAGTCCCACGGTGAAAACAAAAAGTTGAAACACTTTTTGTTCTCTTTCACTGATTGATTCTCTCTGTCCCTTACTCTTTGTCTTCTTCCACTTCAAAGTTCAAACAAATTAGGGTGTTTTTACTAAGGGTGAGAAATCAATCAGGGTTTTTACTAAGCACTCTTAGGTGGTCCATCATTATCATCCATTACTCAGAATCTTAAAGCAAAGTCTTGGTACCAAATAAATTTCATCTCTAATTTTTTTTATTTTGAAACACTATTTTTTTATTGTTTTAGTTTTTGAGCAAACCCTATTTTTTTTATTAAAGACACCCAGTTTATGACACAAATTCCTAATTTTTTTAACACTTTTCAAAAGCCCTAGTGTAGACTGACTTGTGTGTCGAAGTAAACCCTATTTTTTACCTGGTTTATATATATATATATATGTATAATATTTATGATGTTTTCAAAAGGGTTTTAATGTTTGTGAATCACTTGATTTTGATGGTGTTTTAGATCCATAAAAAGATTTTTAAAATTTTTTTTTTTTATAAAATGGGGTGTTCGTTAACATGCAAATAAAACACTACTCTTAACATGCAAACGAAAAAAAAAATGATGATTTAATTTTTGTTCGTTAAAATATATATATATTTTTCTTTTAGTTAAAATTTGTTCTTGTTATTATTATTTTATTATGATTTTTTTTCTTTTAGTGTGGTAATATATTTTTTCTGTTAATAAATAGGTGGATTAGGATTTTTTTTTTTAATAGGAGGATTAGGATTTTTTCTGTTAGTTATTATGCTTAGATGGATGATTTAATTTTTGTTAGTTAAAATTTGTTCTTGTTATTTGTTATTTTTGTATTAGTAAAAATTTATTCTTCTTCTTATTATTATTTTATTAGTTACTATTTCTTCTTCTTTTTTTTTTTTTGAAAAATCAAATATTTCTTGTTATTATTATGTTTACATCGATGATTTAATTTTCCCTACACAAGGGCCTAGTGAAATTGCTACTGAACAACCTACAACACAAGAACATGAGAATGAAAGCACAAAAAATCAATCTAACAATGTCAAGGGTAAAAGAGAAAGATCTTTAGTTTGGGATCATTTCATGAAATTGAAGTGTGAATCTGGTAAAAGACCTAGGGATTCTTGTAACTATTGTGGTACAACTTATGCATGTGATCCAAAAATTAATAGGACAACATCAATGCGAGCTCATATAGAATCAAAGTGTAAGAAGTATCCCCTAAGGCAAAATGAAAAACAAACTACACTAGGTGTTAAACCAAAAAATGAAACTAGTAATGGGGAAATAGTTAGTAATCTTGTGGCTGTAAGCTTTAGTGTTGATGCATGGAGAAAGGCCTAAGCAAAGATGATAATAATAAATGAATTGCCATTTAAATTTGTGGAGAGTGAAGGATTTAGGCAATTTATGCGTGTGGTGCAACCCAAGTGGTTAAAAATCCCATCTAGGATTACCATTGCCAAAGAATGTATGTCAATATTTGTGAGTAAGAAGAAGGCTTTGAAGAATGCACTTAGAGGTCAACGACTATGTGTTACCACAGGCACTTAGACATCCGTGAAAAACTTGAATTATATGTACCTCACTGCACATTTTATTGATTGTGATTGGGAACTTCATAAAAAAATTATGAACTTTTGTATAGTTCCAAATCACAAAGGTGACACACTTGGTAAGGTGATTGAGGATTGTTTGGTAGCATGGGGAATTGATAAGTTTCTGACATCACGGTTGATAATGCAAGCTCAAATAATGGTCTTATTAACTTTTTGAAGCAAAAGACGAAGAGAAGAAAGAATACCATATTAGAGCATGACTTTTTACATGTGAGGTGTTGTGCTCACATATTGAATCTAATTGTTTGCGAGAAATTGAAAGAAATTGATGATTCCATAACAAGAATTCCTCATGTTATAAAATTTGTGAGATCCTCTCCATCTAGAATGGCCAAGTTCAAATTATGTGTTGAAAAAGAGGGCATTGAGTTTAATGGTAAACCTTGTTTGGATATGGCTACCCGATGGAACTCTACGTATTTCGTGTTAGAACGGGCTATATAATTTCAAAAGGCTTTTGAGCGGTTAAATGATAATGACACTCACTTCCGCTCGAATCTTAGAGAGGATAAGGTTGGTGAGGTTGATGAGATTGATGAGGTTGGTGAGGAGGGAGAAGTTGGTGACATTGGTGAAAAGGATGAAGTTGCTTTAAGTAATAATGGAAAAGCAAAAGGGGGAAGAAAGACAATCGGGCCACCTACAAAACATGATAGGAAGAAGGCGAGATCGTATGTCAAGTTCCTAAAATTGTTTTACAATGCCACATTACGTTTGTCGGGTTCTTTATATGTCACTTGCAATGCATTTTTTATTGCAATTATGTTCATAAAAAATGCAATCATTGAATTGTGTGATAATGAAGATGTAAGCTTACATTTAATGGCACGTGGCATGAGTTCCAAGTTTGATAAGTATTGGGGTAAATTTGACAAGGTTAATTTGCTATTGTTTGTTGCGATTGTTAGTGATCCCCGTTACAAACTCAATTATATTCAATGGTGCTTAGAAGAAATTTATGAAGCTAAGCATGTTGATGATTTGATGATGAAACTAAAAAATGAGTTGACAAGATTATATGACACAATTATATGATTGGTATGCTTTGAATGTTCAAAGTGGTAGTGTGCAAACACAAACTATGGGGGAGTCATCAAGGGCAATGGATTTGGATGAAGAACATGACATGGATGTTTGTGCAAAAATGAAATCCAAGTATAAGATGCGTTTGGAGAAACAAAGTAACATAATTAACAAATCTGAGTTGGAGAAGTTTTTGGTGGATGATTGTAAAGAAGATAATGATGATTTTGATATATTGGGTTGGTAGAAGGCTAATTCCACTAAGTATCGCGTCCTCTCTCTTATAGATCGGGATGTTCGAGTTATCTCCATGTCTACAGTTGCCTCAGAATCTGCTTTTAGCACGGAAGGTCATGTGCTTGATCCATTCTGTAGCTCTTTATCACTCATCATGGTAGAGGCCCTCATTTGTATACAAAATTGGTTACGTTCCCCCATCTCAAATCAGTCTTAGAGATCAATTTGATGAATTGGAAGATATTGAATCAAGTACATTTCTTGATTAATAAATATTTCTTATTTTCTTTCTTTTATATTTTATGAGAGTTATATGTTTAACACTTGAATTTCTTATGTTTTGCTTCTTTCATTTTGTGTGTGTGTGTGTGTGTGTGCACGCGCGCGCTTATGGAAGGATCAAGCAGCAAGGATGTCAACATCATTGATTGATGTTAGAAAGCAATAGTAACAAGTTGAATATTTGATCTAATTTTATTTTATGTATTTATGTTAAATTCAATTCTTATAAGAATATTTTTATTATTTTTGCAGGACTTTTGTTTTGTTGGTTGAAATTTATGCCAAATTTCTGCACATTTCAGTTTTTGATTTTTGAGATTGAGTATTAATAGTTAGAAAGGCAAGAAATTTAATAATTCATTTAGATTTTTTTATGTTAAATTCAATTATGATGATAACAATTTTATTTATTTATTTTGGCAGGACCTCTTTTGCTTGGTTGGTTGGAAAATGCATACTCTATCTATTTTATTTTCACTTTTTTAATATTAATAGTTTGTAATAGTTGGTTATGGATATATGGTTCTTTTTTTTTTCTCTCTTTTTTTCTTTTTTTTTTTTTGGTGGGGGGGGGGGGGGAGGGGGGGTGAATATGATATATGGTTCTTATTTAGTTTTGAACAGACAACAAAAGACTTGCTTGATATATGGCTCCTATTTGTTTTGAACAAAAAAATTGTTGCTGGATATATTTTGATAAATTTTGGTATGTTTGGTTTGTTGGATATGTTTGATGCTTGTTGGATAGGTTTGTAGAGGTTTGTTGGATATGTTTGTTTCAATAGAAAAATTTGTTTCAATGGAAACATTTTGGATAGGTTTGTTGGATATGTTTGGTTTGTTGTATAGGTTTACTAGACAAGGATTTCAAAGAACAATTCAAATTTTTTTTTTTTTTTTGGGTAAATAAAGCCCAATTTAATTATATAAAGCATATGTAAAAATTATGCTTAGGTGTTGTTGAACTTTAGTTTTCAAGGCCCAAATTCATTTTTGTAATGGATAAAAGTAGGCCTAAAATGTGAGGCCCAAAACTGTAGCACCGCACCGAAACTACATATAGCGGTTTGGTTCGGTTTGTAGGTGTCTTTCGGTCTATTCGGTTTTAGAAAAAATAAAACTGAGTATTTCAGTTCGGTACAAAAAACCAGCTAAACCGCACCAATTTCACCCATAATAGTGAACGGGAGCCCAATGAATAATAACAAGGTAAACGATTTAATGAACGTTGTCCATACAATTACAGAAATCAGAATTCAGTAGTTAACAGAAACGGATTTTATATTAATGTTCAGAAATCAGAGTTCATAACAGAAACAAATTTAGAGTCATATTCATAATTACAATTTGCAATTAATCATACGTGGTACATTCATTAACACTAGCAGAAACAGTTGATACATAAAGGGACAACCATGAAGGCATACAGTTGACTCACGTGCACAGAGACGATACAATTGACTTATGAGACGTACAGTTGGCCCATAAATGAGACGTATACAGAAGGATCCATAACAGTTGGCCCATGAGACATACAGTTGGCTCATAGTTGGGACGTAATAAAACAGATAACAAATGTCATCTGAAGCTAATGATGCCACGAATACATTTCAAAAACATTAGACAACCATTTATTCGTACATAAAATAATAGTTCAGAAAATAGAGTATCATATTATTCAGAGAATACTTATAAATTGAACTTAGCTTTACAAAGTTATTACTCACAGATGGCTCTAATAACAGATAGACAGAATAGATAATTGGATAGCTTACAGTGCGTGGCCTACACAACATAATAGATACACATATTAAAACACACACATTCAAATAGTACTCAATTTATTTTGTTTTGTTCTTAGCGTGTTTCTAGCCTTTGTCCTTATTACTCTGTCTTAATTAGGACTTAGGAATGCCTAAGATGTAATGAAGATGCCCAAAAGTGATTCAAAACATTTAGTCAAATTTACTGAAAACAACGTCCTTCCTTGAGCATAGCTTCCTTCGCTCGAGCGGAGGGTCAAAACTAAGTGTGGTCACTCGAGTGCAACTTTCGTCGCTCGAGCAGTTTGTAAACTTTGTAAAAGTACTCGTTACTTGATTTTTCTACTCGATACACGCTCGATGATCGCTCGAGCGTAAAACTGAGGTCTTCTCTCGAGCACAACTCTAGTCGCTCGAGCGGTCTGCAAAACTTGTAAACTTCTAGGAGCATGCATTTTACGCCCAAGCCAACTTTTGATTGCTCGAGTGAAAGTGCAAAACAAAGAGTGGTTGCTCGAGCACAGGTTTTGTTACTCGAGCAGAGAAGTAGAATTTTGGAATTTCTAGATTTATTTCCAAGCTTCAAAACTCAAATTCAAAGTTACAAAACACACCTCTTAGGCTCAAAACTTGAGAAAACATGTCTAAACTCATGGTACTTCATGATTTGAAAGTCATTTCGCAAAATCACGCCCAAGTGAATTCCTCCAAAGTAAACCTTAAACTTTTGAAAACATAACATGCATGCAATGACTTCGATTCAAAGCTTTCAAAAGATGAATTGATAAAGTGTTTTCATGTAAAATCATAGTGAGCTTTTAAGACATAGCAAAGGTAGGCATTTGAATGTAAGAATTTATGAAAATGGGACTCAAAAATCATGAATTATGCATGCAATGCATGGATTTTAGTCTTCAAAGATGAAGGGTTGAGAGTGTAAAGTGCATAAAAGGTGTTAGGAGTGGCCTTATATAGGCCCATCAATAAGTCTTAATTAAGCTTACCTTAAGTTTACTAATTTACATTATTTAATTCTAATTAATTGATTTCGAATCAAATTTAAATTAAACCTACCATAAAATACTAAAAGTTTCGAATAACACATAACCTAAGTCAATTTCGTGATAGGATGTCGATAAGGCCTTCAATTCATAGAACAAAACGGAAACACAAATAGATATTTCTATGATAAATAGATAGAAACAGAAATAATGCAACACACATGCAATTAATTTAGAATTTCATCTTAATTACTTATTAGGCATCCTTAATCAAAGATTAATAGCTAAACACAGGTCGGGGTTGTTACATGAGTAATTTGCCTAATTATTTATTTCTAATAAGTTATAACCAAAAGTTAACAAATAATCAGACACATGCTCTTAAAATAATTAAAAATAATAATTATAAACAACTTATATAAATTGTACCAAACAACCTCATAGGTATCTTCTACCAAGGACGGAGCTACATAGGGTCTAGGAGAGCACGTGCCCCCCTAATTTTTTGAAAATTACACTTTTTCCTCTAATTATAAAAAGTTTTTCATTTAACTCCCTTTTTATTTTCAAATATGTGTCAAAATATTTATATCTCATCTTTCTTTTCACTTTTTTTTTTTTTAATAAATTTTTTACAATTATGGGGCATTTACTCATAAATCTCTCTTTACCTACTTATATTTTACTTAGTTCAAATTATTTTTTTATATTCCAATAAGTCCTATGAGTGACATAGTTACCAAAATACCCTTAATAATAATGTTAACATTGACAATGTGAATGTTCCATAAGGTAAACATTTATACTGTCAAATTTATTTAATGTGAATGTTTATATCACCAAATTGGTAAGGGTTGAAAAAACATTTGCATGGGTAAAATTGTTTATAAAATACCTTAAATATGAGAATTAGGATTTGATAAATCAAATATCTAAAATAATAGGACTTATTAAAATATAAGAATATCTTATGGATGAATTGAGATATAAGCATTTGAAAGAGGATTTTCTAATAAATTTTCCTATAATTTACCACTATAAATGTTTAATTTTATCAAAAAATTCTTTTATAATGATTTTTATCTCTCTCATTTCGCTTATGTTTTTCTCCACATCTATCTTCTTCTTCTTCTTCTTCTTATTTTTTTCATTTTTTTTTTTTTTTGGTATGCATGTTATTACATTTTAAATTGTGATTATCATCATATTTAGTACCTAAAATAGCAAATAAAAAGAGTTTTGATAAATTAAAACATATTTAAGGTACATAATTTTGACATCACATTAATCTTTGATCATTCTATCACCAAATAAAAATTAGATTTAATTAAGTTTTATAATTAATATCGCTAAATATTAATAGTGTCCCCGTAAATTAAAATTCTGATTCCGCTACTTGCCTTCTACTCTCTTCATACACGTACTAATCTCGTTGTGAAAATTGTGTTCTGGCAATATAAAGAGGGTTGTACGGTGTCATCTTGCTGTCTCAAGTACGAGAAGTTTTTTTCCCAGAGAAGAAGATAATAGAATTGCCTGAAACAAGTTGTAACGTTACTTTCTTTAAAATGATACCAAGCTGTCATTTGTAAAAACCAAATAGTAACTGTTTGAACAGGATGTGACTGTTAAAAAAAAGGATAAATTACAAATACATTTCATGAGGTTTGCTTAAAATACAAATTGTCTCTTGTGATTTGAAAAATTACAAATATCCCCTTATTAGAATTTTTTATTTAACAGAATTAACTAAAAAAATGAAATTCATAATTGTTCTCCTATACAATAATAAAATTACCTAAATTATTAATTGAAACATATTTTTAACATCATTAAAAACAGTTAATTGACTTGATGATTTATTAATAAAATGGGCAATTTGTTATAAAATTAGAAACCTCAAGGGGTGGAATGTAATTTCCAAAATCACAAGGGACAATTCATATTTTAATCAAATCTCAGAGAGTGTACTTGTAATTTATCCAAAAAAATATACAAAAAAGTAGAGATGTACACTACAAGAAAAATCACAATTGGCGACCAAAAAACCAAAAATCGTCGCTGAAAGTCGCAGAAATGGCGACTAAAACAGTTTTGGTCGCCGAACAGAACACTTTTAGCGACTAAAAGAGTTTAGTCGCCAAACATAAGGGTTTTAGCGACTAAAAGATGATTTAGTCGCCGAATATAGGGTTTTTAGCGACTAAAATTTGTTTAGTAGCCAAAAGTCACAGTTTTTCCCGACTAAATTAATTTAGTAGCCAAAAGTTACGTTTTGGCGACTAAAAAACGTTTTAGTCGCCGATTATAGGTCTTTTGCCGACTATAAACATTTTTGTCGCTGAAGGTGCAGTTTTTTGGCTACAAAAAAAAAATTAGTAGCTAACAACTCTCAATTGCCGACTAAAACTCCAATTAGTAGCTTAAAGAAAGGGACCTTTTGGCGACTAAAACTCGATTTAGTCGCCAAAAGCAACTTTATTTATACAAGAACTTCATATTTAGCGACAAACAAATTAATTAGTAGCCGAAAATTAGTAAATTGGTGACTAAAAATTTATTTTAGTCGCCAAAAGTGTCGACAAATTTTTTTTAGTAAATCATTTATTTTATACATAAATTATATTTAATATATATAATTATATTTATATATAAACTTTTTAATTAAAACCGGTGAAAATAATGTATAAATAATATAAGTTGCAATTATATTCGCGTGAGGATTCAGTGGCATAGTGGGAGGCACTGTGCTGGGAAGGTTTGGAAGTTGGGGAGTTGGAGGTTCAAGGTTCGAACCACCTGAGGCGCTGAGGGAGATGGAAATTTTTTTTTTGAAACATGCTTTTGGCGACTAAAGAGTTTAGTCGCCGAAAATTACTCCTTTTAGCGACGATCAGTTTAGTCGGGCAATCTCAAAAAACCAAAAAAAAAAAAAACTATTGGCGACTAAAATTTTAGTCGCCAAATGCATAATTTCCAAAAACGAATTCAGTTTTGGCGACTAAAAGTTTGGTCGCTGATTTACTGACTTTTGGCGACTAACACCGTTTTAGTCGCCAATTCCATCTGCGACCAGAAATTCACGACAAAGCTGGCGACGAAATTATTTAGTC
Source organism: Camellia lanceoleosa (assembly GCA_025200525.1). Taxonomy (NCBI): domain Eukaryota; kingdom Viridiplantae; phylum Streptophyta; class Magnoliopsida; order Ericales; family Theaceae; genus Camellia; species Camellia lanceoleosa. Next base: position 37,961,171 of record CM045760.1, read on the forward strand.
GCGGAAAGTGAAAAACCTATCTTTGGCGACTAAAAAGTGACTTTTGGCGACTAAAATTTTAGTCGCCAAATGTGTTTTTTTTTGTAGTGGTAATATAACTTAAAAAAGATAAAAATATGGGCTAAAATAGTGCACCCCAAACAATCTCTAAATTTTGACAATTCGATCTCACCTTGTTAAGGAAAAGACGAGACGTGAAAAATTAAAATTGAACAAACACAAGCAAATAAAAAGAATTTATGTGGTTTTAATTACAAATCTACAGTCACAAGTGAAGAATGGCAAAATAATTATACTAAGAATGTAAAAATTATAATCAATGATCTCCCTCTCAACAACTCTTTTAAAAAAAGTTTCATAAACCCTAAAACTTCTAAATAACTTAACTACAAAGATTGAAAAAGAATTTGGTCAAAATAGATCCAAATACAAATGCCAGTTAATAAATGAATTGTAATAAATAATTAATATTATATAAATTAAATTCAAAATACACCCACAACACACCCATTTGGGCTAAGTTCCCCCAACATAAAGGATCCTTTTTAAGCTAAGAAAGCATTCAAGTCAACAATCAATTTCAAACCTAAAATACCCTCCAAATATTGAGGCCAATTTTCTACAAATATACATACTATCAAATGCCGCAGTGGTCTCATTCATCTTTTTTTTGGGTGAGTAAGTCTCATTCATCTTGAAGTCAATGTGATCAAACAAAATTGTAGAGAAGACTGAATATATTACACACAATAAACATTCACTACTTCCAAAGTAGAAGCATATGCATGGATGATTATTGGGTTAATATATTACACACAATTAGTGTATTTAATTGGTTGAAAAAATGGGTTAGTTTCATGTAAATAGAATTGATATTCTTTTAGAATTTTTATACAAAATTATATACTAGCATTGACATTTTCGTGAAGGAAAATTATACTTGTAGTTTTTGGTGTTAATTTGATCTCTATAATTTTTATTATATCACTCTTATCATTTAAATTTTTATATCTGTCAAATTAGTCTAATTAATTATATCTGCTAGGAAATTGGACAAAAATGAAAGCAAAATGGACCCTACAAAAGAAATATATCAATTCAAATTGAACATCAACTCTTCAATTACTTTAAAAAAAGTAAATGTATTATTTTACACTTTGATTTCAATCTAATTTTTAAAAGACATTATCAATTGAATTAAATTAACAGAAAATAAACAAATTTAAAAATAAAATCGATACACATGATAAATTATAGACACTACAGTATAAATTGATCACAACTCAACCCTATCATTTTGTATAAATTTTTTTATATTTATTTATCATTACTCGTTGTTTTGGTGTGGAGGTGGAAAGATCTTTTGGAAACTAGGGACTAGATTTCTTGAAACACTTGATTAATTCATTTTTTGTCCGCTTTAATTGTACTTTAGTGCCTTATATAAATAAAATTAGAAAAAATTATATATATATATATAGATAACAAGGCATGTCTGGTGGAAATTAGATACTGTGCAGTTTCATCCCTTGGATTACATTGGGAAATGACATTATTCATTTGATTTGTCACATTAATTAGGGATTCGAATATGCAATGTTTGTTTTTACGGTGGTTTAACATGTATCAATTAGTATATCAATTAGTGTATTAATTAGTATTATTGATCTCATTTATTATACAAATTACAAATATTTAAAACTTCTAAAATCATACCACATCCATACTATATATTAAGCAAAAAAGGGTTTCTAACCTCCAAGACCTGTGAGAATTTCAATATGTCAATCCTAATTTTCTAATTTTTTGTTTTTTAAAAAGCAAAATTAACCTCAGCATTTATTAACTTTTCTCAACCTACAAGACTTTTTGACTTCTCTCATAATTACTGCAGTACCTTTTCCAAAACAAATAATTTGTATATTAAAAAAAATTTAAAACAAATATAAATATCTATATCTATATCTATCTCTAACCCACAAGTTTTGTAGAAGTTTCAATATCTGAACCTTAATTTCTTAATTTTTTTGATTTTTTTTGGAATAAAAAAAAAACTTAGCACTTATTAAATTCTTCCAAGTCATTTTAACTTCTCCAATACACACTCTTTTTAACTTTTCACATACCTATTACAAACAGTGGGTCTCATTTTTGTTTTCTCCTTCTTGACTTTTCCTTTTGTTTATTGTTTTAATATTGGAATTAGATAGCGCATAAAAATATTTGTGATTTGTCTAGCGAATAAAAAATTATAATTTAATTTTTCAATATGATTGAAGTTAGATAAATATAAACCCTCACAAAGAGAAAAATGTGATTATGATTAGTTGAATGATTTTTTTTTTTTAATGTGATTGTAGTTAGTTTAATAATTCTTTTTTTTTCATTTATTTATTTTATTATGAGAAAAATATGATGTGATTGTAATTTGTTTAATGGCTCTTTTTTTTTTAATATGATTGTTGTTGTTAGTTCGATGATTTTTTTTTTAATGTTATTTAATCTTTTTGTTTACTATTTTAATTTTATTTTTAATATGATTGAAGTTAAATAAACATAAACACTCACAAAGAAAAAAATGTGATTGTAATGTGATGTAATTGTAGTTTGTTCAATGACTCTTTTTTTTTAATATGATTGCTGTAGTTAATTTAGTGGTTTTTTTTTAATGTTATTTAATCTTTTTATTTACTATTTTAATTTTATTTTTAATATGATTGAAGTTAGATTAACATAAACACTCACAAAGAAAAAAAATGTGATTGTAGTTAGTTCAGTGGTTCTTTTTTTTAATGTGATTGTAGTTAGTCAATGGTTCTTTTTTTATTTATTTATTTTTTTTATTAAGGAAAAAATGTGATGTGGTTGTAATTTGTTCAATGGTTCTTTTTTTTTAATGTGATTTAATCTTTTATTTACTGTTTTAATAGTTTTTCTTTACAATTATTTATGAAAAAAATATGATTGTAGTTAGATAGCATAAAAATATTTGTGATTTGATTTGATTTTTTTCTAATCTGATTTTTAAAGTATCAATTATTGATAATGATTATATTGTATTTTTTTTAAAAAAAATTGTAATTGATTTTTTTAACTCACTATGTTTTTAAAAAAAAAAAAAAAAAAAAATTGATTTGAAAACTGTTTTTTGAAAAAAAAATGGTTGTTTGGTTTTCCAAAAAATATATCATTACAATTTCAAATTTTCCTCCAAATTAATAGTTGAAACAATTAAAAAACACAAAAAAAATCACATCAAAACATTCTCTCAAATTTTTTAAATATATATACATACCTATATGTACCTATATGTACCTATATATATCTATTCTACTAAAACCTACCTATCTCATTTTCAAAGCCTACCTATATATACCTATTTTACTAAAGCCTACCTATCTCATTTATTTTTTTGAAAACATAACTCATTTTTTAGAATAACCAAACAAGTTGTATAAAATTTTCAAAAAATCATATTCAAAAAACCAAAACCAAACACAGTGATTGTGTTTTTTTAACTATCAATTCACTTAATTTGTGATTTGATTTTTAACTCACTGTGTTTTTTGAAAAACAGAATGGATTGTACTTATTAAGGTCACATAATGTACCAATTATTGATGATGATTATATTGTATTTTGACCCAAAAAAAAATTATAATTGATCTTTTTAGCTCACTATGTTTTTTGAAAAATAAATTATTATGTTTTTTAATTATGAATTGACTTAATTTGTGATTGATTTTTTTAATTATTGATAATGATTAGATAGCATTAAAAAAATTGTGATTTGTATGATTGAAATTATTTCCTTTTGTTTATAATATTATTTTTTAATATGATTGAAATTAGATAAATATAAACACGCACAAAAAGAAAAATGTGATTGTAGTTTGTTCAATGGTTCTAAATAATCTTTTTTATTTACTATTTTAATGGTTTTTTTTTTCAATTATTTTTTTTATTATGAGAAAAATGTCATTGTAGTTAGATAGCATTAAAAAAATTGTAATTTATATGATTGAAGTTATCTCCTTTTGTTTATAATTTGATTTTTTAATATGATTGAAATTAATTCACAAAAAGAAAAATATGATTGTAGTTTGTTCAATTGTTCTAAATAATCTTTTTATTTACTATTTTAATGGTTTTTTTTTCAATTATTTTTTTTTTATTTTGAGAAAAATATTATTGTAGTTAGATAGCATTAAAAAAAATTGTGATTTGTATGATTGAAATTATCTCCTTTTGTTTATAATTTGATTTTTTTAATATGATTGAAGTTAGATAAATATAAACACTCACAAAAAGAAAAATGTGATTATAGTTTGTTCAATGCTTCTAAATAATCTTTTTATTTACTATTTTAATGATTCTTTTTTTCAATTATTTTTTTTTTATTATGAGAAAAATGTGATTGTAGTTAGATAGCATTAAAAAAATGTGATTTGTATGATTGAAGTTATCTCATTTTGTTTATAATTTGATTTTTTAATATGATTGAAGTTAGATAAACATAAATACTCAAGGGATTTTTAAGTAAAATGGGATTTTTAACCCCAAGGCCTATGGAAACTTCAATATCCCAATCTAAATTTTCTAAATTTTTTATTAAAAAAAGAAAAAAAAAAACTCAGCATTTATTGATTTGGTCAAAATCCCCTGATCAGCATTTAAAATCCCCACATACAAGTAATTATGGATACAATCTGTGTATAGTTACTGCAGTACCATTTTCAACTTCTCTTATACACTATAGTTAGTGATAAAATTGCTAAATTATTTTTATAAAAAATCTTTAAAAAACATAATTTATATATTAAAAAAAATCTAAAACAAATATAAATATTTATAATTATCCCGTGCATAGTACAGGTGATAGGCTAGTTATCTATTAGTATACTAATTGATACACTAATTAATGTATGTAGAATTATTTTTATTTTTATTGTGGCAAACATATATTTATTTTTTACCTATTAATTTTTTTTAATTAATTAAGTTTATAGGGATTTTAAAATTTAGTTGAATTACTCGTATGCTATATTTTTAGTGGAAACACCCTTGAAATGGTTGCATCCTCTGTCCAAGGCAATGGTTTGACTGCAATGTGATAATGTGCACCCATATGTATAGAATAGAAACATAGAAATATTCTCGATAAAATAATTAATCAGTCATATTTTGCCCTTAATATTATTATCAAGTTCTATTAAGTTTCAATATAAATAATTAAATTTTATTTTTCATGGTATATTTTTAAAATGTTCATTGCTCCATAACAGGGCCAGCTCAACCACATGGGTGACCTAAAGCAAAAAATTAAAGTCAGGCTATTTTTGTTTTATTTTGTTTTATTTTCTTTTTTTTAGGCCAAAAACATATTGAAGTAGATTTTTACTAGAGATAAAATAATATAAGTTTGATAAAAGGATGTTGCACTTCTTTTTTACTAAAATTTTTATCAAATTTAAATTTAATGCAAGATTAGAGATGCTCTAATCCAATTCATTTATTATGTCATATTATCATGTTGTGTTTATATGTCCTGTCAATAAATTTTATTTTTAATCAAAAATGTCAAGTGTGTGAAAAAAAAAATTTTAAAAATTATACAAATTAAATTTAGTGAAATTAATATCTACTGAATGAAATTATTCATAAAAATATTTGATTTTTACTAAATTTTATTTATTTTTAATTTATGAGTGTGAGATAGTGGGAGATAGACTTTTACTACACTACAAGAAAAGAGGGCAAAAAATACGGAAGTATTCGCGACGGCGCGATTCCCGTCGCCAAAAATGGTTTTTTGCGACAGCAAAATTAAGCGTCGAAAAAAAGAGCTTTAGCAACGGCGTTTAACCGTCGGTAATAAAACTGCACGGTCGGGTATTAAAATGAGGAACTATTAGCGACGGCGTGTTGAACCGTCGGGAAAAAAACATGTTTGAGACGGCAAAAGCTTGCTGTCGCAAATACTCGACCATTTGCGACGGCGTTTTGTCCGTCGCGAAAAAAGGTTTATTAAAACGGCGTCGTTTATGAATAATTTTGTATCATTTGCGACGGTGTAAACCTTCCCGTCGCAAAAAGTAAAAACCAAGTTTCCCCCCTCTTCCCTTTCATCTTGCCGCTCAGTTCGATCTCGAAATCCCTAAAATTGTTTTGAAGCATGAAATCCCTAAATCCCCAAACCAGCGACGGGCGACGAACGGCAAAGGGCTAGCGGTGGTGCGGTGGTGCGGCGACGACGAACGGCGAAGGGCTAGTGGTGGTGCTTCGACGGCGACAGCTACCTCAGGTATGCTCGCTCTTTCTCTCTCTCTCTCTGTATATATATATGTATGTATGTATTAGCTGTTCAAAAATATATATATATATACATGAATATAAATTATTTGCCTATATATGTATGTATCCCCAAAAAGTTTCATTATTTTTTCATTTTATTTTTTTAGGTTGTGTTTAGATTATAAATTTGGATAAAAATTCAGAAATGAAAAAGAAAAAAAATATATATGAAAAATATGTAAAATGTAATTATTTTTTTTCTTCCAAACAGAGAAAAACTTTAACAGAATGAACAATGTTTAGACATAAATGTAAAATCTTTAGATTGCCTGTATATATCCTAGGTGAGATGAAATTAGCATTCTTCACCCATGTTAATATTCAATCAGACGACCCACTAAACAAAAACAGATTCAATATGCGAGTACTTTTTTTTCTTTCTCATTTTCATCCTAGCTTAATCAATGACATAAGGTCCAGGAAGTGTAAAAAAGACAATCAAAGGAGGTTGAAGGACTCTCACTCACCAATATAAATGCCCTCCGCTGCCTGATTCGCTTCTTCTCATTCCTTCGTTTGACACTTCCCTCATTGGGTTGGTTTGGAAGTATTGGCTCACCAGGCACATATTTAACAAAAGCATATGGTCCTGCATTTTTCATGGCAACAAGCAATTGCATTAGATTCTAACACCACCATTTTGACTGATTCCAAAATTTGAGTAAATCCCTAATTCTATGATATACATACAGAGAATCAACTTAACAGACATACATTCATGTACAGAGACAATAAAAAAAAAGAAAAAGAAAAAGAAAAAAAAAGGAACAAATTTTGACACTTCCACTGTGTTGTATAATAATAATAATGATAACAGCAATGAAACCAAACAATTGAATTTGGAAGATGTGAAAGAGGAGAGGAGATGAGGCACTTCTTTATCAAATGTGATACTCTGGTTTGAGTTGGATCTCCAATACGTGAGGCAATTTTTGTAAGCTTTCCACAAAAAATCGTCTGAGTCAAACTCCAAAGAGAAAATATAGTGAGAAGAAATTAAATGTATTAATTCATATTATCTATGTAATATAAATATAAGCGTTTATATATAAAAAGTTATTTGATAAGTCTGACTTACTAGATAGACGTGTGCCCATCTTATAATAAGATGACACATAGTTAATTTGTCTAAAATGTAGGAGAAAATATATTGCATACATATCCTGGCAAACATGTGTCTCGGGGACATAGATGAGTTTGAGTTAAAGAGCATAGATGAGTTTTGAGTATTTTTTAGACAAACTTAAATAGATGAGTTTTGAGTATTTTTTTTAATAGGTTTGAGTTAAAGGTATTATATTTAGAGTTACTTTGATGAGATATTTTTGTGGATGTGTATAGATGATGGATAAGAGTTGGATTGATTTGCCAAATAGGATGTCCAGCGAATACATTAATGGAATTGATGAATTCCTTGTGTTTGCCTACACCAATAGGGTTGAAGGTTCGATGATCAGTTGTCCGTGTAGGAAGTGCGAGAATCGATACTATTTTGTACGAGAGGGTGTACGGGAGCATCTGATTTTGAATGGTTTTTTAAAAAAATACAAACATTGGATTAATCATAGGAAATCTTACGTATCTCTGCATGGTAATCGAGAGAATGAAACATTAATTAATTTAGACATTGGGGATGATATGATTGGAATGATACAAGGGGCTATGGGAAATCCACATGCCGGTACAAGTGTTCAGGGTAATGAACCACAGGGGCCTGATCCCCATGCATCTGAACCCCAGCTCGGTCCAAATGCAGAGACTGCAAAGTATTTCAAACTTTTTCAAGATGCACAAAGTGAATTGTATCCAGGTTGTCAGAAGTTCACATCTTTGTCATTCATTGTTCAACTTTTACATTTGAAGGTGCTTAATCAGTGGACAAACAAGTCTGTTGACATGTTGCTTGAGTTATTGAATGAGGCGTTCCCGTTGGGTGTGAAACTCCCGGACTCATATAATAAAGCTCAAAAGGTCACAACAGATTTGGGCTTCACGTATGAGACATGGGATGCATGTCCCAACAGTTGCATGTTGTTTCGAAATGAGGATGTCAATCTTGATAAATGTGTCATATGCAACAGTTCTAGATGGAAATCAAATGGTGATGGTGGTTCAAATGGTCCTAACAAATGTGGCAAATGAATAGCTGCAAAACATATAAGGTATTTTCCTTTAAAGCCAAGGTTGCAGAGGTTTTTTATGTCATCCAAGACGGCCAAGTTAATGAGATGGCATGCAGAGGAACGAACTGATGATGGTGTCTTCAGGCATCCTACTGACTCCCTTGTATGGAAAGATTTTGACTGTCGGAATATTGACTTTAGTAATGATTGCCGAAGTGTAAGGCTTGGCTTAGCATCTGATGGTTTTAACCCATTCAGGACGATGAACATAGTTCATAGCACTTGGCCTGTTGTGCTCGTTCCATACAACTTGCCGCCATGGATGTGCATGAAACAACCATTTCTAATTTTAGTCGTGCTTATTGACGGCCCGAAAGGACCTGGTGACAAGATTGATGTGTATATGCAACCGTTGATTGAGGAGTTGAAAGAACTATGGAATGAGGGTGTGTCAACATTTGATGCATCAACAAATCAAATGTTTCAAATACATGCAGCTTTACTGTGGACAATTAGTGATTTTCGGAGAGTTAAGGCCCCAAAATCACCAAACCACGTCGGTTGAGCACAAAACCTGGCACACACGACCTCCTAGGCACGAGAGACTTGTGGGAGAAGACGGGGCTCGAATCGGGTTCCCGGTTTGGGAGTTAGAGCCGAATTTCACTTTAGGCAAACTAGTTCCTTAAGGAACTTGAATTCGAGGAGTTAAGGCCCCAAATTCACCCAACCGCGTCGGTTGAGCACGAAACTTGGCACACACGACCTCCTAGGTACGAGAGACTTGTGGGAGAAGACGGGGCTTGAATTGGGTTCCCGGTTTGGGAGTTAGAGTCGGATTTCAGTCTAGTCAAAATTATTTACTAACTATCTTTCTAATTATATAGTAGTCAATTTTTTTTATATTTTTCTGTAATTAAAATATTAACACTATTATATGGTTATTAATTATTTTTATCTTTTTTTTTTCAGATATTTCCTGAGTAGCAGTTTGCTTCTTGTGGAATGCGGGCGTATAAACATTATGTCCAACTTTTGTTTTTGTAACCCACGAAAGAATCAAGACGAAAACTTTTGGTTTTGATTTTGATTTTGATTTTGATTTATGTTATTTAAATTTGTGAACAACATTATGTATGTATTATGCGACATTATGTAATGGCATAATTTTTATTGTTTTAAATTTTTATTTATGTAATATTATGAATGGAACAACATTATGAATTTTCATTATTTTTTTACTTTTGTTTATGTATGTATTTATATTATTATTTAATTTTTGGATTTTTTTGTAATTATTTTTCATTTAATCTGAGTTTTTAAATTTTTTAATAATTTGAACGAGTTTTTTTTTTTAGGCGGCATAACGGTAGTCATAAAAAGCTATATGTAGGAGGCTTTTACAAAGACCGTACTGTCGCAAAAACTTTCGAAAGACCTGTAAAATATACCTTTAGCGACGGCTCACCATGCCGTCGGAAATAGTTATATGCAGTAGCACACTTTTAGCGACGGTGCTCTGCCGTCTCAAAAAACCAATTTTAGCGACGGAAAAACTTACCGTCGCAAAAACTTAGATTTTTTTCACTTATTGGCGACAGGAAACTACCGTCGCAAAAAAGGGACCCTCTCATCGCAAAAACCATTGGTGACGGCACGTACCGTTGCTAAAGACCTTTTGCAACCCCCTTTGTCGCGACCCCCACCTGCCGTCGCAAAAGATCAAATTACCGTCGCAAAAAGTATTAGCGACGACGTGCGGAGCATTTGCGACGGCGTTTTGCCGTCGCAAAAAACAAAACGCCGTCGCAAAAAACAAATTTTTTTGTAGTGCTAGTACACAAATGATAGGAATCTATGTTAAATTACTAATTTGTCTACCAATTACACATATGAATGTGGTCTCATATGGGTGTAGAGCTAATATATAAAGTTGATAAAAAAATTTAATAATCTTATTTTAGTTTGGAAAAACTACTAATATTCCTTATTCTTTTTTATTTATTTATTTATTTATTTATTTATATTTTTTGTTTGTCCTATAAGATTTCAACTCAAAATGAGACCTTTTGCTATACCGAGACTTAAAGCAAGTGCTTCACTTTTATTATTGAATGATATCAAATTTCAATTGTTCATAATAGTATATTTTATTTTTATTTTATCTTTTTCATTAAAATATGAACAAAAAATTTCATAAATAATTTTAATTTATTAGAAATTTTATAATTAAATTATTTTTATTTTTTCAAATTAAATGATTTTCATAAATAAAATTATAAGTATAAGATTAATAATTTTTAAAATCAAAATTTTAAATTTTATTAAGTTAAAATTCTTTATAAAATTGTTGTTCATATTATAAGGGGTTGTTTGGGATGACCTAAATAAGTGTACTTTTTATCTTTTTACGAAAAGATGTGCAGAAAAATAGAGAGGTGATGTGATGATAAAAAGATAAAAAGATGAATTATTTGGGACTTCCCAAACTTGGCCAAATAGGAAGGGTAAAATTGGGATAAGACACACCATTATAGAGTAATGAATCATTTTGGAAAACTTTTATCACAAATAAAATTTAGTTATCCATATTAAAACTTGATAGGACTCATTAGGAATTTCAAAATCAAAATAGGACTTATTGGTTATTTTCTTAATATTCTTTTATTTTTATTTTTTAAATGTAGTGCTGTGAACATTGCATTTATTTTGAGGTTAATTTCATTTTTATCTCTTAGGTTATTGTTATAGCAGTTCCAGTTTTGACCCATCACTTATCGTATTCCAGACTCGAGTTCGTATGGTTTTGAATGGTTATTCATATATTGTTTCCCTTATCTCCTCTCTATTTTGGTTAGCAGGTTGTAATTGTGCGTTTGGAACAAGTTGGTTGCTTGTTTTTTTCGAACCTATGATGTCCAGATTTTTAGCTCTGTCACTCGTGCAGGCATTCTTCCGCTCGAGCGGGCTTCACAAATTTTTCTCTTCCGCTCAAGCGGCCATTCTTGCGCTCAAGCGCTTGAGCGGGATTTGTCAACTCTCAATATTTTTGCAGATCTACAAGTACTAGGAAGAGTGCATGAAACAATCAAGCGTCCAGTCTCACGCTCGAGTGGGGTCCTTCATCTGCAAAACTTTTGGAATTATGTATTCCACGCTCGAGTGTAACTTTCCATGCTCGAGCGAACCTTTATGTCTGACGCTCAAGCGTCACTTTCTATGCTCGAGCAGACTGCATGTATAACAATCCGTGAAGATGATATTTTTGAATCACTTTTTCATATATATATATATATATATATCTCTAAAACCCTCCAAAACCCTAGATCTTGAGTTTCTCTCTCTAAAACTCACATTCTCTCTACCATTTCACCTAAATCCATTGTGTTCTTCACCCTACTTCCTTTGATAAAAAGGTAGAGTTTCTCAAGATCTTCATTTTGACCCAATTGAAGTTGGATTTCGGGATTTTCGAAGTTTCATTCTTGCTTGGCTCATCTTCTCTCTTTGAGGTAGGGATTTTCTACACTTTGTTATGATTTTTAACTTAATTATTTGTAGTTGTGTAACAATGGTAGTATTTGGGAGTAATTTGAGCAAACCTAGGGTTTGGGTGTGATGAAAAAAAGGGGTTTTTGGTGGAAATGAAATAAATGAATTTGGGGTTTGAAAATGAAGTCCTGTTGAGTCAAAATGGCTGATTTTGGTACTTGGATTGATATTTTAGAAAGAGAGATTTTTGCCCTAAAATGACTATCATATTTATTTTGTATAAATAGTTGAAATTGGTGTTGTAAATATGGAATTGAGCGAGTATTGGAATGGATGGTGGAATTGAATATGAAATGCTTCATATCCTTGGAAATTCTGATTAAATTATCTGTCTTGAGATTATATATCTGTTTAGAAATACCTGTATTGGACTATCGGTGGAAGATAACTTTGATTGTTGTAGAAATTGCATATGGATTAAGTAAATTGAACTAATCCATGGTTGATTACCATTGAATGTGATCATGTTATGAATACATTGTATATGTATAATTATTTGGGACAAGAAAAGGGATGTACTCCGTATGTGTGATTATGTATTTAAATACATTGCATATGTATGATTATTTGGGAAGAGAAAGGGAATGGACTCCATTATAATTAAGTTGGCCGGAGTATCTTGGGTGAAAGTCCCGAAATTTATACATGGGTGCCGATCCCGCGGACGAAATATCCGTAAAATGACAGTTTGAAGTATTTGTGTGTAAATTGTGAAATTGATTAACCTTTCAGTTGTAGTCTTATTTGGGTTATTGAGGAATAATGAAATCGATTTATATATATATATATATTGAAATGAATTGGAGGAAAGTATGATGAATATGAAATTGGTATTTTATGGCAATACAAAAAGTATAAATTTTTTATCCCGGGCATTGTATTTGCACATTTCACATATATCTTCATTAAATCTCATATATTATGTTAGATTATTCCTACTGGGCTGTGGCTCACACTATTTGGAAAAAATATTTTCAGGTAATGATGGCATGCCCCCACCAAAGCAATAGCATTTGAGGGATCTTTGGGAAGCAAGAGCTTCTCGTTTTGTTTTATTATTATTTTTATTTTATTTTTTTGTATAGTCTAGGGCTAAATTTGTATGAGCTAGTCTCCTTTTGTCGTAACCAAGTCAAGATTTGGAAAGGTGTAAGCCCAAAGGCAATTTATTTATGTTAAACTCTTTTGTATCATTAACTTTATGTAGTGAAAGGACTAATACTCTGATTTACGCTGTTATATATATACATGCTCTTGGGTTGTATTTATTGTATAATTTTGGGAGCGTTACAATTGTCATTTTTTTAAAATTTCATTTTTAAATTATTAGTTTTATGTATTTCCTCTATAGAGTTTTTAATTTCAACTAATGTGGTTCAGTTGAAGATAATTGTCCAAATCAGTAAGGATTAAAACATACGGTTAAATTTATTTTATGCCCTTGTAGTTTGAGCATGTAGCACTTCACTCCCTTATGATTTAATATAATCAAAAATCCACTATGTAATGTTGTTAAAATCGAGATCCTAGGTAAGATCGTTAAGAGAGACTTGTGGATTGGATCGTAAAATCGGATAGAGAATCGTAAGATTCTACTTTCAATGTAAAATAAAATGAGAAATTATCCATAGCCATGCATTTGAAATAATTTTAAAATCATTAAAGAAAAATAATAAATTTGATATAATGCATTTTTTATATAAATTAGAAGAGAAGTTTGGAGAGAGAGAGAGAGGGTTTATAGTCAAATTTCTTATACAAACATAAACATACACATAGACATTCATATATAAGAAACAAATAATAATAATAAAATAGTAAGATCGGGATCATAATGTGATTCTACACGATTTTATGATTAGGATCATAATATTGAATTTAAGATCTTAGTGCGATCCAAATCGCTTAGCCCAACTAGAGTCGTAGAATCTTAAGATTTTACTATCCGGATCAAGATTCTAATAACCATACCTCCATGTGATTTTAGACTAAAATGCTACCTTTAGTTTTCTATCTAAACTAATGGAAAGTGTATCACACACCCTACTTTTGAGAGTTGGTTTAGTATTATGAAAAAATAAAGTGAAATTAATACAACAAAGGGACAATTTTATCCTCATTTTTTTCCAAACCTAAAATTATATTAATATGCTAATTAAAATAAAATAAATTAAAATATAATTAAAGATTGATCTAAAATATAAAATATAATTAACGGTTGATTTAAAATATAATTACATAAAAATAGAAAATAAATATTAATTAATGATTGATCTGAAATATAATTAAATTAAAATTAGATTGATATGTTAGGAATTGTAATAAATAATTAAGAATTTATGATTAATTATGATCCAAAATATAATTAAATTAAATTTAAATTAAAATTTTAGAAATTATAATAAATAATTAATAATTGAGAATTAATTGTGATTTAAAATATAATTAAAATAAAACTGAATTACAATAAATAACAAAGAATTTATAATTAATTATGATTTAATTGAATTAATGTTGCCGATCAAAAAAAAAATTGAATTAATGTTAAAAATTATAAATTATATGTATGAGGTAGAAAATAGAAAGAAAATAGCAAAACAGGCTAAGATTTGAGGGTATTATAGTCATTTTACATATATAGTTAATAGTGTTAGCTGATGCACTTTTAATCCAAAATTACGAAGAATGTTAGGAATATCAAATTTTCTATTAAATAAATGATTAAATTTCTCACATAGATATAACATCTATACGTTTATGAATCTCACCTGTGAAACATTTTTATAATTCATTTAATAAAAAATTTAAGAGCCATGACATTTTCTAAAAAAAAATGTTTGAGGGCTACAATTTTTGTGGCTCAAATGACTCAAAATTGCTAAAACGACGTCGTTTTGACAATTTTGATGTTGTTTTGTACTCAAAACGACATCGTTTTGATAAATTTGAGCCATTTAAACCACAAAAATTGTAACTCTCTACCATTGCTGTTTTCTAAAATCTAATGTGTTGGGCAAAAGTTGGTCTATTTTTAAAGATAAATTTGATCCCATCAGGTCACCACTGATATTCGTTTTACTCAATCAAGTAAAACTGTTCAGAGTAGACCGACAGTCATGTACACTGGAGGTGTTAGTCCGAAGAGTGGACTAAACCCAGACGCAAGTTTCCTTTAAAAAAAATAAAAAATAATAGAAAATAAAGGAAAATAAAAAATCCCCCTAAAAAAACTCCCCCTAATCTCCCTAATTGCCATTTTTGACAAACTGTTTTTTTTTTTTTTTCTGTTTTCTTTTTTTTTTTTTTTTTTTACTTGAAAGGGAAAAACGGGGGATTCGGGGGACTCCCATTCAGGGGATTTATCACAGTCGGAAAATAAATTACATACACATTTCTAAGATCAACACTGCTGGGACCTCAGTGGGGGTGACTCTCGGCACCTCCACCTCCATGTGGGGGCTGTGAGAATAAGATAGGAAAAAAAAAAGTTTGAGCCAATCAAAAAATAGTAAGGGTGGTAGGAGTCACCTCCACTGGGGGTCTAAGTCATTTTTGTTCTGAGATTTATTTAAATTATAAATTATTTCTGTAGTTTTAGAAATTATATTATATCTCCAAAAAAATTTAATTTCATAACAAATATGTCATTTTCTTAATAAATCATCAAGTTAATTAACAGTTTTTAATAATGTTAAAATTTTATTTTAATTAATAATTCAGATAATTTTATTATTATATAGGTGAACAATTAAAAAATTTACTTTATCAATTAATTCTGTTAAATAAAAAATTCTGACAAGGAGATATTTGTAATTTTTCAAACTAAAATGGACAATTCGTATTTTAGGCAAACCTCAGGGGATGTATTTGTAATTTATCCTAAAAAAATGATAATGCTAGGGATATCAATTTTTTTACTAAGGCCAAGTTTGGCATGTCCTAAGAAAAATAAAAAGTCAAAAAGTTATTACTATTCATCAAAAAAATATTAAAAAATTAATTTTACACACAAAATTACAACTCATCAATCTGAACCGATCAGATCTGTGCTGCGTTTCTTAAGAAAAATTGCGCAGTTGGGGTCGGCCTGTGGGCAGGGCTAGCCCTAAGATTTAGGGGGCCCAAGGCGACCTTCGGAAATGGGGCATTTCTTACATTGAAAAAAAAAAAAAAAAGTTGATGGATAAAAGATAAGTTACAACAACTTTTTTATTTGTTTGTAGTTATAAAAAAATTTATTTGCACATATAGTCATTAAAATTATAAACAAAAATTTACTTTCATATATTAAGATAGGAAACAATCATTACAAATACTCAAAAAGCTAAAAATCTAATTTTGCTACTTTATAGTTTAGCAATATTCAGTTTACAATTGAACCAACTATCACATAAACATTACTCTTCTCATATTTTTAGCTGCAAAATCACTAATGAGGCTTGCATAATCGAATTTATCCATCATATTTCAATGGATAACAAAGCTAACCCATTCAATCTTTCTTGTGACATAGTTGATCGAAGGTAAGATTTGATTAATTTCAACTTTGAAAAACTTCTTTCTCTAGAGGCCACTGTAACAGGTATAGTTAACAAAATTCTATATACAATCCATGCATTTGGGAAACAATCATCTATTGTTTTTAAATAATTTAATACTTCAATTGGCCTTTTGATTTCTTCCGATAAAACTTCTTTCAAGACATTCAACTCTAAAAATAGATCTCTCCTATCAATATCAGAAAGTTCATCATGTTTCAAAAAATCTTCAAGATTAACACAATAAGTCTTCAAACATTTCTTGTTGGTAGAACTAAACTTTTTCAAATCAAACAAAAATCCAAAATTCCTCATATACTTGAAATTGTTCAAACCTACTCGTAAGTGAAGAAAGAGCTTGATCAATTATATACATAAAGTAATTAACTCTAAAAGATTCTTCAACAGTCTGTGTCACCTCTTCACTAACATTCTCATCAAATTGCTTCTTTCTGCAAATGACACGCTTTTCATGAAATACTGGATCAATTTCCATTAGAGTAGCAACTTTTTTGGCCTCAATCATGGCATCTAAAAATTCAGTTTCTCTATACTTTTCAAGAAAGGTAATGAGTCTTTTTAACTGAATTTTAGCAACATCAATATAAATGTCTTCCCTTTAAAATATTTTGCGAACTGAGTTAACTGCTGTAGACACCCCATTTTTTATCGACCTTAAGACTCAGACGTCGTCGTTTAAGCGCTCGATGATTGTGCATGTTTGTGCTCGTTTCGAGTTTCCAAGGTTTTCGACTGAGTGCCTTGCCTCTGGCCCTCTGAACTCTTTGTGTTTTGGCTTGGTTTGTAGACCATGCCTTGTTTTCCCTTGCCTAGAGGGAGACAGAAGCCCTGTTTGGCAGAGCTTAATTACAGCTTATTTCAGCTTTCAGCTTAATTTAAGTTATTTTGATGTGTTTGGTTTAGTTTATAGCTTATAGCTTATAGCTTTTTGGAAGTCAGAAATCAGCTTATTCTTTAAGTGGGACAGGAGATGCTTTAAGAATAAGTTGGAAATCAGCTTAAGCTGAAAGTTATAAGCTATAAGCTATTTAGGCATAAGTTATAAGCACTTTCCCACAGCTCTACCAAACAGGGCCAGAGGTCTGTAGACCACTTTTCCCTCTTGTAGGCTAGTTTTCGATTTCCGGAGCCTTTGGCCGAGCGCCTTGTCTTGTTTCCCTTTTGGTTTGGTTTTGAACCAAACCTTGTTTTCCCTTCCCTGGAGCGAGAGAGAGGTTTGTAGACCACTTTTCCTTCTTGGAGACTAGTTTCCGATTTCTGGAGTCTTCGGCCGCGCGCCTTGTCTCGGGACCGCTTAACGTTCTCCTCTTGGCTTAGTTTTCGAACCATGCTTTGTTACCTTTGCCTAGACGGACACTGAGGTCTGAGAGACCACTTTTGCCTCGTAGACCACTTTTGGTGCCCGTAGACTAGTTTTCGGGATTTTCGGCTACGCACCTTGACCTACGAACTTTTGTCTTGCATCCTTTTTGGTTTGTTTTTGGCACAAACCTTGTTTTTCTTGCTTGGAGGGTGGAATGAGGGTGGGAGACTAGTTTCTCTCCCTGAAAACCACTTTTCTTCCCACCAGCCAATTTTTTAGTCGGCCAATTGGTTTTCTTGGTCTTTGGAACACCAAAAATGGTCGGCCACCACATCATTAGCTTACTTTCAGTATGCAGACCACCTCCCCCCACCTGCCGACCACTTTCTTCCCTTGCAGACCACTTGTGGTGGTCGGCTAACCACTACAAGTAGCTGGCCGACCACTTGAAGTGGTCGGCAACTTTCCAGTACCTTTTTGAAGATCTTTTCTTGCCAGCTATGACAGCTGGAGGGTACAGAAACCATCCTCCATATGTATGGAGGGATGGCTTGAAGGCCTAAGCTCGTTCAACAAGCTTAAACTTTGGTTCTCTATAAAAGAGAACCTCCCCCCTCTTACCTTAGGTTCAAAAAAGTTGCTTGGAGCTATACATACATTTCTATCTCTATCTTTCTCCCTTTGTCTCATATTTGTGCTTAAAAGTGCATTTTCTTCACACTCTTGCACACAAACACATAGTGAAACACCACACTCTTGGAGTTGAGGCACACAAAAACTGGTTTTGGTGTTTCTGGATTGGTTTGAGCTCAGAAAAGTTGCTGGAGTTGCAACTTTGAAGTTGTTCTACAAGGGTAAGTCTCTAACCCCTTTAAAGCTTTGTTTTGATTAAGCTTTTGGCCCCATTTGCATGATGTTTTAGGCCTAACTTTAAACTACAAAAAGCTCTGATTTTAAGTGTTTAAGATGTTGGTTTGAGACCTCTTTGGAGTTGGGGGTGGTCTACCCCTTCTTGTGCCTTGTTTGGCTTTGTTTTGTACCATCCTTTTAAGCTATTGGGACCACCTCTTTTTGACCTTCTCACCACTGAAACTCAGAGGAATTTTAGTGGTGAAAAGGGTGTTTTGAGGTCCCAAATAGGAGAGGGGATTGTATCTTGGTTGCTTGCCTTGTTAGCCTCATGTTTGAGCATGTTTATCTAGCATATGTTGGCCCCATCTCAACATATTTTTGGCCTTATTTTAGTATGGCATACCTTTGTTTTGGCTTAGTCTAGGCCACCCTTGCATGCTTTATACACTTGTAGTGTAATCCTTCCAAACTAGCCTTGTATGCCTCATGTTTTAGCATGTCTTGCTAGCCCATTTTGGCTCTATCTCAGCATGTTTTTGGTGTTGTTTTAGTATGCCTTGGCTCTATTTTAGGTTGGTTTGATAGCCTCTTGCATGCTCCTTGCACATGTAGTGCATTTCCATTCACTAGCCTAACATGTATCATGCTTTAGACCATCATTCTAGCATGCTTTTGGCTCTACTCAAAGAAGCTTTTGTTCATGTTTTACCATGCTTGAGCTCTGTTTTATGTTGTTTTGGTCATGCATGCCTTGTTTTGTATAGCCATAGTGCATTCTAACTCACTAACTTTGTGTATTGAGTCCACTAGCATGCATTACTTTAGCTATTTTCATGATTTGGCATCATTTCATATATGATTTCAGTGCATGTAGTGTGGTCATGCACTCAAATCTTTCACTCTTTCGATGTATTGGAGGGTTGGTACTTTGTATCTTAAACATGACCCATTGTGTATGCCTTCATACCTAAGCTTGCGAGCTATCATTTCAGTGTGTATTTGAGGTTATTTTGCCATGACATAACTCTGATTTTTGTTGGCGAGGCCATCTCATGCTTGGTCTTGGTAGGTGTAGTGTAATCCTCCTTATTGGCTTTGCATTCATCATGCTTCATGCTCACCATACTAGCTCATTCTGGCTTTAGTCCATGCATGTTTTGTCATTTTTTTGGCATGCTCTAGGACTGTTTTGGGTTGTATTGGCCATGTGCTTCATGTATTGCATGGCTATAGTACAAGTGCCTTTGCTAGTCTTAAGCTTTGAGCCTCTAGCATGCTTCATTTGTGACATGTACATGATTTGGCATCATCTACCATGATATTTCAAAGCATATAGTATTGCCATGTTCCCACTTTTTCACTCTTTGAATGCTTTCAAGGGTTGTGCATTATTGCCTTGTTTGAG
The DNA here is from genome assembly GCA_025200525.1 of Camellia lanceoleosa. Classification (NCBI taxonomy): domain Eukaryota; kingdom Viridiplantae; phylum Streptophyta; class Magnoliopsida; order Ericales; family Theaceae; genus Camellia; species Camellia lanceoleosa. Next base: position 37,981,319 of record CM045760.1, read on the forward strand.
GACCAATGTATATGCTTGCATGTCTAGACTTTTGAGCTCCCATCTCAACGTGTTTTGGTTATTGTCTTGACCTATTTGAGCTCTGTCCATGATTGGTTCCTTCATTTGTGCCTTGTATTACATGCCTCTTGTGTAGCCCCTCTTTGGTGGCTTTGTGCCTTAAACCCTCTTCCATGCTATACTTGTGTTGTTTGAATGATTTGGCATCATTTCTTACATTATTTTAGAGCATATAATGTTGTCACACTTCCCTGTTTATCACTTCTTGGTCGCGTTTGAAAGTTGTGCTCGTATGCTTAGTTGATGGGCCATTGCATGTGCATGCATCATCTTGCCTTTCATACCATCCTTCCATGGCATTTGGCCACTGTTTTGGGCATGATTGAGGTCTATCCATATTCAATTTAAGTCCATATAGCATGTTGTTCGCATTTTGTTGCATTGCATTGTGTTCGCATATTGTTTGCATGTTGTCACATTACATTGTTGTTTGCATGCTTATGTTGCATTGCATTGTGTTTGCATGCCATTAGCATTGCTAGGTTGATTATGTTGCATCAGCATTATTCGCATGCCATTAGCATAGATAAGTTGACCATGTTGCATTGCATTGTGTTTGCATGCCATTAGATTTGATAAGTTGATCATGCATGCATTGCATTGTGTTTGGATAGGGTGTTAGTCCAAACACGAGAAACAAGGGACGTTTCATACTTGAAGTGATGAAACGTGCCTCAATTCTCGGTCGCCGACCCTCTTGATCAATCATGATAGAGGTTAAAGCCCCTTACGTGTTATTTGTGCATCTCATGCAATCTTGCCTTTTTGGCCATCGTGCATTGAGACACTCGGTTGATGGCCCGAGATTTGAGAACTACACTCCCTTGAGATCATGAAATGATAGGGAGGGTGGTTGTGCACACATATCTTGCAAATACATTGACATGCTCCTTCTTGTTCTCTGTTGCAACAAACTAGAGAAGTGTAGACCAGTAAAAGTGGCCGGCCGACCACTTTTTCTGGTGTGCAGCAAAGGTAGGTGGTCGGCAAGTGGTTGGCAACACCAACAAGTGGTCAGCAGCCTTCCTACAGGTTCCCATGGTAGAGTAGAAGCTATCTGGAGTTTTGTGCAGTGTTCTAAGAGCAATTGAAAACAAAGGCAAGTTGGGGCATCGCGATGGATTTCCGAACGAGGCGATCGAGCATGCATGCGCATCTAGCTCCGAGGCCCCTTCTATTTGCTTTACTTTGCTTAGCTTAGTTAGCTATTTAGTTTTGTACTTAAGTAGTAAATGTACTTAGCTATGCAATTTGTGTTGTAATAACTAGTTAGTTAACTTATTAGTTAATTAGCCTCGTTTTGTATTAATTAGTTAACTTGTTAGTTAATTAGTTTCGATTTGTAATAATTAGTTTAATTAGCTTAGATTAGCTAGTTAGCTTATTATTCGGACCCTCCGTTGAGAGCGCGAATGTTGTAATAAGTGTGTGTGTGTGTGTGTGTGTGTGTGTGATGCATGTCTTCCAACCCCCATTTCTTTCTCCTTTTTACTTAACCACTTTCGATAGTTAGTTTTAGGGCATGTTTTAATTAGCATCCTTATGCTTCGCATACGTGCACCCATTCATCTGTATTACATGCGCCGGGCTCAGCGCATCATACTAATTGTATTGTTATCAAGTGTTGCATTCATATGACATCTTAGAATAGCCGAGCCTATTTTAGTTGCATTTTTGCATGTGTTACATTAGTCATCTTAACATGAACTAGGATCATGCAGGATTTCTAACTAGTTCTCTGTTTTGGCTTGGAGTACACTGTGAGTGTTTACGCTTTAGCATCCCTGCATGAGATGTGTATGTTGCCATGTTAGCATGCTTCCCATGAGGCTAACTACTTAAGTGATTAACTGCTTGAATGCCTGTGAGTGAAGGTTGAATTGCTTGAATTGGAACAATTCATCAAAATGTGTGTTTTAAGCCCACTTGAGAATGGCAAATCACCATGTTTTCTAAGCCCACTTGAGGATGACAAAATCTACATCTTAGCCTACTTGCGAGTAGCACCTTCAAACCATTTTCAAACAAACAAACATGAGATGTTTTATTCCAATTTAGGCGATCTAGTCTATACTTGTTTGTTATGCACATCACGTAGTAAGATTAGCTAATTAACTAGAATAAGAGCACATGTGTTTTCAAAAACAACATATCATGTTAGTAAAGGCCAATCCTTTGATTGGGCGAGCAGAGGTGCTCATTGCATGACGTTCCCCTCTCATACCTAAGTTCTCGAGCCGAGGCAACTTTGGTGATGACGGACACGTGGCCTTGGGCACGAGTCAGGGTTTCCTAAATTTTTCAAAATAAAATATTTAGGTGGCGACTTTGAAATCTGGCAAAGCAGTCCATATTTGACACTTCTTGATTAAAATCGATTTTCCAAAATGATTTACTGGATTTGGACTCTTTGGTGAGTTATCAGTCTCACATTGCACCTTTTGAGATTAGATTCAGAACCGTGACATGAGTCCGAACTGTAGTAGCTAAGAACAACAATTCGCGCCCTCATGCACGGAGCAGAGTTCCAAGCGGTCTACAGTTTCTGGCGACTTTGTTGGGGATTTAGAGAACTTGACTCGAACTCATGATATGTTGTTTTATCTACACTTATGTTTTTCTTTGCATTGCATTTGCATTGGTGCGCCTAGGACACCGTGTTTGCCGTATGCTATTCCTGAACGGTTTGCAAAGCTCGCTTTGAGGCGCGTGCTATAAGGCTGACCGGTTGTGGGCTCTACCACGACGGGAACACAAACCTTGATTTTTACCGGGGCACCCTTTTTGACCATTCGACCTAGTGTATATCGGAATCCATAGTGCTTATTCTAAACTAGGACAGGTTACTTACCCGATTGTAAGTTGTTTAAAACTGTTGCGTGCGTAGTGAAACCCTAGCTCCTAACAAGATAGGACAGGGAAACCATACCTTTCCATAGGGGTGTTTTGGCTCTCACTTGCTTGCTATGTGCTTTTAGAGTGTGTCTCTACAGGGTTGTATGTATCAGTTTGCAAGTCTGGGTATCAAGCCTGAGGGCATCAGTATTTTGGGGATCAGTTTTACCTGAGGGTATCAATTTATAGGCAGAATTTTGGGCAGAATTCAGTAAAGAGTACAGTCTTTCAGTTGTGCTCATATCTGTTTTGGTGAAATTAGGCTAAGGTGCTGTTTGTTTTCTCTTTTGCTGGGGTAATCCTGGAACCATAGCTTCAGAAGGCTCCGACATCCCCTAGGTACATTAGACTTGTGTTGATAGACTTTGTCAGGTCAGAGATTCAATTCAAGGGCAATCAGTGTTCCTTCGCTAGAGGCAGGGTAAAAAGGCCAGTCAGGCACAGATAACCAGTTCAACAATCTCCAGATCAGCGGTCATTATCCACCTTACCTGTGCGCAGTTGGGGGTTGAGATATCTACTTCCACCTCAGAGAGGGAATACAAACCTGTTCAGTCAAATCCGCAGTTAATATGGAGGACATGATGCGTCAGCTCCAAGAGACTATGCAAACCATGCAGCGAGATGCTGCCCGCCAAGTAGAGGCTGCTGCACGTCAGGCAGAAGTGGTAGCTCAACAGGCAGAGCTAATTGCCAGACTTCAGCAGCAGCATCCACCACAACAAGCCGAAGCATTTGCTTCGCACCCGTACCCGCCCCCGCCCCCGCCCCTGTCTCCACTCTTACCCCCACCTAGGGTTTTGACACTCGGGGAGACTGCAAATGTCCAGGAAAATACGGACGTCCCAATGGGGCCACTTCCATCCCCAATCCTACCCCAGCTGTCCAAAGCACCGGCTAATCCAGTGAACACACCGTTTGAATCCGAGGTGGATCCAACAGCGCTGAAAGTGAGCAAGCTAGAAAAGCTGTTCAAAAGAGCTCAAGGCGTTAATTCCATTCCAGACATAGAGGATGGATACACCGACTTAGCAGTGATGTTGCCAAATTGGTTCAAGTTGCCACATATCGACTGCTTCGATGGCTCTAGAGACCTAATGGTGCACCTCCACCTGTTTTCTGATATCCTGAGGCCAATGGGTTTGATCACAGCCCAGAAACTGTCACTATTCAGCCGAATCATGTCTGGGATAACTGCAATCTGGTATGCGAAATTGGAAAACTCTATGAAACAGAACTGGGAAGAGATGGCTGAGGCCTTCATGGCTCAATACTCCTATAACACGCAAATCGAGGTCACGACTCGTGATCTTGAGACAATGAGGCAAGAGCCGAAAAAAGATTTTTCTAACTTTGTAACCCGTTGGAGAGCCAAAGCTTCTATGATGACCACCAGGCCGGTCGAGAAGGATTAAATACGGATGGTTGTGCGCAACCTCTAACCCAGGCTGATGCAAAAAATGATCGTCTTACCCCTTCCTACCTTTGCGGACCTACACGAGATTGGGGTATAGATTGAGGATGCTATGAAGCAGGGCCTTATTGACCAGGAGAAGGAGCAGCCTAGGAGGGCGTTTACCCGCAATTCAAATGCGACCACCAATGGTGATGCAGCTGCTAGAACTTCAGACGTGGGCATGGTCACCACCAGCACACCAAAAACAACCACCCCATTCACCGGTGCGTCCGGAACCAGCTCACAAATAGCCAAATATCCACCCCGAGGCAAGAGGGTTTTTTTCCCACTTTATATGCCTTTGTCAAAGGCTCTAGGGGTCCTACTCAAGAAAGGACATCTGAAACCGTTGGAACAACGGCCTCTACCCAATCCTCTCCCTCCAAAGCATAACTAGACTAAGTACTGTGCCTACCATCAACAAACCGGTCATGACACTGACAGTTGCTTTCGTCTGCGCCATGATGTAGAAGATCTGTTTGACAACAGGGTCATCGCCGCACCAGTCTTGTAAAGTCTATCGGCATTTGATCAGTGAATTTGTGGGGGATAATGTGACCATGTGATCAGGGGATGAACCACCTGCGGATAGCGCTCAATTTACTCCAGATATGGCGTATGGCACGCACAGTTTTGAGCATTTTGCGAATGCTATCTATTTTACATTCTAACTTGGGTATTGGGTCAGTCTTGTTGTTTTGTATTGAGTCAGTCTTTTTGTACTGAGTTAGTCGCGTCAGTCTTGTTGTATCGAGTCTGTCTTGTTGTGTCGGAGTTGGGTGATTCCGGGGGTGTTACCTCAGACATCACTTGCTTGTTTTGTGTTTGTCTTTTCGCTTTCCTTTGAGTCTATTTCTGCCTTGGAGCCAATTGTGCCAACAGATTTGAATGAAACAGCAGTGATTTTCACCCTTTTTGTATTTGTTTCTGCCTTGGAGCCAATTATGCCAGAAAATTTGAATGAAATGGCGGTGCTTTTCGCGTACTTTTCTATGCCTTGAAATCATTGCATTGACCTAAGTTTTTTTTTAAAAAAAACTTTTTGAGCATTGTGATGAAAACGAAAAGGAAGGAATTCCTCGGGATTTGCAAAATTTGATCAATTGAGAGAAAGAGAGGCATGCTAAGCCCTTAATGAATGAGATCATGCTTGTTAGTGTGAATACTGAGAAGGATCCTGGCTTGATCCAGATTGGTTCCGCATTATCTTCAGCACGAGCGACTAGTCGCTTTCTTAAAAGATTTCAAAAAATGTTTTGCGTGGTTCTGCGAAGACCTGTGTGGAATCGCTCTTGAGATTGTGCAGCATAGGATCGCTCTCAGCCTCGAGACTCAACCCCTTTGCTTTCAAACCTTGAACTTGGATTCAGAATGTTCAACGGTCAACCACAATGTGAGGCTTGTATGGCCAAATTTGAAGCAGCCCATGAACTAGGGGCAAGAAGGTCAGACGTCGTCAAAAGAAGCTTGCAAAGCTCGATCAGAAGTAGCCCTTGAACTAGGGGCAAAAATGTCAGATGTGCTCAAACATTGAAGAATGGATCATTTCTCAAGCTAACGAAGATCAGCAAGAATGCCAAATCCCAGAAGGGAGGAAAGAAGAAAGTATTGTTAAAAGACAATCGAGTTCCTATCCACAACACTGGGGGCAAATTCAATCCCCATTGGATGGACTCCTACATCATCAGCAAACATCATCCATTCTCCTGAATTCAGATGGCTTCGAGATCTCAAAACCATTCGACATGGACAAAGCTACACTTTTACCCTTGAGAGGCTTGCTGGGCCGAAAACCTGGAAGGGTGACCTAGGTAAAAGTTAGAGCAAGAAAAAGCAAAAAGAACAAAAAAGAAATGAAAAAAAAGAAATAAAAAATTCTGAAAAGAAGAAAAGAAATGAAAAAAAGAAAAGAAGAAATGAAATGAAAAGAAAAGAAAAACAGAGCTCGCAAGGTTAAAAACACGGAAGGGCGGCCTTGGCAAAAGTTAGAGCGCAAAAGGAGAGGGTTAATACACGAGTGAACCTGACCCGGAACTACGTCAGGCTTGATTCCCATGTTTGGGATACGTAGGCAACTTCATTCTGAAGTCCATCCGTAAACACTTCCAAATCGACTATGTCCATGTAATGGTTCTGATCATCTTTGTCTTCTCTGTATCCGAGAGTTCGGTTGTGATCGTCACTTTGAGGACTGATTACAGTGCGCTGTGGTGCCATTCAAACAAGGGGCAACTCTTCGTTGCCGTGCAGTTCCATTTAGACAAGGGGTAATTTTTCATTGTTTTGGATCTGAGGTTGTACATCTTAAGAGTAAATTCTGTATTGGTCGAGCAGTGGCCATTTGTAAAAGCAGTTTTTGAGAATTTTTAATGAGGTTGACTAATTTTCTCTCAAAAATTATTCCATTTTTCCAAAACTAGACCATTTCTTAGACCCAAAAAAGAAAAAATTTCAGTGCTCACAATCTAACTTGCATGATTTTAAATCAGAAAATCGAACAAGTGTGTTGATCTAACTCTCATGTTGGTCAAAATTGTTTTAGTAGAAAGCCAAAAACAAAAATGGTCAAAATGATGAACTAGGGGCACAGTTGAGTCAAGTGTTCTGTCTTTTCTCCATTGTCAACGTACTTGCCAGAAAGGGCACTCTACTTGCCAGAAAGGGCACGACTGAAGCTAACAGCAAAGGACTAAAAGCTCTCTCATCCTCCAAGCAACGAGGTATCAAGTCAAGTGCGAAGCATGAATTGGAAAGGGAGCAAGATATTCCACTTCCTTATCCGAAAAGGTCTGGTCACATCCGAACTGGCCAAGGGCGTCATCAACCAATGTCAGCTGCAGATTTGCTACACACCCAGTTGTAGTGCAACCCCTCTATGGGAAAGTTCACTGTTGTGAGCAGAAGAAGAAGAATCTAGCGGAATGCTAGGGACAAGAGCCCGCAACTTCTTGTATATCCATCAACTATCCAAATGAGGGATAAAAAAAAGAAGAGAGATTGAAGAATAGAGAGATGTGCGCTGAGAGAAAAAGTGAAGAAAAGGGTTTTTTCAGAAAAACAGAGCCGTAGGGCCAAGTGATATGAGAAACACAAATAAGAAGGGGTGGGAAACAATACCCGAAGAAACTAGCTCCTCGTGAACCGAGAGATCTCTCGCCATTTGGAACATATTTGAGTCTTGTGTTTTGTTGTGGTTTTGTTTGTCTCGATTCTTGTTTTGAGTCGTTTCGAGTGTCAATAGATACGTTTAGGTTGTTTTACCTTTTGTTTTCCTTTGTTGAGTTGTGGTGCACTGTGTTCAGTCGTAGGCTCAATACCCAGTTGAGAACTCTTATCTCAATTTCAATTTCAAAAAATCGTTTTGTACTCAGAGTTCTGTGTCATTCTCCACATTTGTGCAAAACAGGATTTGTTCTTTCATAAAACTACAGGATTCAACCCAGGTTATGTGAGAACAGTAGAACAATGACCTATCTGAAGCTACATAGGTTCCAGACTGCAAAGCAAAAGAAAATAGGGAAAATGTGGAGCATCTGAGTTTGTTTCAACTTCAGAAAATTCCAAGATTGCATTCCAGGTGCATCTTCTCAGGCCTTATCAATGCTCCAAAATATGAGTGTGCCTCTACCTCAAGCTCAAGATCAAGTTTGCTTCAAGTCAGAATGGCGATCAGAAGTGCTCTCCCTGAGTACCATTCCCTACCAGAGGCATCTTGGCTGCGTTCGCAATGAGTTCCTAGGAGACCAACTAAGACAGTGGAAACTAGAATTCGAATGGCTGATGCCTAGAACACAAAGGTTCAGGATTTCCGAGACTAAAGTCTGGTTTAAATACCCAGGGGTGTATCCCTGGCTTGAAATCTGTATGGAAGCCCCATAGGTAGGGCTGTTCAAAAATCCGTTCAAACTGGTAATCTGGACCGAACTAGACCGAATTGTACGGTTTGGTTCGGTTCTATTAAGAATTGGTTCGATTTCGGATTAAGAAATATGAGAACCGTAAAAACGGTTTGGTTAATGGATTTTATGAAAAAACCGTGGTTCGAACCGAACCGAACCGAATTTTAAAAGATATATATATATATATAATATCAAGTTTTATTTTTATTAATTGGTTTTTTATAATTTTAATGATATTAGGATGGTATAGATATGTAATATTAAGTAATGCCTTAATATTATTAGTTTTTATCATGAGTTAAATGTAATTAGTTTGAGTAATTATTTTGCTAATATTAACAATTTATTCTTGTAAATAGAAATTTTTGGAACTGTAAACCAAACCGAAACCGAACCGTTTTTTTGGTTTGGTTCTGGTCCGGTTTTACAAATGTAACGGTCTGGTCTAGTTCTCAAAATCACAGAACCGTTAGGATCGGTTCGGTTCTTGGATTTTCTCAGAACCGAACCAATCCGAACCGTGTACACCCCTACCCATAGGTTGAGATAGCATGTATGCACTTCAATTATGGATACTGAACCAACCTAGTATGTCACCCCATTGGAGAATAGGGAAAGTTGTGAATATGGTCAGAAAGAAAAACGGCATCCGTGGCTTCTACATGCAGAGGTTGTCCCTTGTCAGCATTTCAGGACCTTTGTATTGTGAGTTGAAGGTAAGAGTTCAAAGAACACACAAGGGGAGATCCCCGTCAGAGTAGAGCTGTTCATCGCCACTCACCCCATGAGGTGTTTTCTAAAGCGCCGCTATGTTTGTTTATTGTGTTCCTTAAACATCTTGCATTGTATTGCATTGTACCTATCAAGTTTCTTTCTCATTTATGCACGATATTGTATGTACGGTTCATTCAAAGAAGTCCCGTTTAAGATTGCTCACTTGGTGTATCTACCACACTTTATTCATATAGTGTATCCATCACATTCTCTTCACTTTGTGTATCTATCACACATACTCACTTAGTGTATCTATGACACTTCGTTCACTTAGTGTATCTATCACACTTTATTCACTTAGTGTATCTATCACACTTTCTTAATATAGTGTATCTATCACACTTCATTCACTTAGTGCATCTATCACACTTTGTTCACTTTGTGTGTCTATCACACACACTTCATTCACTTAGTGTATCTATCACACTTTCTTCATATAGTGTATCTATCACACTTCATTCACTTAGTGTATCTATCACACTTTCTTCATATAGTGTATCTATCACACTTCATTCATTTAGTGTATCTATCACACTTTCTTCTTAGTGTATCTATCACACTTTGTTCACTTTGTGTATCTATTACATGTTCGCTTTGTGTATCTATCACACTTTGTTCGCTTTGTGTATCTATCACACCATGCTCACTTTGTGTATCTATCACACTATGCTCACTTTGTGTATCTACCACATGTTTGCTTGGTGTATCTATCACACTCCGTTTGCTTTGTGTATCTATCATACGTTTGCTTAGTGTATCTACCACACGTTTGCTTAGTGTATCTATCACACTATGCTCACTTTGTGTATCTATCACACGTTCACTTTGTGTATCTATCACACACATTCACTATATTCGCTGAGATTACATAATTTTCTTACATCCTTTCTGCATGAGATGTAGTTTGGTTTGTGTTTACTTGCTCGCATAGCATTCGCTTAAAATGTTGTATTTACTTTGCATAACATTTGCATCTAGATGCTTCATTGTAGCTTTCTCTGCATAATCATAAGTTATGTTTGGCATTATGCATGTCATTTGCATCTTGCCCCTGCCTGCGAGCGCATCTCTTTGTTATCTTGCCTGTTTGTTTGAGTCTTCGGCCTTGTCAAAAATGGGTTGTCTCTGGGCTTTGACATTCACTCCCGTCACTTCTTGACTTCCGAGTTCTATCAAAGAGGGACAACTGTAGACACCCCATTTTTGACTGACGTTAAGACTCAAACGTCGTCGTTTGAGCGCTCGATGATTGTGCATGTTTGTGCTCATTTCGAGTTTCCAGGGTTTTCGGCTGAGTGCCTTGCCTCTGGGCCTCTGAACTCTTTGTGTTTTGACTTGGTTTGTAGACCATGCCTTGTTTTCCCTTGCCTAGAGGGAGAGAGAGGTCTGTAGACCACTTTTCCCTCTTGTAGGCTACTTTCCGGTTTCCGGAGCCTTTGGCCGAGTGCCTTGTCTTGTTTCCCTTTTGGTTTGGTTTTGAACCAAACCTTGTTTTCCCTTCCTTGGAGGGAGAGAGAGGTCTGTAGACCACTTTTCCTTCTTGGAGACTAGTTTCTGATTTCTGGAGTCTTCGACCGCGCGCCTTGTCTCGGGACTGCTTAACGTTCTCCTTTTGGCTTGGTTTTCGAACCATGCCTTGTTGCCTTTGCCCAGAGGGACACTGAGGTCTGGGAGACCACTTTTCCCTCGTAGACCACTTTTGGTGCCTGTAGACTAGTTTTCGGGGTTTTCGGCTACGCGCCTTGACCTGCAGACTTTCGTCTTGCATCCTTTTTGGTTTGTTTTTGGCACAAACCTTGTTTTCCTTGCTTGGAGGGTGGAATGAGGGTGGGAGACTAGTTTCTCTCCCTGAAAACCACTTTTCTTCCTGCCAGCCAATTTTTTGGTCGACCAACTGGTTTTCTTAGTCTTTAGACCACCAAAAGTGGTCGGCCACCACAGCATTAGCTTGCTTTCAGTATGCAGACCACCTTCCCTCACTTGCCGACCACTTTCTTTCCTTGCAGACCACTTGTGGTGGTCGGCTGACCACTATAAGTAGCTGGCCGACCACTTCAAGTGGTCGGCAGCTTTCCAACATCTTTCTAAAGATCTTTTCTTGCCAGCTGTGACAGCTGGAGGGCACAGAAACCATCCTCCATACACGTATGGAGGGATGGCTTGAAGGCCTAAGCTTGTTCAACAAGTTTAAACTTTGGTTCTCTATAAAAGAGAACCTCCCCCCTCTTGCCTTAGGTTCAGAAAAGTTGCTTGGAGCTATACATACACTTCTATCTCTATCTTTCTCCCTTTGTCTCATATTTGTGCTTGAAAGTGCATTTTCTTCATACTTTTGCACACAAATACATAGTGAAACACCACACTCTTGGAGCTGAGGCACCTAGAAACCGGTTTTGGTGTTTTTGGATTGGTTTGAGCTCAGAAAAGCTGCTGGAGTTACAGCCTTGAAGTTGTTCTACAAGGGTAAGTCTCTAACCCCTTTAAAGCTTTGTTTTGATTAAGCTTTTGGCCCCATTTGCATGATGTTTTAGGCCTAACTTTAAACTACAAAAAGCTCTGATTTTAAGTGTTTAAGATGTTGGTTTGAGACCTCTTTGGAGTTGGGGGTGGTCTACCCCTTCTTGTGCCTTGTTTGGCTTTGTTTTGTACCATCCTTTTAAGTTATTGGGACCACCTCTTTTTGACCTTCTCACCACTGAAACTCAAAGGAATTTTAGTGGTGGAAAGGGTGTTTTGAGGTCCCAAATAGGAGAGGGTCATCCCCTCTCCTTGTATCTTGGTTGCTTGCCTTGTTGGCCTCATGTTTGAGCATGTTTATCTAGCATATGTTGGCCCCAACTCAACATATTTTTGGCCTTATTTCAGTATGGCATACCTCTGTTTTGGCTTAGTTTAGGCCACCCTTGCATGCTTTATACACTTGTAGTGTAATCCTTCCAAACTAGCCTTGTATGCCTTATGTTTTAGGATGTCTTGCTAGCCCATTTTGGCTCTATCTCAGCATGTTTTTGGTATTGTTTTAGTATGCCTTGGCTCTGTTTTAGGTTGGTTTGATAGCATCTTGCATGCTCCTTGCACCTGTAGTGCATTTCCATTCACTAGCCTAACATGCATCATACTTTAGACCATCATTCTAGCATGCTTTTGGCTCTGCTCAAAGAAGCTTTTGTTCATGTTTTACCATGCTTAAGCTCTGTTTTATGTTGTTTTGGTCATGCATGCCTTGCTTTGTATAGCTATAGTGCATTCTAACTCACTAGCTTTGTGTATTGAGTCCACTAGCATGCATTACTTGAGTTATTTTCATGATTTGTCATCATTTCATATGTGATTTCAGTGCATAGTGTGGTCATACACTTACATCTTTCACTCTTCCAATGTATTGGAGGGTTGGTACTTTGTATCTTAAACATGAGTCATTGTGTATGCTTTCATGCCTAAGCTTGCGAGCTATCAATTTAATGTGTATTTGGGGTTATTTTGCCATAACATAACTCTGATTTTTGTTGGCGAAGCCATCTCATGCTTGGTCTTGGTAGGTGTAGTGTAATCTTCCTTATTGGCCTTGCATTCATCATGCTTCATGCTCACCATACTAGCTCATTTGGCTTTAGTCCATGCATGTTTTTTCATTGTTTTGGCATGCTCTAGGACTGTTTTGGGTTGTGTTGGCCATATGCTTCATGTATTGCATGGCCATAGTACAAGTGCCTTTGCTAGCCTTAAGCTTTGAGCCTCTAGCATGCTTCATTTGTGACATGTGCATGATTTGGCATCATCTACCATGATATTTCAGAGCATATAGCATTGCCATGTTCCCACTTTTTCACTCTTTGAATGCTTTCAAGGGTTATGCATTATTGCCCTGTTTGGGGACCAATGTATATGCTTGCATGTCTAGACTTTTGAGCTCCTATCTCAGCGTGTTTTGGTCCTTGTCTCGACCTATTTGAGCTCTGTCCATGATTGGTTCCTTCATTTGTGCCATGTATTACATGCCTCTTGTGTAGCCCCTCTTGGTGGCCTTGTGCCTTAAACCCTCTTCCATGCTATACTTGTGTTGTTTGAATGATTTAGCATTATTTCACACATTATTTCAGAGCATATAGTGTTGTCACACTTCCATGTTTATCACTTCTTGGTCGTGTTTGAAAGTTGTGCTTGTATGCTTAGTTAATGGGCCATTGCATGTGCATACATCATCTTGCCTTTCACACCATCTTTCCATGGCATTTTGGCCACTGTTGTGGGCATGATTGAGGTTTGTCCATATTCAGTTTAAGTCCATATAGCATGTTGTTCGCATGTTGTTGCATTGCATTGTGTTCGCATGTTGTTTGCATGTTGTCACATTGCATTGTTGTTTGCATGTTTATGTTGCATTGCATTGTGTTTGCATGCCATTAGCATTGCTAGGTTGATCATGTTGCATCAGCATCATTCACATGCCATTAGCATAGATAAGTTGATCATGTTGCATTGCATTGTGTTTGCATGCTCATGTTGCATTGCATTGAGTTTGCATGCCATTAGATTTGATAAGTCGATCGTGCATGCATTGCATTGTGTTTGGATAGGGTGTTAGTCCAAACATGAGAAACGAGGGACGTTTCATACTTGAAGTGATGAAACGTGCCTCAATTCTCGGTCGCCGACCCTCTTGATCAATCATGATAGAGGTTAAGGCCCCTTACGTGTTATTTGCACATCTCGTGCAATCTTGCCTCTTTGGCCATCATGCATCGAGACGCGCAATTAGTGGCTCGAGAGTCGAGAACTACACTCCCTTGAGATCATGAAATGATAGGAAGGGTGGTTGTGTACACATATCTTGCAAATATATTGTCATGCCCCTTCTTGTTCTCTACTGTAGCAAACTGGAGAAGTGCAACAAAAACTGGTCGGTAGACCAGTAAAAGTGGCTGGCCGACCGCTTTTTCTGGTCTGCAGCAAAGGTAGGTGGTCGGCAGGTGGTTGGCAACACCAACAAGTGGTTGGCAACCTTCTTACAGGTTCCCATGGTAGAGTAAAAGCTATTTAGAGCTTTGTGCAGTGTTCTGAGAGCAATTGAAAACAGAGACAAGTTGGGGCATTGCGATGGATTTCCGAATGAGGCGATCGAGCATGCATGCGCTTCTTGCTCCGAGGCCCCTTCAATTTGCTTTACTTTGCTTAGCTTAGTTAGCTATTTGGTTTTGTACTTAAGTAGTTAATGTACTTAGCTATTCAATTTATGTTGTAATAACTAGTTAGTTAATTTGTTAGTTAATTAGCCTCGTTTTGTATTAATTAGTTAACTTGTTAGTTAATTAGTTTCGATTTGTAATAATTAGTTTAATTAGCTTAGATTAGCTAGTTAGCTTATTATTCGAACCCTCCGTCGAGAGGGCGAATGTTGTAATAAGTGTGCGTGTATGTGATGCATGTCTTCCAACCCCCATTTCTTTCTCCCTTTTACTTAACCGCTTTCAATGGTTAGTTTCAGGGCATGTTTCAATTAGCATCCTTATGCTTCGCATGCGTGCACCCATTCATCTGTATTGCATGCACCGGGCTCGGCGCATCATACTAACTGCATTGTTATCAAGTGTTGCATTCATATGACATCTTAGAATAGCCAAGCCTATTTTAGTTGCATTTTTGCATGTGTTGCATTAGCCATCTTAACATGAACTAGGATTATACATGATTTCTAACTAGTTCTCTGTTTTGGCTCGGAGTACACTGTGAGTGTTTACGCTTTAGCATCCCTGCATGAGTTGTGTGTGTTGTCATGTTAGCATGCTTGCCATGAGGCTAACTGCTTAAGTGATTAACTGCTTGAATGCTTGTGGGTGAAGGTTGAATTGTTTGAATTGGAACAATTCATCAAAATGTGTGTTTTAAGCCCACTTGAGAGTGGCAAATCACCATGTTTTCTAAGCCCACTTAAGGGTGGCAAAATCCACGTCTTAGCCTACTTGCGAGTAGCACCTTCAAACCATTTTCAAACAAACAAACATAAGATGTTTTGTTCCAATTTAGATGATCTAGTCTATACTTGTTTGATGTGCGCATCACATAGTAAGATTAGCTAATTAACTGGAATAAGAGCACATGTGTTTTCAAAAACAATATATCATGTTAGTAAAGGCCGATCCTTTGATCGGGCGAGCGGGGGTGCTCATTGCATGACCTTCCCCTCTCGTACTCAAGTTCCCGAGCCGAGGCAACTTTGGTGATGACGGACACGTGGCCTTAGGCACGAGTCATGGTTTCCTAAATTTCTCAAAATAAAATATTTAGGTGGCGATTTTGAAATCTAACAAAGCAGTCCATGTTTGGCACTTCTTAATTAAAATTGATTTTCCAAAACGATTTGCCGGATTTGGACTCTTTGGTGAGTTATTAGTCTCACATTGCACCTTTTGAGATTAGATTCAGAACCGTGACATGAGTCCGAACTGTAGTAGCTAAGAACAACAATTTGCACCCTCGCACGCGGAACGGAGTTCCGGGCAGTCTACAACTGCAAATAATAAATTGTGCCAAATATTCGTGCCAAGCAAAAATTTAAAGTTCTCAATTTCATATGTTGTTAAAGACTCAACTTTACTCTTTGTATTGTGGGGTTCACCAAGATTTGCCAAATGATTTAAAGCATCTCTTATTTGTGGAGCTTAATATGTTATTGCTTTAACACTTTCAACGCGACTTTCCCACCTTGTTTGTGACAATGGCTTCAATGTGAGACCTTCCACAAGATCTTTGAAAACTTTCCACCGCTTTGTAGAAGATGAAAACAATAAATATATACGTTGTAATACTCCAAAAAAAGAGATAGCTTTGGGACAAGAGTTAGCCATATCACAAAGTGCAAGGTTAAGACTATGACAACCACATAGTGTGTAGAATGCTCTAGAATTTATTTCAAGTAGCCTTTTCTGTACACCTTTGTGTTTCCCTTTCATGTTAGAGCCATTATCATATCATTGCGCTCTTATATCACCAATATCAAGTTGGAGTGTGCACAATGCCTCTTTAAGTACATTAAAAAGACCCAATCCCGATGTGTCATCCACCTTTAAAAATTCTAAAAAGAACTCTTCCACCTTTACTTGATTAGTTGAAACATCCACACATCTTATTACAAGAGACATTTGTTCTTCATGACTAACATCTGGAGTACAATCAAGAATAACTGAAAAATATTTCGCTTCTTTGATTCTTTTCACAATTGTACTTTTGATCTCACCCGCTAACATCTGTATCAATTCATTTTGGATTTTGTGACCAAGATAATAGTAATGAATTTCATTCCTTTCAATGTGATGAAGGTGGTCTTGCATTACCGAATCAAATTGAGCAATCATTTCAATTAAACTTAAAAAATTTCCATTTCTTTCTTGATAAATCTTCTCATTGTCTCCACGAAACGCTAAATTATTTTTGGCATGAGTTCTCACACAGCAATTATCCTTAGTAACACATTTTTCCAATGTTCTCTCTCCATATTGATTTGTTCTTGAACACCTTTATCAATTGTTTCATTCTTTTGCAATCTTTTTTCCAATTCAATCAATTTGCACATACAAGTAATATGCTCATTGCTAGTTTCATGACTTCTAAGCCTGTGACCTAGATTCTTCCAATCTTTAAATCCATTAGTAGCCAACTGAGTCTTGTTCCCATCTTCCTTAAACAACTTACACCAAAAGCAAAATACTTTATTTGAAGCATCTGAATATACTAGCCATTTCCTATCTTGCTTCTCTCCATTTGATGAATTTCGAATGTAATATGTAGAGGAGAAATGTCTATCCTTATCATCTCTAAGAAAATTGACAACATTACTTCTTATAGGACCTCTTTCAACTAATAAATCTCTAAAATTCTGATCAATCTTGTCTCAATTACTTGGGTCATTAATATTTAGAGGTCCATATTCAACATTAAAATCTTCACTTTCAGTGGCTTTCTCATTCATCAAATCTTCGTTGTTTTTCTCATTCAAACACTCAATAGGCTCTTCAACACCCAAATCTTCATTATCATTCTCATTACATTGATTAAATTCTTCAATTACCAAATCTTCATCAACCAAACATGAACTTTCTATTTGTTTCTTGTTACCAAAAAATTTATCAAGCGCTCCCGATTGAGATTGAATAAAATTTTCTAATTTTTGCTTCTTTTTCCTTTTTTCACATCCAGAAATATACTTCCTAGGAGGCATGATTACTCTATATAATCACAAATCCACACAAATTCACAATCACTGATCTTTGCAAATAATATACTTTCAGAATTAGAGCATAACAAAAATTATAGACTTTCACTAAAGCACATAAATTAGGTAATTTTCTAATTTAAAGAACAAATTATATAGGGCAAGAAATTAGGAGGAAAATTCGGGGGAAAATTAGGGCAACAAATTAGGGAAAAATTAGGGCAAAAACTTCCTTCATTTAAATGTGATATATATATATATATATAGAGAGAGAGAGAGAGAGAGAGAGAAACTCACGGTTTTGATGCCCAAAATCATTAATGCTCAGCGTCCATCAAATATGGAGAAGAGGAGATGACTGAAGACTCACACGGTTTCATCTTCATCAGTCCAATGCAAGAGAGAGATCAGTCCAATTCGAGAGATAGAGATGTGTTTCTTTGAGTGACCCATGTGATGAATTCATTCTTCTCAACCTTAGAGTGGGTATATTATGATGTGTTTCTTGTTTTTTGGCCCATGTTCATTAGGCCTCTATTATGATATTTTATTTTTTATCTTTTTGGCCCCATATTCAATTGAGCTTATAGTATTTGGATTTTTTTTTTTTAATATCTAAAGCACAAAATCATATTTTTGGATCCTATTTTCAGCCCAAATCTGGAGGCCCAAGGCGCAGGCCTCTTTGGCCTGCCCTCAGGGTCGAGCCTGCCTGTGAGGGCCCATCGCGGGTCCTGTTTTGATAATCTGAACCGTACAATATATAGAACTCGTCGAATACTATATGCTTGTAAAAAATCACATTGATTGGATATCGATAACTACATGATCACATCAGTTTTGCATTAAAAAATGGATGGTGTTATAGTTAACAGTTAAAAAAAAATTTTGATCAGATAGATATCGATATCTGATTAATGTGATTTTTTATAGGTATATAGTACTCGACGAGTTCTACACATTGAATGATTCAGATTATCAAAACATGACTCGTGATGGCCCCCACAAGTCGAAAAGCACCGTCCAGTGCAATGCCCGAAAAGTAGACAATTACTTCTTAGCATCTATTCACCCTGTGCAGATGGACAACGGTACAACTCACACTCCTAATCTTCTCCTACACACTAATTTATATAACTTTTTAATACACATTTTTTCATAAAAAGTTAAAAAGTTAACCTAAACAACCATATTTTTTTCCTCAATTTTGTAGTCCAAAAAATCAAAAAGTGCACTTATTTACGACACCCCAAACAACCCGTAAATAAATGACCAAATGTCTCATATGGATGTAGGATCTGTAATTTTGTGAATCTCACACCATATGAGATATTTAATCATTTATTTAATAGAAAATTTGAGACCTATAGCATTTTTATAAAAAAAATCTACAATTTTAGACAAGAAAAAATTGAACGTAAGTCATATTCAACTCTTACGTAGTTTTATGAATAAAATTGTAAATACAAAACATTAATGTAAAAAGAGAGATAATAAAATGTCAAATCAGTGATGCATGAGGATCACCAATTTTTCTTGGAGCTGGGTGCCTGTTGTGTGGGTGCACAACAGATATTATTGTGCGACTCTATGGATTTATTTTAGGATCTCTTTTAATAATTTAAATTGTTTATATTTTAGAATATATCGAGTATGATGTATTTATAAAAATTTAAATTAATCAGATATGATTAATTCTTTCATCCATTTATATTTGTATTTATTTTAATATTTTAAATCACAATGTCATTTTTTTAAAGATATAAATGTGTATGGATGAAGAGATTAACGATATCCGATTAACTTAATTTTTTACAAGTATATTTTACTCAACGTACTCTAAAATATTAACGGTTCAAATTATCAAAACGAATCCCAAAATAAATCCATAAAATTACATAACAGTACCTGCTGTACTGGATGCACAAGAGCACCCAAACTCCATTTTTCTCCCGACCCCATTTTTCCATCCAAAAATCTATCACCTTCTTCTCACGTGGAAGGACTCACATATGTCTAGCCTCTTTTGTTTTGTTTGTTCGTTTTTTCTTTATTTTAATTTGTTATTATTATTATTTTGGTAAGGGGTCATTAGACCTTAAAACAATCGATAGCTAGAATGGGTTTGACGTTGATCAAAGAGAGTTTTTTTTTTTTTTTTTTTTTTTTTAATGAGAGGCTTTGATTTTATGAAGTGTTTCCAATTTAGTAATTTTAAAAACAAAAATATGGTTGAAATTAGCTAGTAAAGTTGAGTTTAAAGAAAAGAAAGGTAATTAGTAATCACATCTTCTATTGGAAAAAATATATATATATATATATATATATTCAGTCATATTATTCATTTTGTGCATGCATAATAACAAAGTAAATGTATAGTTTTAAGTATTAAACTAATGTCCAATTAATTATAATAATAAATAAATAAAAACTAAGAACACACTCAATTTTTTCACTAATAAAAAATTATTATTTTTAATATTTACCCAATGTTTTAGTTTTTCAACAACTTTTTTTTTATCATAAACAAAACTTTAAATAATTACTAAAAAAAACCATTGTTAAACCAGTTCAATGGTTATGTTAGAATAATAACAAAAACGAATCTAAACTACAATATTAATTAATGGAAAATATTATGGTACACACTCTTTAAATATGTACATAAAAAAATGATATAATTTCATATTTTTTTAGTCATAACTAAGTTTTCGTTTGAAATGTGGATTGGCCTCCTTTGACAATATCACTTTTTACCTTAAAAGTTAAAAAATTACTAAAAAAATTTTAAAACTAACAACTTATACCAAAAAAGTCAAAGATTCTTTTTTTATTTTATTTTTTACACATTTTTTCATAAAAAATTAAAAATTCATCATAAACATTCTTTTTTTTACATCATATTTTAGTTAAAAAGCCAAAAAATTACTAAAAAAATTTGATCCCAAACAAGGCTAGTCTGGGACTAAAAAGCCGCGTTTGGGATGGATTTTTTTGTTTTTTTAACTTTTGTGAGAGAAAAATAAAATGATTACGGTTTGGATGTGACATTTTATCTTATTAATTTTTTAGTCTATTTTGTCTTTTTATGATTAAAATAGCCTAAGTGGTACTAGGATAAATTTAGGTTGTGTTTGGTTATATTCTCCAAACATATTTCTACCCTATGTTTTGAGTGTGTTGTTTGTTTAGAATTTTCAAAAATTAATTCCACACTCACTTTTGAAAACTCTGTTCAAGGCGGAAAATTTTGGATTAGCCGATCGTTCCCCCGGATGTCCAGCCGATCATCCTCCTAGACATCCAGCTGGTTGACCGGAACAGTACATTTTTTTATTATTATTTACAATTGGCACTTGTTATTTTTTATATTTTAAATAAAAAAATTTTGAAAATTTTAAAAAAAAATTAATGAGTTTTAAATAGAATTTTGAGTTGTGTGTCTAATTATGAGTTGCAAGTTTTTGTATCAAATATCACACGTCACATCAAAAATTTCTCACTCAATTTAAAACTCTTTTCAAAATTCTTTTACCAAACAAATTTTCCTCATTCAAATCATAATTCCAAAACTCACAAACTCAAAATACAATTCTATTCTCAAATCATATTTAGAAAACTCTACCAAACGCAATAAATTTTGTTTAGCATGTGCTAAAATTATATTTTAACAAATTATTTTATTTGGGTCATCATCTTTTTATTTGAGTCACATTATCTCTCTATTATATTATTTTAAATCTAATTTATATTTTATGTCTTTTTATCAAAAATCAAAAAATATATTAATCTCACTTTTTTTTTTCAAACAACTCCTTACTATACTGTATCACCTTGTTATTTATTAAAACAGCAATGATTCATCCCACTAAAAACACTACTACTAATAGCACTAATGCATTAAAAAAGTTAAAAAAAAAAAAAAAAATACAACTCCAAGACCAAAACATCACATCATTACTAACGGGACCCACTGCCACCTAATTAGTGGGAGCACTAATTAGTGCTCCCAAGCATTTTTCTTATTAAAATTGTGATTTTGAGTATTTTTTTTATTAAAATGGTAGAAGACAACTTAACAAGTGTTCAGTAATAAATACTCCCTCCATCTTAAAATAATAGTTTTTTCCTCTTTTTTTTTTTTTTTTAAAGAATATAACTTTATTTGGTAGTATAATTATTACATTTTAAAAAAAATTAATTTTATAAAATTACCATTTGATAGTATATTTTTTAAGAAATATCAATGTCATAATTTTACTTTTTATGTTGTTAATAAATTTAAAAGAATGACAAAATAAGAAATTTATATTATTTTTATACTTAATTTTTGAAAGAAAACTAATATTTTTGGACAATAAAAAATAGAATAAAGAGCTAATATTTCAAGACAAAAGGAGTAATGTAAAACAATATGGACTTTTCTTAAGTGTGCAACTTACACCTTATACTTACGCATTTTTGTTTGCCGTCCTATTTTATGTTTATACCTTACAATTATACTTTTTGTGTTAGTTACATATGGTGTGCAACCTAACAGGACCCAAACAATATTTCAAAACCACCAAACCAGTTCTCCCCTCTCTCACAATTTTTCAATCATTATCTCGTAATTATTGAGTACTTAAAAATTATGGGCCATCTCCCTCATTTTGAACGAGCAATATTAGAAGTTTTTTAGAGATATATAAAAAATTATTTTTCAAATACTTGTTGTATTCCAATTAATTTATAACTTATTTTTATATTTTAATAAATTCTATTATTTAGAGATTTGATCTACTAAATTTTAATTATCATATTTCAAATATTTTATGAATAATTTTATCTTTATAAATATTTTTTGAACAATTAACAAATTAGTGATATGAATATTTATATTTGATAATATGAATGTTAACATCACAAAATATTCACACCGTTAATGTGAATATTATTATCAAGGGTATTTTGGTATAAGAAAATAATTTAGACTAATGCCTTGTTTGTCAACTATACATTTTAGTCAAAAAGTCACCATAAGTTGGCACATCACATCACTCTCTCTACTTTTCTGCACATCTTTTCATAAAAATTCAAAAAGTTATTAAAATGGTTTGTTTCCCAACGAAGCCCAAGTAGAATATAAACAAAAATGGCTTGTAGCTCGAAAAATCTGAGGCTCGATTGGCCCGAATCGCAAAACGACGTCGTTTTGCGATTCTTTTTTTTTTTTTTTTTTCTTTTTCTTGTTCTTTCTCTTTGTACCTGAAACATGGAGGGAGGAAGAGAGAGAGAGAGTGAGAGAAAGCGAAAGAAGAGAGAAAGCGAGAGGCGAGAGAGAAGGAGGAAGAGAAAGTGATGGCAGTCGTCGCCGATCAATCGCCAGTGGGTAGATCGCCACTTTATCTGTTTTCTGCTCTCTTTTTTTTTTTTATGATGAGGATGATCTGCAGTATATATCTGCTATTGTTGATGATGATGATGATCTGCAGTGTAAATTTTTGGTGTTGTTGATGATGATGATGATCTGCAGTTGTAAACAAGTCCGCGAGGGGACCTCGCTACAATTCGGACTCGATTTGTGTCACGGTTCTTAATCTTGAACCAAAGAGTCCAAATCTGGCAAATCGTTTTGAGAAAACAAATTTTTAAAAAAGAAGTGCCAACATGGACTGCTTTGCCAGATACAGAGTCGCCACCAAAATATTTTATTTTGAAAAATTTAGGAAACCCTGACTCGTTGCCTAAGGCCACGTGTCCGTCATCACCAAAGTTGCCTCGGCTCGGGAACTTGGGTACGATTGGGGAAGGTCACTTCGTGAGCATCCCCGCTCGCCCGGTCAAAGACCGGCCTCTACTAACCATGATATCTGAATTTGAAAACATTGTGCGTTCTTATTCCGGTTATTAGCCTAGATTTACTATGTGATGCGCACAGCATACAAGTATAGACCGAGTCGCCTGAATTGGAACAAAACATTTCATGTTTGTTTTTGAAAACGGTTTGATGGTGCTACTCGCGAGTAGGCTAAGACGTGAATTTGCCACCCTTGGGTGGGCTTAAGAAAAACATGATTTTGCCACTATCTAGTGGGCTTAAAACAAACATTTGATGAATTGTTCCAATCCAAATAACCCAACCTTCACCCATAGGCATTCAGGCAATTATATCACATAAGCAGTTAGCCTCATGATAAGCATGCAATCATGGCAGTCACTCACACGCATGCAAGGATGTTAAACCATAAAACTCACCGAGTACTCCAAGCCAAAACAGAAACCGATTAGAAATCCATGCATGATCCTAAATATACAGAAATGCCTAATGCAACACATGCAAAGATGCAAACTATAGCAGGCTCGGCTATTCTAAACATGGCATTTAGAATGCTACAGCTAACATGTATTCAACTTGGAATCGAAATACAAATGCAGTTAGTATGATGCGCCGAGCCCGGTGCATGCAAAACAGATGAATGAATGCAAACATGCTATCATACTGTATGCTAATTAAAACATGCCCTAATCTAACCATCGTAAGCTGGTAAATAAAAGGGAAGAATGACGTGGGGTTGGAAGACATACATCACAGTCACCCACACTTATTACAATTATGCCCTCGCACAGAGGGTCCAAAAGAATAATATACAGTCCCGAATAGTGCAGTCCAAATAAATAATACAGTCCAAAATATGTACAAACCCCTAATTAATTTACAAATTAACTAAGAAAAAATAATAAACTGGCATGCAAGCCAGGGACTGTCTTGACTCTTCTCCAGATGATGAATGATGCATGTCCGGGTTGCCTTGTGCAGAAATCCACTGCGATGTCCCAATTAGCCTCTGTTTGCAATGGTTTTTGGAAAGTGCGCCAAGCCTCGGAAGACTGCTGATTCTTGATTTGCTGCAACAGAGAGCAGGAAAGGAGCATGGCGATGTATTTTCACAAATGTATGCATGCCTCGATCCTCGTGCCACCAATCACGCATCTCGATACATGATGGCCGAGGAATCGAATTGCACAACTCAATATAGAATGAATGCACGTGAAAACTCAACTAAAACCTAACTCCATCATGGATAATCTGGAGTGTCGGTAATTGGGAATTGAGACACATTCCGTCACTCGGAGTACGAAACGCCCCTCGTTTCCCGTGCTCGGGCTAACTCCTATCCCGAACACAATGCAATATGCATGACATGCATGAAATGCAACTAAGATACATCCTAACATGCAGCATGCTATGAAATGGCATACACGATGCACGAAGTAACATGGCATACACAATGCACTAACATACAACCTAGCATACACAATGCTATGGAATGAAATGGCATACACAATGCAATATGGACTTACACTAACATAAGTGGACCTCAGCCACACTCACATAAGAGGCCATTAGATGAAAATGAGACACTCGAAATGCGTGCACACGTGCACGCAAACCGAGGACCGGCCCTAAGGCACCAAATGCCACTCTAACATGACATGGAAAAACATGGAATATGGCATACTAGCATGAATCAGAGGCAATAAATGATGCAAAACAGCCCCGAAAGATGGCGAAATGACACCCGATGCATGGAATAGGTCCCGAAACATAAAATTAGGCATACGGAATGACCTATAACTATGCAATGCATGCATTATTTGAACATGGAATGTGAAGACAGAGTCAATACAGCCCAAAAATAAGCATATTTTCAGTTCTAAGTAAGGCCAAACAGCGAATGCAAATGGGGCTAAACTAGCATGCAAAAATGGCCCCGAAAGCAAGATAATGAAGCAAATGACAGTTTCTGACCCCAAACAGAGAAGGGCCCTTCTACAATGTTGAAGAGGGGCCCAAAATATGATGTTTTAAAGTTTACCACAAGCCACAAAAATAGACACAAGTATGCCAAAATTCTCATGCAAAAAATGGGCCTAAAGGAGGACAAAGAAGTAAGTGATGCATGATGGCCCCAAAAAGATGAAGGTTGTAGACACCCCATTTTTGACCGACCTTAAGACTCAGACGTCACCGATTGAGCGCTCGGTGATGTTGCATACTGTGCTCGTTCAGAAGTCTCAGAGTCGCAGCCGTGCGCCCTACCTCCGGACTCCCGAACTCTCTTCTGTGCCTTGTCTCGGTTTGCGAACCAGACTCGATTTTCTCTGTTTCTTTTTCCTGAGGGGAGGGAGAGGTCCCGTAGATCATCTCTCAGTGGCCGTGGGCTACATTTCGTGGCCGTAGGTCATTTTGCCCATTTCGGAGCCCGGTTCCCGGTTTTCGGAGCCGTCAGGTCGTGTGCCTCGGTTCGGGACCACCCAACCATCTCTGATTCCTCCGGTTTCTGGCATGCATCTTATTTACTCCCTTTCGAGGGACACTGGGGTCTTAGATACCCACTTCGCAGCCAAGCACCACTTTCGGTGCTTAACGGCCGGTTTTCGGGACCCCGAACTGCGTGTTTTGGCCCCTGAGCATTCGTTTTGCATCGGTTTTTGTTCATTTTTGGCAGGTACCTCTGTTTTATCATAAGGAAGGTCACTGGAGGGTGGGAGGACAACAATTGTTTCAGCAACCAGTTATGCTCCTCCGGCGCCCCCCGGCGCCCGTTTTTCTCACTTCCGGGCTAATGTTGAACACCCTAGGGCCATTTTCTTCGAGCCAAAACCACATATTTGTGTTGTACACACATGCGAGGACCCTAAAAAATGGTGCTCGGCCAGTAATTCTTCTTTTCATTTTTGGACCTCTCCTAGAGGTGGCTTGTTGTCTCTCCTGCTTCAGAGTTGCCAAATTCCAACCACAAGGCCTTGTTGTACACACATCGGAGGACACCACCCTTTGGTGCTCGGCCAGAAATTCCAACTTTCCATTTTTACCCCTAGCCGGCCGGCCATGGGGGGTAGCCGGCCGGCCACCTCCAGTAAAGGTGCCTAGCCGGCCATGCTCCTTGAAATCATGCCATCTGACCATACATTGTTTTCCCCAAAAAGATCTCAGATCCGGGATATTTTGGAGGGGAACACTTGGGTGCATTTCCCTCCACCTTTGCCCTCCTCTTTTGGTCCATATAGGAGCCTCCCAACTCTAGAGAAAGGGTTAGAAAAATTGTTTTGGGCATATCTCTCTCTATCTCTCTCAAACTCTCAAATTTTGGTGCCATTTCGTCATCATCTTCAAGCTCTACCATCACAACTCCATTCCAGCAGCTAGGAGAGCTTTCCAGCAGCTAAGAGGCTCCCATTCTTCAAGCAAAAGGCAGCCAAGAAGAGGTCTTCAAGGGTAAGTCTCACTTTCTCTCTTTTGTAGCACTTTCTTACCTCATTTCTTAAGCCTATTTTCTTTTTGTTTTGAGCTCCGACCTTAACTAAAACTAGGTCTATTTTGAGCTATTCTTCATGTTTGTTCAAGGGCTCAACCCTGTTTGAGCCCTCTGTGATGCACTTGCTTCAATATCATCTTGTATGTCAATATTTTGCATGCTTTTTCTAGCCTATGAGTGATCTGTTTTCGAGCATGATGTAAACTGTTAGTGGGCCTATTTTGAGCCCCTCTTCAACATTGAAGAAGCGCTTAACCCTGTTTGGCCTCTCTATCATGCACTTGCTTCATAATTCCTCATATTTACCGTAAATTTGCATGATTTGTTTGGCTTACGTGAAATTTGTTTTAGAGCATGTCATGAACTGTGAGTAAGCTTATTTTGAGTCCCTCTACAACATTGTAGAAGGGATCAACCTTGTTGGGGGTCTCCATGTTATACTTGCCATTATATCCCTCTTTGACCCCCATTTTGCATGCCTTTTTAGGCCTATCTAGCTTCTGTTTTCGGCCATCATCAGTACTTAAAATATCCATATTTTGGCCTTCTTGTCATGTTTTGTTAAGGGTCCAAGGCTGTTTGATGGATGTAAGGCACACTTCATGTTCTAGCCTTTGTCGGCTTCATTCTTGCATGACATTTTTAGCATGTTTACATACTGATTTGAGGGATGTCATAAACTTAAAATGTGCATATTTTTGGTCTCTCATCAGTGTTGTAGAAGGAAATTTTTCAGTTTGAGCATCTCATACATCACTTGTTTCAATACCCCTCTCTTGGCCCCCATTTTTGCAAGCCATTGTTGTCCTATCTATGCTCATTATTTCGCCATGTTTTGTACTGTAAAAGATGTTATTTTGGGGCTGCCTTGCTACTGTTTTTCATGCCACGTATCAATTATGCATGTTTAGTATGGCTATAGGCCATTTCGGGTGCTTAATATCGCATTTCGGGACCGTTTCATGCATTTGGTGTCATTTCCCCGACCTTTCGGGACTGTTTTGCATCATTTGTGAGTGCTGAAATCCATTTGCATGTTTGCATATCATTTCCATGTCATTTCATACCTTTATGTCATTGCCTCGGTTTGCGTGCCCGTGCGCACGTATTTCGAGGCACTTCATTTTCGTCTCCCGGCCTCTTATGTGAGTGTGGCTGAGGCCCTCTCATGTTAGTGTAAGCCCAATTTGCATTGTGTATGTCATTTCATGCCTTAGGGCCATTGTCTCGGTTTGCGTGCCCGTCTGCACGCATTTCGAGGCATCTCTTTTTTCATCCAACGGCCTCTTACGTGAGTGTGGCTGAGGCTCACTCATGTTAGTATAAGTCCATTTTGCATTCTGTATCTCATTTTAGTCCTATTGCATTCTGTATGCCATTTTCCCGGTTTGCGTGCCCGTGGGGGCGCATTTCGAGACATCTCATTTTAGTCCCGTTGTTTATGTCATTTTAGTCCTATTGCATTCCGTATGCCATTTTCTCGGTTTGCGTGCCCGTGGGCGCGCATTTCGAGACATCTCATTTTAGTCCCGTTGTTTATGTCATTTTAGCATCATTGTATTCCGTATGCCATTGCCTCGGTTTGCGTGCCCGCGTGCACGCATTTCGAGGCACTTCTTTTTTTATCCGACAGCCTCTTATGTGAGTGTGGCTGAGGTCCACTCGTGTTAGTGTAAGTCCAATCGCATTGCGTATGCCATTTTATGCTTTAGGATCATTTCTTCGGTTTGCGTGCCCGTGTGCACGCATTTCGAGGCACCTTATTTTCATAGCATTGTGCATGCTAGGGTTGTATTTTAGTTACATTGCATGCATATCATGCATATTGCATCGTGTTTGGGATAGGAGTTAGCCCGGGCACGGGAAACGAGGCGCGTTCCGTACTCCGAGTGACGGAACAGGTCTCAATTCCCAAGTCACCGACACTCCAGATTACCCATGATGGAGTTAGTTTTTGTTGTAGCATTCATGTGCATTCACCCCATATTGAGTTGTGCAATCCGACTCCTCGGCCATCATGCATCGATATGCGTGATTGGTGGCACGAGGATCGAGGCATGCATATATTTGTGAAATACATTGCTATGTCCCTCTCCTGCTCTCTGTTGCAGCAAAATGAAGAATCAGCAACTTTTCGAAGTTTGGCACGCATTTCGAGAAACATCGCAAACAGAGGCTAATCGGGGCATCCCAGTGGATTTCCGCGCAAGGCAGCCCAACATGCATCATTTCATTATCCGGAGCAGAGTCAAGGCAGTCCCTGGCTTGCACGCCAATTTTACAGCTTTCTTATTTAATTTGATAATTAATTAGGAATCTGTATTATTCTTTTATTTCGGACTGTATTATTCTTTTATTTCGGACTGTATTATTCTTTTATTTCGGACTATATTATTATTTATTCGGACCCTCTGCGCGAGGGCATAATTGTAATAAGCGTGGGTGAGTGTGATGTATGTCTTCCAACCCCCACTTCTTTCTTCCCTTTTATTTACCCGCTTACGATGGTTAGATATAGGGCATATTTCAATTAGCATACAGTATGACAGCATGTTTGCATCATTCATCTGTTTTGCACGCATCGCTTGCCAAGATCATACAAACTGCATTTGTATTTCAATTCCAAATTGAATACGTGTTAGTTGTAGCATTTCACATGCCATGATTAGAATAGCCGAGCTTGCTATAGTTTGCATTTTTGCATGTGTTGCATTAGGCATTTCTGTATGTTTAGGATCATACATGATTACTAATGGTTTTCTGTTTTGACTTGGAGTACTCGGTGAGTTTTATGCTTTAGCATCCTTGCATGCGTGTGAGTGACTGCCATGAATAGCATGCTTACCATGAGGCTACGTGCTTATGTGATATAACTGCCTTGAATGCCTGTGGGTGGAGGTTAAGTTATTTGGAGTGGAACAATTCATCAAATGTTTGTTTTAAGCCCACTAGATAGTGGCAAAATCACGTTTTTCTAAGCCCACCTGAGGGTGGCAAATTCACGTCTTAGCCTACCTGCGGGTAGCACCATCAAACCATTTTCAAACAAAAAAACATGAAATGTTTAGTTCCAATTCAGGCGACTCAGTCTATACTTGTTTGCTGCGAGCATCACATAGTAATCTAGGCTAAATAACCGGAATAAGAACGCACAATGTTTTCAAAATCTGATATCATGGTTAGTAGAGGCCGATCTTTGACCGGGCGAGCGGGGGTGCTCACGAAGTGACCTTCCCCAATCGTACCCAAGTTCCCGAGCCGAGGCAACTTTGGTGATGACAGACACGTGGCCTTCGGCACCGAGTCAGGGTTTCCTAAATTTTCCATTTAAAAAACATTTAGGTGGCGACTCTGTATCTGGCAAAGCAGTCCATGTTTGGCACTTCTTTTCAAAAAATCTGTTTTCAAAATCGATTTTCCGAATTTGGACTCTTTGGTTCAAGATTAAGAACCGTGACATTTGAGTCCTTGAACTGTAGTGACCCCAATATGAACGGAACGGGACTTAACCCTCCCGGGGCGTTCGGGGACGTCTACAAAGGTCCTTCAACAAAGTTGAATAGGGACCTAAAATATGACCTTTTACAGTTGATGATCAAACCCAAAACAGTGTACAAGTATGCTCAAAAATACTATGCAAGATAAGGCCAAAAAGAGAGCTATAACACAAAGTATAAAAAAGATGCTTCAAACAGTAAAAGACCCTTAATAAAACATGAAAAGGGGGTCAAAATAAGGTTATTTGTAGTTCGGACCAGAGCCCAAAAACAGAAGCATAAGAGGCTAAAAAATCATGCAAAAATGGGGCCAAAAGGGGGATACAATGGCAAATGACAAAAGGGGACCCCAAACAGTGATGAGCCCTTCAACAATGTTGAAGAAGGACTCAAAATAAACTACTTTACAGTTCACAACATGCCTCAAAATAGTTTACATATAGGCCAAAAATACTACACAAGAAATAGGCATACAAGAGAGGTAATGAAGCAAGTGCAATAAGGAGGCCTCAAACGGTGAGAGGCCCTTAAACAAACATAAAATAGAGCTCAAAAAAATGCCATTTTCAGTTAGGGCCAGAGCTCAAATATGCAAGAAAGTATGACTAATGTATTGTGCAAGAATAGGACCAAAAGGAGAAGAAATGTACTCACCCTTGTAGACTAGTCTTGGACAGCTTCTTGGCACAAGAAATGGTGCTTCTCAAGCTCTGGAAAGCTGCTCCAAATGGCTGGAATGGAGGTGGTGGTGTGGTGCAAGGTGGTGGTGTAGAAAGGGTGTAGGACTTGGATGTTTTGGAGGGTTGAAGTGAGGGAGAGAGGGAGATGCAATACAAGGCTCCAAGGGAATTTTTCTAACCCTTAAACCAGAGCTGGAGGCTGGTTTATATAGGCAAAAGAGGGGAAGAAAGAGGAAGAAAAAGGGGAGGGGGAAACAATTCAAGTTTCCCCTCAAAAGTTGGCCTCCCGGATACAAAATCTGGGGGGGAAAAAAGTGTATTTTTGTAATGTACCAACTGTAAGGATTTTGGTCGGTCAGGTATTGGATTTGCAGGTGGCCGGCCGGCTCTCCCCATGGCCGGCCGGCCAGGGGTCAAAAAGGCCAAGTGTGGTTACTAGCCGACCACCACAAATTGGTGGCCTCTCAGGTGTTCTCAACACAACCTTGTGGTAAAAAATTGGCAACTGTAAACCAGAAGAGAGATCAACCCACTTTTGAAAGGGGTTCAAAAGGTTCAAACACAATTACTGGCTGGCCACCAAATATTGGTGGCCTCCTAGGTGTGTACAACACAAATATGGGGGTTAGGGTTGAAGAAAATGGTCCAAGGGTGGTCAACATTGGCTTTCGAATGAGAAAAACGGGCGACGGAGGGCGATGAAAGAATATAACTGGTTGCTAAAACAATTACTGGCCTCCCACCCTTCTACGACCTTCCTGGTGATGAAACAGAGGTCCCTGCCAAAAATGAACGCAAACTGATGCAAAATGAGGGTTCGGGGGCCGAAACGCGCAGTCCGAGGCCCCGAAAACTGACTGTTAGGCACTGGGAATGGTGTTCCACCACGAAGTTGGTCTCTCGGACCACAATGTCCCTCAAAAGGGAGGAAATAAGATGCATGCCAAAAATCGGAGCAAACGGAGGTGGTTAGGCGGTCCTGAACCGAGGCACTCGGCTGGCAACTCCAGCGAGAACCAGGCTCCGAAATGGGCAAAATGGCCTACGACCACGAAATGTAGCCCATGGCCACTGAGAGATGATCTACGAGACCTCTCCCTTCCTTTGGGAAGAGAAACAGAGAAAATCGAGCCTGGTTTGCAAACCGAGGCAAAGCACAGAAAAGCCCGGAAGTCCGGAGGCAAGGCTCACAGCCGAGACTCTGAAACCTCTGAACGAGCACGATATGCAACATCACCAAGCACTCAATCGGTGACGTCTGAGTCTTAAGGTCGGTTAAAAATTGGGTGTCTACAGTTGCCCCTCTTTGACAGAACTCGAAAGTCATAAGTGACGGGAGTGAATGTCAAAGCCCAGAGACGACCCATTTTTGACAAGGCCGAAGACTTAGACAAACAGGCGAGATAAACAAAGGTGTTCCCGTAGGCGTGCCTGCAGGCGAAGGGGCAAAATGCAAAATGATATGCACAAGGCCAAATGTAACTTGATGTTCATGCAAGTGCAACAAGCTGTAATGAAGCAAATATTCGCAAACAGATGCAATGGTTTTAAGCAAGAATGCAAAGCAACAACTACATTTCATGCAGTTAGGAATGCGGAGAATTATTCAATTCTCGTCACGTCTCACACGGAGAAGATACGATACCTGCGCGATTCGTCTGGTCGTACTAGCTTCAAATGAACCGTACATACAATATCGTGCCTGCAAAAGAGAGAAACTCAACAAGCGCAACATACTAGCAATATATGTTCAATACGATATCGAAAGTTCGACAAGCGCGGTGTCGATGGGTGAGTGCATCGCAATGCGAAAAAGGAGTGTGCGTGACAGCGCAAGCTTAAACACAAAGGCATGGTAATATCAAAGAGACGTGCATAACAATGCAAGTATGTTCATGAGAATGCAAGTTATATGCACAACAATGCAGAACAAGTGCAAACTAGAATGCATATTTGTCACGAAACAACGAGCAAGGAAATGCACGTTTCGGCGAGGGCGACTCGATCGCGACCTCCGGTTCACCTCCCGGGAGGGCTGCAACATGTTCAAAATGGATACTTCTCACTTTCGATGAATAATGATGAGACACGCATCAGAAACTGAAGCTGAAGTTCCGGCGGAGCGATTTCGCGACAGAAAGTGCACTTCTTTTGTACTTTTTCAAGTCCCGGGAACTCCAATCTTCCTCAAAATTTGCAGAGTGCTTGGGACCAACCTAGGGATCACCACCGGCCAGTTTTCTTTCCCATTGGAGGCCATCGGCTAGATTTTGAAAAGGAGATCGCCGGCCAGCCTGAAAAGGTGGCCGCCCGGCCACATACCCAAATCTGCGGGCATTTTAGTCCTTTCACCCTCTTTTCTTTAAATTCATTCGGCCAAACACTTTGAGCTCATAACCTCAGCTCCGAAATCACCTCCTCTAGCTTCCCAAACCATTTTCCTCCTCAGATCTGCGCCCTATACGCGTTTTCCAACGCCCTACGCAAGTTGTTTTTGCGAAAACTTTCAATTTTAAGCACTTTGAACCGATTAAATTTTGATTTCGGTGCTTCCTTTTTCATTTTCGCCATTTGAGGTGAGTTTGTCTCAACATTTGGAAGATTTTCTCGGGAGTTGACTTTTGTTGACTTTTTCATTTCCCGAGAGTTGACTTTTGTTGACTTTTTCCAATTTTGGCTCATCTTTGCTCATTTTTGCTCCTTTTACAGATTTTCTGAAATGGCCGGTCATTTTCCTCATGGTGGAGGTCCTCCGGGCGCTGGGGATGATCCTAACATTATGGCTCTGCCTCCGGGGGTCCGACCCTTCATACTTGAGAGGTACGCCCCGCCAGCACACATTCTTCCGCGAGCTGTTTTTCATCATTTCACAGACTTTGATGAGCGAGCATCCGGAGATCTGCTTCTACGGGAGCCGGAGTATCACCTTTCTCATGAGGCACAATAGGTATTTACTTCTTTTTTTACCTTTTCTGCGACGTATTCTGCATTTTTCGTGCATTCCGTTTGCATTCTGAACACACGGTTCAACCACTTGAGTTTCTGAGCACTTAGCCTATAAATTGATTGTGAACACACGGCACACACTGATTGAGAGTTGAACACGCAGCCCAAACACTGATCTTCTAAACACACAGCTCAAATTGAAGGTAAACACGCGGCACACACTGATTGAGAGTTGAACACACAGCCCAAACACTGATTTTCTGAACACACAGTCCGAATTGAAGGTGAACACACGGCACACATTGATTGAGAGTTGAACACGTAGCCCAAACACTGATTTTCTAAACACACAGTCCGAATTGAAGGTGAACACATGGCACACACTGATTGAGAGTTGAACACACAGCCCAAACACTAATTTTCTGAACACACAGTCCGAACTGAAGGTCAACACACGGCACACACTGATTGAGAGTTGAACACGCAGCCCAAACACTGATTTTCTGAACACACAGTCCGAATTGAAGGTGAACACACGGCACACACTGATTGAGTTTTGAGCACGCAGCCCAAACACAGATTTTTTGAACACACAGTCCAAATTGAAGGTGAACACACGGCACACACTGATTGAGTTTTGAGCACGCAGCCCAAACACTGATTTTCTGAACACACAGCCCAAGTTGAAGGTGAACACGCGGCACACACTGATTGAGTTTTGAACACGCAGCCCAAGTTGAAGGTGAACACGCGGCACACACTGATTGAGTTTTGAACACGCAGCCCAAACACTAATTTTCTAAACACACAGCCCAAGTTGAAGGTGAACACGTGGCACACACTGATTGAGTTTTGAACACACAGCCCAAGTTGAAGGTGAACACGCGGCACACACTGATTGAGTTTTGAACACGCAGCCCAAACACTGATTTTCTAAACACACAGCCCAAGTTGAAGGTGAGCACACGGCACACACTAATTGAGAGTTGAACACACAGCCCAAGTTGAAGGTGAACACGCGGCACACACTGATTGAGTTTTGAACACGCAGCCCAAACACTGATTTTCTGAACACATAGTCCACTTACATTATTTTGCACATAGCCTGTTCATTTTATTTGCACGCTGCTTATTCATTTTATTGAGCGCATGTATTCATTCTGAATGCAGGTGACTTCTCGCACTGTGCGGGGATACGGCTCCACCGTAGCTAGAGATTGGTACGCCAAGCTCCCAGAGGCTGTCCGGGATTTGGTTGATTTGGCAGGGTTCGGGCCCTTCTGTACTGGGCTTTCTCGTTGTCCTGCCAGGAGGACGTTGATGGCAGCTTTGGTGGAGAGATGGTGGGACACCACCAACTCCTTTCATTTCTCTGCCGCGGGGGACTTGACTATGACCCCGCTTGACTTTCTTATCTTGGTGGCCTTGACTGGGAGGTTGGCCCATTCCTTCTGACGAGGATATGGGTCAATGGGAGGCCGCTTGGATATATTCTTTGGGGCTCGCCCTGTTGATAGAGCTTCGCGAGTCCGATACACACAGTTCTCCTCCCATTTTCGGAGGTGGAGATGGAGCACAGGACTCTGATGAGGCGACCTGATATGCCCGTGGTTTTCTGATGTTCCTCTTTGGGACTACTTTGTTTGCCGATAGAGGGAACATGGTTGGGCTGTATCTGTTGAGCGCTTTGGTAGACCTATCACAGGTCAGATGGTATGACTGGAGTGGCGCCGGCTTGGCTACCCTTTACTGCTACATGAGCGCGACCTTCCGCGGACGGGAGGACTTACTTGGTGGTTACTGGAGAGCCTGGGAGGTACTTTCTGCCCTCCTGATTTACATTTTCGCTCCACATTACTTGTACACTGCACACACGACGTACTTTACACACTGTATTTTGCCCTTAGTACTTTGCATTTACATTCTGCACTGTTTTCCACAGTTATGGGTCTATGCATACTTCTCGATATTAGCCCCAGAGATGGTGGTGAAGGGGCCCCTCGTGACCCCGTACTCACTTGTATTTGAGGGCCAGCACCGGCCAAGACCTCGGGAGTCTCTCCTTTATCTACGGCAGTATTTCGATACGGTGCGGTCGACGGAGGTATTTCAGAACTCTCAGTTCTTTGTGTTTTCATCTTTGATTTGTCTTGTACCTTTCTGATTTCTGATTGATTGGTTACCCATGATTACATAGGAGCCACAGGCACCCTTAGGTGAGGTCTCGATACCGATTTCTTTGGAGAACGGGGTGCCTCCCAGTACAGGATCCTATTCGAGGGGCCAGTTGGTAGGGCCTGGTTTCTGGGGGAGCGCTTCTTGTGTTAGGTATGGGGCTATACTTCTCAGGACCCTCCCTCAGCACCCCCAGTCGAGATGTGGATCGCTGATAGGCTCTCTTCTCGGGATGTTGTTAATGCTATGCTGGGTACTGATGCCTTACTTCATCTTAAGGAGGGGGACTATGCCACTTACCGTCACATATACCTGATGCCTCCATTGACGGGAGTCCGTACTCCGACGATGAGGCCTGCTGGTATGCCATCTTCGAGCCGGGCCCAAGCTCGGGCTGCGGACGCCCCTTCCACCAGTAGGGCCGGTACATCTAGAGGTGGGGGTGGATTGGTTCCCTCAATTCCCCCGACTTATCATCATTCTGGATGGCCAGATATGCCGACTGAGCTGATGGGGTGGCAGTATGGGACTACCTCTCCGATTCCGATCCCGATAGAGCCTCCGATGCCTGGCCACCGATATATCAGAGACCCCGACTCACCACCGATATGTTTTACAGTTTTGATTCACTACTCAGATACTTAGTCACTCATTTCTTTACTGATACCCCTGCCTTTTGCATCTGCAGCCCCCTCTTGAGTACATGGATCAGGTGCTCGAGATGGTAGCCTCACTCGAGGGGATGGTACTGCGGAGGGAGGCGCAGTTGTCCATTATGGGCTTCCAGGTATCCTTTACTTTTCTAGCATTGTATCTTCTGACAACATGCTGATTTTGGACATTTTACTGCATTAATAGGCTACTTGTATAGAGCACATCTGACATTCACCACATTCATGTATTATTCCTGCATACATCCACTCTGTGTAGTTTGCTTGCATCTGTATCTGATATACATGTTTTGGCTAATGTATTCAAACTGCATTTTTCATTTTC
This sequence comes from Camellia lanceoleosa, assembly GCA_025200525.1. Lineage (NCBI taxonomy): Eukaryota > Viridiplantae > Streptophyta > Magnoliopsida > Ericales > Theaceae > Camellia > Camellia lanceoleosa. Next base: position 38,018,208 of record CM045760.1, read on the forward strand.
AGATGCCTCCAGTATATGCTCAGCCGCAGGCCAGGCCACCTGGGCCTTCTCGGGGAGGCGGACCATCTGGGTCTTTTCGAGGAGCTAGGCCATCTGGGCCTTTTCGAGGAGCTGGGCCATCCAGGCCTTTTTGGGGAGTTCGAGGAGAGGGGTCGTCTCGCAGACGCAGGGCATACATTATAGAGGCGGAGCCCGATGAGGATGAGGAGGAGGATGCTGCAGATCGTCAATCGGAGACATCTGTTGACAGAGAGGAGGGCTCCGGTCTTAGCTCCGAGAGTGGAGGCGAGGTTGAGGGGGATCGTGAGGATGACAGCTTCGACTCGGACGGTGATGGGGGTGCAGAGGCTATTTCGCAGAAGATGATGAAAAGGGCCTCTTATTCCCGCTCTCGAGAGCATTGATGTTGCGGTTCCCTATTTTATTTACCTTTTTGCTAGTAGTTGTAGCACATTGTGCATTATTAGGCAGTTTTATTTTGTAAAACTTGTGCCCTTTGTTTGCAAAATAAAGCATGATGGAATGAAACGGATTTTGAAAAGGGTGTTGTATTTTAAACTCTTAGCATCATATCGCATCATTTTGCACCATAATGAGATTGAATAAAAATATGCATTGTGCATTTGCCCAGTCAGGTAGTGAACCGACGCAACAACTTAACTTACTAAGATACAACAGAACCTTAGCAAGTTTACAACTCGATAAGAAAAATACAACAATGTTAATAACTTAATAAACAAATCTTAACAAGAAAATTGCTTAAACAAAGAGTACCAACTCAAACACACGAAAACACGACAGCTCGACAAACAACTCGATAAGCAAAACGACAACTCGATAAGCAAAACAACAACTCGATAAACAAAACTTAACAAAACAAAATGTACTTCGGACGATCTGGGCAACGGAATGTATCTGAAACCGAGGGAAATGGAGGCCTTCGACATACCCTTTGCATGGAAATGCTTGAAACTTCCTCCTGGAGGGTAAAACAGGACTGGAGGAACACATCAGAGCATGGCCGGCCACTTTTGGGGGCCGGCCGGCCAGCTTTTGGTATATGAGGGGAGAAATGTGGCCGGCCTGCTAGAAAAGGTGGCCGGCCGGCCACTTATCTTGGCAGCCGCCAAATTTTCGACACGTGTCCCCCTGAATAGTGTCCCATCCTCTTTAAAAGCCCCAACTTCGGGACTCATTCATTTCATCACTGCTTTGCACAAAAAATGGAGGCATTCCTCGTAGAAAATCTCACATCTTGGATCTCTTCTTTAGATGGCTCGAAAAAGTTGAACTTCCGGGGTTTCGGCTTGAATGCACTATTCACACTGAGTCATACTCTGCTGCACCTTCCTTTCCTCTATGCCGCAGCAAGGTTCTGGAACCCAGTGACGCACGTCTTTAGCTTTGGCGGGCAAGAGGTATGTCCAACTTTTGAAGATTTTCAAGTTATGATGGAGTCTGAACGTTCGGAAAAGATCTTGCCTCAGTTCCGCTTTGGCCACGCCCAAGCTTTAGGGCGGATGTGTGGGCTTACCGCGCATGATGCTCAATCTCTGATCGGTAATGGGAACTAGATATCCTCGGTTTGATCCATCGCTTTTCTGGTGCCGGTGACCGCAGCGACCACCATTGGCAAGGTTTCCGACAACATGCGCTCTGCTTGTGCATGCTATCTCACTTCCTGCTTGCCCTGGGCCTGGGTGGACCTAGCATTCGTTTGATTGAAGTTGCTCAGGGCTTGAAGGAAGGAAAGAGCTATATTGCTATGGCATTGGCCGAAACACTGATGGGCTTGGACGCTTTCCAACATCAGGAAACGACCAGATTCGCAGGGAGTCCACTACTGCTGCAGGTAATGTTTCCCACCCAATCTCACATATGTATTTGCTCACATCACTCGGCCCTCAGGCTCGGTTTTTCTCACAAAACCTTTGTCTCACTGTTCTCTCATCGCACATCTCTCTATTCTTTATTCTCTCATTTTTCATCCCTCCCCAGGTATGGTTGATGGATAAACTGCAGGTTGTGGACTCTTGCCTCGCTACTCATTTCATGGCTACTTCTTTCGGCAACGCCTGGTTGATGCGCTTGATGAGGGATGGTGGTTCAACTGGATGTGCAATTTGTCTGCTGATCGCATTGCTTGGCGCTGTCCTTGGCTCAATCTTCCGACAATAAGCTATAGCATGTCCCGGCAGATTGGGGTCCAGCTGATTGGTCTGACTCACTGTGTGTTCTATTTTCCATTCCGGTTCCAGTGCCAATTTGGCCATGATCAGACTTGCCCGCCAGAGGGGATTGAGTACCCGGCTGCTTTTCCGGTCCGAGGCACACAGCTTGCCCGATATGCCACAACATTAAGGACTAGAGAGCTCCTGGCCCCTGCTCCCACTTTCAGTTGCACTTTGTCTGACGAGTGCTGGGATTGGCTCAATGAAGAGGCACAGATTGGGCCTAGCTTGGCATTAGAGGCTTCGACTAGCTCCGGGAGGGGGCGCAGGGACACCTGACTTGACTATGCCTCGGATTTATTGTTTTATTAGTACTTTCAAGTTTTCTTTATGAGTGTAATAAAAAGCAACTTCAATTGTATGCAAGAGCAAGAGAACTCTGTATTGAAATCAATGAAATTGAAGGTTGTGGTACTGAAAATTTTCCGTTTTGGTCCAAAAATGGTCTCAGTTGTAAAGAGATTAATTTGAACAGAGTCAACTTTTATTAAAACTTTTCAAAACTATTTTTGATATTGATCAGAACTGGGCACGCCTGAGATCTGTCACTGAGATGCACAACCCTGGATCCTAGCAACTGGAAAGTTGCCCCTAGTCTGAATGGTACTGCGGCACTGCGTGGCAACGGAAAGTTGCCCCTAGTCTGAATAGCACTGTACCGGAGATCACGGCGAATGCTGATGGAAAAAGATGACTGAGATGATCAAAATGGACAAAGTTGATCGGGGAAAAGTTTATGGCTGAACTGCAAGATGAAGTTGCCTACGTATCCCAAAGATAGGAATCAAGCCTTACGTAGTTCAGGCTCAGGTTCGCTCGGGTATTTTCACTCTCCTTTTGCGCTCTAACTTTTGCCGAGGCCGCCCTTTGCGGATTTTCAACCTTGCGAGCTCAGTTTTTATAATTTCAAAATTTTTTGTGCTCTGAGTTTTACCTAGGTCGCCCTTTCAGGTTTTCGGCCTAGCGAGCCTCTCAAGGGTAATATTTCTTCAACTTGTCCATATTGATCGGTTGTGAGAACTCCAAGCCATCTAGATCCATCAGAACCACAGCTCCACCTGACCAGATTGACTTGATGATGTAGGGACCAGTCCAATTGGGTCTGAACTTGCCCCTTGGATCGTGGATGGGGGCTCGGTTGTCCTTGAGCACCAAATCTCCTTCTTTTAAATTCCTGGACTTAACCTTCTTGTTGAAAGCCCGGGAAATTCTGCATTGATAACCTTGGACATGGTACAGTGCTTTCATCCTTCTTTCATCAAAGAGCATGAGTTCCTCAAATCTACTCTGCTGCCAATCCGTTTTGGCTATCTGATACTCAGCCAGTACTCGTAATGACGGGACCTCAATCTCAATAGGCAGAACGACCTCCATCCCATAAACCAATGAGTACGGAGTCGCCCCAGTAGAAGTTCTGATTGAAGTCCAGTAGCCCCACAGAGCGAACGATAGCTTATCTGGCCAGTCCCGGTAGGTTTCCACCATCTTCTGCAGTATGTGCTTGATATTCTTGTTAGCGGCCTCAGCCGCTCCATTGGTCTGCGGCCGATAGGTAGACAACTTATGAGAAGCCACATTGTATTTCTCCAACAAATCAATCACCTCCTTCTTGAAGTGGGAACCATTGTCTGAAATTATTTCGTTTAGGACCCCGTAGCGACAGATGATGTTGTTTCTGATAAATTTTGCGACGTGCGAAGCCTTCAACACTACATAAGATTGAGCCTCAACCCACTTTGTGAAATAATCTATCGCTACCAAGATGAACTCATGCCCATTCGACCCCTTCGGGGTGACAGCACTGATCACATCGATTCCCCAGACAGAAAATGGCCATGGCGAAGTCATATTGTATAGCTTTGACGGCGGAATGTTCATGCGATTTGCATGAATTTGACACTTGTGGCATCGCTGGACAAAACCAATACAATCCTCCTCCATGGTGGACCAGTAGTAACCCTGTCTGAGGATCTTCCGTGCCAACATTACCCCATTCATGTGCGCACCACATTCTCCCCCGTGGATGGCTTCCATCAGACACTTTGACTCTTTGGCATCAACACACAGTTTATGCATTCCCAGATGACCCCTTTTATACAGCTTACCCCCACAGATGATGAACTGAACGGCCATTCTTCTGATTGCCCTTTTGTCTTTGGCATTTAACCCATGCGGGTATGCTTCTTTCTCCAAGAAGTTCCAGATATCGTAATACCAGGGGTTTTCGTCCTGAACTTCATCTATAGCGGCAATCGACTCGTAGGCAAGTGCAAATTTCTGGTTGATGATGACTGGACGCATCCGGACTCCACACGGGATGTCTATCATGGAAGATGGAGTTGCTAAAGAATCTGCGAACCTGTTGTTCTCTCTTAGTAGATGAGTAAAACTTAGCTTCTCAAACCGAGGAATCAGCAAGTCCAAGGTCTGGTGATACATCATCATCTTTTCCTCTTTCACTTTCCAGTCTCCTTTAACCTGAGACACAACAAGGTTCGAGTCCCCAATGACGTCCAACCGTCTTGCCCCTAGTTCCAGGGCTGCTTCTAGACCAGCAATGCATGCCTCATATTCTGCTTCGTTGTTCGAGACTTTGAATCGGAGTTTGAAGGCTAGAGGGATACGGAAATTGTCGGGTGCTATCAGCAACACTCCTATCCCATACCCGTATTGATTTGATGCTCAGTCAAAGTATATCATCCAAGTTTCGTCGTCAATATGCAAAATGGCCTCATCTGGGAATAAATACTCGTCTACTTCACCCCCTTCCACTGGATGGTCGGCTAAGAACTCTGCCACTGCTCTTCCTTTGACCGACTTACGTGTTACGTACGTTAGATCAAATTCGGAGAGCAACAGCAACCAACGAGCTAGCCTACCCGTAAGTGCTGTTTTCTCGAAAAGATATTTGATGAGATCAAGTCGTGAAACCAACATTACAGAGTGAGCTAACAGGTAGTGCCGCAGCTTTCTGGTAGTCCATACCAAAGCTAAGCAAGCCTTTTCCAGCGGAGTGTAGCGGGTTTCGTACTCTAGCATCTTCTTGCTTAGATAGTAGATGGCTCTCTCCACCTTGTCTTTTGATTCTTGCGCAAGCATGCAGCCCATTGTAGTCTCAGTTACTGACAGATACAAAATTAACGGTTTCCACAGTTCTCGCAAAGGACAAGACAAAGTGGTTCTCAGAATATTCTTTGATCTGTTCAAATGCAGCTTGACATCGGCTGTCCCATTGGAACTTCTTTCCTTTCTTGAGGAGGCCAAAAAATGGTTCACAAGTCAAGGTTAATTTCGAGATAAACCGTCTTATGAATTGCACTTTACCTAGAAAGCCTCGCACCTCCTTTTCAGTCCTTGGTGGTGGCATTTCTAAGATGGCCTTGATTTTGGAAGGGTCGACCTCGATGCCCCTTTGTGTAATCAAAAACCCTAGCATTTTTTCCGCTGTAACACCAAATGTACACTTCTGAGGGTTCAGTCGCAACCGGAATTCCCTGATTCTTTGAAAAAACTTGTGCAAGGCGGTGTAGTGGCCCTCTCTTTCTTTGGATTTGACAATCATGTCGTCCACGTACACCTCAACCTCTTTGTGGATCATGTCGTGTAATATCGTGGTTGCGGCCCGTTGATAAGTAGCTCCAGCGTTCTTCAACCCAAATGGCATGACTCTATAGCAGTATGTCCCCCACGGGGGTGGTGAATGTAGTCTTTTCCCGGTCTTCTAGCGCCATCACTATCTGGTTTGTAGCCTGAGAAGCCATCCATGAATGAGAGCAAAGGATGCCCTGCTGTGAAATCCACCAACTCATCGATATGCGGTAAGGGAAAGTCGTCTTTCGGACTAGCTCTGTTTAAATCCCTGAAATCCACACATACCCGGATCCTGCCATCTTTCTTCGGCACTGGAACAATGTTGGCCAACCAAGTCGGGTATTCGGATACCAGCAGGAAGCCTGCATCGATTTACTTGGTGACCTCTTCCTTAATCTTGAGAGCCCAGTCCGGGCAGATTCTCCTGAGTTTCTGCTTGACAGGTCGGGCCTCGGGGTCAAGGGGGATCCGATGTTGTACAATCTCAGGATCGATTCCAGGCATGTCTTCGTAGGACCACGCGAAAACATTTTTGAAATCTTTTAATAAAGCGACTAAGCGCTCGCGTTCCTCTGAAGACAACGTGGACCCGATCTGGACCAGCCGCGAGTCCTCCTCAGTACCAATATTCACGGTAGTGATTTCATCCATTAAAGGTTTGACAAATCTCTCTTGCTCATGCTCAATTAAACGTTGCAAAATCGGAGGAATTTCGTCCTCATCGTTTTTGTCAAAGTTTTGAAAGTCTGAATTAATGCAATAAATCAAGGGCACATAAAAGTACTCAGAAACCATAGTTACTTGATTCTCATTAAGCACATCCAAATCGTCCGATTCATTTACAATAGACTCAAATGAAAAGGAAAAACATGACCTAGACAGGACTGTGGTATCCGGGTTATCATCCCCAGGATTACCAGATTCAGACTCAGTCGAGCTGGAACCTGATTCCGACTCACAAGACTCGGTGGAATCAAATTCCGGCTCACTACCTGACCCAGTACTACTGGACAAAAATCCCTCCTCATATTGCCAAGTGAGAGAATGTGCGATAGATGCATCCAAGATAGTCGCTGGTAGGCCCACAGCCGTTTCATCCCCAATCATGGAAACCGAGAAGTTATCTCCCAAGCACTTATGGTCGATCGGAGGATCAGAAAGTAGACATGCCAGTGCTACCCCCATTTCAAATTCTGTGCCCTCAGGATCCACTGCCTTACACTGCTCAACCTCAGCTGATGAGTCTGTCTGCTTTGTGGCAACGTCATCCCCTGATAGTTGCAGGTCGAAGAAGATCTCGAAACCTGGCACGCGCTTCTTCTCTGCGTTTAGCCATGGCTCTGGGAAGCCGCAAAATGGAAAGTCCTCCCCCTCCCGGACGAAGCGCCCGTTCAGGGTACCCTGGATGGGCCTATGCATTAATTCAAAAGGCTTTCCAGCCTGCTTTGCTCTGGTTCTTCCGGCCATTTCTTTTCCCTTCTTCACCCAGTCCTCTTTGGTGGGCAGATAACCCAAGCCAAAGGTATGAGGGTTGTGTGGCACTTCGGCCAATGCCGCAACGCCTTTCCGACCGCTCCTTCCTAATCCCATCCCGGGGATATGTTGTAGCTTTTTCATGAGGTAGACAGATTGAGCACTGACGTACACTCCCTCATTCACAGCCATGATATTCTGCACCACCTGGGCCTCAGCCAAAGTGAACCCTAATAAGAAAACATCCTCCGTGCCATGCTCGATTTCCAAGACAGGTGTGGACACTTCTGGTGGCGGATGGATTGATGAATTCCCGAAGACAATAGCCACCTCCTTCCCGTGAGGGTACTTCAATATCTGATGTAGAGTGGAAGAGACTACCTTTACTTGGTGCAACCACGACCGCCCCAAGAGTAGATTGAAGGTTGCAGGAACGTCCAAGACATTGAATTCAATGTTATGTTGTCCCGGACCAACCTGAGTCTGAATTTTGACAGTCCCCATCACTTCCCTGCTAGTATTATCGTATGCTCTGATCACCTAAGTAGTCGGCACGAAGTCCACGGGCTTCAACCCGATTGCATACGCTGTTCTGGCTGGGCAGACATTGATGGCGGACCCGGTATCAACAAGTACCACCGGTATCCATTTGTCTCTACATTCCACGAAAACGTAGAGGGGCTTGTTATGATTCGTGCCCTCAGGTGGTAGTTCTTTGTTTGAAAAGGTTAATGCCAGGGAACCTCCTCCCGGAAAGACCAGCCCAACCAGCTACTCTGGTGTAGTATCTATAGAGAGTTTGGCTTTGTCCATGGCAGATAGGACGGCCTGTCTATGTACCCGCGATGCCATAAGCAGTCTCCAGATGGAGATGTCTGCTTGTATCTTCTTTAATTGCTTAAGCACAGCTTCCTCTTCAATCTGCTTTTCCCTCTGTTTCTCAGCTTCCTTGTCTTTCCCAGACGCCTCAGGTTGGTCTAAGTGCGGGGGTTTGAAATACCGCCCACTTCTTGTCATATGAGCGACCTCGTCAATATACCAAGTATCATCTGGTTGATTATTCCTCCAATCCTCATCCGTATGGGCAAGACATAAATCATCGTCTTCCCACCACATTTAAATCGGCGGTAGCGGACACTGTCCGACTCAGATGATCGCATTTCAAAGACCTTTAGTCCTCATGCCCATGCAACATTTTACATTCCGTGCACCTGAGACTCTCGACCCACATGGGCCTTAGCTTTTCTGATTCTCTCGGAATCCTCAAATTTTTGTTGTTCCAACTGCGTCAGTACAGCTGGTTATTCAATACTCCCTGCATTTACAATGCCCAAGTTCTGAGCGAAATTCTTAGTGCCGGCGCTCTCCGGCGGTGTATTCTGACTCTCGGCCCATCCGCCTGCGGTACTCTCGCCTGCCAGTTCGTTACAGTCGATATTCTACGATGTCTGGTTGATCATCTAACCATTCGATAACTTCTGCCGACTCCTCATACTCGAACCAGTTGATCGCCGCATCTCCTGATTCTTGGTCACTGAAGAACTGGAGGTTGGCAAGGTCTTCTCCTACAGCTGTTAGATCATCCGTTCCCCGTTCAAATCTGTCCCCCTGTATTACACATAATTCTGCTTTTTCTGGCAGCCCTACACTCAGCTTAGGCTGGCCCACTGACTGGATGTATTCACTTGGATCGTAGACTCCTCCAGTGAGATTCCTATACTGTTCAACCCCAAATTCAACAACCCTACTTTCCTCTGAAATCTGCCATGTCCCATCTTCGGTGGTCACCACTATTGGCTCGGATTGGGTTGTGGAGATGTCCATCATGCACAAGTCAGTGCAGACAGGAAGGATCACCTCCGGCTTAGGTAGGTGGGATGGGGTGATATAGATACTAGGATCGTAAGACGTGACCCTAGTTTGGATGAAGTTGATTCTGTTGGGAGGAGGAGCTTGATTATGTGGTGGAAGAGGATTTGTTGTGACATTGGGTTTGTCGGGAGGCGCGATCACCTGCTTGTCAATAAGATCCTGGATCTCATGACGCAATCTATAGCAACGGTCGGTGTCGTGACCGTGCTGTTGGTGATACGCGCAGTATTTTGACGGGTCATGAGAGGGAGGGAGTGGATTTGGCAGTGGCCTCGGCTCTAGGGGCGTCAAATGCTTCTTCCTGATTAATACCCTCAGAGCTTTGGACAGGGGCATATATAGGGGGGTGAAAGTTCTTTGGCCTCTGGGCTGGTATTTGGCGGTTTAGGTATTGCTTCCAGATGCGCCAGAAAAAGGCGTGGCTGCCATGGGTCTTGGGGGAGGGGGAATGGTGGTGACCATGCTCACCTCTGGCTTCGTCTTGATTCTTGGCGCCACTCGAACTGCGTTGTTGTTACGGTTGAAAGTCCTTCTAGGTTGCTCCCTATCCTGGTCGATCAGACCTTGTTTCATGGCATCCTCGATTTGTACCCCCATCTCGTGTAAATCTGAGAAGGTGAGAAAGGGGAGTACAATCATCTTCTGCATCAATTTTGGTTAGAGATTGTGCACAATCATCCTGATTTGATCTTTGTCCGTAGGCCTCAAAGTCATTATCGATGCCTTCGCCCTCCATCGAGTTACGAAATCTGAGAAAGTCTCTTTAGGCTCCTGCCTCGTTGTTTCGAGATCACGAGTTGTAATCTCGATCTGGGTATTATACGAGTACTGTGCAACGAAGGCCTCAGCCATTTCATCCCAGCTTCTTTTTACCTCATCTTCTAACTTCGCATACCAGATGGCGGCCACACCGGCGAGGTTCGGCGAACAATAAAGCTTTGTGGTCGGGTTAAGCCCATTGGCCGCAGGATGTCTGAGAATAGCCGAAGATGGACCATGGGGTCCCCGGACCCGTCGAAGCGGTCAATTTGTGGCATCTTGAACCTATCGGGCAATGTCACGGCCACGTCGGTGTATCCGTCCTCGATGTCCGGAATAGCCTTTACCCCTTGTGATTTCTTAAAAAGCTTCTCAAGCTTGCTCAGTTTTAGAGCTGTATGGTCCATTTCGAACTCAAAGGGAGAGTCCGGGTGGTTGGGTGTATGGGTCTTGGACAGTTGAGGCGGAAGCGGGGGCGGAGCTGGCCCCGTTGGAAGGTTTGTGTCCTCTTGGATGTTCTGGACATTTGGCACGGTGTTCTGGGTGTTTGGCAGAGCATTCGGGCGATGAGTGCTGCTTTCGGGTAATGGGGCCCTGGTGGAGGAGGAACTGATGTGAAAGCAGATGCGCGTCTGATTGCGATCTAGTGATTAGCTCGGCCTGCTGAGCCATGATTATGGCTTGTTGTTTGGAGAACTCTGCTTGGCGGGCAACGTCCTCCTGTATCTGTCTCATACTCTCCTGCATTTTGCGCATTAGGGCTTCCACCCCTGACGTATTTTGCTGATCCATCTGACTAACCGGTAGATCTATCTCAATAGCAACAATTGAGACCTCAGTCCTACTATCCTCTGATGGAGTAACCCACTGTTCTGGCAACCTCTGTTCTGACACACTGCGCTTCCTTAGCTTTCTCCTGACAACAGGGGGTAGAGAATAGAACACTGGATGTCCGTCAACTAGATCCTCAGATCGATTGAGTCAACGACCTCGTGTCCAAAGTGCTTGGGAAATATCTACTGGGTCGGAAGCAATGGTGCTAAAACTGCCCTAGTAAAAGATAAATAAAGCGAAACGGAAATAAATAACCAGATAAATGAACAGCATGACAACTTAAAATAAATACACAACACACAGTCGGGCATACAACACACAGTTAATAAGCTGAAAACACACTGCCCTCAAATACTGATCACTGTCCCTGAATCATTGTTCCCCAAAGACTGAATCCGATACCCGCAGATAACTAATTCTCAAATACTGACTGATGCCCGCAGGCCTGATGCCCAAACTTGCAAACTGATACATGCATTCCTGTAGAGACGCACTCTAAAGCACATAACAAGCAAGTGAGAGCCAAAACACCCCTATGTTGGGGTAGGGTTTCCCTGTCCTATTTTGTCAGGAACTAGGGTTTTACTACGCACGCAGCGGCTTCAAACAACCTATATCGGGTAAGCAACCTGTCCTAGTTTGGAATGGTCACTACGAATTTCGATATGCACTAGGTCGAATGGTCAAAGAGGGTGCCCCGGTAAAACCGGGGTTTGTGTTCCCATACTGGCAGAGCCCATAACCGGTCAGCCTTATGGTCATGCCTTGACAAGACAAGCCTCCGGCAAACCGTTCAGGAATAGCAGATGGCAAACACGGTGTCCTAGGCGCACCAATGCAAATGCAATGCAAAGAAACACACAAGTGCAGTCAAAACCAGATATCATGAGTTCGAGTCAAGTGCTGTAAATCCCCAGCAGAGTCGCTAGAAACTGTAAACAAGTCCGCGAGGGGACCTCGCTACAGTTCGGACTCGATTTGTGTCACGGTTCTTAATCTTGAACCAAAGAGTCCAAATCCGGCAAATCGTTTTGAGAACAGATTTTTAGAAAAGAAGTGCCAAACATGGACTGCTTTGCCAGATACAGAGTCGCCACCTAAATATTTTATTTTGGGAAATTTAGGAAACCCTGACTCGTTGCCTAAGGCCACGTGTCCGTCATCACCAAAGTTGCCTCGGCTCGGGAACTTGGGTACGATTGGGGAAGGTCACTTCGTGAGCACCCCCGCTCGCCCGGTCAAAGACCAGCCTCTACTAACCATGATATCTGATTTTGAAAACATTATGCGTTCTTATTCCGGTTATTAGCTTAGATTTACTATGTGATGCGCACAGCATACAAGTATAGACCGAGTCGCCTGAATTGGAACAAAACATTTTATGTTTGTTTTTGAAAATGGTTTGATGGTGCTACTCGCGAGTAGGCTAAGACGTGGATTTGCCACCCTCGGGTGGGCTTAAGAAAAACATGATTTTGCCACTATCTAGTGGGCTTAAAACAAACATTTGATGAATTGTTCCAATCCAAATAACCCAACCTTCACCCACAGGCATTCAGGCAATTATATCACATAAGCAGTTAGCCTCATGGTAAGCATGCGATCATGGCAGTCACTCACACGCATGCAAGGATGTTAAACCATAAAACTCACCGAGTACTCCAAGCCAAAACAAAAACCGATTAGAAATCCATGCATGATCCTAAATATACAGAAATGCCTAATGCAACACATGCAAAGATGCAAACTATAGCAGGCTCGGCTATTCTAAACATGGTATATGGAATGCTACAGCTAACATGTATTCAACTTGGAATCGAAATACAAATGCAGTTAGTATGATGCGCCGAGCCCGGTGCATGCAAAACAGATGAATGAATGCAAACATGCTATCATACTGTATGCTAATTAAAACATGCCCTAATCTAACCATCGTAAGCTGGTAAATAAAAGGGAAGAAAGACGTGGGGTTGGAAGACATACATCACACTCACCCACACTTATTACAATTATACCCTCGCACAGAGGGTCCAAAAGAATAATATACAGTCCCGAATAGTGCAGTCTAAATAAATAATACAGTCCAAAATATGTACAAACCCCTAATTAATTTACAAATTAACTAAGAAAAAATAATAAACTGGCATGCAAGCCAGGGACTATCTTGACTCTTCTCCAGATGATGAATGATGCATGTCCGGGTTGCCTTGTGCAGAAATCCACTGCGATGCCCCAATTAGCCTCTGTTTGCAATGGTTTTTGGAAAGCACGCCAAGCCTCGGAAGACTGCTGATTCTTGATTTGCTGCAACAGAGAGCAGAAAAGGGGCATGGTGATGTATTTTCACAAATATATGCATGTCTCAATCCTCGTGCCACCAATCACGCATCTCGATGCATGATGGCCGAGGAATCGAATTGTACAACTCAATATAGAATGAATACATGTGAAAACTCAACTAAAACCTAACTCCATCATGGATAATCTGGAGTGTCGGTGACTGGGAATTGAGACACATTCCGTCACTTTCGAGTCTGAAACGCCCTCGTTTCCCGTTAACTGCTAACTCCTATCCCGAACACAATGCAATATGCATGACGTGCATGAAATGCAACTAAGATACATCCTAACATGCAACATGCTATGAAATAGCATACACGATGCACGAGGTAACATGGCATACACAATGCACTAACATACAACCTAGCATACACAATGCTATGGAATGAAATGGCATACACAATGCAATATGGACTTACACTAACACAAGTGGACCTCAGCAACACTCACATAAGAGGCCATTAGATGAAAATGAGACACTCGAAATGCGTGCACACGTGCACGCAAACCGAGGACCGACCCTAAGGCACCAAATGCCACTCTAACAAGACATGGCAAAACATGGAATATTGCATACTAGCATGCAATTTTCAGAGACAATAAATGATGTAAAACAGCCCCAAAAGATGGCGAAATGACACCCGATGCATAGAATAGGTCCCAAAACATGAAATTAAGCATACGGAATGACCTATAACTATGCAATGCATGCATTATTTGAACGTGGAATGTGAAGACAGAGTCAATATAGCCCAAAAATAAGCATATTTTCAGTTCTAAGAAAGGCCAAACAGCGAATGCAAATGGGGCTAAACTAGCATGCAAAAATGGCCCCGAAAGCAAGATAATGAAGCAAGTGACAGCTTCTGACCCCAAACAGAGAAGGGCCCTTCTACAATGTTGAAGAGGGGCCCAAAATATGATGTTTTACAGTTTATCACAAGCCACAAAAACAGACACAAGTATGGAAAAATTCTCATGCAAAAAATGGGCCTAAAGGAGGACAAAGAAGTAAGTGATGCATGATGGCCCCAAACAGATGAAGGTCCTTCAACAAAGGTGAATAGGGACCTAAAATATGACCTTTTACAGTTGATGATCAAACCCAAAACAGTGTACAAGTATGCTCAAAAATACTATGCAAGATAAGGCCGAAAAGAGAGCTATAACACAAAGTATAAAAAAGATGCTTCAAACAGTAAAAGACCCTTAATGAAACATTAATAGGGGGTCAAAATAAGGTCATTTGTAGTTCGGACCAGAGCCCAAAAACAGAAGCATAAGAGGCTAACAAATCATGCAAAAATGGGGCCAAAAAGGGGATACAATGGCAAGTGACAAAAGGGGACCCCAAATAGTGATGAGCCCTTCAACAATATTGAAGAAGGGCTCAAAATAAACTACTTTTTAGTTCACAACATGCCTCAAAACAGTTTACATATAGGCCAAAAATACTACACAAGAAATAGGCATACAAGAGAGGTAATGAAGCAAGTGCAATAAGGAGGCCTCAAACGGTGAGAGACCCTTAAACAAACATAAAATAGAGCTCAAAAAAATTCTATTTTCAGTTAGGGCCAGAACTCAAATATGCAAGCAAGTATGGCTAATGTATTGAGCAAGAATAGGACCAAAAGGAGAAGAAATGTACTCACCCTTGTAGACTAGTCTTGGACAGCTTCTTGGCACAAGAAACGGTGCTTCTCAAGATCTGGAAAGCTGCTCCAAATGGCTGGAATGGAGGTGGTGGTGTGGTGCAAGGTGGTGGTGTAGAAAGGGTGTAGGACTTGGATGTTTTGGAGGTGGTGGTGTGGTGCAAGGTGGATGTTTTGGAATGGAGGTGGTGGTGTGGTGCAAGGTGGTGGTGTAGAAAGTGTGGTGCATACCTAGCAAGTTCGGTAAATTGCTTCTCATACTCGGCAACAGACGTTTTGCCCTGTCTTAGCTGTTCAAACTCAGTCACTTTTCTGTCTCTGATGCACTGGGGAAAATACTTTTCAAAGAAGGACTCCTTGAACTGAGCCCAAGTCACAATAGTATTTGCATCGCGGGTCAACATCCACCACCTTCTGGCTTCTTCCTGAAGGGTGAAGGTTGCTAACAATACTTTGTTGGCCTTGGAGCACGGAAAAACCTCAAACAACTTTTCAGTCTCAAGAACCCAAGCTTCAGCCTTAACGGTTCTAAGCCTCCCTAGAAGGACGGCGGTTTCATTTTGCTGAATTTCTGGGTAAGAGCAATAATGTCCACCTCGTTAGCATTCACATTCTGTACATTCGGTTCCGGTTGCACCGGAGGAGGAGGAGGTGGGGGCTGTTGGTTCGGTTGTTGTTCGAGTGTTTCAATTATCAGTCCCATCATTTGTTCAAG
Organism: Camellia lanceoleosa; assembly: GCA_025200525.1. Lineage (NCBI taxonomy): Eukaryota > Viridiplantae > Streptophyta > Magnoliopsida > Ericales > Theaceae > Camellia > Camellia lanceoleosa. The sequence continues at coordinate 38,033,678 of CM045760.1, forward strand.
TCTGGCCATTCTGGCCTCAGAGGATGATGTTTCAGTTTCATTTGCAGTGTTTGTGTTATCCATTTCACTATAAGCAGTTATGACAGTTATCATTATAAGCAGTTGTACAATTAAACAGTTTAACATTTTAACATATAATCAGTCAGTCATAAGCACACACTTTTCAAATTCATGAGATGTCCTAATTACTTTTCTAGGACACCCTATAGTTCGTTTGGACACGTGTGTGCGGTATAACTCGTGGTTAAGTATCGCTCTGATACCACTCTGTCACGACCCAAACCCGGCCCTATGGGTTTAGCATCAGAATCGCCAAGAATCGAGATTACTAAAGGCTGCTTGAACGATATCTGATTAAGCAGTACACTGGCGGAAGCCAATACAGTAAATAACTAGTGTCCATTGAGCTGTGAAAATCTGTATGCCAAAAACATTTTTATGCATTCATACAGTTCAAAACAGTACAATCCATATACAGTCTATACAATGATACACAGTCAGTCAGTACGGGGATCGAGCCCCTCGATAACAGTACAGTATAAACAGTCTATACAAAAGTACAATACGGTAGGGAGACAGGTGGGGGAAACAAAAACACCCCAAGCCATAGCATGGCGTCTCGGAACCTCGCAGTGAGGCACATAGGCTAGCTTGACAAAACTGGGGACTAACCCACGCTCCTAGCTCCGGTCTGGTTGCTGAGAACCTACATATATATATAAACAGTGAGCTAAAGCCCAGTGAATAACATAACGTGTAAAGAGGTTATGAATGAATGTCCCTTACAGTAATGAAATCAATTCATTATATAGTATTTCAATCTTTCAGTACTTCAGTCAATCAGTATTTCAATCAATCAGTCATATGTGGTACATCCATTAGCCTATAAACAGTAGGTCCAAAAGGACCCGCCTTACTCCAACAAAGAATGATGGCCATCGATCAAGAAATGATGGTTCCACAAGGAAACCGACAGAGCTCTGTAACAGTCAATAACAGTGGGTGCTAAGGATGCCACAATACGGTTCGAAATGCAGGACATACATTCATTCAATAAACAATATCAGTTCAATAAATAGTTCAGTTCAGTATTCAAAATATAACCATTTGAACATATCTTTACACACAATGCATTACTCAGAGATTGGGCTATAGCAACTAGAGCGTCCCCTGAGCCAACCCTAAACAGTTAACAAATAGAACACACACTAAGTTCACAGTCGAAAAGATGATAATTACATCCCTAAATTCCTCGGTGTGGTTCTATGTCTAAATCCTCATTAAGATGTCTTAAACTAGGCCTAAGAATGCCTAGGATGGGATGAGGATGCAAAAATACGATTGGAAGGCATTTTTCAAAAGTTCTTTGAAAAGCAGGTCTCGCTCGGCGAGCCTTCCTTCGCCGGCGAGGTTGCAAAATCAAAAGGCTTCGCTCGGCGAACAATCCTTCGCCGGCGGTCCGATGAAACGATAAGAAAATCTTGGATGCTCGATTTTACGCCGAGCCACCAATCCTTCGCCGGCGTGGCTCAGAGGAAACGTTGGTCGCTCGAGCGAGGAATCCTTCGCTCGAGCGAAGAAGCCAAATCTGGAATTTCCAGATTTGCCTTCCTAGCTCAAACCAAGCATTCTCAACTCAATTCTCGACCTCTTGGGCTCAAATTTTGGAGAATACATCCCAAAACAATGTACAACAAGTTTCAAAAGCCAATTTATGAATTCAAGCCCCAAAGGTGAGTCAATTAAAACCATTTTTCAAACCCATTTTCAAGAATACTTTCAAAACATGCAATGCATGAGTTTTAAACCAAATTCAAGGTCCAATCTTGCTCCATTGAGCTCCAATCTTTGAAAACAATGTGGGAAACATGGATTATGATAAAAACATGGACATGCATGTATGATTCTCAAGAATTCAACTTCAAAAGTCCACAAATTCAACATGCATGCATGAATTCTAGCATGAATCAACCTATATGGACTCAAACATGGTTTAATTCTACAATTGAGCAAGAATCATGCAAAATGAAGCTCCAAGATGACAAGAAGACAATGGATTCCTTACCTAGAGTGTTGATTTCAAGTCTAGCAAGCTCAATTTAGCCAAGTTACACTTTAATTCCAAGCACTCCAAGCTAATTCACCAATATGAGCTCAAATCTCTCTTACTTCTCACTCTCTCTCCTTTCTCACTTGTTTGGTCGGTTAGAACATGAAGAAGAGCTGATCAAAAGCTTTGTTAAGTGATAAGGCTCTAATGATAATACTAAACAATAGGTCCATTAAGTGGTTTAAACGGTAAATAAGTCCAAGTTCTCAATTAACTCATTTTAATCTAATTTAATCATTCCTAATCAATTTTCAGATAAATATATCATTAAATCACAAATATTCTACTGATCATGAAACATCCAATGGTTTTTAAATCGGCCGTCGATAAGGCCTTCAATTAACAGTTTAAACACATGAATTCAAACAGATAATTAATCAATTAAACAGATAGAAGTGCAATATAACAGATAACTTTTCCAATTTCAGTTCCAGTTTCAATCAGTCTATCCAATACTTCAGTTAATCCAATTATCAGTCATTATCAGTTCAGTTTAACAGTAATCAGTATATAATTCAGTGGTTATTCGGTAATCGGGACGAGGGTTGTTACAATATAGGCAAAAGAGGGGGAGAAAGAGGGGGAAAAATGGGGAGGGAAACAATTCAAGTTTCCCTCCAAAAGTTGGCCCCCTGGATACAAAATCTGGGGGGGAAAAAAGTGTATTTTTGTAATGTACCAACTGTAAGGATTCTGACCGGCCAGGTATTGGATTTGCAGGTGGCCGGCCGGCTCTCCCTATGGCCGGCCGGCCAGGGGTCAAAAAGGCCAAGTGTGATTACTAGCCGACCACCACAAATTGGTGGCCTATCAGGTGTTCTCAACACAACCTTATGGTCAAAAATTGACAACTGTGAACTAGGAGAGAGAACAACCTACTTTTCAAAGGGGTTCAAAAGGTTCAAACACAATTACTGGCCGGCCACCAAATATTGGTGGCCTCCCAGGTGTGTACAACACAAATATGGGGGTTAAGGTTGAAGAAAATGGTCCAAGGGTGGTCAACATTGGCTTTCGAGTGAGAAAAACGAGCGACGGAGGGCGATGAAAGAATATAACTGGTTGCTGAAACAATTACTGGCCTCTCACCCTTCTACGACCTTCCTGGTGATGAAACAGAGGTCCCTGCCAAAAATGAACGCAAACCGATGCAAAATGAGGGTTCGGATCGAACGCTGCAGATCGAGGCCCCTGCTTTCGCCAAAAATCATAGGGCACCGGAGTGGTGTTCGACCATGAAGTTGGTCTCGGACCACGATGTCCCTCAAAAGGGAGGAAATAAGATGCATGCCAAAACCGAGCAAACGGAGGTGGTTAAGCGTCCCGAATCGAGGCACTCGGCTTGGCTCTGGCGAGCAAGACTCGAAATGGGCAAAATAGCCTACGACCACAAAATGTAGTCTACGGCCACTGAGAGATGATCTACAAGACCTCTCCCTCCCTTTGGGAAGAGAAACAGAGAAAATTGAGCCTGGTTCACAAACCGAGGCAAAACACAGAAAAGTCCGGAAGTCCGGAGGCAAGGCTCACTGCCGAGACTCTGAAACCTTTGGACGAGTACGATATGTAACATCACTAAGCGCTCAATCGGTGACATCTGAGTCTTAAGGTCGGTCAAAAATGAGGTGTCTACAGTAGTATATATATGCTGTTGTTATTTTTTTTTTATTTTTTTTTTTGTGTTGAGTGATTTGGATTTGATTTTTGTTTGATTTGGGTTTGATTTTTGTGTGATGATGATGATCTGTATCACTCTCTCTCTCTCCATTTGATTTGGGTTTGATTTTTGGTTGATCTCTCTCTCTCCCCTCCCCTCCTCTTCTTTCTTCTTTCTTCTTTCTTCTTCTTCTTCTTCTCCTTCTTCTTCGTCTCTATTTCAAAACAGAGAGAAGGGAAAAAAGGGGGGAAAAAAAATATAGCAAAACGACGTCTTTTTTTATTCGAGCCATTTTGAGCCACAGTGTTTTCGAGCAACGAATCGGAACTGGAATATAAATAAGTGAAGGGAATTTATGAATAAGTACGTCTTAGAAATTTCAAAACAAATTATTCAAAATTTTACATAATATTTACATGGATATGAGACTCAAATCACATAAAACTCACACCCATTTATATATTGTATAAATTTTTTAAATAATTTTTAAAATGTCTAACATTTTTAATTTTGAACGATTTATACGGTGAAAAAATCATATTTATATTTTATAAAGATATTTACCCAAATAACACGTAGAGTGACGATAAATGATTAATTTGGGATATGAAATAATAATGTTCCTTATACCCGTCTATATTTTATAACCTTCGGAGAAATATCATCTCAGTGGAAATTAAAAAAATGTTAGTAAAATATTTTAAAACATTATAATATAAATAAGGGTAAATTACAATGACCTATCTTAACTTTTTGAGAAAATACAATAAGTCCAATAATTTTGACATAGTTACACTGGCTTCTCAATTAGTAAAGTTAAATGGAGTTTTCTTAGGTGTGCAACCCACAAAAGGTGTAAGTGGGTTGCACACCATGTGCCACTTACACAAAAGGTGTAAGTGTAAGGTGTAAGTGTAAGTGTAAGGTGTAAGGTGTAAGGTGTAAGTGAGTTGCACACCATGTGCCACTTACACAAAAGGTGTAAGGTGTAAGGTATAAAAGGTGTAAGTATAAGGTGTAAGTGTAAAGAATAAGGTGTAAGGTGTAAGTTGCACACCATAACCAAACCCAAGTTAAATAATTAGAACTAATATAAATGGCGTGAAAATATAAGAATAAATAATATATATATATATATATATTAGTGCAAAATAGATGATAATATTATTTTTATATTCATTTGATTAACGAATTATTAAATAAGAGAGGAATAAATGTTATATAAATTAAACCATTAAGAAAACTTAATGAATATTATATCAAAATTATAAGACTTATAATATTTTTTTTAGACTTTAAAAAAAGTTAATTTATTCTATAAATAATAGACATTAAGATATATACCATTTTTTTCTTATAAAAGGAATTGAAATGTTATTTTCTCATACAAAAATGTTTGGTAGCACTAAAAAAATAGGCACTAATATCTCTAATTTCTAATCTGGGTAACTGTTGTTTTTTTTTTTTTTTTGCTATATAAGGAAATTCGGGGCATTAGTGCCTCCAATTTCGGGGCACTAATCACAGTTGTTTCTCATAACTTAATTTAACTATATCAAAATTATTGATGTTACTTACTTTAATAGAAGTTAGTGCAATTTATCCTATAAATAATAGACATTAAGATAAATATTATTTTTGCTTATAAAAGAATTTAAAATGTTATTTTCCCAAAAATTTTTGACTCTTTCTCTCTCTCTCTAAAAAAACAAAAAGTAATTGCTTTGAAACAAAAATTCCACGCACCATGTGGAAATGTAGTTGTCAACCGAAAATTTAGTAAACAAACTAACTGATGACTGCCTCCATCATTATGAATATTCAACCATCACATTCCAAAGAGTATGTATACTTATTCAAACTGACAAAATCATACAAAATAATTCTTGTTATATATATCATCTAGTGAGATCGATTGTAAAATTTACGATTTCATTTAAATTGTTCTATTTTTTTCTATATAATTAATTTGGCGATCGATTCTGTACCTGTAAATTTATTGTATCTAAATATAGCTATCTTAATTACCATAACATATTTCTTCTTCCGTACTCAAGTTTTCAACTTAGATTAAAGATGATAAAAGGAATAAAGATCACCGTAGTTTCATTTACTCTTTGTGGTGATTATTATTAAAGATTGAAACAATATCAATTAGTAGAAAACTAAAACCAAGATTTGTCAAGGATAAAATCTGCAGATATCTCATTGAGATATAAACAAATATTTCTTACATATACCCTTTTTTGTCCTTTGAGTGCATGACTTCATCTTCATCTCCACAATGTCACAATATAAATAGAATAATGTTATATACCCTTAATATTTGTAAATTTTAATTATAAACATGATTCATTTTTATTCTAGGTATAAGTCCTATAAAAGACTAGTTGAATTTGAACCACATTTTTTTTTATTAGGACTTAGCTTTTCTTGATTCTAATTAGATTGAATGGTATTGTAGGATCATCACAGATCTACTTCGATAACCAAACTGCCCATTTTATACGATTCACTGAAAAGATTATCCATAAAAAATATTAAGTTAATAAAACATCAATAGCCATCTATTTCAATTGAGGTGGACCCAGCCCGCTCGGCTCAGTCCTATTTTTCTAAAGCTTGGGAAAGTTGTTTTAGCCCATAAAACCAGGCTAGACCAACATTTTCAGCTCAAAAATGAAGGATTGGATTTGGGATTTATACTTTCAGCCCAGCCCAGCCCAGCCCGCTATTAAATTAATTAATTATTTATTTATTTATAATACATTAAAATAAATATTATCTTTATTAATTTTATTGAAACTCACATTTATAGTGATATGTGATTGAATTTATTTAAGAAATTCTTCAATTTATACACAAAATCTTTAAATTTATAATAATATAAATATATTTATTTAAGAAATATAATGTGTGATTGAATTTAATTATAGAATAATTTAATTTTTTAAAATATATAACCCGATGGATGCTCGATGTTAGGGCCGTACCGGGCTTGAACAGATACAAAATTCCGTACTATGTAGTGTCGACCCGTCCTGACGTTTGTCCATTCCTAATTCCAATCACAAAATTAATCAAAAGAAAATTAATGGTCTACTCTTAATCTTACTTGCCATCCATATCTAATCAATCTAATTATTTACATGAATGGTCTTTTTAAAGAATCTTACAAGATAAATGGTTAGAATTATCGAAGTGGACCAGTGATAAGCCCACTGCAATGGGTGAACATCACCCCCTCCAAATCATATTTGAACGAAGAGAAACTAAGTCCTTTTCATTAGGGTTAAAATGGTGCAATGCTTTTTGGCATGTAGTAAACATATAAATGCATATGCAAGCATGTTTTGCATGTAGCCATGAATGCGACCATCTGCCTTTGTCACTAATGTTGAAAACCTGGCGCAGGTAATGGCATGAATTAATCTTAAAGATACAATTTTCCCCATTTGAACTACACCAACTATTAGATACATAACCCACATACAATACCAGTATCGCTTTTATCTAGTAAAAACATATGCAAATCGCGCATATCATTTGATTTTTTTTCAAGGGCTGGTTTCTCTGAAGTTGAAATTGGATTGGACGTCTAATGTACTATTAGACTAGATGTTCAATTCAATTATATCACTTTATGAAACTTCCTTAACAATAATACTATGATGATGATGATGATGAAGAAAAAGGAATATTCTTTAAAGTTATAATGAAAAATACATTTTCATACTCAATTCTCTTCAAAACATTATCCAATGTACATTCGAAAGGAGAGGCAAGGAATAACATCTCATAAACCCCCATATATAGCTAGTCAATGTCATATAATCCTAGGTTCTTGCTGTAGGTAATATTGCAGGTTGGAATGATCGAAGATGCCACATCTGAGAACAAGTAGCTCCTTGATCAAGAACTGCAGCAATACTACATACCCAGAAAAAATATTTAGAAAACAAGTCACACCCAAAATGAAATGATCCACATTCTAAATTCTGAGCATTTTTCTAAATATTTTTCTGGATACCTGTTTCTTTAGAGAACTTCCTAAATGTCAGAGCTAAATGGGTATCATCTTGGAATACAGAGAAGGGCAAGAAGGAAGAAGCTAGGGCATCTCAATTGTGAACAGGAGGGTGAGTCTTTGGTGGCTCATAGTCCAAGTTAAACCCGGGTTGTGGCTCGCCCTGTTTCTTGTGAGGTAGGTGCCAAGAAACATAAACATGAGACTCACCAGTTTGGCCTTCCAGCTCTTTGGCCTTTGAACTTAAAGGCTTGGGATGATCATCTTTTCGAACCCTACTTTGCTTCACCATGTCCTCTCCAACAAGTTGGTTTGATAAGGCTTGCTTGAACTTTGGTTCATCTAATGTCTTGACAGGGCTGACCTTCTCATCATTCTGCACAATACACCACAAAACAATTAGAAGAGTTATTTATCAAATGGAAAACCCTAGTCGTACAGAATCACGCGATTTTGTATTTATTTTCTGTACAATTTTTTCTGTTTGTATAACATTATCTTTATCGAGTTATTCTAACCGTTCATGAAAATCTTGAGAAGAAGGACTTAAAACGATAAACAACTTGCACCAACCTTGTTTGGACAACACAACCCAAAATAACTAGAAGAGTTCCTAGTAAATTTATCAAATAGAAAACTCTATTCTCACATAATCACACCGTTATGTATTGATTTTCTGTTCTATTTATATAATATTACTCAAATTATTCTATTGTTTCATAAAAATCTTAGAAAAACATGAGATTAAAATGAAAAAATTTGCACCAACCTTGTTTGGAAGGAGGAATTTCTTGTCATCCTTCCCAATTTCACCAAGATGCTGAGCGTTACATGCACGTAGAGAACTACATAGGAGAAACAGAAGTAGAGAAGATATGACTGACATATTAAGCAAGATTGAAGGATTGATTAGAAGATTATGGCAAAAACTCTTTTGTCTGGTGTCTGGTGATTGGTGATAGCAGTGACAATAGTAGTAGTAATGGCGATATTTGTAGGGATATCAAGAAACAAAGCATTAAATGCAGATTTTGAAAGAGTTAAGAGGTTGTTTTGAAGAACATGGAGGTGTATGGGGTGGCCTCCCTTCTGTCCCTTTCCTCACACATATCAGTCAATTTGGGACCCAAAACACAGACCCACCAAAGAAAGAGAATCAAACTCAGACCCTTCTGGTCAATATACTATGAGAGAGAGAGAGAGAGAGTTCAAAAGAGAGATTTATGATTGAATTATGAGTAATATAAGAGGAAGAAAGAGGAGGTGGAGTGTATGGGAAAGTACAAGAAAACAAGGAAAGCAGGAAAGAAAGAGCCTGTCCATAATTTGTTTCCACCAAGGAACTCCATTCCTTGTATTTTGTATGGAGTTTTAGGGCCCCTTGTTTCTTGCTATTGCCCAACTTATTATATTACCTAGAATAATTTACTAGTTACTAGGATTATTGTAGATTATTGGCAAAAAAGTAAGAACACTTTTTAGGTTTATGGAAACTTCAAAATGTCCTAGGTATGAGCACCTTGTCTCTTGCCCCTTTGTATCTGTACTGTTAAATAAAAAAAAATTATCAAATTTGTATATGAGGGCGGTTTTCCTTCAATCGCATTTGGTATTTTGAGGATTCTTTTTTTATCATTCAAATTTTAGTATCTCCTGAATATATTATTCATGTACAAAAATCAAGTTCATCATAATATTGATTTTTATGTGTTAAATCTCATTTGTTTTCAAAATAATAGGCGACAAGTATGAAATCAAGGATAGATAGTTTATTTTTTTAACATAAATTTGATTCAAATATGTGACTATCAATATATCTGATTAATCTAATATTTTTATATAGATAATTTAGTTAAAAAAAACTAATTTTGAATGGTTTAAATTACCAAGACAAATTCGAAGTGCAATCGTAAAGGACCAAATTGGATCATCCGGTCCAATTATTCAATTAAAGACAAGCTTCCTCCTTTTAAATTATTAAACCAAAGATTGTAGGCCTAAATCAATAAATAACAATGGGACTCACTAAATTTGTGTCTAATGATATAAAAAATTATAAAATAATTCATTTATGTATAACTTTTTTTATATTAAAATAATTCGTTTATGTCTAACATTTTTTATAAAAATATAATAATCAAATGTTAAAGTTTTTGGACAACTAGTGGCTTAATATAAGAACTTTGGATTTTCCCACATACTTCTAACAAATATTGAGAGACGTGTTCAAAATTTAAAATGTGAGGATAAGATTTATTTTGAATGTGACTCATATTATATCAATTTTAAATATATACTATAAATTCAAATTATAAATATTTTTCATATATAGCATTTTTTTAGGGTAAATTACACTTTGCCCTTACCACTTTCTTACTTTGGCCTTTAAAGATTTTTTTTTTTTTCTTTTTTTTTTTTTTTTTTTTTTTTCCATTTTGGCCTTTTATGTTTCAATCTTTTCCTACTTTATTATTCCTAAAAAACTAATTTTTGTTCAAAATTAAACAGAAAATGACACATTGATAGTCATGTGATATAAAAATAGTTTATTTATATATAACTCATACCTCTGACATAAATTTAAACTCTAATATAATAATATATTTAATATATTATGTGATAGTTATTGTGACATTTTCAATTTAATTTTGGACAGAAGTTAACTTTGAGAGTAAAGTGGGAAAAACTTAAAACACGAAAGGCCAAAATGAAAAAAAATAAACTTTAAAAATCAAAGTGAAAATTTGACCAAATATAAAGGGGCAAAGTGTAATTTACCATGTTTTATATAAATATATCATATATATCATCCTTGGAGTGATGAGAGAGTACTTGGTTTTGATTATGAAAAATAAAGAGAGATCATTTCCTAGAAAATTTTGAAGTTTGTAAAGCCTTTCTGATTGTTCCTTCCAAAGAACCAAGCATGTAGAATATTAAAACATTTTTTTTTTATCCATTTTCTCGTGGCATGATGTTTACTCGTACCTAAATTTTACAGCCCATTAATGCTCCCAATGCAAAGGGATTAAAAAAAGGTCCTTCCACAACAATTCTTTAGGCCGCATATGGTCAGACTCTTTTTTATAACCAAAGTAAACACATCTAAATACTTTTAATTATTGGGTAACTAGTGTGGTTCGTTCACATGATTGATTGTCTGCTCTATACTGAACCATTAAGCACCTACTTACGTAAACATTTAAGCTTTTAGACAGAGGCATGTATAACTATCCTCGACACACTTTCTTTCCATTTTACAATCAGTAACAACAAAAAATTCACATCAATAATTTTTTATTTGAAATTTAAAATTAATCAACTGAAGTTTAAAAACTTATAGAGTAGTGTTATTTAATTTTCAAATCTAATAATGTGACAATTAGTTAAATATCTGAAGCAACTCTCTTTTGAATATTTTTTTAATCATCAGTCAATCATATATTTTTTATATTATTAAATGTAAAAAATAAGCTTATATATCATTTTCCAATCTTATAACAATGTATACTTATAGACCGTTTATTTTAAATTTTGATCATATGTTCCAAGTTTATAAAATAAAATGAGAGGATCATCACACTTTCATGTTTTGTATATATTGGACTTCCAAAGTAAGGTTTTTTTAGCCAATGCTTCCAAAGTGAGGTTACAAATAAAAATAATAACAATATAATCATTACATTTTTGTATCAAAAGTTGATTATTATTTCTTGTAACATAAACGATAAACTGCTTTTGATATATATATATAAAGTGATGATTATAAATTTATGGTAAAAATAATTTGTGCTCTAATGATATCTCATAATCAAAAAAACCATTCCATTCAATGTTACAAAATGGATAAAATGTAACACAAACTCTCATCCACCAAATAACTTCTAGTTACGAATGCCTAACTTAATCGAGATATGCGTCCTAAAAAAATATTGATTCAGATATTTCATTATAAAATAAAATAAAATAAAATAATCAAACAAATGCCTAACTTTAATGTTTTGTGCTTCCTTCAAAGTAAACTATTCAAATGACATTTGACTACTAACACATTCACATTCAATCCACATATCTATGGCAAATAAGGAAGGGATGAACATACTATGGCAAATAAGGAAGGGATGAGAGAGAGAGAGATAGAGAGAGACATGAAGAGATGGGACTATGTCCTATTGCTCTTCTAGAAAGAGACAATGGAGGGTAGCCCTCAACCTCCAATACCGGTCGACATGACACGTGGCAAAACCCATGTGACCCAAGAAGGCTGCCACGTGGTTGAGGTCCACACTTTGGGCCGCCAAAAAGCCCATTCTCTTCATTTTCTGGGTGGTCCCAATCACCAAACCACCGACCCAACCTCATCAACTCATTCACTTTTTTTTTTTTTGGTTTTCGAGTTTCAATTGTATTAATTCATAGATTTCGAGAAAATTTTAAAAAGAAAAAAAGAAAAAATATATAAAATATAGTTATATTATATTCATATTTTATTTATATATATATATATATTTCTAAATCTCTCATCAAATTCATAAATTAAATATAATTTTAAATTTTATTTAATTAACAGGGATTTTCCCTCCATATATTTTCAAAACTAATCCATTTTTTTTTTAAAGAGATGTCATGAAATTGTACAGTTACAATTATCATATTATATAGATTTTTTTTTTTTTTAAGTAATAGTCTATGTAATAAATGGAAGAATTACAGCACTGTTAGAATAAAAAAAAAATTACAAAAACATGTAAGGTGTAAGTGATTTTGTGATGGACTGTAAGTGAAATACTGTGAGAGTGCAAGGATAACTTACACCCCTCCATATTTGTGTAAAATAAAAAATAAAAACTCAAACCTACGGGATGTAATTCCCCAAAATAAATTGAGGGAATTATTGAAATAGGCCCGGGGCATTCTATTTGAACCCAAAAAATATATCAGTACACCTAATTTAAAATTTAAAATTTAAATTCTTATTATACTTTAATGTGAATTTATTAATAAGGAAAACATATATTAAATCCTAAAATAATTTTTTTTCCCTTATGATACACCCTAATTAATTATGCGTATTCTTCATATTTAAATCTCTGCATATTCTTCCTCAAATCAAAGTTATTTTCTCTTCTTCTTCTTCTTCTCCCTCACTACAAAACTCTAAGCCACCCCAACAAAACTCACCAATATCATCGACATCATTATTTTTTATTATTTTGAAACCCTAAACCCTAAAAGAAAGTTTGAACAATATCAAACAATAGATGAGAGTAATAATCAAAACAATTTTTTGAAACAACCCATCAAACGTGAGGTAAGCATTCATATAAAAATCAAAATGCAATTATTAATTTCTATAATTTTTTTTACATGTCCCACTAATCACGTTAAGACTCCATTGGAGTTACATGTGAATATCCTTCATAAAAGAAACACATGTATAACTGTAAAAAGTAGCACCATATGGCATTAAATCTGCCTAATTACACAGTAGAGATGCACTAGTGAATTTAAATGACATGTAATATAACTTAGAGACCAAGATAAACGTGGAAATTGGAGTTCTGCTTAACTTTATGTTATTTTTGCACACCCACACACAAAAAAAAAAGGGAAAAAAAAAACTATATATTCTTTCTATTATTTTTTTATTGCGTATTCCTCCATTATTTTCTTTTGCGGCAAATATTTTCATTCACCAAAAAAACAACCCTCGGTCTTTCATATTTAAAAAAATAAAAAAATAAAATTAGCTTTCAATTCCTCTGGCGCCTGTGGATTCAAGATTGATTGTTCAACCTAGTTTCTCAACTTAGAGTGATTCTGCAATATTGTTCAGCCCAAATATCAACAGATTAATTTGGTGTCAATCATATTCCTTGTATCGGAAGGTTTTTGAAATAATTTAATTTTTTTAATTTGTTTATTATGTATTATTTGAGTATACTTTAAGCGTAATTTGAAAAAAGTTATAAGGTATGCTAAAAGTAATATAAAATCTTAAATAATTGAATAAGATGTCCTAATAAATTAAGAGTAATTATTAATTTTTTTTGGTGTAAATAGATCCCCAATGGGCCCTATTGTTGTAGGCTTACAAAGACCGAATAGCATTTTGTCTAGTCGTCTTCAACAATTGAAAAGAAGTTGGGCCCATAGAGCCGGTTAAATCGACAAGATTATGAAATTATTAAACCGTGAGACCATATTCTAGTATTCAGTTGTAATTTTGGTTATTTAAATTAATAAAATTTTTAATCTTATAATTAATAATATAATACAAGCATATAATTGAGTGTATTTTTCTATATCATTGTAAAACAAACGTGAACAAGAAATGATTATTTACTCTATTAATTCAACTAAATAACATACTAACGACATTGATTATTAATTCTCTCACTATTATTCTTAAGAAAATTTTAATATAGACACTCCTGAAAAATGGTATATTATATGCATCCTTAATATTATATATATATATTACTTATAACCAATTTTCTTTTTTAATTATAATATTATTTTAGTTATAACTAATGAGATATTCAATTATGACATTTTTTTTTTTTTCAATAATGACTCCGAAAATATAAAATGGGGCTAGCTGATCGCACTGGAGGGTACTGTCAGGCCAGTGGGAGCCCATCCGTTTCGATAATCTAAACCAATCAATGTGTAGAACCCGTTGAGTACTATATACTTGTAAAAAATTACGTTAATCGGATATCAATAGCTACGTGATCAAATCAGTTTGTATAATAATTAAAAAAATGGACAACAAAAAAAATAAACGATTGACAGAAATTTGATCTGATAAAATAGCTATTGATATCCAATTAACATGATTTTTTATAGACATATAATACTCAATGAGTTCTACATATTGAACAGTTCGAATTATCGAAACAGGACCCGTGGTGGGCCTCCACGGGCCAAACAGTATCTTCCAGTCCGATCACAGACTGAAAAGAAGCCCAACCCATATGAAATTAAAAAATGTTTGAGACCGCCATTTTTTGAAGACCCTCACAACCCCATTTAAATCTCAACCATTGATGTATATGTGACACCCACTCATGTATGTGTGGGGCCTACACTATCAATGGTAGAGATCCAAACACTACAACAAAAAACAGTTTTGGCGACCAAAAATGTAAATTTCGTCGCTGAAAGTAGGACAATTGCCGACTAAAATTGAATTAGTAGCCAAAAGTGAAGACTTTTGGCGACTAGAACAGTTTAGTAGCCAAATGTATACTTATTGGCGACTAAAAATCAGATTAGTCGCAGATTACATGGGCTTTAGCAACTAAAACAATTTTAGTAGCCAAAAGTGAAGGTTTTTGGCGACTAAAAAAAATTAGTAGCCAAAGGTATAGGTTTTGGCGACTAAAAAATGATTTGGTCGCCGATTGTAGGTGTTTTACCGACAAAAAAAATGTTGTAGCCAAAAGTAACGGTTTTTGGCTACTAAAAAAAATTTAGTAGCTAAAAGTGGACAATTGGCGACTAACATTGAGTTTAGTCGGCAAAAGTGGCGGTTTTGGGGACTAAAAATCAGTTTAGTCGCCGAAAGTGCTATCCTTAGGAGGTATTTAATTCTTTTAGTGACAAAAAAGAAATTAGTAGCCAAAAAATATAGAATTCACGACTAAAATTCAGATTTAGTCGCCAGAAGTGCTATCCTATTTTTTTTAGTAAATAATTTATTTTTTACATAAAATATATTAAATAAAAATAATTATTTTTATATATAATTATTTTTATTAATACCGGTCAATATAGTATATAAATAATATATATTGCATTAATATTCATGTGATGTTGTAGTGGCGTAGTGGGGAGAGAGTATTGGTAAAGGTTGAGAATGTTGGAAGGTTGGTAGTTCAAAACTTGGGAGCAACAGAGGCAATTTTTTTTTTATTCTGAAAAATGTTTTTGGCGACTAAAGTTTGTGGTCGCCGAAAGATTGGGTTTTGGCGATGAAAAGTTTAGTCGGCAAATGTATAAATAATAAAAAAAATTCACTATTGGCGATTAAAAGTTTAGTCACTAAATGTATAATTTTCAAAAATGAAATTGACTATTGGCGACAAATTCTTTGGTCGCTGAAAACCTGTATATTGCCGACTAACAGTTTTTTAGTCGCCGAAGGTATTCGCGACCATGTATTAGCGACAAAACCAGCGACTAAACTATTTAGTCGGGAAAAGTGAAAATTCAACATTTTGCGACTAAAAAATGACTTTTGGCGACTAAAAATGTGTTTTCTTGTAGTGAAAGGGGATCACGGGGGCCTCCAAAAAATGGGAGTCTCAATCATTATTATATAAAATTATATCATTTTTATATTTAATTATAAGATGCATATACCATACTATTTCCCTTATTCTTACTAATCAAACAGAGTCATAATGTTTTGTGAAGTTTTCATCACACTTCTTTTATTGAAGAATGGTCATAAAATTGTTAGCTGCTTACACTTTTTAAAATAACTTCTAAATATTTTTCAAATTCAATTCGTTTTAGGGTGAGTCAAAATTGCACTAATTTGACAAAAGAACACAATCGTTTGGTTGTATTCATTGAAGGTGGTGGCTGTGGTGGTGGATTTATGTCGACGGCGGGACAGCGGTGGTTTCCGAGGAGGCCTAGGGATTTGGGGGAGTTGACAATTATGTTGGTTACATTACCTGTACACTCGTGTGCGTGTTTGTGTGTGTTTGTGTGTAAGGCTAAAGTAGAAAAGAACATTCTCGGTCGGCTCAGCAACGTTGTCTCCACGTCAAGTGTTGGTTTGTTGCTTCTTTAAAACTGCGCATCCCAAAGATTTGTATTTTACCGTTTCGGTGGTATTAAATATATTAATTAGTATATTAATTAATATATCAACATTAGTAATGATATTATTATTAATTTCACTCATTATCAAATTACAAATACTAAAAATATCTTAAATTATATTACATTATCAATTAATGTATTAATTAATACATTAATTCATGCGTATGCGTTAAGTTATGGTTCACAAAGTTTTGCAAAGAATTGGGCACAAGAGGCACTGTGACTGTACTCTCCCATGATGGAAGCTAACTGTATGTTCTAACGGAAACTTAGAGACACATAAATAAACTTAAGGATTAATCACATTATGGTAGTTTTAGTTTAATAGAATAAAATGATCATCATATCAAAAGATTTAATATTATGTCTAGTTGTTTAAAAAAAATAATGTAAAAAATATATTATAAATAGAATCATCAATCACCATTTTTAAAAAATGATCTTACTAACAAGTTTCCTTATAACACAAGTAAAACAGACAAAAAAATGGATAGCACAAGATACTTTTCACTATATTCAATATACATTTACTGAAATCAATATACTTTTTAATAGTTTTATGTATTTTGAAGACACTTTATACACATTTCTCAATATTAAACAATATATAGAGACACTTGTTAGCATTTGCCTTAATGAAATTATCATTCCATATGAAAGCTTAAGGAACGTTCATTCCATTACAACTCATTCTAGTGTACTAAATAGAGAATATCATTTTACCACTTTTATTTATAAATTTATATATATTGATTCTCTCAATTATGAAAATTGTATACATACATTCGTGAGGTAGTATGAAAAGAACAAAAGGGATACATTTTTATAGTACATCTCTTATTTATGTATCTATATTTATAAACACTCTCAACTGTGAAAACTGTATACATGCACTCCTTTTGAAGGTGATTCAAAGATGGTGAAAGTAATATATTTTCATAATTAGGGAGGTTAAAATTTACGAATTTATAAAAAATAAAATAAAATGATATTCATTAATAATAAAAGGGTTTTAATAAAATTAACTTTGAACATATATGGTAAATGTTAGTTAGGCCCGGAGTAGTTGTGGGCTCGTGCAAAACTCTTGAGCGTTTGTAATTGATTTCTAGTTTATTTTAGATAAAGTTACACCAAACTTCTTGGAAGTATATTTTTATTTTCATTTTTATTGAAAAAAATGTTATTCTTAAAGATATGGCATAATTTTAATTCCTTATTTTCATTAGTAATTTGTAAGTTATATGAATGAAAAAAAATAATATTATCTTGGTTATATAAATAAATAAATAATGTTATTATTTATTTTACACTAAAAATATAATACTTTTACAAAAATCATAACAAAATGATTTTGCAAGTTGGTAGTGGAAAGGAAGTGTGTGGTAAGATGACAGCCGTAGCGGTGATGATGGTGGAAGGAAGATGGTAAGTCTAACTTATGAATTTAAAAAATAATAATATATATTTTAAAATTTAGGGGTTATTTGAGATGATCTAAATAAGTGTACTTTTTGAATTTTTATGAAATATGAGTTGAGTTTTGATTAGGTTTGAAATGATGTGTTAGAGAGGTGATGTAACTTAAATAAGATGATGTGATTTACATAGGATAGTAATTTTTTAATTTTTTATCTTTTTCAAGACATGCCAAACTTGGCCTTATAGTCTTATGCTTTAAAATTTGTGAGGGCTTTCTTGTTCAGGATTTAAAAGTTTTTTTTAAAGTTGACATTTTAAAAAAATACTAAAAATTAAAAATTGCAGCTACTTTGGTAGAAAGAGAGAGAGGACTGTGCAACAATCATTCCTTATTTTTCAAATCAGAACACTATTTTTTTTATAAAAAAAAAACAAAAGTCAAATCACTCACCAATTTTGAAAAATTATGGGTTTGTTTGGTTTGTTTTTTAGAGAGTTATTTTTGAAAAAAATTTTGAGGAAAGAGTTTTAAAAAAATTTTGGTTTGTTTGGTTGTATATTTTGGGAGAGTTATTTTTTTGGAAGTTTGGGATGATTTGAATAGATGTGTGAGAGAGAAAAAGTAATTGAGAAGGAGAAATGAGAGAAAAAAAGTGATTGATTAATGTGTAAGAGAGAGAGTAATTTTAAAAATTTTTTGAGAAAAACTCAAACCAAACCATTTTTTGAATTTTTTTTTTTAAAACACATCTCCCGAACTCAAATCAAACATACCATATATCATGGTTCACCAACACACGTGACTTCGTCCTGATCAAACACAATTCACCGTATCTTTTCTTGCTTTTTAATCACTCAATATAAAATTATAAATCTCATTTTTTTATCAATTACAATAGACCTAAGACACTATGTGGTCGTGCCCCAACACCACCAAATAAACTTCTCACCAACTTTAGTTGGGCCATTTTTTGAACAAGAGTTTGGACAGTTTGCTTTTGATAACAATTTGTTTTATTTTTTTTGGAAAATAACTGCACAGGGTGCAGTAAAAAAATACAAACACATAAAAAAGTATAATATTTAAATTAATAAAATGTGTAAATTTTTCCGTTAATTTTTTTTTTTTGGTGCACCATTGTGCAATTATTTCCCCTAATTTTTTTTTACATGAAAGTATAGCAAGAGAATCACATCATACAAGAGCAAATGTCACCAAACCAAAAAGCAGCTTACTTGATTCCATTTTTTCAAAAACATCTTTCAAAAAAATTTATTTTCTTATTTTTTGTGTTTTTTATTTTTATTGAATTTTTTTAATATTTTAAGTAATTTTTTTACTTTTTAGACACACCTAACATAAATACACCTAAAAAGTAAAAAAAATATTAAAAAAATCTTTTAAAAATTCACTAAATATAAAAAATACAACAAAAAAAAAATACAAGAATTTAGTACATTTTTTGTATTTTTATGTATTTATTAATTTTTTAAAATATTTTTTTACAAAGTTTGTACTTTTTAGATACATCTAAGTAAAAATGATGGTTTGATTAAGTCATTTAATTAAATCTTTTTTATTAGGAATTGGATAACGAATCCATTCTAAAACTTTATTTAAAGGTTTATAATTAATTACGAGTCGGGGAACGTTACGTTCTAACTCAGCATTTTTATTAACATAGAAGGCAGGACAAGATCATGGTGACTTGCTATGACTAATAATTTTATTTTGCAATAATTCATTAATTTCCTTTTTGTATATTTCGACTAATTCATAATTCATTTGAATGGGTCTTGATTTAGTAGAAATTTGTCGTTTATTAAAATTTTTAACATGTGGTAATGTGACTACATGTTTTTTCCTGTGCCAAAAGGCAGTAGGTAAAGTAGAACAAACAGTTAATACTAATTTTTATTTAAATTGTTCAATTTGAGAAATAGTAATAGGATTAGTTAATTGTTGCTCAATTCTTTTATAATTTACTTCTTCTTTAAGATATTTGATTTGCTGAGTTAACCGATTAATAGTTTTAGAAATAGAACAGTCTTTTAACTGTTTTAATTCTTTGACCTCAGGTGGAAATAAGAATTTAAAAGTTATGGTTTGGCCAAAGGCTTGAGTAGTTATTCCTTAATTAGAAGTGGTGAAATGATAGAGTAGAAATATAAATGGTGTTCTTAAAATAACTTTATCAGTCATATTTCTAACTAAGACAAATGATGTTTTAAAACAAACATTATTTTGACAAATATGAACTTTTGGTAATTTATATTTAATATGCATCTTGCTACCATTAGCAGAGGTTAATTGTTCACCTATTTTATGATAATATTTTGTAGGAAGTAATCCTTCTTGAATACAATTAAGATCAGCACCAGTATCTTTTTTTTTTTTTTTTTTGATAAATATCAGCACCAGTATCTATTAATGCGATGACTTCTAACTCAAAATCATTGACAACTAATTTGATTTTGGAATGCCATTTTTTAATATTAATTTTATTGATAAGATTTAATCTTTTATTTTCAGGGTTATCAGATGGATTGGATCGATTATCAAACAGAATATTATCTGGATTAGTGTCGCCATTAGTACCTTCAAATTCATTAGACGAGATGGCATCATTCTGTTGAAAGTTGTCCAGGCTTTTATTAATTTTTAGTACGGATATTTCTTCTTCTAAAAGTTTATCTTTTCGTTGTAAATCTTTGATAAGATGTTTAATTTGATTAATTTCTTGTTGTAAATCTTGAAGAGTGATTTCTTGTTGTTTGTTTTTAAATCTTTCTAAAGTTTTTGTTAGGCTAATAATTGGTTTATCGTGTTGTGGTTTAGTATCTTTGTTAATTAATAATGATTTTAACTTGTCAATATATTTTTGTTTCAATTCAGGATCATCTAATTTACTAATTAATTCAATAAGGGCAGTTTCTTCTTGGTGTTATTTCGTAAGGACAGTGATTTGTTTAATTGGTTTACAACAAGTATCATTACATCCTAGTTCAATGTTATTATCAGAAGTATCGCTAGGTGAATGGTAATCAGATGAGGTATTAAAGTTGGGTAGGTCAGTAGAGGAGTTATTAGGAGAGTGATTTAACTGAAAATTTTCAAATAATTGATTTTTAGATTCATCATTTATTTGGAGTTGATTAACTTTATCTTTTAATTTTTATTTTTCTTTACACTTATTGGAATAATGACCTTTTTTTCCGCAATTATAACAGATAATATTAGAAGAAGATTTGGAAGGAAATTTAGATTTTGACTTTCTAAAGGATTTAGATTTAGAATGTGATTTTGATTTATCATAATATTTATCATGAGACTTATAATTAGAATATTGCTTGAGAGATTTGTGACTTGCTTTTTTAGGAAAATGTCTATTTCGTTGAGACTTTCTCTTAGAGGGTGCTATAGGAGGTAAATCATATTGTTCACAGAAGTTGCCGAGTTCATACTTAGCTTTATGTTTATCTTTAGCAGCTTTTTGACTAAGTTTTAGATCAATACACATTTTTAATCCTTCTTTTTGGATAGTACTAATTATATTACCATAAGTTAAATTATCATATTCAATGATTCCAATAGGTTGACTAAGAACATCTTGAATCTTATGAGCAAAAAGACTAGATAGACCATTAATAAATTTTTCTTTCCAAAATGATTTAGTACAATCTTCGCATAGCATTACTCTGGACGTAAAAACATCTTTATACCATCTGAAATCACTTAACGTGGGACAAGTAAAGTTACTAAGTTGATCATGTATTCTAGAATATATAGTAGTAGGTGTGCCAATAAAATATCTAACGATAGTATAAATTAGGGTATTGATACCATCAGGTTTATAATATCCAATTGTTTCATCAAATATGAGAAAGTCATTTTCATCTTTTTGATTTGCATGTAAAATAGATACTCTTTGATCTTCAGTGAGATATTTTTTCCACCAAGATTTTAACATATCAGTAAAACCAGAGGTGATTAATGAAACAATTTCAGGTTGAGTATAATCGGAGTAGTTACTAAGATAACTATTGGCAACCATGGATAAATGATTTAATTTTTAAAGTATTTGATCTTCACTAAGACCATATATATTCCATTCGTATAGTTTTTTTAGCAGAAACAGAAAATTGATTATTAAGATTAGTTTCTTCATATTGAAAATCAGGGGGAGTAGGTCGAGAATACCCATTTTTGCTAAGAGTTATAGAATTGACTCTAAGATAAATAATTCGATTAAGATTAGAAGATTGAAATTGCTGAGCTAATAGATTGATGTCATTGTCAGATGTGTCGGTTCCTGATGGATTAGAAATAATATCTAGAGTAGGTTGTTGGTTTAATACAGTAAGACCTTTTTCAGTTGAGGGAGAAGTAGCTTTTTCGTTTGAAGGAGAGGCTAATTTAGTAAATAATTGTTCTATAATTTTAACAGTAGAGCTATCCTGAGTAACCAAGCTATCTCTTTTGGAACGTTAACTTGGGAGATTAAGTAAAGGTTTTTCTAAAGGTTGTTTTGAGGAATGGCTAGTTGAATATTCATCTAAATTAGTTCCTATTTTATCTAATTGTTTACCAATTATTTTTAAACATTGAGCAGTATAATTATTTTGTTCAATGACTTTCTTTAATTCAGGTTCATTACCAACTAACTTAAATGGAGAAGCAAGTATACTAGATCCTTAGTGTTCTATAATTATGGTGGCTAAAGGAAGATGACTGGAACTAACAGTAGTATTTGAAAAAGTTTTTCGTTTAGTTTTTGTAATTGTATTAATTTTAGTGCTGTTTTCGTTGTTCCTGCTTCCGTCTCTTTTGGTACCATGCATTTTGGGTCCATCTAAGTAAGGTACATCTAAAAAAATATTAAAAAATGTTTAAAATTTTAAAAATATTCGCTAAAAACAAAAATATACGAAGACCAAAAACCTCAATTTTCAAAAAACTTATTCCAGAAAACTCAAACTAAACACATTGATAATTTTGTCCCAGATTTAACTACTCAAATTTTTTTAGGCAAGAGATTGTGTTATAAAAATTAAATTTGTGTCATATAAAATTCATATATAAAATAAATATGAATTATAAAATAATAATTCTAAATAATTTTTAAATAATTAAATCTATACCGATAAAAGAGAAATTATTCAATAATCTCAGAACACCACGTGTTCATATTCTAAGTCAATCACCAATTACTTAGTCCCATGTTATTCTTCCATCCCCAATATAAATCATGAACCCCTATTCCTCTACCAATTAAAATCTTATAAAATACATATTCCGAAAATACTAAATAATCACCCAATAAAAGAAGCCCTTTTCCACTATTATTCCAATACGTCCCTAAACATGGTGAAACAAGAAACTCCACATGTTCCTGTTTTCCTCTGTCCTGGTGCGTCCTCCAATCTCAACACTCGTACAATTTGATTTTTTTTTTAATTAAAACTTGATTAAAAATTAAATCGTAGATGAATCAAGAATAGACTTTTATGGGGGAAACCACTAGTGCCAGTGGGACAGAAAGAATTGCCCAACAACAATGGCAGTTCAACTTAGCCCCAGCAGTAGCAATGCTGCTTTATAGCAGTTAAATAAAATAATAAATTAAAAAAATTCAACTAATTCAACTAATTTGTCCAGCCTAAAAATTAAAATTATTATTATTTTCGAATAGTAAATTAAAATTATTTAAAGCATATGTCATTTCAGAAATCACATCTTCAAGTACTAAATGTACGCTTGCGTCGTGATATTTAAGATTGGGAGCTGAATCAATTGCTGGAGCTCTTGGGTTTCTGATATGGGTTGCAAGTTGGGAGGGGGGACAGGAGAGGATTCATTGGTGTGGGATTGCCCATGGTCCAAGGGAACTTTCTCCGTGTCTTCATTTTATGGTGCGTTCATGCATGACGATGCTGTGTTGTATCTTTGGAAGTGTGCTTGGGTGGCGGCCATACCATTCAAGGTAACTTTCTTTGTTTGGATGGAGACTGTAGGGCGTATTGTGACAATTGATAACTTAGTACATCATGAGTAGGGGATAAGGTTGGGAGGAGGTGCCAGAAAGCCCGGATGATTACTTCCCATTGTTTAATATGATTGATTTGTTGAGCGCAATAGGCATGTTTTTCAAAGTGTGTCTCATTCGATTCCTTAGTTAGAGAAACGGCTTCTCATGGTGTTATAGTTAGGTTACAGGTTTGGTTAATTCAGATGTTTTGACTTCTGTATATTTTGTAGATTATTTGATTTCACAGCTTCGTTGGGCCTTTGGGGACTGTATTTTTGTATTCTTTGCATCATCTTAATACTTTTCTAATAAAGTTTGTTTATTTATCCCAAATAATAATAAATAAATAAATAAAAGAAACAAAGAAATAGCAACAATGTTGATCCCTGAAATTTCTAGGGTCTATCAGAAGAAGAGAGTAACAACAATATCCAAACCTTGACAATCCCCAAAACCACAGACTAAGACTATCACATAAATTAAAAGAGACCAATGATACAATCATATCCAGGCAAAAACAAGGACCAGTTGATGACATAAATTGCACTCCCCTTTCTGATCAACACTCATTTCCTAACTAATTTTTGACATCCAAAGCAAAACAATTACAACTGTGCACTGCAATTGCACCGTGCATGCATTGCACTTGCACACCCGACACATGTATCACTTGCACCCAAAAAAAAAAAAAAATTTGCAATGGGGCAGGGTGTGAGGGGTCACAATGGGAAGGGGCTTAGACAGGTTTGGGGGTTCCAGTGGCTAGGGTTTGGGTCAATTAAGTTGTTGAGTGCAGTGGGAAAGGGCTAGGACAGAGGAGGGGTGGGGTAGTGGTGGCTTGTAAGGGCAGGACGGGTTTGGAGGGCGGGGCAGGTAGGAGAGTGGTGTATAGAGGTAAGAAAAAGGAAGACGGAAAAAAAGAAGATGAGGGCATTTCACTAAATTCAATTACTGATTCCCATGTTTGCTTGTAATTAGTTCGGTTTTTCACATTTGAACTACAATTTCAAAAGGCAAAAAAAAAAAAAAAAACATTGATTTGTAAATCTTTGCCCCATTTACCACTGATATACGTTACTTTCCCTAACATTATCAAGGCATCTGAAAGACCCTTCACTTTCTTTTACATCAACAGCACTTAAATAAAGAACCAGAAACCAACAATTATAGAACCAGAAACCATGACATTAATACACACAAGCAGGGATATAGAAATATCCATCAGCCATGAATTATATAAATTATATATTAACTAAATATATACACAATATTTCTGTACATTTATAACATGCGGACATGTCGCAGAATTATTTAATACAAGGCAATGGAAATAAAGATAACGACGATGCTAAAATAGCGAGGAAGACATCAATGATAACTTTTAGGCTAGTGAAGAATTTGCAATCCAAATGTGTTTTCCCCGCTATAAGTAACATAGAGAAACCCATCCTCATCCTTCTTGTCATCATATATAGTAGACATTATTCCACCTATGATATCAAAGAAGCAAAAAACATATGTTGAGATCGACTGCTTATCTATTATTCTAATAGCTTAAAGATTGCACTGGTAAACAAGAGTGGACCTAAAAGGGGGTAATCGCCCCTATGATTTCAACCCAAAAAAAAAAAAAAAACCTTTTTATTTCAATACTATTAGCTAATAATTATATTCGAATTATATAAGCTTTCCCGATCTAGGTTTTTTAAAAAATTAATTCATTGCACAACTCATACCCCTACACCTATGAAACATGGAAATCAAAGTAAAAAATTAACACTATGAACAAAATATAACAAAACAATTAGGTTCTCATATAACTACTGTCGATTATAAGTCCTAATAGAAGACGGTAACGGAGTCAACAATTCATTTGATCACATTCATATAGAAAGACATTGCTTGGTGTTTTAATGATGATTCTATCACTGGTGCCTCTAATAACATGAAGATGTGCACATGAAGGAGTGTCAAGCACAACTCAAGATACTTCACTTTAGTAGATAGATTGTCTTGCAGGCAATATCTTTTGTAAAACATGTTTATTTATATATGGTTTTCCATGTTATTTTTCACCTTTTATGTTGATAAAATATTGATGTTGTAGTTTATACATTATTTTTAAAATTTATGTTAGTATACACCCCATGTTAGAGTCCTGGGACCGTTCCCACTAGTAAACTAAGAAGAATTTGAAATTTCCACATTTACATCTCAATTTTTAACCACTAAGAAAATTTACGATTTGTCCAAATATACATTGACCTTCTTTTGTAGAAAAACAACAAAGTGTTCAAAGAAAAGTATAGTTTAGTTTAATCAGGATGCAAAATATAATTAGAACTATTATCTAGAATTTAAAATAAAAAAATACTATGAATATAGGGGAGATGCCCTAATTCTGTAACTCTGTAGAAAGAAGCAACTAAAATTCCAAACTAAGCAATTCAACAAAGCACAGGAACTTGCAACAAAGATTACCTGTAGGTGGAAGGACATTCTCCACAAATATAAAGATTGCTTTCTCAGCACTCAGTTTGATTCTCTTCCGGATTACATAGACAAATTGTCCCACTGTCAGGTCAGCTGGAACAAGGTATCTGTAATAATCTTATTCAAGTGAGTGAAAAACGTTACAAAACATTTAAGCAAACATATACTAAGGTAACCATTGGCCTTCATGGGCAGTGGATATCATTGCTGCTTTTTCAGCATTTTAGGTAAATCCTCTTGCAGACTACATAAATAACTTGCCCCACCATCAGATAAAAATAAAAAAATAAAGAGTGAGAGAGAGGGAGAGAGAGAGAGAGAGTATTAAAGATATGAACTTAATTAATTTAACTAAGCACATAGCCCTTAATAGAGTTGAATGACGAAAAAGAATTCATGTAATCAACATCACGTGATTGGGACACAAGGCTTAGTTTGGTTCATTTTTTTTCCCTATTCCAATTCCATCTACATCCTTATGCATGCATACATAATACAAGCGAGAATATTCCCCACACATTAAATTTCAAGACTAATATTGTTGGTACTTTCCATTATACATTTCTAAATGATTAGAGTAAAAAGGTAAGTACATTTTTGTTTTTGTGCCTAACTTCGATAAGTTATCATTCACTAGTAGTAATTATGGTTGATACAAGGATGATAAATACTTCCAAAATAATGAGCTAGCTTGATAGGATTATAGTATCAAGTTGAAAATCAGGCAAATCATCAGTAGGTGAAAACTTCACTTACTTCTTCTTGTCGATGTTGGGAATATCACTTCTCTCAGCCTTCTCCACAATCACCTTTAGAGCAAGAGGAAACATCAAAAGAAACATGACTTTAATCTCCAATGATGTTCAAAAAGTTATTTATTTTTATTTTTATTTTTATAACTAACAGTTAATATATTCATAGGAATATTTTTCTGATTGTGTTATTGTTATAATCTCCATGTTAAATAGAACAAATACAAAACAACATCAGCCAGTCAATAACAAATTAATGTATCATTGATTTAGTAAAATAAAGAGAGGCTGAAACCAAATTCATTTTTTCATAAACCAAAAGTTTCTCTAGAAATACACACTTGAAATGCGAAATTACTAAGCAGTTTGAGTTGCTTGATGAATGGATTCCAGCTCCAAAAAAAAAAAATTACACTCAAGCAAGAAATAAAAAAGATTTCGCCATAACTTTGCTTCATATGTGAAAAAACAAAAACTTCACCAGGACACTTAAAAGTTTTCCATAGTTATACAAATGTAGACCGGAAAAGCACATGGTAACCATATTATGTCTTATGTCAAGAAATATGACAATTAGGGGTGGAGAAAGAACAGTTCAAATTAGTATGGAGACATTAATGTTGGTGAGTCATTGAATTCACACTATACGTAAATATACACAAATTAATAATCACGCAAAAATCTAATACAAAAGCAAAATACCATCAAACTCTAAAAAAGAATCTGCAACAACAAAACGAACATGGAACAAGCTAATTACAAATCATTGGACAAAATTTTTAAATTAAATATGTTATTCTTACTGGAATTCGGTCTGGGTACTTCTCCCTAATTCTTGCAGCCTCAGCACGCCTCTTACCTGAAAATTGTAACACAATATTAAGCCCCAACACCACCATTGCCATGGACAAATATGTTAAAACAATCTGAAAATTGGAACACAATATTAAGCCCCAACACCAACATTGCCATGGACAAATATGTTAAAACAACGTGATGTACAGTCAGGAAAAAAAAAGGCACATACCAAAGTCATGCTCTTGCTTGAAAGAACTCATAGTCATCTTCTGCATAAAGAAAATGAAAAACTTCAATAGTAATAACAAATATGAAAGATCTCAAAAGAGCATGTCTCCAACTAGCACATAACCCTCTTCTTGCATTCCCAAATAATGCTTTCTAGGTCTGTTTGTTTTTTGAAATACAGAAAACAATTCCAGTTCCAGAGGTACAACCAACCACACAAACAAACTTTTTAAAATAGCAGGGTTGCAGATGAATAAGACCCATTTCTAACAAGTAATAGCCCATACCTACATAATTATGAAAACCCAAAAAACCCCAAAAACAAAAAAGAATTTTTCTACATAATTATGTATGGAATACAGTTCAACTGAATTCAAATGAACATGAACCCTCAAAACCAAAGAGACAGACCCATTACATAATTATAAAAACCCAAGCAATCCCAAAAACAAAAAAGATTTTTGTACATAATTGTGTATGGATAATGGAATACAGTTAAACTCAATTCAAATCAACAATAAAACCAAAGACTAAGAGGTGGGACAAAAGAACCCAAAAGTATTGGTATGAGAAACAGATCAAAAGCCCTAAGATTGATAGAGATCAACATATGGGTGTGCATATATATGAGGAAAGACTGAAGACTAAACCGATCATATGGTTGAGAAAATCAACGAAAAGAATAGAAGCATAGACTTACCCACCAAAGATTGAGAATTGACGAATTGTTGGGAAAAAATTCCAAGAACTATCTCTTTCTCTCTCTGTTATATGGATATCGAGAAGTCTCGTCTGTCTTTTGGGTAAAGAATGTTGAAAAACAGCGAGTTTGGTTAAATCGTCGAAGCCAACTGTGGTATTTGTGGAGTCTCTCTCTCTCTCTCTTGAGTTGACCATCGTTCACGACACGTAATTGTGGGATGTGTGATCTGACGGGGTGTTTGTTTTTGGAAAGATTGGGCATGGGTTGAATTATTAGTCTGAATGGATTAATAGTTTATTGTTTGTTTTAAAAATTTTGTTTTGGATTAATAATTTTTTTAAATTATTAGTCTTATATTTGTAGAATTATGATATTTTATGGGGGATGGGATAGAAATAATAGAATAATTCATCTCATAAGATTAGCTAATAAAATTATATTTTTGCCTTCTGGTAATTATATATTATATTAAGTAAAATTTAATAAAATTTAAATGTCTCAATTTAAAAGTAAAATAATTTTATTTAATTTTTATTTTTGTTTTATTTATTTAATTTTTTAAAATAATTTTTTATAAATATTTTATTAATGTTTTATTTTAAAATTTTGTTTACATTTTATTTAATTTCATTATTTAAATTTTAATAGATGTTTTTATTTTATTTAATTATTATTATTATTTAAAATAAATTTATTTGAAATTTTAATTTAAAAATAACATATATTTTTATTGATATTTAATTTTTTTTAAATAAATTTATTTAATTGTGCAAAAAATAAAAATAAAATAAATTTTTATTTAATCTAACTAAAAATAATTAAAATATTAAAGCTATGTTTAATATTAGCCCTGTTTGGCAGGGTTTAAAATCAGCTTATAGCTTAATTTAAGCTGTTTTGATATGTTTGGTTTAGCTTATGCTTATAGCTTATAGCTTTGTGGAAATCGACTTATTCTCGTGAAATTTGGATATGCTTAGAGAATAAGCTGGAAATCAGCTTAAGCTGAAAGTTATAAGCTATAAGCTGTTTGGGTATAAGCTATAAGCAGCTTCCCACAGCTCTACCAAACAGGCCCATTACTATTACTTAGTAAATAATTGAAAAGGATAAAATAATCATTTGAGCATTTATCCTTCTCCATAATATCTCAAACAAACATTAGATTCATTAAAAATAGTCCAATCCAGACATTTAATCCCATGACTAAACAAATATAGGATACAAATCTAGTCTAACCAAATAGTCTGGGGACAATGTATCCTAGGACTAATAGTTCGATGGATTACAATTCTCCTTATCCAATCCATCCAAACAAACACACCGTCATGGTAAATTACAATGTAGGGGACTTACGTGTACTAATAACTAGATTTGAACCCAAGAGTGTTTGCCAACTTAGTAAAAATTTAGGGTTAAAATTTCAAGTCTCAAGTTTGAAATTTTTTGGATTAATTTTCTGAGCGTAACACAATTAGTTAAGAGATTAGCCTCAAATTGTTACTATCACAGCACTTAGTGTAGGCCCAATGCTCCCCCATTGCGTGAGTCCTGACTTAAGTGGAATTTGTCTTGGAAAGTCGAGGTAAGCTCCCAGATTATAGTAATGTTTCCTTGCTGCACGAGTCTTAATTTAAGTAAAACATATCTTGGGAGGTCGGGACAAGTTCTCAGGTTATAATCTCCTTACTCGGAACGGACAATAGGACACCTTAGTGATCTCTGCAAAGGGCGCTGCACTGGACCTGCGGGAGAGTGGGATGATTTTCTTGTAACAAAAAATAAAATAAAATAAAATAAAAATAACTAGATTTACTATTTAATAAGTTTTTTGTGAAAATTAATAGCCTTTTTTGTTAAATATTATTAAAAAATGTCATTAATTATTAATTTTTAGTAATAGTTTAAACATTTTGTTATAAAAAAATTACTAATTATAAGTTTTAATGACAGTTTAAGAAAATCATTACAAAAAAAAGTTATTAATTTTCAACTGTTAGCAATAGTTTAAAAATTTTGCCACAGAAAAGTATCACTAATTGTAAGTTTTAGTGACAATTTATAAAAATCGTGATAAAAAATGTTATTAATTGTTGATTTTTAGCAACATGCAAAAAATCGTCACAAAAAATTATTTTTAATGACGATTTTACTATAATTTATTTTCAATAAGATTTTATGAGAATTAAATCTAACTGTTAAGACCTATTGGTATTTACCCAATTACAAACAAGCTACTAAATGTCCTTACCTTTTTTCTTTTTTTTATTATTTTAGACTCCCATTTCTTTGGCCTTCCACCGCCATCTTCATTTTTCTTTAGACTCCTACCATAATTCTAAATATACCCTTTGAATCTTACCCTTATACCTTCTATCTACAACTCATCATTCCCTTGTTTGACTGTTCCCCTCCCACTCTGGTGATCATTCTCCTCCAGCGACCTTCCATCAATGTCCCTCATTTGCCAACGGCCCTCTACTCTTCTTTCCGATCTCTACCCTCGTACTTCTAGGACCTCTCTTACATTCTAGCAGGCACTTCAACCCCTCTTTTTTTCTTTATGACCACTCTGGCCGCCGTTTAGAAAACCAATTCCGAACAAAAGCCTAATGTTTGGTAGTATGTAGCCAAACAAAAGGCACGTGTTTGGTTGTAGAGCATCGAACATATTCAACAAATTTGGCTCTGTGTAACCGAACGACAAGAAATCGGCCAAACTGCAAGATAAAGAGAGAAATCAACGAGGAAAAAGAGAGAGTTACGCATGAAAAAGAGAAAAGAGAGTCGATCTGGATTGCTCGGTGGTGCAAGTGTTCATAGTGGTGTGAGTACTTGTGTCAATTCTCGCCAAAAGTGTTGGATTTTTCTAGCAATGAGTTCCGACATATGCCATTCACAACGTTATTGCTATAGTTAGCAACAAATGAAGTAAGGATACACCAAGAAAGGTCATTGGGAAACAAAAGATGTATATTTTCCTATGTTTGTGTATATAATGGTCGAATTCGTCATGGATTCCAACAATGTAAAAGTAAATAGAGCGTGATTAACTAGAGCAAGAATTTCAAAGTTCAAAGGCCCCAGACCATAACTGGAGGCTTTCAGCGAAAGTGGAAGTAGTTGGTCGCCGAAGGGTATCGGTAGGAGTGGAAGTGGTAGTGTGATTAGGCTTAGGGTTAAACTTGGGAGGAGAGGGATGGCGGCAAAATTGAAATTTGATGTTAGGATAAAATTGTAATAAAATAAAATAAAAAATTGAGAGTCCAAAGTAAAAGATATAGGCATTTAGTAGCTTTCATTACAAAAGTTATGGTGTACACCCTTTAAAGGGTTCAATTTTCTAAGTTATAATTATAAAAAATAAAAATAAAAAATGTCATAACTAAACACAATATGAAACATAACTAAAGAATTCATGAGTCATAATTAAAATAATGTCATAACTAAAAAAGAAAATTGGTCATAACAGGAAAAAAAAAATGACATAAGTAGGGATGCATATGATACACCATTTTTAAAGGGATGTATATTAGAATTTCCCCATGGTAAATTACAAAAGTACATATTTGAGGTTTTGCAAAACACATTTGGCCCCTTGATTTCATATTGCATTACAACTTCTCCCCAATGCTAGTCAACTAATGAGACAATTTTCAAAATACCTAGTGGAATTTTTTATTTTTTATTTTTTATTTTTTTTTGTTGTTCAAATTGTGAAATTAAATAAATAGATTTATGAAGAAATCAAATTATATACCAAGAACATATGCTAATAATTACAATTAAATTTCAACAGAAATACACAAAACAATAAAAGGGTAAAGAGACGAAACCGAAGCCTGCACGGAAGCAGTTTTCTTAAAACAGATTTCGCCGCCTCACGGGTCGAGTGCTTGAGGAAACCCGGCGTCTGTTTCTCAGGATACGACGATCAAAACCAGCTACGGCAGAAGCACTATCTGTCTAGCTTAGCGAACAAAACAATGGCAGCACTCTCTCACAATAGGAACTATCTAGCAAACTGACTTATAAAATGGAAGCAAAAATTTCTATATTGAAACTTGACAGGAGGGTCTCAATTTATACATGTATAGGGGAGAGAGGAAAAACCTCCAGCCTTTAAGGCTAGTCATTAAAACACCAAGCATCCATAGCTCCTTTCTACAAAATGAAAAGTATGGATGCCCAAAGGATTCACACCCTTTAGCCAAGAAAAAAAAAAAGATTTAAATACTCTTTAAAATCCTATTCATGAATCTAACATCATGAAGCAATTTCTTGGCAATTTCTTATTCAAAACCCAATGGTTTTTGGCTCACTTGGACCCAACACAAAAAAATTGGTTAGGACCCACTTTAATATTTAATTAAAGTCACCACACTTTAATATTAAATTAAAGTCCCCAAAAAATCATTTTTTCCAACAATCCCTCACATGAATAAAAATTGACCGAAAGACTCAACAAACGGACATCATTCAACAATAAAGACTCTGAGAGAGAGTACAACGGACTAACCCCAACATCAGAGAAGGTAGCTTTTGGCTTTGAGCCTCTCCCAGTGAAAACCTATCGAGTTTACTGGTAGATCAGTGAATAAGACATCTTAAACTGCTCTACCGTTTATGTAAACTGAGACAATAGATTTCACACGGGAATTACTCCTACCACCATTATGTTCTCACTGGTGTGCCCTGCGTGGCCCTGGACAGTAGCCTGGTTCAGCAAGTGGTTTCAAAGAATCTTGGCCTGCCCAATTCTTCTAAAAGCGGCCCCACTTCTAACTCACATAGGTGACTCTACTAAAGTATCCTACAATACTCAGCTCAACAGCTTAACACATAAGAGTCATTAAAAGCTCAGCTTATCCTCTACACTTGCAGGTATCACTGATAGAAGGAATGGCTGGAGATTTAACCTCCTCAGTGACATACCACCGTTACACGCAATTAGGTTGTCCCATTGAACCTAGATCTTGGGATCTCCAGTCAACTAGGTTGGGTTTCCATTCCGGTAACTTCCAAAGGCCTTAACCCCATTCATTTTGACGATGTTTCAACTAACACTCGACTTAACCCTTTGGTTAGCGGATCCGCATTGTTGTCCTTAGACTTTACATAGTCTAAAGAGACAACTTCATTCGAGAGTAGTTGTCGTATGGAATTATGTCTACGACGGATATGTCTAGACTTTCCATTATACATATTACTCTGTGCCCTACCAATTGCAAATTGACAATCACAATGAATACAAATAGCTGACACAGGTTTAGACCAACGTGGAATATCTTCAATGAAATAGCGAAGCCATTCTGCTTCTTCTGTTACTTTATCCAAAGCAATAAACTCTGATTCCATCGTTGATCTAGATATACACGTTTGCTTGGAAGATTTCCAAGACACGGCTGCCCCACCAAGAGTGAACACATATCCACTAGTGGACTTTGAGTCCTTTATATCTGATATCCAATTCGCGTCACTATATCCTTTAAGCACTGCTGGATATCGAGTATAATGCAGCCCATAATCCTGAGTGTAACGTAAATACCTTAACACCCGCACAATGCCCTTCCAATGAGAAGCATCAGGATTACTTGTGTATCTACTAAGCCTGCTAACCGAGTAAGCTATATCTGGCCTAGTACAACTCATCATATACATTAAACTTCTAATTACCCGAGAATATTCTAACTGAGAGACACTCTCTTTATTATTCTTGGTAAAGTGTAGACTTAAGTCCACAGGTGTCGATGACACACTCGTATCTGATTCACTAAACTTCTCAAGTATCTTATCAACATAATGAGACTGGGAAAATACAATTCCGCCAGAGATTTTGGTAATCTTAATTTCCAGAATAACATCTGCAATGCCCATATCCTTCATGTCAAATTTAGAGTTTAACAACTTCTTGGTAGTTTTGATCATTTCATCGATACTACCTATAATGAGCGTATCATTAACATATAGACACAAAATGACATAACCTCTGTCAGTGTCTTTGACATAAATACACTTGTCACATTCGTTGATTCGAAACCCATTTGACAATATTACATTGTCAAACTTCTCATGCCATTGTTTAGGCGCTTGCTTCAAGCCATACAGAGATTTGACAAGTTTACAGACTTTCTTGCTTTGTCCTGGAGCTGAAAACCCTTCAGGTTGCTCCATGTAGATTTCTTCATTCAAATCCCCATTTAAGAAAGCTGTCTTTACATCCATCTGGGGTATCTCAAGATTGCGCAAAGCTGCTATCGCAATCACTATGCGAATGGATGTTATCCTAGTTACAGGTGAGTACGTATCAAAGTAATCCAGGCCTTCTCGTTGCCTGTACCCTTTGATAACGAGCCTCGCCTTATACTTGTCAATTGACCCATCGGCCTTCATCTTTCGTTTAAAAATCCATTTGCAGCCTAAAGGCTTACAACCTGGAGGTAAATCTACCAACTCCTAGGTGTGGTTCTGTAAGATAGAGTCAATCTCACTTTTGATTGCTTCTTTCCATAAAGGACTCTCAGGAGAAGTCACAGCTTCGTGGAAAGTTTGAGGTTCGTTCTCAACCATATAAGTCAAGAAGTCTGGACCAAAAGATTTGGATGTTTTAGCCCTTTTACTCCTTCTGGGCTCATCTAAAACCTCAATTTGATCATCACCTGGATCATCAACATGATCATCCTCACTAGCAAGCTCATCAAATTGCTCCAAAGACCTTGGAACCCCTGCATGGGTTCGGCAAGGAAAAATGTCTTCAAAGAAACATGCATTCCTTGACTCCATGATGGTATTCCTGTGTATGTCTGGAATTTTAGGCTTATGAACAAGAAACCGATATGCACTACTATTATGTGCATAACCAATGAATGTACAATCCACAGATTTCGGGCCTATCCTAACCCGTTTTGGTGTAGGAATCGCCACTTTTGCAAGACACCCCCACATTTGTAAGAATTTATACAAAGGCTTAACGCCTTTCCATAACTCATACGGCGTCTTGTCCACCTTCTTTTGAGGTACTTTATTCAGAATGTAATTTGCAGAGAGAATTGCTTCCCCCCACAAGTTCTGTGGCAATCCAGAACTTATCAACATTGCATTCATCATTTCCTTTAGCGTCCTATTCTTCCACTCAGCAATCCCATTAGACTGAGGAGAATAAGGCGCCGTGGTTTGGTGGATAATCCCAGATTGAGCACAAGTCTCAATAGACGGAGATTCATACTCACCACCACGATCACTTCTTAGAGCCTTAATCTTGCGGCCTACTTGATTCTCAACATCATTCTTATAAAGAACAAACTTGTCAATCGCTTCATCTTTGCTTTTGAGCAAATAGACATAAAAATACTTAGTGCAATCATCAACAAAAGTGATGAAGTACTTATTGCCACCACGTGATTGTATAAATTTTAAGTCACACACATCACTATACACTAAATCCAACGGTTCTGAACTTCTTTCAATAGAATGAAACGAAGATCTTGTCAACTTCGCTTCAACACAAGTTTCACACTTGTGTTTCGGATTAATCTTAAAAGATGGTATGTGATATAACTTGATTAATCTACGTAAAGATTCAAAGTTCACATGTCCTAGTCTACCATGCCACAAATTGGAAGACTCAAGCATGTAAACAGAAGAAGATGCACCTTTATTCATCTTTGGGATAACAGTCATAACATTGAGTTTAAACATACCCCCCAACATATAACCCTTACCCACATACATTCCGCTTTTGATAAGAACGACCTTGTCGGACTCAAAAACCATGCGAAAACCATGTTTACTAAGAAGAGACCCTGAGATAAGATTTTTACAAATGTCCGGAACATACAGGACGTCGTTCAAGGTCAGCTCCTTTCCTGACGTCAACTTCAGGACCACCTTTCCTTTCCCCTCAACAATCGAGGTAGTAGAGTTTCCCATAAACAACTTCTCACCATTTGTAACCGGTTCGAAAGTTGTAAACAGTTTCTACTCGGAGCAGATGTGGCGTGTAGCCCCAGTATCAATCCACCATTCTCTTGGGTTTGAACCCACCAGATTCACCTCAGAGACAACGGTAGACAAGTGCATATCATCCTCCTCATGGGAGTGCTCTTGTAAGTCTGCCATATGAGCACGAGGTTTGGTCTTGTATAGCTTCTTCTGCTTGCGGCAGTCATTAGCCCGATGCCCCTCGTTACCACAGTTATAACACTTCCCAAAGAACCGATAACCAAGTTCCTGCGGCTTGTAAGCCGACTTCTTTGCAACACCACCCATTGGCCCCAGCTTAGAGCTCTTGTTCACAGGGGGCTTCTTCCTTATCCCAGAAGGTTTGCCATGCTCAACGACATTGGCTTTTACTGAGGAGGTACTCCTTCCTTTCTTTCTATTATCCTCTTCAATTCGGAGTCGGACAACCAGCTCTTCAACAGACATTTCCTTGCACTTGTGCTTCAAGTAATTCTTGAAATTCTTCCAACCATTTGGAAGTTTCTCAATGATCACAGCAACTGGGAATGACTCGTTCAAAGGCATCCCCTCAGCATGAATATCATGCAAGATCACTTGGAACTGCTGGACTTGGCTTATCACAGTTTTAGAATCTACCATTTTAAAATCAAGGAAACGGCCAACCACAAATTTCTTTGCCCCGGCATCCTCAGTCCTGTACTTTTTGTCCAGAGATTCCCATAATTCTTTTGCTGAGCTCTTGGAACAAAACACACTATAGAGTGAGTCAACCAAGCTGTTGAACATATAGTTCCGGCAAAGATAGTCTGTCTACTTCCATGTGTCAAGCGCCATGACTTTCCGCCTGTCAGGCTCATTCTCTGCCACGGCTGGAGGATCCTCACTCAGAACCTTGGCAAGGTTTAGCGTGGTCAAGTAAAACAGCATCTTTTGCTGCCATCTTTTAAAGTTTTCCCCAACAAATTTTTCTCGGCGCTCATGGTGACTAAGCGGTCCTCCCGGAACAGCCGGAGTAACACCAGGGTTGACCACAGAGGTCACAGCAGTAGGGGTTGGCAATCCAGTTGCCCCAGAGTTCAAATCCCCACCAACATTAGC
This sequence comes from Camellia lanceoleosa, assembly GCA_025200525.1. NCBI lineage: Eukaryota > Viridiplantae > Streptophyta > Magnoliopsida > Ericales > Theaceae > Camellia > Camellia lanceoleosa. The sequence goes on from CM045760.1 coordinate 38,071,798, forward strand.
AATAGCAGCAGCATCAGTGATAGTTTCCATTTATCTCAAGCAAACTTACTTCAAACATTTTGATAAAATAGCCAATCCATAAGGATTCTATTTAGTCCAAAAGCTTTTCCACGCTTAGGTATTCCGATTCAACACAAACGTTAGTAGTCCAAACATTTTTGTTTTTAATCCCAAATTCTATTCATTTGGTTTTATATTTGTTTTTCACATTGGTATCCCTACAAAGAAAGTTAGTAGCAAACCACAACAAAATACAAACAAATAATCTAAAAAATTTAATTATAATAAATAATTGAAACCATCTAGCCAACTATTAATTATATAAGTAACCAACTAATATAAGGTACCAAAACAAAATACAATTTCTAACTTCAAAATTAAATTACAACTTTAAAATACAGTTCAATACTCATGAGTCATGAATGAAATTAATTCATAATAAACATTTAAACTAATAACTCCAAATAGATAAGTCAAATTCAAAGTTAATGCACCCAATTAAATAATTCAGATTAATGCACCTAATTAAATAATTCAGATTAATGCACCTAATTAAATAATTCAGATTAATCATATACACAATTCATAAAACTCTATAACTCCAAATACATTAAATTATGTAATCTAGCCTAGAAAATAATAAGCATGTCAAAATTGCAACATCCACAAATTATATTTTATAACCTTAAAATTCATGCAAATCATGGTAGGGAAATGATGAACCATACGTATAAAACAAGATCATACTAATACAATTAAGTATGTAAATTATAATAGAGCATTCTAATTAAACTAAGCAATTAGAGAGTACCATTGCATAATTTACAATTATTGAAATAGTGAGCAATTCCGCAACAATTCCTAATAACATTATACAAAGCTAGCCTAATTATCTAAATAAATCTATTCGATCAATTTCATAGAAAAGATATATAAAATCTGTTTTAAGCTTGTTGTTCAAATTGTGAAATTAAATAAATAGATTTATGAAGAAATCAAATTATATACCAAGAACATATGCTAATAATTACAATTAAATTTCAACAGAAATACACAAAACAATAAAAGGGTAAAGAGACGAAACCGAAGCCTGCACGGAAACAGTTTCCTTAAAACAGATTTCGCCGCCTCACGGGTCGAGTGCTTGAGGAAACCCGGCGTCTGTTTCTTAGGAGACGACGGTCAAAACCAGCTACGGTAGAAGCACTATCTGTCTAGCTTAGCGAACAAAACAATGGCAGCACTCTCTCACAATAGGAACTATCTAGCAAATTGACTTGTAAAATGGAAGCAAAAATTTCTATATTGAAACTTGACAGGAGGGTCTCAATTTATACATGTATAGGGGAGAGAGGAAAAACCTCCAACCTTTAAGGCTAGTCATTAAAACACCAAGCATCCATAGCCTCTTTCCACAAAATGAAAAGTATGGATGCCCAAAAGATTCACACCCTTTAGCCAAAAAAAAAAAAAAAGATTTAAATACTCTTTAAAATCCTATTCATGAATCTAACATCATGAAGTAATTTCTTGACAATTTCTTATTCAAAATCCAATGGCTTTTGGCTCACTTGGACCCAATACAAAAAATTGGTTAGGATCCACTTTAATATTTAATTAAAGTCACCACACTTTAAAGTCCCCAAAAAACCATTTTTTCCAACATTTTTTTTGTGCACTTGGGTCAAGTCAACTTGCAAGCCAAACCTTAGGTCCAAATCTTGCCCAATGGATTTGGCTTTAAGTTCACGAATGGACTTGCAAATCGAATTGACATATGAGTCAACATGCTAAGATTTAAAGGCTTTTTTTTTCCCTACTTATTTCATAATTTCATGATAGCTTGATGGGTTGAGCCACATATCAAGTTGAGCTTCAAAACCATAGCCCAGACCAAGTTGGCACACTTAAGGTACATGTTCGGCTTAAAGTAAAAACTTAGTAGGCTGAGCCAACTTTCGAACCAAATGATGACCCTTTTATCTCCTTGTATCTTTCATATTTTTTCCATCTCCATATCATTTTCTCTTTTTCTTGTTACGCCTGATGGTATTAGACAAACATTGAAATTAGTTGGAAACGATTAGGTGTTCTTCTTCACTAGAAATGGTGACTATTCAAAAGCGGGTACTCAACGACAAAATGACTCGGAGAATAGGATGTTGATAAGTGAGGTCTTGGTGAGAATCAAGGGAGACAAAGGGTGAGTAGTGGAAGTAAAGCTACTTGTTGGTAGGTGGTGGTGATCCATTTGTAAGAATTTGTGACTAATTAAATCTATCATACATTGTTGATCGTCTTCTTATTATTTATCATCTCTTTTATTTTGGATGTTTATACAGAATTTTAAGGCTTATGTACAACATATTAAGTGTAAACAATGTCGGAGCCACAGTGGATCTAGGGGGGGTCATGTGTCCCCCCCTAGGTTTTGTAATTTTTTTTTTTTTTTGCAAACATAAAGAAAATATTTTGAATAAAAAAATTATAAAATATTATTTAGAGTGAAATATCAATGACATTTTTAAAATTATGAGAATAATAATGGTTGTTTTTTTTTTTATTGAAAATAAAGATATTACGATAAGTCATATTATTATTTATGAAAATTTCAATACAATAGTGCTATCCATCATTATTGACATTACATTTGACATTTGGGGTTCATCCTCTATCCTCTATGTGTTTCTTTACTATTGGTTGGTAATATCATATGTCAATAATGACGTGGTATTACTATTATATTAAATTTTTACTAAAATTTTGTATAAAAAATTACTTTATCATTATATAATTTATTTTAAAACTTATATCTATGACTTCTTTTCTTTTTTTTTTTATATTATCCATGATATATTAGTTACAAATAATAGATATATATTTATTTATTTTTCTTGAAGTCAATTGCAAAAATTTATGTGAAATATTTTGGTAAAAAGTTTTAATGTTATAATTAATAAGTGCCCCCTTTAATTTAATTTCGTGGTTCCGTCACTGAGTGTAAAAAGATAATTTCACCCCTTCTAATTAACTCCATTAACATTCTTATTATTGGAAGTGATGTCAATGTAATTTTTCCAAATTAATTAGGCTAAGTGTATTTACATTAATTGGTAGGAGACACAAGCAAAATTTATTTATTTATTTTCTTTTTTAAAAAAAATCAATTGGATTTTAGTAAGCCTTTTCTGGCTTTACTGATGGCACTGAACTTAATGCCTAGGTAAGTATTTTTGGAGCATGCTATTATTGAAATAAAGGTAGATACTTTGTTTCATTCAGTTCAACTATTAAAAAGATAAAACAGTACCACACAAAATTTGACGCTTGTCTTGCATTCTCCAATTAAAGCTTATAACAATACTATGATGTCCCAGGTTTTCGGCTTGAATGGTATTGTGTAGTAGGATAGTATGCATTTCTTTCGATGTTTTGTTTACCGTATCGAGTCATTGAGTTTCCCTTTCTACTCCTACTTAACCTCTCTTAACTTCTCCGAGTTGAAATTTTGAATTTTTGGCATTAGAACTTGCCTCGGTTTGCAAAATCACTTTCTGAGTTATGGGCAAAACCGCTCATGCGGAATTGAAAACCGCCTAAGCGGATCCTCACAAGTTTTCCAAAATTTTTAAAGTTTTTTGGATAGAAAACCGCTCAAACGGATTTTGGGTCCCGCTCGAGCATATTTTGGGTATTTTTTCTAGGCAGCTCTTTGGAGCAATCTACCCTTAAGGCAAAAATTTCCGCTCGTGCGCAATGGGAATTTCGCTCATGCGGAATTGAAATCGCTTGAACGGATTTTGGCAATCTCAAAATTTGTACTCTTTTCCTCAAAATTGATACCAAAAGTGTTTTTTTGCACTGATTTTCTTCTCTCTCTCTATATATATATTAATCTATTCTCTTTCGTCTCTCTAAAAACACACCCAAATCCAACTTCTCTCTAAGATTTAGCTCAAATTTTCAAGAGTTTGAGGGGGCTTTTTACAACAAATCGAAGAGAGTGATGAGGGTTACGATTATAACTGATTGAAGTGTGTTTTTGTCGACATTGATTTCTAGGGTTTTCTTCCTCTTCATCTCCCAAGCTTGAGATAGGGATAATCTTTGAGTTATATATACATTTTTTTAAGTTTATGTATGTTTTGAGTATTTCATCATATTAAGAGTTATGATTTTGGGTTGTTGAACCCTAGATGATGATAGAGGTGGATTTCATCTATTTTTCCTAAAAACTTTTGATAATATGAGTATGTTTTAAGGTGTGGGTGTTGTTTTAGAAAAATCTTTTCAAAAATGAAATAAAAACTTTGTTTTGGTAGAACCCTAGATTTGGGAATTTTGGAAAAAAGTTGTGATATTATAAAATTGATACTTGATAATTTGCTATGTGAGTAAATGATGGAGGAAATTCTATAATTGTATCAAATGAAGAGATTTCATGAGAAAATGAGAAATTATAGAATTGGAAAGATTGAGCAATAGTTAATTCTTGTTATTGTGAAAAGATCAAATGCTAAAAAATGATGTTTAACATGTGGAGATTACATGAATATTGATATTGTCATTTTGTCTCTTGAAAAAAAAATATACTATAATGTTATATTGATAAGGGATGTGGAATTTGATCACAATGAAGGATTGTATGGATGAATTGAGAAATTTCAAGACATTCATATAGGAATATATTGCATTGACACTTGATTTAATTATCATCACCTTTCGAATTGGCATTGTTAAGATGTTTAAATGGGACTTTGTTATTGCATTGGAGATTTGCATCGCTATTCCATTTTATCATTGATGCAATTGATTTGGAATATTAAATTGGAAAAAGTATTGCTTTGAGAAAGGGAATTGTTTTGTGAAACAAGATCATATTGATTTGTTTTGAGGATAAATACATTGATAAGTCCAGATGAGGGGTGTAGTTGGTATTGGTTAAGTTGGCTTGAGTGTCTATAGTGAAAGACCGAAAACACACGCGGAGGAAGTACCACGTGCCTTCCGGCTAGCTATCGGTAAAGTGGGGATTGATAGTGCTTGTTATACTTACTTGCAGACACTAACTTAGGAATTATCTGAGTCGTATTTACCGCCCCTTTTGAACTACATTGAAATTATTGAATTGTTAAATTTTTGAGATTGCATTGTGCACAAAAATTTCAAAAGATAAAAACATATGTTTTTTAATGTGACATGACATATGCATTCATCCCATGAGATTGTATAAAATGTATATACTTTGTTAAGATTTTTCTATTGGACTTTGTGTTCACTCTATGAGATTTTGTGCAGAAAATGATGTGATGATCCCGCCAAGTTAGAGGCGTGAAAATATGTTTTGAGAGTACAAGGCTTTTTTCTTTGTAGTAATTATGTATGGGTTCGAAAATCACTTTTGTGTAATCGGTCTTAAGTCTTGGGAATTGTAACCCTTGAGGGTATTTATTTGTACTTGACATATATATCACATGCTATAGATTTATATATTAGGGATGTTAAATGTATAACCGCATGTGGAACATTCTTTTGTAAATCTCTTGATGGTTAATGAATACAGATGTTGAAGATTTAAGGATGATGTTAATATTGAGACATACTTACGTTTATATTAAACAGTGGAAGTTGGTGAGTTCTTATTGTGCAAATTTTCGGGGCGTGACATACCAAACTATGTGTTGGTCATCTTGTTTGCTTTAGTTTAGTTCAATTATTAACTCCTAAAAGTTAGCTTGAGTCACCATTCCTATACTTTTGAAATAAGAGGATTGAAATGAGCTCACACTTGTAGGTCACTTCAATATATGTATTTATTAAAGGGAAAATATCAAATTAGTGGTGTTTTAAAAAAATAATTGGTGATAAATTTTATAAATATTAATAATTAAAATTATAAACTTTTTTTGTAATTATGTAATTATTTTTAAAAAGTTAAACTAAAAAAGAAATTTCTCATTTATTTAATACACAAAGCTCAAATCTCAAGCAATCCTTTTCATGCCTTCATGTTCTTATTCAAAGTGAAACGTGCTCAATTACTCTCAATTGGCATTGATTTAAGGAAAATGTTTTATGAGTGGAAGAAAATGGATCGAATTTAAAATCAAGACACAAGTGATAATTTTATACAACATTTAAGTATAAAAGTGGGGTCATTATTAATTTATTATTCTATCCATTTGAAACATTAATTAGTCTATCACTTAGTGTGATCAACTCATATTATTTTCCTTGATTTAAATGATTTCTTACCCTTTGCACGATATACATTTTTCTTCAGAGAGGCTATCGCATTGACTGTCTAATATGTGGTTTTGACATCGAATTAGTATATAAATAATTAGTACAAATGAAATTGATTAGATGATTTGGTGAATAATCAATTGTTGGAGAATAATTTCGGTAAAATTAATTAATAACGAATAATAAATAAAATAAAACAAACTTACAACTTTTCGAAGATCAAACTATTGAACGAAGTTGTGATTGAGGCCAGTGTATGGACACTGTGTCTTTAAGATAGAATAATGCCCTCTCCATTGGTGCTCGAGATTAATAGGCATCCTGTCTCCAGGATACAACAATCACCACACACAGAATTCGCACCAACTCTATGTGTATAGCGAACCAGAGTATGTGCTTTGCACTCTCTTAAACTTAGACTCTAAAAAAAATATGAATATGCAGGATGAACAGAGGAGGAGAAAGAAGAAATCTAAATATATATATTTTTAATATATATATTTTTTTTGATCCACCAAAACAAGATGGAGGACTGCCTTAAATAGGCAACAGGAAAAAACTGAATTGGAAAAGACATGTCCATTCACCAAAAGTCACACTCGATTGGAGAAGACACCAAATTGAATTTTGAATTTTTTGGAGCAAATTCAAATATGAAATTTAAATTCTTTCCTGCAGAGTTTTAAAACTAGGACCTTATATTATCTTTTCCAATCTATGTGGGACAAGAACACTCAACATCATTTGGGAATTTACATCAACATGTCTCATGTTCATGAACTTCACTTTGGAGTCAATTTTCCATTCACCTATAAATGGTTTTAACTCATTAATTACATAATCTTGTTCACCACACGACAACGAACACATTGCTACTCGGACCCTCCAAAATTGACTTATGGGTCCTACATAATTATTAGCATAATCCGAAAAATCAGCATTTAAATAAATTTTTTCCAACAATCCCCTACATGAATGAAATTGACGAAAAGGACATGCAATAACATGCAACTTGAGAAAGTACAAAACTAAAACCATCCTACATAGGATATGTAACTTTTGGCCTTGAACCTTCCCTTGTGAGAAACTATCGGGTTTATTGGCTGATCAGTGAACATGATGTCTTGAACTGTTCTGCCATTAGTGTAAACCGAGACAACAGCTTTCACACAATTTTGTTTTCATACATAACTAGGTTCTTTCGGTTGTGCCCATTTTGGCCCTGGGCAATACCTGGTTTTCATGAGTGCTCTAAAGAATGTAACCTTAACATTCTCATAGAACTGACTCAGTTCACACTCATATAGGTGATGCTCATTAAGAGTATTCTGCTATACCCCACTTCGTTTTCCAAGATATGAACTTTATTAAAAGTAAAACTTATCCTAATTCTCGCTGCAGACATCATTTGTTATCATAGAAATGGGTAGGAGATTTTCTCTTTAGTGATGGTTGGGAATCATACTTAACTCGGTTGTCCCTTTGAATCTAGATCTTGGGATCTCCAGTCAGTTAAGTTGGGTTCATATTAAGTCGGTTCTTAATTGGTAGGCTTTAACCCCATTCCCCTCGATGATCTCATAACTTGCTCTCTGGTCAAACCTTTTGTAACGGATCCACAATGTTATCTCTTGACCTTACATATTCAATGGAAATAGTTCCACTTGAGAACAATTGCTTAATGGTATTATGTCTACGATGTATGTGACAAGACTTACCATTATACATATTATTTTGTGCCTTAGCCATAGTTGTTTGGCTATCGCAATGGATGCAAATTGCAGGCACAGTTTGGGCCACATTGGAATATCTTCCAGGAAATGTCGAAGCTATTCTGTTTCTTCTCCTACTTTATCTAATGTAATAAACTCAGATTCTATTATGGACCTGGCAATGCACGTTTGTTTGGAAGATTTCCAAGAGACTGATGCACTTCCCAAGGTAAAGACATAGCCACTAGTAGACTTAGAGTCTTTAGTGTCGAATATCCAATTAACGTCACTGTACCCTTCCAATACTGCTAGATATCTTGTATAGTTCAATCCATAATTACAGGTATATCTTAGATATCTAAGTACTCTAATTATGGTTGTCCAATGATCTTTCCCTGGATTACTCGTGTACTTGCTCACTTTACTGACAGCATATGCTATGTCAAGACGTGTGCAATTTATGAGGTATATTAAACTTTCAATTATTCGGGAGTACTCTAGTTGCGATACACCTTCACCCATGTTCTTTATTAAATGAAGACTAGCATCCACAGGAGTTTTTGAAAGATGGTCATCATGTTTATTAAATTTCTCAAGGATTTTTTTTCCACATAATGATCTTGAGACAAAGCATATCCATCAGATGTTCTAGTAATTTTAATTCCTAAAATTACATCTACTACTCTCATGTCTTTCATGTCAAACTTAGTGTTCAACATTTTCTTGGTAGTTTTATAATTTTATTATTACTACCAATAATAAGCATATCATCTATATATAGGCAAACAATAACATATCCCTTTTCTGTGTCTTTCACATAAACACATTTGTTACATTCATTTATTTTGAATCCATTTGACATCATAACATTGTCAAATTTTTCATGCCATTATTTTGGAGCTTGCTTTAAACCATAAAGAGATTTTACAAGCTTGCACACTTTTTTTCTTGCCCTGGAACTACAAAACCTTCTAGTTGTTCCATGTAGATTTCTTCATTAAGATCTCCATTTAAAAATGCAATCTTAACATTCATTTGATGTATTTCAAGATTGTATAAAGCCGCTATAGCAATCAACATTCTAATGGATGTTATTCTTGTTACAGGCAAATAAGTTTCAAAATAATTTATTCTCTCTGTTTGCCTATAACCTTTAACTACAAGTCTTGCATTGTATTTCTCAATTGATCCATCATGTTTCATTTTTCTCTTGAATATCCATTTATATCCAAGAGGCTTACATCCTGGCAGAAGATCCACCAATTTCCAAGTATGATTCTGTAAGATGGAATCAATTTCACTATTAATAGCTTCTTCCATAAAGGAGCTTCTGGCGTAGACATGGCTTCCTTAAAAGTTCGAGGCTCATTTTCCAGTAGATAAGTCAAGAAGTCAGGACCGAAGGATTTACTAGTCCTAGCTTTCTTACTACGTCTGGTTCTTCCTCATTTGTTCCTTCTTAATTATCCTCAATCTGTCCTTGACTATGATCAAATGCACTTTCATAAGAACATTTAAGAGAATTTGGTTCTTGTATTGATTTACAAGGAAATATATGTTCAAAGAAAGATACATTTCTTGACTTGATTATAGTATTGACATGCACATCTGGATTATCACTTTTGTATACTAAAAATCGATAAGCACTACTATTATGTCCATATCTTATGAATATGCAATCAATAGTTTTAGGTCCTATTTTGACCCTTTTAGGATTGGGAATGGCCACTTTAGCTAAACACCCCCACACTTTTAGATATTTGTAAGAAGGATCTTGACATTTCCACAATTTATATGGAGTTTTAAGAATCTTCTTGTGAGGTATTTTATTCAAAATATAATTTGCGGAAAGAATCGCTTACCCCCACAAGTTCTGGGATAAACCTGAGCTAATCAACATGGTGTTCATCATTTCTTTCAATGTACGACTTTTCCGCTTAGCAACTCCATTTTGTTGTGGTACATAAGGCGCAATAGTTTGATGAATGATTCCAAGTTGTGAACATAATGTTACAAAAGGAGCATCATATTCACCACCTCGATTACTTCTTAATGTTTTAATCTTTCTGCCAAGTTAATTTTCAACCTCAGTTTTATATTCAATGAATTTTTCTAAGGCTTCATCCTTGTTTCGTAATAAATATACATAGCAGTATCTCGTGTTATCATCAATAAAAGTGATGAAGTACTTCTTGCCCCCTCGTGTTTGAACAAATTTCAAATCACAAATATCACTGTGAATTAAATCCAGTGGCTTAGTACTTCTTTTAATGGAATTAAATGGTGCCTTAGTCAATTTTGCCTCAACACACACTTCACATTTATGATTTGAATTAATAGAAAAATTAGGTAGATAGTCCAAGTGAATTAGTCTACGCAATGAATCATAGTTAACATATCCTAATCTACCATGCCATAAATGAGAAGACTCAAACAAATAAGCAGAAGATGTGATGTTCTTATTAATACTAGGAATTACAGTCAGTACATTCATTTTGAATAACCCATCACGCGGGTATCCTTTCCCTACATAAACACCATCCTTACACAGAACAAATTTATCAGAAACAAAAACCAATTTACAACCATTCTTACTTAACAATGATCCAGACAGCAAGTTTTTTCGAATTTCTGGAACATGCAAAACATTGTTAAGCGTTAGCTCCTTGCCTGAAGTCATCTTGAGCACAATCTTCCATTGTCCTTCAACTTTTGCAGTAGAGGAGTTTCCTATGAAGAGCTGCTCGTCATCCTTAACTTGTTGATAGGCAGTAAACATTTTCTTATCTGCACACACATGTCATGTTGCCCCAGTGTCTACCCACCATTCCTTGGAGTTTGATCCCATCAGATTTACTTCGAACACAGTCGCTACAAGGTTCATCTCAGTCACTGTATCAGACAAAGTCTTCAATTCAGCTATGTGTGCCTGTTTATACTTTGTCTTTTTGGAAGGACGTTGTTGATCTTTGCGATTCCGACAATCTTTGGCCCGATGTCCTACCTTGTTGCACACAAAGCACTTTCCCTTGAACTTTATAGATCCAATTTTAAAACTCTGACTAGTATTTTGTTCAGAGTTTTGCCTCGAACGTTGTCTTTTTTTCTCTTTTTGTCCTTGCTCTAATATATTAGCCTTTGTTTTGAAAATAAATCCCGGATTTCTTTTCTTTTCTGTATCACGATTATTTTCCTCAACCCGTAATTAGGCAATCAAGTCTTCTTACTTCATTTCTTTGCGTTTGTGCTTCATGTAGTTTTTGAACTCTTTCCAAGATGGTAGTAGTTTCTCAATGATAACTACCACTTGGAAAGATTCGCTCAAACTCATACCCTCTGCATGAATTTCATGTAAAATCAATTGAAGCTCTTGGACTTGACTAATTACGGTCTTCGAGTCCACCATCATGTACTCAAGAAAATGGCCAACCACATATTTCTTGATTCCAACATCTTCCATTTTGTACTTCTTGTCCAAGGATTCCCACAATTCTCTAGCCGTCTGTAATGGACTATACACGTTATACAACGTATTGTCCAATCCATTCAAAATATAGTTTCAACACAAAAAATTAGAATGTTTCTATGCCTCAACTGTGGCAATTACTTGCCGATCAGTTTCATCCTCACTTAAGGCGGATGCATCCTCTTTGCCAAATCTTGCCAAATACAGAGTTGTAAAATAAAACAACATTTTTTGCTGCCATCTCTTAAACTCTGTCCCATTAAATTTTTCTGGCTTTTCATTGTGGTTAACCAAGACAGTGGTAGGAAGTGAAGTAACCATAGGCATAAGAACCACGACAGATGCAAATGTTGGGTTTGCATTTCCAGCACTGTTTACAGTCTCAGTTGCCATTTAAACTTTCTGATCAAAATAAAATAAAACAAACTTACAACTTTTCGAAGATCAAACTATTGAACGAAGTTAAGATAGAAGCCAGTGTATGGACACTGTGTCTTTAAGACAGAATAACACCCTCTCCACTGGTGCTCGAGATTAATGGGCGTCTTGTCTCCAGGATACAATAATCACCACACAAAGAATTCGCACTAACTCTATGTATACAGCAAACCAGAGTATGTGCTTTGCACTCTCTCAAACTTAGACTCTAAAAAATATATATATATGAATATGCATGATGAACAGAGGAAAAGGAAGAAGAAATATGAATATTTTTTCTTAATATATATGTCACGACCCAAACCCGCCCCTATGGGTTTAGCACCGTAACCGGCTAGTAATCCGAGATTACCAAGGCACAACAGAGAACAAGAATACAGATGTCTGATGGCGGAAGCCAATACAGTAAATAACGATGTCCAATGAGCTGTGACAGTCTGTATGCCAAAAAGATTTTTCATTTCATTTCATATCAGACGTGTGCATACTTTCGTTTCAGTTCAGGTACGGTCACATGACCCTTTACTTTCACACGTTCACTTTCTTATACATTTCCACAGTCAGTATTAACATTGACATTACATGTTATTCCATTTAACTTCTTTAAGTATGCATATAGGTTTCGTTTCAGTTCACATAGACAGTACGGTAATCATAAACATAAACAGTTGCATACTTAACCAGTTTATCACATTGGCATGTATTCAGTCATGTCATTGTCACATACACTTTTCATGCTCATGCAATGTCCTAATTTCTTTTCTAGGACATCCTATAGCTCATTTGGACACGTGTGTGCGGTATAACTCGTGATTAAGTATCGCTCTGATACCACTCTGTCACGACCCAAACCCGCCCCTATGGGTTTAGCACATCAGAATCGCCCGATGTCGAGATTACGAAGGCACATATGATGAAACGATGTCTGATGCAGAGGGCATGGCGGAAGCCAATACAGTAAATAACGATGTCCAATGAGCTGTGACAGTCTGTATGCCAAAAAGATTTTTCATGCCTTCATTCGTTCAGAACAGTTCAGTCTATACAATCAGTTACAAACATTCAGTACGGGGACCTAATCCCTATTAACATTACAGTAAACGGTGTAGTACAGTAATGGTCTATACAGTACAATGACAGTTGGGTGAAGCTAAGACACCCCGAAAGCAGTCTATACTCGGAACCTCGCAGTGAGGCACATAGGCTGGCTTGACAAAACGGGAGTAACCCTGACGCTTCTAGCGCGATGCGGTGCTGTACACCTACATATATATATGAGCAGTGAGATAAAGCCCAGTGAATAACATAATGTATAAAGAGGTTATGAATGAATGTCCTTACAGTATATTGAAAACAGTCGTTTCAATCAATTATCGATTGTCGATGCGATGCTTGATCATATGTGGTACATCCATAAGCAAAACAGTACAGCAAACAGTAGGTCTAAAAAAAGACCGAACAGTCGTTGATGGCCAATCAACCAGTAAACAGTAGTGGTTCCAACAAGGGAACCGACAGAGATCTCTGTAACAGTATGTGGATTCAAGAGGTGGCTCCCACTGTAGCACTTAGTTCCGTGGAATCTAGAGGTGGCTCCCAGTGTAGCACTTTGCTCCGTGTCGATGCGATCGATGATAATGCTAAGGATGCCACAGTACCATTCAGAATATCGGACATACATTCATTCGAGATGTGATGTCGATTGACGATTTAGTTCAAGATAAGCGATGTGATTCCGTTCAATAAGCGTTTGATAACGATGGCGATTGATTCGAGAAGGTAAACAATTTAATACATAAGCAGTTCAGAAGATAATCATTTTTGAACATATCTTTACACAGTTGTTACTCACAGAGTTCTGGGCTACAGTAAGCTAGAGCGTCTCCTCGGTAGACCAACCCTACACAGTTAACAGATTGAACACACACTAAGCTACACAGTTGGGAAGGATAATAACTTAATCCCTAATTTGCCTTGGTGTGTTCTACATCTAAATCCTCATTAAGATGCCTTAAACTAGGCCTAGGAATGCCTAGAATGGGATGAGGATGCAAAGATGCACTTAGAAAACACTTTTACAAAATTTGCTGAAAATAGGCATCTCGCTCGAGCGAGCATTTCTTCGCTCGAGCGAGCTTGCAAAATCAAAGGATTCGCTCGAGCGAGTAATCCTTCGCTCGAGCGGTCTGATGAAACAGTAAAAATACTGGATGCTCGAATTTTACGCTCGAGCCACCAATCCTTCGCTCGAGCGCGGCTCAGAGTAAACGTTGGTCGCTCGAGCGAGGAATCCTTCGCTCGAGCGAAGAAGCCAAATCTGGAATTTCCAGATTTGCCTTCCAAGCTCGAACCAAGCTTCCTACCACTCTATACTCGACCTCTTGGGCCCAAATTCTGGAAAACACATTTAAACTCAATATACAACAAGTTTTAAAGCTCAATTTGAGAATTCAAAGCCCAATGGGGAGTCAATTAAAGTCAAGTTTCAAACCCATTTCATGAACATGAAGAACATGCAAACAAGCATGGATTCAAATCATTTCAAAGCTCCAATTTGATGCTCTAGAGAGCCAATTGTTCCAAAAACAAGTTGAAAACATGGACTTAAGCTTAAACATGAGCATGCATGTACAATTCTACCATGAATCCAACTCAAAACTCATTAATTCAAACATGCATGCATGATATATATACTATAATCCAACATATTTGAACTCAATCAAGTCTTAGCTCTTCAATTAAACATGAACCATGCATGAATCCACTTAAAGGCACAATCAAGAGGATGAAATTCATACCTAGGTTCCTTAATTACTAATCTTGAGGTTCAATTTGCCAATACACACTTCAATTCTTCAAGTTCCAAGCCAATCTCCTAGTTGATTTCACAAATCTCTTATTTCTCCCTCTCTAGTCGGTTCTCACTTCCCAAAATGGCTGATGGAAAATGCTTTGGTTGCATGTAATAAGGCTCAACATATAATAACCAAAGGCCCACTAGATGGCAAAATGGTAATTAAGGCCAATTCTTTGATTAAACTTATTTTAATCTAATTTAATCATACCAAATCGATTTCCGGATAAATATGCCATAAAATCACATTAATTATGATGAACACAAAACCTCAATCAATTTTCGATTTGGCCGCCGATAAGGCCTTCAATTAACAGTTTAAACATGTAAACATGAACAGATCGATAAACGATTAACAGATGGACAAATGCATTCAAGCGATTCTGATTAGTCGATTCATCTCGGATCTCGGTTTAACGATGTCGATTACTTAGCGATGTCAGTGATGAGGGTTGTTACAATATATATATATATATATTTTTTTTTTTTGATCCACCAAAACAAGATGGAGGACTACCTTAAATAGGCAACAGGAAAAAACTGAGTTGAAAAAGACATGTTCGTTCACTGAAAGTCACACCCAATTGGAGAAGACACCAAATTGAATTTTGAATTTTTTGGAGCAAATTCAAATATGAAATTTGAATTCTTTCTTACAGAGTTTTAAAACTAGGACCTTATGTTATCTTTTCCAATCTATGTGGGACAAGAACACTCAACACCATTTGGGAATTTACATCAACATGTCTCATGTTCATGAATTTCACTTTGGAGTCAATTTTCCATTCACCGATAAATAGTTTTGACTCACTAATTACATAATCTTGTTCACTACACGACAACGAACACATTGCCACTCAGACCCTCCAAAATGGGTCCTACATAATTATTAGCACAATCTAAAAAATCAACATTTAAACCATTTTTTCCAACATCAATAACTATGGTTTATTTGTTTAATACAAAGGCTCATAAAAATACATTCAAGTGAGACCCCAATTTGCCCAAAACACTTTTTAGATGATAGTGTGCCCTAAAAGCATGCAATGCAATTCTTTATCAAGATATTCAAGAAAATCAGATGGGCCTCTTTTTGACAGGGCCAATATCGGTTAGGGCCTGCCTTGATCGTTCAGTATTTTGTTATGATCAATAGGCCTTGGCCCATAATTTTAGTTAATTGAATTTGTCAAATCTTAAGTTTGGGTACTTGTAATGGACAAAAAAAAAGCCCAAATGAGTCTCAAATCCACTATTCAGCCCATCTGACAGTCCTTGGCGAGTTGAATTCAGTACCTTATATTGGGCTAGGCCATGCGACCTTGGGCCCTCTATATACTACCAAAGGAGGGTCATTAAAAGAAATCTTTTTGCTTTTTTGTTATTGCTTCTGCGGCATATATGTGACAAGTTATTTATTTATTTATTTTATAAATGTATGTAACAAGTTGAGATTAAAGACGAATTGATAAGAGACCAACATTCAAATTTGGAGGGTGAAGCTAATATAATGACCCTTGCATTTTAATAAGGGTGCCCTTAATCATTGCCAAAAATTATTTATTAGGCTAACTGGTTGGTGAAGAGCTCTTATAATTTATTAAGAGATTAAATTGTCAGATTCTCTCCTACCTTTATTGCGAGTATTTTCTCTTTGTATATATTTTGTGTTTTTCTTGTATCTTTATAGTTAAATGTCCATCTAATTTGAAATAAATCACATCATCATCAAATAAAAATAGGCGAAATTTAGTCTTATGTAAATGGGTCGGCTATCTGAATTTTTTTCCCCCCCCCCCCCCCCATTCTTCTCTATTAATAAAGGCTACATGCTCAATTAAAGTGAATAATTCATATTATATTATTATATTTTGTATCAGTTAATTCTGTTTTTCATCTTATGATAATCATATTACTCTCTTATTGATTGATAAAAAAAAAAAAAAAAAAAATGATACCATGTAAATGTGTGCATGCATGAATTTGCATGAATCAAAATCTAATTTTCTTTTTGATGAATTACGACGGTAGTCCTTATATTTTGGTTCTTATATGATTTTGGTCATCATAATTTTAATTGACTCAATTTTAACCTTAAATTTATGATTTTGTCTCATTTTAATCCAATTGATTATAACTATTAATATTTTTTTATGAAAAATACGCACATAAGTGAAATGTGTTTTATTTTTAAGGAAAAATTATAAACTTAATCAACTCGGTGAGTTTATCCTTAACCAATTCAGTAATAATTTTCTACAAAAAAAAATAAAAAAATACTAAGGATCCGTTTGATTAGAAAGAAATAAATTATGGAAAGTGAAAATGGTAGAAAGTAAAGTGAAAGAAAAGAAAAGGAAAAGAAAATATATTTTTTGTATGAATTTGATTATGATGAAAATTTTGTAAGAAAATAGGAATTCCAATTATAAGTAACTACTTTTATAACAAATTTAAACTTTATTGTATTTTCCTGTGTTTTTTTTTTTTTTTATTTGCAAGAATCTGAAAGTTTAGTTATCATACTATTATGAGTTGTGCAAAAAAAATTAATTTTCTTGTAACTTCCACCACTTTCATGCTAAACAAACTTAGAATTTTTTTTTTTTTTTTTTCCATTTCTTTCATTTTCTACCATTTTCATCCTAACCAAATTGAGCCTAACGTATTATCAATTAGACCAAATTGACTCAAAATCTAAAATCAAAGGTTAAAATTGAGCTAATTAAAAATGTATGGACCAAAATGATATAAGAGGGAAATGTAGGGACTATCGGTGTTATTTGCCATTTTCTTTTCATCTTGACATTTTTTGGTATAATTTATTGAGTAGCTTATAACTTCTCTTTTCTTTTTTATTTTGGAAATTTACATCTAAGTATTTGGTGCAAGTTTTACATATAATTTATGAGATAAAAATAACCTAAATATGTAGAGAAAAAAAAATTATTACTAAAAGCTAAGGATATTATAAGTTAAAAACTGATTAGCATAAGGTAAAAGTTAAAAATATTATTTTCTCAACTTTCAGATAATCAATTTTTTTCCATTTATTTAAACTGTACCAAATAATCTCGTACAGACTCCCACAATTTAAAATAAAAATATAAATATAATCAAATAAGTTACACAAAACAGCTCCAATATATACTTTTAGTTTTTATTTCTAATTATTAACTTTTATTTTTAATAAAAAAAATTATAGCAAACAAGACTTTATCTGGAGGAGTTGTGACTGATTGATCACCCATGATCTCAATGCGGCGGTCACCGCGTCACAGGATTAATAATTCTTCATTTTAATCTATTAATTTCGTATTCCATAAGCCATGTGATGAGCCCATAAAACTTTAGATTATTTACATATGAATAATACTTATTCATCATTTTTTTTTTTTGTATAGCCGTTGAAAAACAAAACAATGAAACTGTATATATCATGAAAGGAAAGAGGGGTGAGCATGAACATGTCTTGATAAAGCCTCCCTTGGCTTTTTAGAGTAGTGGTTGGGTTGTAGCTAAGATGACTTCTTTGAACTAATCATTAGATGAGTGCTCAATAAAACAATCCAAGGTTTTTTTTATTTCATGAAAAGTGATTTTGGCTAGCTTTGAAAATGTTTTTGTGGCTTTAGTTGCTTTGATTTGGGGGCTTGTTGTGGATGTATTGCTTGAGAAGTAGTAGGGTTGCCTTGAGGAGAGAGAAAAGAACATGTTATCATCCTTTTTAACCAATAAAGAAAAGATAATATATTATGATGAGAAACAACTGATAATATATTATGATGAGAAAATAAAGAAATTTGAAAATAGATAATATGAGATAGGATAGTTGGCCTAGTGATTTATGTAATTATCCTTCAGAACATAAAGTCAAAGATTTAGAGTTTAAATTGATGGAGCGTCACCCTTTCGTTATAATTTAATTTCTTAACTTAATAATATTATATCGTTTGTGTAGAATAATAGTTTTACATATTTGTCCAAATAATTACAAATAAATATAATTGAAACATATGAGAAAATTAATTTTTACTTGAACAATTTTGACTTTAAAAATTATGTGCTACGCAACTTCAATTTATTATGTTCACACTAATTGAGCTGTTTACTTTATTCTACATATGTTAGTATAGCGGTGTAAACACGATACAATTATATATTTAAATTTTTGGACAGTTTAATGAATAATAATATTTTGTTTAGGGAGGCGGTTTTTGTATGTGGAGCCCTGTTCGACTCGTTCAAAATTTCTTCAAGATTAATTTATTATGTAAAGAAGTTAAATTTGAATAAATTTTAAAGTTTGTTAAATTATCAAACCAAACTTAAACAAAACCTATTACTCAGTTCGATAAGCTTACATGTAGTATAAAAAATCAGGCTATATTTGAACTCAACTCATGTTCAATTCATTAAAAATTCATTTGAAATTAACTCGTTAGGTAAACAAACCAAACTTAAACACATTTATATCTTAAATTTTCAAGTTAAAAAAATCTTTTAATATAATACTTGGCTCGTTTACAACCCTACGTAAAGAGCATTATTAAAAAAAAAAATGTTAAATTCATTTTACCTCCTTTTGATTTGAGGCCAAATCACTTTACTTCCTTTTTATTCAAAAACATATAGGAAGATCCCATATGGTTTTGCACCAAAGTGTAACCATTAATACTGTTAATTATAGATATAAAATGACTATAATACTCTCTCTCTCTCTGTCAATTTATAATGTCTAACATTAATTTAATTAGATCACAACTAATTATAAATTATTTATTTTAATTCTTAACATTTTATTATAATTATAATTTTATTATATTTTATATCACAATTAATCCTAAATTCTTAATTATCTATTATAATTCCTAACATGTTAATCTAATTTTAATTTAATTATATTTTAATCAATTCTTAAATAATATTTATTTTATTTTTTTATTTAATTATATTTTAAATCAATTCTTAATTGTATTTTAATTTGATTTATTTTATATTAATTAACATATTAATCTAATTTTAGGTTTAGAGAAAATGGAGATAAAATTATCTTTTTGTTATATTAATTTCACTTTAATTTTCAGAAAATAAAATCCACTCTCAAAAGTGGAAAACTAATGGTAACACTTTAGTCTAAAATCATATAAGGTTAAAGTACTCTAGCCTCCAACCAAAAGTGGATAAAATGAATTTAACCTTTAAAAAATGATATCGTTCACATCAAATAATGTATGTTTTAATACATATATATATATATATATAGAGAGAGAGAGAGAGAGAGAGAGAGAGATTTAAAATTGTGAATGAAAATCTAAAACAAGGTGCAGGCAAAGAAAGAGGAGATTTGAGTTGGGTTCACTTTCCACTTCATAGAAGAAAAGTTGTCACCCATCACATGGGGAGGTGGATAAACCAAAGTCTTACTAAAAAAATCCAAATCATAGGTTTTCTAAATTATTCATGCCAGACCTAACCATGTCTCCCATTCCTTCTCACATAAATGCCCAAACATTCGATCTTGTCTAGAAAACAAAACCACCCCCATTTTCAAGTTCATAATAATGCATGCCTTTTTTGAGACTTTTTAATTATGACTAGCTATCACATTAAGCATGTTCTATTTCCCATTATAAGGGTAAAATAAAGAAGTCGAGAAATGAAATGATTGATTTTATGAACCTAAATCAAGCATTTAAGGCAAACTTTCAGAAGAAAAATGTTATTAATCAAGGCTTCACTATTTTGAATTATGGTTTTTATGTCAATTAAAAAATGACAGTTGTAATATATAAAACTCTTGATATAATAGAGTCTAACAAGAATCAGATGTACACACTCTTATCTTTCATATGAAAAAATTATTTTCGCACAATAATATTTGATACCGTCTAGCGCCATATTGATCATCTTACGGCTTAATAGAGCTTCTAATCTAATGATATGATCATTAAGAAAAAAATAATGATATACAAACAAATTAATGTATATAAAATAAATACAGAATAATGTGACAAGTGTTGATTTTATCATTTTAAAACAAAATACCTATCAAGCTACAATTTATATTTTCAAAAATATCATGGCCATATTATTCTTGTCAAAAATCATGAATAAATAATTTGTATGAATATCATTTTCTATAAACTCTAGAAATGCCATTCATTATATCAAACTGATAAAATCACCTATATTTGGGCTCATTTATGCAAGTCTTATATTTAAAATTCAATTTTTTCTATGTTCAGAAGGTGAAACAATTACACCCAGTTCATTGAACTCTTAGAAAAAAAATTAGTATCTTAGAGTTTGATCTCTCAAACAAACAAACAAACTGCTTTGTTTACAGATATGCAAGCATGCATGCCTGTCATATGTGGTGAAATTATATATGGTCTAAGTTCAACTCTCAAACAACATAGTTGTATTTGCATGCAACTGAGGAGACACATTACTTGTAGTTTTACCATTGAATTTGTCTAATATTCACATTCATTGCATATACTGCAAGTTTGCAATCTTGCATTGTTGTCTTTGCCTTTCAAATTCTTTAATTTAATCCAATTTTTAACGTACGGATTGGATTTGTTTCCTCAGCGATTTATGAAAGATTCTATTCAATAGTTTCTTATTGTTATGTTTGGATTATAGATTTTGCTAGAGATTTGGAAAGAAATTTTAAAAAGTGAAAAGATGTATGAAATGTAACGATATTGCATTCACATTTTACCTACTTTTTCCTATTTATTTTTCAAATCTTTACTAAAATTTATGATCCAAATATAGCCTTATGATTGCTCCATATAAACAATACACAGATAAGATTACATACATCTAATCATTTCTAAAATTTCATTGTAACAAGAGTCTCTTATACTAAACCTACCTACATTGTCCACATTAATCCAAAGCTGTGTTTTTAAATTGTGTTTTTTTATATATTTAAATCAAATACAGAATCATTCAATTGATCTAAATGAGACACATTCTCATGCATTCACCTTGACTTTATGCAAAGCTAGTAGAGACTGGGTGAAAGAAAGAAATTCACAAAATGTAAAACTTCATGCATTAATGGGCAATGCTTGGCTTTTTACAAGTTCATGACAGGTCTAAGAAGATTTTATTTTATTTTTTTTACTTGGTAGGAGAATATTTACAAATATTAAGATAATTACATTAAACTAGAAAATCAAACATATATGAAAGTCTAACAAAATAAACTGCCAGCTCAATACCGACAACTATTACAAGAAATAACCCACAATAAAAAATAAAAAATGAATTAAACAACTTAATAATGACCCTCTAATTGATAGTAAATAATCAATCCTTAACAAAAGTGTCTGTAGAACCTACTATCTCACTCAACCAAAACCAAAAACCAAAACAAAAAAGAGAAAAAAAATCCTGAATTTATAGCCTAATTGAAAGGTGGTATGTGACCTCTAAAGCAACTCTAGCTTATCATCAAATGTATAACTCTCTTTTGTTATTTACCAGTCTTGGAACATTACACAAGATTTTTTAGGTACATTACAGGATATTGATTATGTGGTATTCTAAATCAATCTTGTAAGAAAAAATTTTACAAGTAAGATATACTACTGACTCACATTTGTTAAGTAATTTAAAAATAATAATAAAATAAATAAATAAAAACCTCATTTAATATGTTGCAGTTTTTGTTAGCTTAGAGTATCTCGTAAATAATGTCCCCTAATGCTTTGAAAAGATCTAATAGCTTTGTATTTCGTTTTCATATTTGTGGACTTATATAACATTTTTTCCATAACACAAAAACAATATATAAATAACAAACAAATATTTTGTACTACTTCTATTGCATTGACAAAAGAGTCGTTGGTCACTAGAAGCTAGGGCTGGCCATAAGGTTTGCGTTCAGGGCCCAAACTCTTTTGTGCAAGGGTGACCCTAAGAAGTTGTATTAAGCCGGAACATGGTTTGGCCATCTTGTAACAGAATTTTTTTAATTAATTATTATTTAAAATTAATAATTTACATATTAAAAAAAGTAAATTACAAATACACGTCTTAAGATTTATTTAAAATATTAATTGTTCCCTGTAGTTCTAAAAATTATATAATGCTTCTTAAAATTTCTAATCTCATTACAAATAACCTTTTTAATAATCAATTATTAAGTCAATTAGTAATTTTTCATGATATTGACAATATATTCCAATTAACAATTTTAATAATTTCATTCTTGGATAGAAGGAAAGTTAGAAATTTAATTTAATTTTTTTTGTCAACTCTGATAAATGGTAAATTTTGACAAGTGGTATTTGTAATTTCGAGAACTACAAGGAGGCAATATGTATTTTAAGTAAATCTCAGGGAATGTATTTGTAATTTATTCTAAAAAAATATTACATTGATTTTTTTTAGGTTTGAAAAATACAAGTTTCATAATTTTTTAATGTAATTACATTGATTTATCTTTTACTAAGGTTAAGATATAGGAACTAATGCAGATGATATGAAAAACAAAGATAATATGAAAAAATATATTTTTTAATGTAAAAAATATATCAATATTTTTTTTTAAATATTTATATAATTAATAAAGTATTGATAAAAAAAAAAAAAGGAATCATTAAATGGAGAAAGTAAACCAGGAAATGGGTAGAAGGAGAAATTAAGATTTAAAATTTAAAATTTTTAAGAATAAAATTGATAATTTTTAGATAAGTATTTGAGTGTTTTGATAATTTTAAATAAGAACTAGCAGGGTTGTACACGCAATATGTGTGCAATTCAAAAAAAACATAATAATACAATTTTTTAAAATAATAAAAAAGAAAAATGCACACATATTATGTATTGCTCAAGTGGTAAGGACTTGTTCTGCCTCTTGTCCTCTTCTTTTTTATATAAACATTTTGTCCTCTTATTTTTTATATAAACATCAACTATAGGGATATTTTAGAAAAACTCAAAATATGAGATACAAATGTGTAAATACCACCAACAATCTTCACTTTATATATTAGAATAGATAAATTTGTCATTAAAAAAATATTAAAGAGTCACCATTTAAATTTCTAAATTCATCTATAATGACGTGACAAACTACTTGTATCAAATCAAAATTTAACCCATAATTTATCTTATCATTATGAATAAAATTAATTGAAACTTTTTACGTCTCAATATTTTTTTAAAAATCAATTTTGAAATTAACAGTTTTTAATAAACTCATCACCCAGATCAGATCCGTGGCTGTTTTTGGTAAATTATGATAATACCCATAGCCGGCTTTGGACATAAGCCAAACAAGCGATCGCTTTGGGCATCCAAAATTTTATTGAAAAAAGGCCCCCAAAAATGTTTGCTACTATTATAATTGTTCATAAAAAAATAAAAATGGCCCCTTAAAAAGAAGAAAAATTTACCAATAAATCTCATCTTGAGAAATGATAAATCATTTAGTTCCAATGATTTTTTTGTAGACTAATTAATCCCATTAATTTTGAAAAAATAGATTTAATATATAATTTGAAAATTGAATTTACAATTATATACTTATTTCTATTATATTTCCTTCTTTTTTTTTTTTTTTTTTTTTTTGTGCTAGAAAAATAAAATACACAATCTATGAGAATCAAATTTAGGATGCATTTTTATATGAGAATATTTTTTATTTGGAAAACATTTCAAAATGAGTACAAAAATTATTTGAAATATGAGATTCTTCAAAAAAAAAATTCTTAGTGTATTTTTTCTAAACATAACATTCCAATGTAACACAATTTTTTTCAAACGTAACATTCCAAAAAAATTCTTTAGTATAACATTCTAATGTAACACACAAAAAACTCCTTAGCATAATTTTCTAAAACATAATATTCCAAAAAAATTCTTTAATGTAATACTCAAATGTAACACACAAAAATCTTTTTAGGATTCTTCAAAAAAAAATATAGGATTCTTCAAACTATTCCAAACGGATTACAAAAATCCCTAGTAAAAAAGTTTTGACAAGCGTATAATTTCAAACTGTGAGTGTTACATTTAGAAAAAAATACATTAAAGAGTTTTTAATATTTTTGTGTGTTACATTAGAGTATGTTACATTGGAGTGTTATATTTGGTCTTCGTACACTAAGGATTTTTTTTTTTTTTTTTTAATGTTACATTAGAGTGTTACGTTTAGGAAAAATACATTAAAGAGTTTTTTTTAGTGTTACATTATTACGTTTACGAAAAATATACCAAAGATTTTTTTAGTATGTTACGTTATTAGAGTGTTAAGTTTTTGTTAGTAATGTGTGATTTATTCCAAAATGAGTGAAAATCCAAAACTTCTATAGTGCAAATTGCCCAAATGTGTAATTTTATATTTAGATAAACTCACTTTTATCCCTAAAAATTAAACTCAAACATGTAAGTGACTATTCTTTTGTGTAATTTTTACTTTAATAGGACCTTTAGGTTCATAAGAAAAAAGATAGGACTAAACAGTTCACAATATCACATTTTAAAATTTATTAATATTTCACCCTAAAAAGAAACCAAAAAAATTAATTGAGGTTTGACTTATTTGAAACAATTTGATAGTTGTTTTCCAAATATGTGACTTGCTTATAAAATATTATGGGTTATAGTTGTTACAAATTGCTTATGGGGAAAATGTTTTTCAACTTTTAAATTGATTAAATTTTACATTTAACCACCTCATAAGAAATATTAAATGGATTTTGTTGACAAGTTAGATAAAGCAAGCTCGACTAGTAATTATTGTAACTAAAAATGTAAAAATGGCAGTGTATAATTGCTTGGATTATTTGGAACCTTAAGACTAAAAATTTGCACACTCCTAAAACAAATTTTAAAAATAAATTTATATATAATTTATTTAGAGCATTGTGATGGCCTTAGTTTTCTCAATTCAACCATGCGGTTTTGGATACTTGACACCCGCATAATTAGCATTAAGTCAGTCTATTTAAACGGAAAGATTCGCACACACTTGAGAAATTTTAGAGAGAGAAGTTATTGGAGAATACTTTGCTGGTATTCATTTGGATTACATTTCATTGGATGGTTTGGCCAAATAAGCAACTTAGCCTTCTAGAAATAATTTAGAATGTACAATTAATGTTAGGTGTGGAGTCCTCTTAGGGCCTTTCACAAGTTTCTTAGAACTATCTAAAGTCTATTCTAGAGCATTCCTTACAAGTTCTAGAATTATGTATAATATTCTTACAATTTCTCAAGTTTTCTAGAAGGTTCCAAAATCTTCCATTAACCTTAATTGTTTGAGCCCTTCTTCGATAGAGATTTTATGAAGGCGGCTAAACGAGTCGTGAAGCGAGTCGTGACAATTCTTACACATATTATATGTTAACGTGGGCATGATAGGACCCCACCAAGTACCAATGAAAGTAAAAGGGAGAATAACACTGTAGTGATATCAGTGTAATTTAATTATATATTAATAAAAAAATTATAATTATAATTATAATTATTAAATATTAATATTTTTTATTTACTTGTAGATATTTTTTAACTGACACATGTTAGTGTAATTTTCCCAAAATAAAACTACATGGGCAACCCAACTAGCCCATGGCCTCATTTGTTTCCCTCTTTCACAGTCCGGAGTGGACTATGAATAATGAATAGCAAACATAACTCCTATTTGTTTACAGATTTTGGAAATGGATTCATAAGCTAGAGGGCTTCAGATGGGCCTTGCATGTTGGGATTGTTAGTCTGCCCCAACAGTTGGTATTGAAAATTAGTCCGTTAGTATTAGAGGAGTAATTTACTTGTTTACCCTCTTCTCTTCTCTTCTCTCCTCTCTCTCTGTTCTCTTATTATTATTATTATTATTATTATTATTATTATTATATATGCATATTTCATTCGATTTTTCTCACCAATCCAATAGAAGTGTAGACAAATTGCAAATTAGATCAGTAAAATTAAAGAGTGATGCTCCGATCTTTGACTAAATTAGACAAAAGAGATACAAATCAAAAGACTTACATGATATGAAATTATACAAAATTGAAATTTGTAAGAAAAACAAAATCACGTTGACTATGAAGATCAGCGTCGGCATCGACGTTGACGGTAATGATCGGCGTTGTTGCGTCGTCGTCGGTGAAGATCAGTGTCATCGTCGTCCTTGTAGTGATGCTCTGTTTTTTTTTTATTAACAGAGAAGATGATGATGAATGAACAATGAACCAATATTTAAGTGAAAAAAAATCTTTCAATCCACTGTTTAAAACCATGGAATGGTTAAAACCGTGGGCTGTGCTGAGTTGTTTTCATAATTCAGTTTTATAAAAATAATTTAATATACTAATATTTTTATAAAACATAATTTTTAATATTAAAATATATCACAAATAAATACAATTTTTCATAATCCAGTCACTAATAATTTCCAAATTTCATGATAATGTAACAAGGGTATTTATGAAATTTAACTAATTAATCCCACTTCTATCTCTCAAAACAAACTTGAATTATTGCTAGTCCACTGATTATCAAACAAACACAAATTTCTTAGTTCCTTTACTAATAGTCCCCTCACTAATAATCCCATTCAATCTACCTCTGAAAACAAACGGACCCCATATTCTCAAATTGTTTAGGTGGTTTGGGTTCATGCAAGTTGACAGTAGGGATGGCAATGGTAAGATATGAGTCAGGGCTCCCTACCCCGAAACCCCCCCTTCCCTTTTTTTGTCGCTTGCCCCCACCTCGACCCGATCCTCATGAAACTCTCCCATATCCCCACTCAAACCCAAACCCACAAATGTAACCCCTACTCTTGACTTTATCCGATCCGCAACACAATAAAAAATTTAACAATAATATTAAAATTCAATAAGTAAAACTAGAAAATGATATTTATAATTAAAAAATATATTATATATTGTCCATATAATAAAATTATATTATATATATAACTTAGTAGAAATTTAACAATATATTGTATAGATATTATGTATAAAAATACAACAACATATTATATACCTATGTAATATTATTATTTATTTAGGGTTGGTTTGGAATGTTGAAAAAAAGTCAAAAAATAAAAAAATTATTCAAAAAGTAAAAAAGTTATCACTATTCACAAATTAAAAATATAAAAAAATTAATTTTCACAATATTAGTACAATCCAAAAAGCTACACAGTGATGGTACTGAAATGATGGGAAATTTACGCACTGGTGGTACAAAAAAAAAGAAATATATATTCATTAAGTTGGAGGGTACTGTTGGACTCGTGGGAGCCCACCACAGATCCTGTTTCAATAATCCGAACCATTCAATGTGTAGAACTTGTTGAGTATTATATGCTTGAAAAAAAATCACATTGATCGGATATGAATAGCTATGTGATCAAATCATATTTTTTCCAACCGTTTATTTTTCACCATCCATTTTTCTCATACAAAATAGTTTTGATCACATAACTATCGATATTTGATCAAAGTGATTTTTAACTAGCATATAGTACTTAACGAGTTCTACATATTAAATGGTTTGGACTATCGAAATGAGACTCGTAGTGGGCTTCCATGGGCCCAATAGTACCCATGAAGTCTCATGCTATATATGCATATGATTCAGATTCTTCTCACCATTTTAACCATTTCGTACGGTCCTTCTGCAGCACTGTCACTAATCAGTCCAGAACGTAGGGGTAAAAACGTAATTTTGCTATTTTATATAATATTTTAATACACATTTTTTTGTAAAAAAATAATAAATTATCTCAAACAATCATATATTTTTTCTTCTATTTTTTAGTCTAAAAAGTAAAAAAAATACACTTATTTAAAACACTCCAAAAAACTCCTTAATATTATATTTGTGGATCGGGTATGATTTGAGTAAAAGATATTCTCCTCCACTCTCGACCCGAACGTAATTGGGTGTTTCAAAAGTTTTCTTAAATTCGACATTATCAGTCAATCACTCTCGAACCCATCCTATTAGAATTAGGAAGAGTCGGGAACTTGATGGATCAAAATATTTTGTTATTCCTAGGACTATTTTAGAAATATGATAAAAAATAATTTTTTGACTTTTAACAAAAATTTTTGTCCATTTTAGACAAATAATTTGAAAAGTTGGTAAAAATTTAATTTTGACTTTTTTAATTAATATTTGTTTATGATGTTAAAGCACGATAAAATAACTAAACTACCCTTATTCAATTTAAAATATTTACAACTTCACTCATGTACCACATTTTGACTCATGAAGGATAGAATTATAATTTCAAATAACTGAAAACTAACTTTCCAAATGTTTTTAAATACAAAAAAGCCAACTTTTGACTTTTGCTACAATCCTAAAAAAGTAACTAAAAGTCAAGTTCTCAAAACACTCCTTAGTTGACGGATTGATAATATTTTGAGATACTTATGTGTAGGTCATAATAAATAGATTTGTTATCTAATAGGTCCTACGGAAAAAATTTATCATAAAAAAGGTCACTAATTATAAATTTTAACGACAATTTATAAAAATCAATGATAAAAAAAGTCAATAATTATTAATTTTTAGCGATATATATAAAAAATTATCACAAAAAAATTATTTTTAGTAAAAATTTTACTAAGACTTATTTTTAATAAAATTTGATGAAAATTAAGTCCAACTATTAAAGCCTATTGATAATTTATCCTAATTTTTTTACTCATCCCTAAAATACATATTTTAAAAAAAATTACATATCCTACTCCCTCCGTCCTAAAATATTAGTCCCTTATTCCATTTTTCATTGTCCCAAAATATTAGACCCTCTTCAAAAATCATGTACAAAAATAATATAAATTTCTTATTTTGCCCTTCTTTTAAATTAATAAACAATATAAAAAGTACAATTATGACATTGATATTTCTAAAATATATACTATCAAAAGGATAATTTTAGAAAATTAATTTTTTTAAAATACAATAATTATAATACCAAAAAAAATTAAAATTTTTAAAAAAGATCATTATTTTGAGACGGAAGGAGTATAATACATGCCCTATAATACATGTTCGCAAAACATGGACAGAGTGATAAGAACCAGCAAGTGGCAGTGAAGATAACTGCACGCCCAACTCGATTAGCTCATCTTTTTCTCATATTGCATGGGTATATGTTAGCATAACATGGAGAGAGTGATAAGACCTCGCAAGTGCAGTGAAGTTAACTATACGCCCAACTCAATTAGCTCATCTTTTTCTCATATTGCATGGGTTAGTTTGGTGGATTGACAATATTCCACACTCTGAAACAATGTTCAAAATTAAATTTTAAACTTTATTTAAGGTTCATTTGGTAATGATTTTTTAATTAATTTTTTATATTTTAATCTGAGACTTTTTCTTTGTTTGATTTTTTTTTTTTATAATTTTTTTGACTTTGAAATGATAAATTTTTTTATTAATTTTTTAATTTTTTAAACTTTTTTTTTTTAAAATCTATATGTGATTATTTAGTTCAAAATATTGACCAAACCGGGGCTTAGAATGTTTACCCGCACTGAGAGTGACAAGACTCTAACAAGTAGCAGTAAAGATAATTATATGCCCAATACAAATAGCACATTCTTGTCGAATCACACAAGTTAAGAATTGTTTGAAATGATTTAAAATAAATAAATATTTTATATTTTTTTAAAACAATAATGGTAGAGGGCCTTAATTTTTGTGATTTAAATAGCTCGAATTTACCAAAACGACGTCGTTTTGAGTACAAAACAACATCAAAATTGTCAAAACGACATCGTTTTGACAATTTTGAGCCATTTGAGTTACAAAAATTAGGGCCTCCAAACATTTTTTTTTTAAAAAGAGATATAATAGTAAAAAATAATGTGATTTAAATAAAAATTGATTTTATTTAAATAAACAAAAAAGAGAGATTAAAATAGCATAGGCCAAACAATTCCTTATCGTAGATCGATTTGAATCGGTATAAGTCTGCATGGTTGATATTTTTTATTTTTTCTATTTTTACATATCCTAAAACAAGTTCTTAAAATAAATAAGTTACATTAACTTTGTTGGAAGTTTGAGAGAAAATATAACTAGTTGCACTTCTCTTTTAGAAAAAGGTAAATTATGCTAGGTAAGACCATCTCCAACGGTGAATCAAAGTTGGCATCAGATTTAAATTTTGATAAAAATGTACTTTTTTATGCTCCAATCGTTGCACCAAATTAATATCAAAATGAGAATTCAGCAAAAAAAGTATCAAACTGAGAACAAGATATACATTTTACCAAATCACTGTTACTGACCGTTGGAGTAGAAAAGGTTCAGAATGTTATACATGGTGGTCGACCACCTGGATGTCCACCTGGTCGACCCCTTGGTCGACCACCCGGTTGATCAACCGGTCGATCAGTGCATAAAAAATTTGTTGGTTCAAACAGTGCGAAAGTTGGTTTAAACAGTTCAAAAAGGTAAAAAAAAAACAAAAAAAACAAAATTTGGCTTTACTGGTCGACCAACCGGTTGACCCACGAAGGTAGGTTCAAATAGTTCAAAAAGATAAAAAAAAAAATTTCCTCTACCTGGTCGACCAACCGGTCGACCTGCCGGGCGATCATCCGGTTGTCCTGAAAGAGATTTGATAAAGGTGAACCGTTGGAGCATTCAGTATCAGATTGAGGAAATAGTCATTTTTTTACTCAGATTTGGTGAAACATTAGGTAAACCGTTGGAGATGCTCTAAATTATACTAACACTTTCTGAAGTTTAGATTTAATATATATCATTTTTTGACGTTTGAAAAATTACACTAACTTCTTATCATTGTAATTATTTAGATGAAGTGAAAATATTGAACCCATGCACTTTTTTTTTTCTTCTTCTTGTTTTGCTTTACTTCTTCTTCTTATTCTTTTCCTCTTTCATTTACTATACTTTTCGGATAAATTATAAATACACCTCATGAGATTTGATTAAGATACAAATCACCTCTTGTGGTTTTGAAAATTACATTCTACCTCACGAGGTCTCTAATTTCATAACAAATCGCCCCTTTTATTAATAAATCATCAAGTCAATTAGTAGTTTTTAATAATGTTAGAAATATGTTTCAATTAATAATTTAGGTAATTTTATTATTCTATAGGAGAGTAATGATGAATTTCATTTTTTTTTAAAGTTAATTATGTTTAAAAAAAAATTCTAACAATGGGGTATTTGTAATTTTTTAAACCATAGGAGCAATCTGTACTTTAAGTAAATCTCAGGGGTGTATTTGTAATTTATCCTTTTTTCAATGTAATTTTCTTCATTTTTCTATTAAGAATTGCTGCCTTTTGTATAAGAGTAAATTACACTTTGCCCCCTAAAGTTCCACCCATGTCCTACATTGGCCCTTTAAGTTTAATTTTTTTCACTTTGACCCTTCATGTTTATAATCCTTATTACTTCGGTCCTTCATGTTTGCAATCCATCCTACTTTGGCTCTTCATATTTGTAATCATTTTTACTTTATTCCTAAACTAACTTCCATCAAAAAAAATAACAGAATCTACCACATTATTAACAAATCAGCTTCATGTGTGATGCAAAAATTCACTAAATATGCAAAAAATAAAAAATAAAAATTAAAAAAATTGAAATTTTTTTTAGTCTTTAGTGAACTTTTTTTTAAAAAAATTTATTTATAAACATTGTTACATTATAGATACATCTAGATTAGATGTAATTAAAAAAATAAAAACAAATTTAACTAAAAAAAGAAAAAAAAGTTTACTAAAGATAAAAAAATGAAAATATACTGACTCAAACACCTATATTATCAATTATGAAATGAAAATTTTACTATCGTTTTTTTCGTCTTTAGTGAACTTTTTTATTTTTTTTATTTAAATTTTTATTTTTATTTTTTTAGCCACATCTAATTTAGATGCATCTATAATATAATAATTTTTATATATAAATTTGAAAAAAAAAAAGTTCAATAAAGACTAAAAAAATTTTCTAATTTTTTATTTTTTACATATTTAGTGAATTTTTTACATCACATATGGAGCTGATGTGTTAGTGATGTAACAAATTCTGTTACTTTTTTGGATGAAAGTTAGTCTAGGAGTAAAATGAAAATAATTGCAAACATGAAAGATAAAGTAGGAAAGATTACAAACATGAAGGGTCAAAGTGAAAAAAATCAAACTTTGTAAAGGGCTAAAGTAGAAAGGATTGCAAACATGAATGACCAAAGTAAGAATGATTGTAAACATAAAAGGTCAAAGTGAGAAGTATCAAACTTAAAGGGTCAAATTAAGAAATGAGTGAAACTTTAAGAGGGCAAAGTTCAATTTACCCATTATATAAGTATGAGATTTGTGAAATAAAACTATTAATCACAGTAATATTAATGTAATTTTCAAAACATTAAAAGGTAAGATGTAATTGAACCAAATCTCAAGAGTATCAAAGTAATTTACCCTTTAGAAAAATTTAAAAGATCATAACTAACTAAGCCTCCGTTTGGGAAGTGGGTTGGCTTTTTGGCTTTTTGACTTTTTTTGCTATTTTAGCCTGGGCTTAAAAGTTTGGTTTGGGAAGGGCTTTTTGGCTTTTTGACTTTTTTGACTTTTTTTGTGAGAGGGGAGTGTAATGATTATGGGTTGGATGTGATGTTTTGTTTTTTGTGGCTAAAAAAACCTATTTTGTCTTTTGTGGCTAAAATAGCCAAAAAAGCCCCAATAAGTTCTTCCCAAACACCACCTTGTGTTAAGTTTTAAAGATAAATACTATAAAAATATATATTTTTAGTTTAGGAAATAAATTGATTATTATTTTTATCTATATGACTAATTAAAAAAAAAAAAAAAACTGTTATATGAAAAAAAAAATCTATTCTAATTATGCCATTTATAAAATTAATTATATTTTTTTATTCAAATCTGAATGTGACCAATATAATTTATTTAAAATAATTTTATAAATATTTTATTTACAGTGTTCACACGCGCTAAATGTGAGAGTGGGCAAAGATGGATTGACAACTCCCATCCAAGTAACAGTGCAGATAACTACATCAACAGACAAGCCACACAAAAATTAATAAATAAATAATTAATAAATAAATAAACAAAAGATAGAGAGAGAGAGAGAGAGAGAGAGAGAGAGAGAGAGGGGAGGAGGAGAGAGAAGATGGGGGGCACTTTACTACTTTTTTATGTTGCACGCATCCATGGCAGAAAACAGAAGACAAGAGTATTACTACTACAAGCACAAGAGGAGGAGGAGAAGAGAAGAACAAGAGAACCACAACCAAACCACTTCCAAGAAGAAGAAGAAACAGAAAGATTTTATATACTAGCAAAGAAAGAGATACATATATATACACACATGTATATGTATATGCAGAAGAAGAGAAAGAGAAATTTCATGTGGGTGGTGGTGAAGTGGGTTTCTTGAATTTCTTGCATTCAACAAGTGTTTTTGGGTCATAATAAACTATCTCTCTTTTGTCTGTTTTTGTTTTCTGTGTTTTCAAAACTAGGGGTAAAGAGAGAGAGATTGAAAGTATTGTGTGGATCTCTGTTTGATGAAGGGATGCCCTTAGCCTTTGATTTTCAGGGGAAGGGGGTATTAGATTCTTCTTCTTCTTCTTCTTCTTCTTCTTCTTCTTCATTGTCTCCATTTTCAAATCCATTGTTGAAATACAAAGAAAGTTGCTTTCTTGGTAGTGAGCCTACCTCTGTCCTGGATACCATCGGAAGCCCAAGCCCTCCTACTTCAACCTCAACCCTGTCTTCTTCTTTGGGTGGTGGCGGCGGTGTGGCGGCGGTTTCAGGAAACTCATCTCACAAATGGCCTCCAAGCTCGAATGTTGGAGTTGAATCAGGCTCACTGGAGATAACCACCACCGCCGGCGCCGCCGTGACGGCGGAGAAATGTGGGCTTGGGATGGAGGATTGGGAGAGCATGTTGTCGGAGTCTGCGGCGGCGTCACCGAGTCAAGAGCAATCTGTTATCCGGTGGATCATGGGTGATGTGGATGACCCTTCAATGGGTCTAAACAAGTTGTTGCAGAGCGGCGGCGGCGGCGGTGGTGGTGCTCAGCTGCCGGAGTTTGAATTCCATGGCGGTTTTGGGGTTGTAGATCAAGGTTTTGGGTTAGACATGGTTTCAAGTGTTGGGAATTTTATGGGCTCTATTAACCCCTCTTTACCCACTTCAGGGTTTTCTCAGGAAAAACTTTCTCTCCCCCCAAACACACCAATTCTCACAAATTACAAGCTTCCAAACCCTCAAAACCCTAATCTTTTCTCCCCCGGTCTTTTCAACCCACCACAGCAATGTCAACAACAGCAGCCACCACTTGAATGCTCAGATGTGAAGCCTCAGATTTTCAATCCACCATTGCTAATCAATCACCACCAAGCTCACCATACCCAAAATCCATCTTTTTTCTTGCCATTTCCACACACCCACCAAGAGCACCACATCATGCCGCCGCAGAAAAGGCACAACCCCGGTGGCGGCGGCCTTGAACCGTTCTCAAAGGGTCCGTTTTCGGATTCAATGCTTCATCAACAACCTCAGGGGCTCTCTCACCAGCTTCAATTGCTTCCAAATTATCTTCAACAGAGACCAACAATGTCAATGAAGCCGAAATTCGAAGCAGCCGATGAAATGGGTCACCAACAACAGGGCATAATCGACCAGCTATTCAAGGCCGCAGAGCTGGTTCAGACGGGTAATTCGGTTCTCGCGCAATCGATATTGGCGCGGCTCAATCACCAGCTCTCTCCAATTGGTAAGCCTTTTCACAGAGCTGCTTTTCTCTGTAAAGAGGCTCTGCAATTGCTCATCACCAATCCCTCAGCGGCCAATTCGCCATTTAATCTAATCTTTAAGATTGCTGCTTACAAATCTTTCTCAGAAATCTCACCACTTTTGCAATTTGCAAATTTTACTTGTAACCAAGCACTCCTTGAAGCTTTAGATGGGTTTGATCGAATTCATATCGTAGATTTCGATATCGGTTATGGTGGGCAATGGGCTTCTCTGATGCAAGAGCTTGCCTTGAGAAGCACCGGAGCTCCATCGTTGAAAATCACTGCATTTGCATCTCCCTCAACCCATGACCAGCTCGAGCTCGGGCTCACTAGAGAGAATTTGAATCACTTTGCTAGTGAAATTAACATGGCGTTTGAATTCGATATTTTAAGCCTTGATTCATTGCACTCTGCTTCTTCATGGTCTCTGCCAATTCATGTCTCTGAAAATGAAGCAATTGCAGTGAATCTCCCAATAGGTTCATTTTCTAATTACCAATTGTCCCTCCCTTTGATTGTTCGCTTTGTGAAGCAATTATCCCCCAAAATTGTTGTCTCTGTGGATAGAGGATGTGATCGAACTGACCTCCCATTCCCAACCCACGTAATTCATGCCCTGCAATCATACTCAAACCTGCTTGAATCTCTTGATGCTGTGAATATGAACCTAGATGCCTTGCAAAAGATTGAGAGGTTCTTGCTCCAACCGGGTATTGAAAAAATTGTAATGGGTCGATACCGTTCCCCGGAGAAGACACCGCATTGGAGGACCCTTTTTTTGTCATCTGGGTTCTCCCCATTAACATTCAGTAACTTCACGGAATCACAGGCTGAGTGTGTGGTGAAGAGGACTCCGGTTAGGGGATTCCATGTCGAGAAGAGGCAGTCTTCTCTCCTTCTGTGCTGGCAGCAAAAGGAGCTCATCTCGGCGTCAGCATGGAGGTGCTGAGGAGTGGAGGTGTCTTTGATCACGAAATTCATCCCTGTGGTTGAGAAGTTGCCTCATAAGTTATGACTTACTGCTTTAGTATCTGATATTTTTGAATCTTCTGGCCTGTGATTTCACTCTGCTAATTGTCATTGTGGTTTTAGGCAGATTGTTTAGGAAAAAACTAAAAAAAAGAAAAAAAGAAAAAAAAAAGAAAAGAAAAAGAACCAGACATTTTATTATCTGGATGATTTAGTATAGTTCTCTTTCTTTCATCTCTTATATTCAATGTGGCTATTACTATTATGGTGTTTTCATGCTGTTGTGGAAGGAACAAGGCAAGACTGGTAATGGAAGAAAAAAAATTGAAGAATTTAACCCTTTAATTGATACCTCTTTGTTGTGTGCTTTGGATGGATATATTTCTTGACTACTGTTATATACTATGATTCTGTAGTTTTGATAATTAGATGTTTCGACGGTAGTTTTCACTGAGTTTGTTATCTTCAGACAGTGAAATTTCACCGTCACTGACTAAACGTTGCATGAACTTCTGTTAACTTGTGTTGTTGCATATTGCTTCTATATTTTTTTCGCTTGGATGCAGTGGTTCGATATTTCACTTTATAGAAGTTGTGGATTTCACGGGATTGAGTTCTAGTCTGAAATGAATTGGTGATTTAATGATTTGGAGTGGAGTTTTATGCATGACCAATGTTATCGTCAGTTGTTGAACAATATGTTGATTATTCACCAGTTATAGCAAAAACTATGAACTATGCCCAAATTGTTTCTGAAATCTTTTGAGTTATTGAATTTAGGCATCCCACTTCCTCTTTCGTTCTAAAAATGCGCGGCTTTACCGGATTTGTAATGCCTTGTATTCTTTCTGAATTTTTCACAATATTGGTATCTTGACCTTTTCAAGATTGTTTCTGTTAATTTTCATTTTTTTACTATGGTGTTCACGAAGCTGAATATTTCATGATTATTAGTTATAGTTTGGGGATACTATTCCAGAAGGAAGCATCTCTATATTGCTGGTCTTGCCGTTATTATAAGGTTTTAAATATCAGCTGTTATGTTTCGTATCAGCCATAACATATACAAATATATTGGTTGATACTGTCCAATATTTGATGGATATATGATTGTATCTCTGATTTTAACAGGTATCCTGGTACCGTTATTTAAAATCATCCAAGTCATTCATATTCATATTTCATAGTTTTTCGTTGGCTAGTTTTGTTAGATCTCCTTGATATTGGGTTTAGTGCTACTCTACTCTATTTGTGTTTTTGCACTGAAAATTGTTATTAACATTTGCAAATTACATGTGTAACCATGTAATTATCATAGTTTGGTTGTTGTTTTGTTAATGAAAAAAATGCTAAAAATAACTCTAAAGCTTGTTGTGTTAGTATTGAAAAAGTATGTAAACAATGTATTAAAAAGTGCGAAAGTATTTTGAAGGGCAAATTGCCTACACCTCTTTTGAGATTTAATGAAATTATAAATTTTTCTTTGACATTCTAAAAATTACATCATCCATTGCAATTAACGCTGGATATCATAAATTGATTAAAATATCTTTTTGACAAATAAGGACAAATTACTTACATTCTCTTGAGGTTTAATTAAATTATAGATTTTTCCTTGAGGTTTACCTAATTACAGATTCTTCCTTGAAGTTTAGTTGAA
The DNA here is from genome assembly GCA_025200525.1 of Camellia lanceoleosa. NCBI lineage: Eukaryota > Viridiplantae > Streptophyta > Magnoliopsida > Ericales > Theaceae > Camellia > Camellia lanceoleosa. The sequence continues at coordinate 38,109,944 of CM045760.1, forward strand.
TTATCATTTTTAAATAAGTTATGAAGACCAAGCTGCTTATGGGAGGATGGACACCTGCACCAGCCTTGAAACTGAATTGTGAGGGGTGTATAAAGGTCTGACAATCATTCTCCAAAAAAGCTTCAACAATGTGGCTGTGGAAACGATGCTCAGGGAGTAGTCAAGCTAGACAAACACCCTTACAGAGGTCTGGTGGAAAATGCGAGGATTATATTCAATGGCTGCCAATGCACTTTCCAACATGTCTATCGTAAAGGAAACTTATGCGTAGATGCTCTAGCCAAATTGGGAGCTACACAACCCGAAGACATCTCAATTGTTATTGATCCCCAACTGAGATTCGAGAGCTGTTAATGGCTGATATGTTGGGGATGAATAGAGTGAGGGCTTAGTCCCATGTCTTTGTTTTATTTTCGTTGTATCGAAAAGAAAAAAAAAAGTTATGAAATGCAAAATTAAAATAGAAAAACACTTATCACACTACAAAAAATTAAGGTTTTAGAAATCAAAATTTAAGGACAAAATTATTTTTAGGGGACCAAATACTTTTGTTGCGAAAAGTGTCATTATATTTTTTGCAACGAAAATTAAACTTTAATGATTAATTATTATCTTTTTGGTATCAAATTTTTTGTCTCAAAAAATAAATCATTTTGAAACCAAATTATTTTGTCCTTAAAAGTCTATTTATTATTGACATTTTTAAAATTTTATTGCTAAAAGTCTTATTTTTTACTTTTTAAGGCAACCTTTTAGCGACTATTCTCACGACGATAGAAATTAATCCCTAAATATCTTTTGTAACAAAATTTTTACTTTTATAGATAAAAAAAATTGGTTTTTTAAAACTTATGTTGTAGTGTTAGATGGTAAAAATATCATAAAATTAACAAATAATTAAATAAATTAAAAACACAAGAAATGACTTGTCAAAAAATTTTTAGAATATGTTTGGTTTGTTTTTTAGAAATTTATTTTTAAAAAATTAAAAATTAATTTGGTTAAGAAATAAAAAATAAAAAATTATTATTATTTTTATATAATTTTATCTTTTAAGTGGTTAGAAATAATTTTTATAAATTAAATATATTTTTTCATATTTATTTTTATTAAATTATTTTTTATTTTATTTTTTTAAATTCTGAAATTTTTTTCTAAACAACAAATCAAACATGGTTCCAATTTTTTTTTTTTGTTTTATTTAACGTAATTCTTTTGTAAATTTTGTTAATTTATCAAAGGGATTTTAGTAGGGGCAATATCGTTCATCAATTTATATTTTGGTGATGTCAGCTAACCATTCTTAACATTTAGTTAACGATAGGGGTTAAATTGTTATGTGAATATAAACCTCGAGAGGCGAGATGTAATTTCTAAAACTTCAAGAAAGAATTTAGAATTTAGCTAAATCTCAAGAGAGGTGTAAATAATTTGCCCTATTTTGAAATATGTAAAAAGATGTATTAAAATTATAAATATTTTGATATTTTGTGCGCCGCGTTAGTAAGATATTTGCTAGAATGTTGAAAAACTTAGGGCTTGTTTTGTTGTGTTTCTATTTTCTATTTTAATTTTCAAGAAACATAAAAAAAAAAAAAAAAAAAAAACGTGTTTTTTAAAATTATTTTTCAGATTTTTTTTTCTAACCCATTTTAAAGAAACGTGAAAAAATTATTTTCTAATTTTGGAATAGAATATTTTCGCATAAAAAATAAAAATGTTATGAAAAACAAAGCGTGTTGTTCATAGTTTTGTTTCAAAAACATGTAAAAAATAAAAAAATAAATAAAAATAAAAAGTACAACCAAATGCATTGCCATGAGATGGTAGTCTTAGCATGTGAAGTGTATGAAGCACAAAACAGACATATACTGAGCTAAACCACATAGCAAACTTCATCTTTGTGTACTTTGCATTGCTGTTGTGTCGATTTGTTTCAACCATTGCAGATTGCTGATATAATGTCATGTCACTGTTCAAATAGTTACATATTTGTCCTATTTAATTCATTCTCTTTCAATAAATATGGGTACTCAAATAAGATGGTTACTGAGATTAATAATTGTAAGGGAAATTCGCAAATAATAACTCTAACCATAAATATGACATTTTTCTTTTCTTTTAGTATGGTTACTATAGAGATCAATAATTGCAAGGAAATAGAATAATTCACATATAATAATTCTAACCATACACCTATATTCTGCTAGGGAAAGGCAAAGATGGACTTAGAGGGGGCCGATCACTCTTATGATTTCAAAATTTGAAATTTTATCTATAAATTTTATATTGAGAAATGTTAATCTATTTAGTTATAAGAGTTTTTTTTATAAACTACCGTTTTGCAAAGTTGTACTTGTTTGATTTAGTGTTATTTGAGTTTAAGTGAAGGTCATTTTTTTATTCATTTTCTTAATTTTTTAATTTGTTTTTGTGATGTAAATGGAAATGTGAGGTGTATTTGGGAGGGGGGATTGGTGATTAAAATGTTGGTTGTCAAGTGTGAAAATTTATATTTTTATTAGTGTGGTTTTTTTATATTACATTGGAGTGTTACATTAGAGTGCTATATTTTAAAAAAAAAATATACTAAGAAGTTTTTATGTATTACAATGAATATTACATTTGGAAAAAATACACTAAAGAGTTTTTTTAGAATATTACATTGTTAAATTTAAAAAAAATACACTAAGGAGTTTTTTTGATGTGTTACGTTTGGAAAAAGTATCTTCAAGAATTTTTGTGTGTTACATTGATTGGAGTGTTATATTTGGAAAAAGTACTCTAAGAAATTTTTTAGTGTATTACATTGGAGTATTATGTTTGGAAAAAATACATTAAGAAGTTTTTGTGTAGTACATTGATTAGAGTGTTACGTTGGAAAAAGTACATTAAAGAGTTTTTTTGGAATGTTATGTTGTTATATTTGAAAAAAGTATATTAAGGAGTTTTTTAATATGTTATATTGGAGTGTTACTTTTTTGGAGTGTTACGTTTAAAAAAAGTATATTAAGAAATTTTTTTGGGCGAATTATACTAATTAACAGTCCCTATAGTTTTTACTTTGGTTCCTGACTTTTCAATTATGACACATTTGATCCTAAATTTTGAATCTTTTTCCAAATAAGGACAATTAAAGATACCATTACTCAATTTCAAGGGCAAAGTTGTCAATTTGATAAAATATAAATTAATTTGACAAAAATAATTGTTAAAAAAATATTTTTGAATTTTTAAAAATTATTTCTACCCACCAAAGATAAAATTATGTAAAATTGATAAATCTTTTACATATTTTTTTTTACCAAATTAATTTTTATTATATATTTGGATAATGATCACGTAATGAATGATTGTTAGACTTTTAATGTGTAATCGACATATTTAATATATGAAATGTTTTTAATTTTGAATTTTTTGATTTAATGAATTGGTTTAATAATAATATCAAAGTTGTCGCCATATTTGACTTTTGAAAAAATAGAAACTAATTTAATAAAAATAAAAACAACCACCCATTACATGATCATCATCCAAACACATAATAAAAATTAATTTGGTAAAATAAATAAATAAAAGATTTATCAATTTTACATAATTTTATTTTTGGTGGGTATAAATAATTTTTAAAAATTCAAAAATATTTTTTTGATATTTATTTTTGTCAAATTAGTTTATATTTTATCAAATTGACGACTTTGCCCTTAAAATTGAACAATGGTATCTTTAATTGTCTTTATGTGGAATAAGATTCAAAATGCAGAGTCAAATGTGTCACAATTGAAAAGTAAAGGATCAAAATGACACGAGTCTCAAACTATAAAAACCATTAGTGTAATTCGCCCAATTTTTTTTGAAGTGTTACTTTAGTAATTTCAACATTATGAGAAAATTCATATTTATCTTTCAACTTGTGCTTGACCTTTTATGTAATTCACATTAAAATGAGACCTTTGGGCCTATAAGAAAAAAAAGAAAGACCAAACAGTTTATAAGATCACTATTTGAAATTTATTGGTACTTCACCCTTCAAAATTTTCATTTATTAGTAATATTAATCATTTAAAAATTATATAGGTTCACTCTAACAAGTTTTTTTTTTTGAAATAAAAATAAATTGTCAGTCCCTAAATTTTTTTATTTATTTTTAAATTTAAGTCTATAAAATATGAGTGTCAAAGTATAAAATAAAAAATATTTAGACAATATAATTGAAAAAAATTAGTTTTTCATAACAAGTGTCGTTTACAAGTTGAGAAGTCAATAATTCATTGAGAAAGATTGCTCAAGATTTTAATGTTGATTTTTTATTTTTTTTTTTAGAATTCGAAATACAGTTTATATCTAGTCTACTCAGAATATGAGGAAAGAGAATTGCTACATAGCAAGAAAAGTGAATGTTAATTCTATTATAGATTACAGTTGCTATATTTTTCGACTCAATGCAGAGACAAGAAAATGTGTTTATCTATATATATTTTTATCTTAATTTTTACTTTTTATCTCAATAAAATTTGGTATTATAATCTATACTTTTATTCTGAAATTTCTCTTCTATGTTAGATTCATGGGTCTGGTCTATCTTTGTATTTTTAACTATGTTTCAATGGTCAATTTTGTTATTAATTATTTTTTTATTTGTGAAATTATTGAATTAAGATGACTGGTGTCTCCATAGGTTTTGGAAATTGTAGGTCTCAATGATGGGATGTTGGCTAAAATTCCCTTGTAGTACATGCATCTTTAGAACTCCACCATCTTATATATCTTCCACTAATTATATATGGTTGGTGCATTATACTATGATTGTCATTGCTATATTTTAATTGCATTGTTATATTTTTTTTCCACAATTTATGATGTTATTTATGCATGCCAACACTTGCATTATTATACATTGAATTTGCCAAAGTTTTAGTTAATTTTTTGTGTGCCACTCCTAATCAAATCACATGGGGCATGTACCATTGGACCCCTCACATGATTAATTTAAACTTTAAAAACTCTTCTCTTTCATCTCCTTGAAAGTCTTCGATTTGTTTTTTTATTATGTTTTTCTTGAATACAAATCACAAAAATGTAAAAAAAAAATTAAAAAAAATTAAAAATACAGAAATCAATTACAAAATTGAAAATAACATTTTCACACGAGATTAGTCTTATTCTTTTTGCAGATCTAATATTTATATGAGAGAGTTCTTTTTGATTCTGTAATTAATTTCTATGCCAATAGGAGAATATAATATTAAACCATTGAATTCATGTTAAGAGAGAGAGAGAGAGAGAGAGAGAGAGAGAGAGAGAGAGAGAGAGAGGTGTTTGGCTCTATTATTGTTAGTACTATTATAGTTAAAGGTATGAATACTCTAATGGTCCTGCAGGAAACTGTCTTATGAATATTATAATTCAGCAGTTTTAGGTTATAACAATAATTTAATATGATTGTTTAATTAAAGGACTCAGCCTGACTTTTATTAATAGGGTCCCCTCTATCAATTAGGGCAGAAAAAGCCATAACTGCCCATTTGATACAGCACATAACCACACATACCGGTGGTCCAGTTGCAAGGCATTGCATCACCTCCCCTCCTTGTTTTTATTGGCTCATCTTGTTATTATCAAAAGGAAGGTTGAGGTGATGGATTGAAATTTCAATTAAACTAAGGTCATGGTTCCATGTCGAATTAAGTTGATTGGAATTTTGACTACCACCATATCGAATGATGAGACTATTAATTTGATGATATTAAGTTGGGAGATTTAAGATAAATTATATTTATTTATACATTAGTATGGTAATATTAGTTGATTGAGATTAAAATCTATATAATTATGCAAAAACTCATATTAAGTGATGAGATTCTTAATTTGATGATATCATGTTAGAGATTTAAGATAAATTATATTTATTTGTACATTAATATGATAGTATTAATTGATTGAGATTAAAACCTATGTAATTATGCAAAAACTCTCATTATATAAAAAAGTGACTTTGTTCTTTTTGTAAATGTGGGCAAGATAAGCTCTTCATTTCCAATCTTACTCCACCCCATTGGTAATGCCAATCTCACCCTTAAGTCTCGCAACTTTTTTTTTTTTTTTTTCAACCAAACATAATCTCTATAGAGCCCACAGATTATTATTGTAATCCTTTTTCCAAGCTGGTAAACAAACATCATCCAAGAGTTGAGACCAAGAGCTAGATTAAGTGAAATTGTATGGGGTGTGTTTTTAACTCGCATAAATAGCTCGGTGGTCAAGAGTTTTAAAACAAATTGTAATACCGATACACTTGATTAGCAAGTAATTGTGTGAATCACGAATTTAGCTCAAAAATTTGTTCAAAGTGACCTTATCTTAAAAAAGTTTCTCATTAATAAAAAAGTAATATAATAATAAAAAGTCACTATATTGTTATTATTATAGCAACTAAAAAATGAAATAATTTTATTAACATGGTAGAGTCCAGTGCAGAACTCAAGCACCACCATGTTGACTTTGCCCCCTTTTCCCTTGTATTAATACTTTAATTAAAATCCACTGCATTTTGTCACACATTGATACTGATAAAAAAATTGCAATTTGAGTATATAATATGTTATCAACCTAATTAATAGTTTGGGAGGTGATATTTGGATTGTTTCTTGTTTTTTTTTATTATGGCAATATTTTAATATATATAGTTATTTTTAAAAAACAATGAAGTGTCGAGTAAAAGTTTAAGATACAAATGATTAAATATTTCAATTATTAAAAAAGTATTTAGTAGTGTAGAAATTGTATTGTTTCTAACTACTTCAATTTTTTTAAGTAATAAAAAGTGGTATATTTCGTAAAAACTAATTATACATTATGTTGCAATTATATTAATTGTTGTGCATTGTTGTACCATTAAGCATTACAAACCATATAATATCTAGAAAGAACACACACAAAAACAAAACAAAAAAGCATTACAAACCATTAAATAAAAGTGGTATTTAAAAAAAAATAAATAAATCACTATATTTTGTAAAAATTGATAAAATGTTGTCAAATCTCTAATATTATTAATTTTTCTTTATTTTATTTAAAAATATTTATAGATTCAAAATACTTAGAAAATATAGGCTTATTTTGATAAGCAGATTAAAAACTAATTTTTTGGTCGTAAAATAAAAAAAGTGGACTTTTAATTCAATTATCAAACTAAGCCATAACATATTTAGGTCCAATATATATCATACATGTTAGGGTTTATAGAATAGATTGATTTGACAGGAAGATGAATCAAGAATTAAATTAACTTTATGTTAAAAAAATTTAAGAATAAAAAATAGTAAAACGTTTAAGTTGAATCAAAATCAAACCATAAAAAATAGTTAGATTGGCGGTACAAATTATCATATATAAAATTGAAGTAAAATTTAATGCAAAGTATAAAAGTTAAAAATGTAATTTATTCATATTAAAAATATTGGTTAACAATATTGATTGTGTCAACTTGTCTCTCTTCCCCTTTTATTAGCAATTTAGTTAGGCCGACCCTGGACAACATTTTGTTCATGAACACCATTTAAGTTTTTTGTCAAACTGTGCAATAAGAATATATAACTTATAAGTGTCATTATCTTCTTTTTAAAGGTTACTCTATTTTGAAAGTGATAATTAGATTGTGCTTTTAATACTTTTGATTTTACTATGTCATTTTTTTTTTCTCTTTACCATGGCATGTTACTTTAATTTTTATATATTTATAATTGAAGAGATGATTATCTTTATAATTTATTGTAATCATTCTGATTAAGGTAAAAACTGCAATAATCTTGAACGTAATCTTAATTTTAAAGTAGATCATGTGAATTATATATTTTTTTGTTGCAACATCTAATATCTAAAATATAACAATTAAAAAGTAAAAATTAAATACACCTCTCAAACTACTTTTTTTTAATTTACTTAAATTATTTTTATCTCATAAATTATAAGCTGAAATTATACTACATAAAGCCACGCTGCACCAAAAAAGTTATAAGCAACTTTAAAAATAGTTCTTTTGTGTGTGAATGTAACTTATAATTCTTATGCGTCTATTATTTTATTTATTTTATTTTATTAGATATTACGAGTTGCTGACAATTTGACTTCGATGTCCAAACCTAATTCAGAGATATAATCATGACATTGACTAAGTTTTACAATTGCCCTTGCTTAATTAGGATTTAAGGATGTTGATTAAAATAATAAGAGGACTTCTCTTTATTAAAGAGCCTTGGGGTTCATATATATCGATGTTGACAGACTAACATGTCTTAGCATTGTTTGGGAAGGGTTAAAGTGGCTATTTTAACCATAAAAGATAAAATAAACTATTATAGTTACAAAAAATATAATATCACATTTAACCCATAATTATCACACTCTTCTCTTATAAAAAAAGTCAAAAAAATTAAAAAGTCTTTCCCAAACCAAGCTTTTTAGCCCAAGCTAAAATAGCCAAAAAAGTTAAAAAGTTAAAAAATCAACCCACCTCCCAAACGAAAGCTTAAAATATGATTTTTAATTTTGTGTAAAGCACTCATGCAAATTCATGTGATTTTATTTATCAAATTCAAGTGTTGTTAAAATGTATTTCTCAAAGTATTTTTAATGTATTTTGTAAGGTCATTTATTATTTTGTGGAGACACAATTTCAATTAATTTATTATACAAATTAAACAAGATTTAATAAAAATTAATGTATCTATTTTAAGTAGAGCATGCATTATTAATATTATTATTATTAGAAGCAGTAGTAGTAGTAACCCTTTGGTCTAGGTACAAATTGGGAGGGAGGGAGGAAAATTATTAAATTTCAAAATTCATAGGTTTGAAAATGACTGTTTAATCATTAAAAAATATTTATATTAAAATTATTTTATATTTGATTATAATTAGGTATTTGAATTACTAGCTTTATAAATATTTTATATTATTAAGTATAAAATATTTTTTTCAATTCTGTATATTATACGACGTATATTATATTAGGAAGTGTAATTTCTACTCACCCTTTTTCCAAATATACAAATATTTTTCTTCTTATTAGGCAAAATTATAATAAAGCACTTTTATTTTTTGTCAACTATATGAGTTGTCTCTTCTCTTTAGACTTTTCTTTTTTCGTTCTCATCGACTGATAATTTTATCATGTACGCAAAAGTTACATTAACGACAAAACAAAAAAGTGTAATTGATAAAAACGAAAATGTGAATATTAACGACAAATTTTTTTTCAGCACTTTAATTTTGGAGTCTATGTAATTTTAGAGTCTATGTAATTTTAGAGTTTACATAGACTCTAAAACTTTTGGAGTCTATGTAATTTTAGAGTCTATTAACGACAAATTTTTTTTCAGCACTTTAATTTTTAGTTTCTTAGAAAATTTTTTTGAAAATAGACTCTAAAAATCAAACCAAACTGAACAAAACTTTATTACAAAAAAAGTTTCAACATTATTCATTAAAAAAAAAAAAGGCCATTATATTTCAAACAACGTATCATTTAACCAATACAAAATAAGTTGTAAGTCAACTTTGCCTTTCAAATAGAACAATAATATCTTCAATTGTCTTTATTTAGAATAAAATTCAAAATTCAGAGTTAAATATATCATAATTAAAAAGTTAAAAATTAAAGTGACACAAATCTCAAACTATATAGACTGTTAGTGTAATTTGTCATTTTCTTCATTTACACAAAAGTTACATTAACGACAAAATAAAATGCCTAACTGATAAAAAAACGAAATGTGAGTAGAATCACTTCGTATATTTTAACTATTGTCTGTGCATGTTTTTTCTTTAAACAAACATCAAATAAGCCAAACATACAAGTTTCAAACAGAGATAAATTTGTTATTTATGAAAATGTTACATAAATAATGACAAAATATAAAGTGTAATTGGATATAAATTGTGTACAAATATTTTCTTTATTTTTTTTTTAAAAAAATTAAATAAATATCAAATAAACCACATATACAAGTAAGACGATGTTTGGTTAAAATGCAAAACCCATCAAACCGTCACACACATAAACGAAAAAAAAAAACAAAAAAAACGAAGAACTAAGAAATGTCATGTTAACAATTTTCTGATGTTGTCTGAAACACCCTTTTTTTGCCTCCAATAAAGCTATTGACCCAAAAAAACTAAATTAGAAATGTAATCAGAAAATTTATATATATTCCAGATTCAACTATTGCATAACCCACATTTAAAATGAATTTATACCATATATTATAATTTTTTAGGATAAATTACAAATACATTATTTGTGATTTACTTAAAATACAGATTGCTTATTACAAATGGCCCCATCAAAAAAATTTATTTAATAGATTTAATTGAAAAAAAAAATTATTAACTGCTCTCCTATATAATAATAAAATTATATAAATTATTAATTGAAATAAATTTCTGACATCATTAAAAATTGTTAATTGAATTGATAATTTATTAATAAAATGAATCATTTGTTATAAAATTAGAAATTTGAAGAGGCAAATTGTGATTTTCAAAACTATAAGGTGGTGTTTGTTTTGAGGGATTGAGGGATGAGATAGGACTATTAGTCCATCCAGACTAATAGTCCGTTGTTTGGTTCAAAAATTTAGACAAGATTATTAGTCCCAAATCCATTAGACATCCCATGGAGGGAACACAAATGGAGGGATAAGGGGAGATGAGATTTGGTGGTGAAATGACTATTTTGACCCTTTACTATTTAATTATGTTTTATATTTAGTAAAATTCAATAAAATTTAAATGTCTCAATTTAAAAATAAAATAATTTTATTTAATTTTTGTTGATGTTTTATTTTAAATTTTGTTTATATTTTGTTTAATTTCGTTATCTAAATTTTAATAGATGTTTTATTTAATTTCATTATTTAATTATTATTATTTTTTAAAATAAATTTATTTAAAATTTTAGTTAAAAAAATAACATATATTTTGTTGACATTTAATTTATTTAATTGTGTAAAAAATAAAATAAAATAAATTTTTATTTAATCTAGTTAAAAATAATTAAAATATTAAAGATATGTTTAATATTGCTATTACTTAGTAAATAATTGAAAAGAGTAAAATAATCATTTGAATATTTATCATTCTCCATAATATCCCAAACAAACATAAAATTCATATCTTATTCAATCAAATAGTCTTTTCCTGACATTTAATCTCATGACTAAACAAACATGGGATAAAAATCTAGTCCAACCAAATAGTCTGGGGACAATGTATCTTAAAACTAACAGTTCGGTATATTCCAATCCCTCCTTATTCAGTCCGTCCAAACAAACATACCCTAAGGGACACTATATTTTAAGCCAACACCAAAAGATATATATATTTGTAATTTATTCTTATTTTTTTAATATTTTCCCCATAAATTTTTTGAATGAATCAGTAGCATTGTTGTTTTCCTCTTTAACATAACCATTGGTCAAATCACATGGAAACTTAGAAAAATGAAAATGACATGCAGATAATGTCTTGTAAAGCATTCTAGAATGTCACACTCTTACCTAAAACTAATCTTTAAAAATTGTTTTGGATGGTTGGTAAGCTTTGACTAGATCACTTGACAATGCACTGAATGGAAATTAACTAAAATCATAATTATATAAACCAAATTTATCTCAACAAAATATGTATTTGGGGGATCTAAAAGTGGTTGAAATTGAAGTTACATCTAACTAAACTAAACTGAAATTTATTTAATATGATTTTTTTGCTACTAACATGATTAATTATTCATTATGATGTAATTAGGAAAGCTTTTCTTTCTTTTCTTTTCTTTGCCCTTTATTTCCTATGCCTCTTTGGTTGTGATTTGGAAAGTGATGTGTTATGTTCTGCTAACAACTAACAAGTTATGTGTTTTTGTGACAGTGGTTTACAAAAATAAATACAAAGGTTTGTCATGTGGAGTGAAATTTATGAAATTGAAACTTCACCTTAAATAATTAATTATTACTTGTAACAAAAATGTTACATATACAAAAATAAAGTACACAAACGTACACAGAAAACATGTGCGATTCAAATTTATTTTAAGTACAAAACTACATAGCAAATTTAAATCTGATCCGCACATGCATTTTCTGTACACATCTTTGTATCACACATCTTTGTAAACGTGATACCGTCGGCGAAAAATTGAAGCTTTAGTTTGTTTTGTTACCATCATTGGTGCCCCATTTTGAAGCATTCTAAAGGCAATTGAGTCAATTAAAAAAAAAAAAACTACTTAATAAACTACCAAAAGATTGATGGACTTCGAGCATTTTCATTAAAATAATTAAATTTTTAGTTAAATTTTAACTAAAAGTCTATTATTCTATTGGCTAAAGTACACTTACACCCTTTGAGGTTTGAGCAAATCACTCATGACGTTTAGAAAATTACACAAACGCCCTTGTTATTGTAATTATTTAAATGGAATAACGACATTGAACTCATACACTATCTTTTTTCTTACTTTACTTTACTTTCTCTCTTTTTTTTCCCCCTTTCTTTTGCTTTACCTTTTTTTTTTTTCAATGTAATTTTCTCTGTTTTTCTATTAGGAGTTATTGCTTTTTATATTAGCAAGAGAGTTTGTGAAATGAGACTATTAACCACAGGAGTGGAAATGTAATTTTCAGAATGTCAGGAAGGGAGATGTAATTGGACTAAACCTTAGGAGGTGTCAGTGTAATTTACCCTATTCTATTTTAGCTAACCATATTTTCAAATATATTCTCCAACAAATTTTCTATGTTTTACTCTATTCTATTTTTATTTTATTTTTTCAAATTTCCAATTTAATATTTAAGAGAGAATTAAAATAATGAATGATCACATTTGTCTAGGGTGACGATATATAAATAAAATATTGGATAAATTACATTCACATCTCTTAAAATTTCAAAAAAATATAATAAATGTCACAAGTTTGCATAATTATATTAGACTCCTTCAAGATTTTAATTTACGTAAAACTTGATCCATTTTTCTCCATAATATGTTACTCTTGTGGATAAAAAAGTTATTGTTGTCAATTTTTATATTAAAATGTATATTTTATTTTATTTATTTTTAAGTTTTACCTACATTCGTTCAAATCCCTTTAAGTTTACTAATAAAGAGGTTGATTTAATTTTCGCAAAACGTATAGTTTGTTTTATCCAAACTTGAGGGAAGTCAATGTAATTTATCTTTAAAAAAAAATTATATTGAATTCACATACAAAATGACATGACACTTTATGTTCCGTTCATCTCAATTTAAAATACTTATTATTCTAACTTCTATTTTCAAAAGTAACGCAATTATATCATTCTAATTCAGTTTTTTTTTTTAATACAAATTTTGTTTATAAATATTTTTTTTCTTAATTTATCAAATTGTGTTTTTAATTTTGGGTATTACAATTGCATTAGTTTAATGATTTCACCACTCATGTTTATTATTAGTATAGTAATAATTGAGTAAATGATAAATAATGTAATAAATAAATATAATATATCAAATATTTTATTACCTAAAATCATTTGCTAAGTCCTCTTTTCCTAATTACATATAGCTAATGGTTTGATATTCAACTAAAGTAGTTAGCCAAAAATTGAGTTTGATGGAAGAATATTTCTATAATTTTGTACTATAAAATCGTAAAGGGAAAACTTTAATAAGCCTGATAATGATACTCACGTGAACTTATTTAACCTAAATTTCAATCACTTTATCAAAGTCATTGAGCCCAATTAATGAAAATGAAAAACAAGAAGAATAATAATAGTTGACATATTTGGTATATTTAGATTTTTTTTTAAAATTTTTAAAATAAAAACTTTAAAACAACACAATTCTAATTTTTGAAAGTTGAGAGGACTACTAGTGTGCGTAATAGGCAATATAGATCTATTATTTTCCTTATTTAATCTCTCTTACTAGTATTAAAATTATTCATAATTCTTAACTCCAAGCAACTAACAACCTCCCTTTAGAAAATATGTGAGACTCAACTATCTTTCACCTATAATCTTCTTTTGTTATTCCAACAAGAAATAAGACTATGTACACATAATAACCAATTACATAAAATAATCATTGTCATACATATCACATGGTAGAGTTTATCATAAACGATACAAGTTTACTCAGATCATTCACTTATGCTTTATATGATTTATTTTGTGATCGATTTTGTATCTATAGACTTATTATTCTTATTTTATCCCATCAAACATTTAATTAAAAACCATGCCACTAATTCCCCACAAGAAAAGAAAAAAAAAAAAGAAAAAGAAAAAAAAAGACTAATCCCTTTATACCCTTTAAAACTGCAATCAAACATATCCTTAACTTTAATATATTTGGATCTATTTGGGCCTAATTTGGGACTTTTAACGTATTTTATATCACAGTATCTTTCTATTTTTTTACACTTTTTTTCAAAAAAAATCAGAAAGTTAGCTTTTAATCAACTTCCTAAAACAACCGTGCAGCTTATTATAATATAAACATTGATAATCAGAAAAAAGAAGTTCAAAATTCCTCAACATTCAGATAATTACTTTTTTTAAACTTATTTAAGTTATTTATACGTAATAAGTTATGAGCAAAAATTACTCCAAAACAATAAGACCCAAACTCATAAAATTAAATAACAATATTTTTTTTAAATAAAAATAAAAATAAAAACAGTATGCTGCACCAACAAACTGGAGAGCCAATTCTTGATCAATTTTTATTAGGTCTAAGTAAAAAAATTTTAAAAAAAAGTGCAAATCGGTCCGATTCAGACCAAATCACCATGTTTGGTTTAAATTAGTTTTCTTAATGTATGATTCGATCTTGATTTTTAAAATAGGTGAACTTTATGTTAGAAAAAATGATTTTTGGGGACTTTAATTTAATATTAAAGTGTGGTGACTTTAATTAAATATTAAAGTGGGTCCTAACCATTTTTTGTGTTGGGTCCAAGTGAGCCAAAAACTATTGGGTTTTGAATAAGAAATTGTCAAGAAATTGCTTCATGATGTTAGATTCATGAATAGGATTTTAAAGAGTATTTAAATCTTTTTTCTTGGCTAAAGGGTGTGAATCCTTTGGGCATCCATACTTTTCATTTTGTGGAAAGGGGCTATAGATGCTTGGTATTTTAATGACTAGCCTTAAAGGCTGGAGGCACTTCCTCTCTCCCCTATACATGTATAAATTGAGACCCTCCTATCAAGTTTCAATATAGAAATTTTTACTTCCATTTTACAAGTCAGTTTGCTAGATAGTTCCTATTGTGAGAGAGTGCTGCCTTTGTTTTGTTCGCTAAGCTAGACAGATAGTGCTTCTGCCGTAGCTGGTTTTGACCGTCGTATCCTAGGAGACAAACGCCAGGTTTCCTCAAGCACTCGACCCGTGAGGCGGCGAAACCTGTTTTAAGGAAACTGCTTCCGTGCAAGTTTCGGTTTTGTCTCTTTACCCTTTATTGTTTTTTGTGTATTTCTATCAACATATGTTCTTGGTATATAATTTGTTTTCTTCATAAATCTATTTATTTAATTTCACAATTTTGAACAACAAGCTTAAAACAGATTTTATATATCTTTTCTATGAAATTGATCGACTAGATTTATATAGACTATTAGGTTAGCTTTGTATAATGTTACTAGGAATTGTTGCGGAATTGCTCACTATTTCAATAATTGTAAATTATGCAATGGTACTCTCTAATTGCTTTGTTTAATTAGAATGCTCTATTATAATTTGCATACTTAATTGTATTAGTATGATCTTGTTTTATGCGTATGGTTCATCATCTTCCTACCATGATTTGTATGAATTTTAAGGATATAACATATAATTTATGGATGTTGCAATTTTGACATGCTAATTCTATTCTAGTCTCAATTTGTTACATGCTTATTATTTTCTAGGCTAGATTACATAATTTAATGTATTTGGAGTTATAGAGTTTGATGAATTGTGTACATGATTAATCTAAATTATCTAATTGGATGCATTAATCTGAGTTATTTAATTAAGTGCATTAATCTAAATTATTTAATTTGGTGCATTAATCTGAATTATTTAATTATGTGCATTAATCTGAATTATTTAATTGGGTGCATTAACTTTGAATTTGACTTATCTATTTGGAGTCATTAGTTTAAATGTTTATTATGAATTAATTTCATTCATGACTCATGAGTATTGAACTTTATTTTAAAGTTGTAATTTAATTTTGAAGTTACAAATTGTATTTTGTTTTGGTACCTTATATTAGTTGGTTACTTATATAATTAATAGTTGGCTAGATGGTTTCAATTATTTATTATAATTAAATTTTTTAGATTATTTGTTTGTATTTTGTTGTGGTTTGTTACTAACTTTCTTTGTAGGGATACCAATGCGAAAAACAAATATAAAACCAAATGAATAGAATTTGGGATGTAAAAAAAAAAATGTTTGGACTACTAACGTTTGTGTTGAATAGGAATACCTAAGCGTGGAAAAGCTTTTGGACTAAATAGAATCTTTATTGATTGGCTATTTTATTTAAATGTTTGAAGCATGTTTGCTTGAGATGTAGTTGGTTTGTTTACCAATTTGTAGTAGCAAGTTTTATTTGCTTATATTGTTGTAGCAATTGTTTTACATTGCTTGTAAAAGTTTTGGACCCTGGTTTGCTTTAACCTAGTTCATCCCTAAGAAAATTTAATTCTTAAATTGTTTATCACGGACTAGGAGTCAACATGCTTTTAAAAGTTTTGTCAAAAGGTTAACTGGGTTTTAAGTGGGACCGATGTGACCCCTCCAGTCTTTCTGAGAACTTTCTTGACCATGTTCGATTCTAGGTTTTGTGGTGAGACTAATTTTTTGAATTAATTTTTCTTCTAAGGAATTTTCTAAGGGTTAAGTTTAATTTCTAGAAATACAGAAGTGATATTCCGGTATAATTTTCAGAAAATGGAAACTATCACTGATGCTGCTGCTACTGCTAATGTTGGTGGGGTTTGAACCCCGGGGCAACTGGATTGCCAACCCCTACTGCTGTAACCTCTGTGGTCAACCCTGGTGTTACTCCGGCTGTTCCGGGAGGACCGCTTAGTCACCATGAGCGCCCAGAAAAATTTCTTGGGGAAAACTTTAAGAGATGGCAGCAAAAGATGCTGTTTTACTTGACCACGCTAAACCTTGCCAAGGTTCTGAGTGAGGATCCTCGGTAGTGGCGAAGAATGAGCCTGATAGGCGAAAGTCATGGCGCTTGACACATGGAAGCGAACAGACTATCTTTCTTTGGAACTATGTGTTCAACAACTTGGCAGACTCACTCTATAGTGTGTTTTGTTCCAAGAGCTCAAGACAAAGAATTATGGGAATCTCTGGACAAAAATACAGGATCGAGGATCTTGGGGCAAAGAAATTTGTGGTTGGCCGTTTCCTTGATTTTAAAATAGTAGATTCTAAAACTGTGATAAGCCAAGTCCAGGAGTTCCAAGTGATCTTGCATGAAATTCATGCTGAGGGGATGCCTTTGAACGAGTCATTCCAAGTTGCTGTGATCATTGAGAAACTTCCCAATGGTTGGAAGAATTTCAAAAATTACTTGAAGCACAAGCGCAAGGAAATGTCTGTTGAAGAGCTGGTTGTCCGACTCCGGATTGAAGAGGATAATAGAAAGAAATGAGGGAGTACCTCCTCAGTAAAGGCCAATGTCGTTGAGCATGGCAAATCTTCTGGGATAAGTAAGAAGCCCCCTGTGAACAAGAGCTCTAAGCTGGGGCCAAGGGATGGTGTTGCAAAGAAGTCGGCTTACAAGCCGCAGGAAACTGGTTATCGATTCTTTGGGAAGTGTTATAACTGTGGTAACGAGGGGCATCGGGCTAGTGACTGCAGCAAGCAGAAGAAGCCATACAAGACCAAACCTCGTGCTCATATGGCAGACTTACAAGAGCACTTCCATGAGGAGGATGATATGCACTTGTCTGCCGTTGTCTCTGAGGTGAATCTGGTGGGTTCAAACCCAAGAGAATGGTGGATTGACATTGGGGCTACACGCCACATCTGCTCCGAGCAGAAATTGTTTACAACTTTCGAACCGGTTACAAACGGTGAGAAGTTATTTATGGGAAACTCTGCTACCTCGATTGTTGAGGGGAAAGGAAAAGTGGTCCTGAAGTTAACGTCAGGAAAGGAGCTGACCTTGAACGAAGTCCTGTATATTTCGGACATTCGTAAAAATCTTGTCTCAGGGTCTCTTCTTAGTAAACATGGTTTTCGTATGGTTTTTGAGTCCGACAAGGTCGTTCTTACCAAAAGCAAAATGTATGTGGGTAAGGGATATATGTTGGGGGATATGTTTAAACTCAATGTTATGACTGTTATCCCAAAGATGAATAAAGGTGCATCTTCTTCTGTTTACATGCTTGAGTCTTCCAATTTGTGGCATGGTAGACTAGGACATGTGAACTTTGAATCTTTACGTAGATTAATCAAGTTAGATCATATACCATCTTTTAAGATTAATCTGCAACACAAGTGTGAAACTTGTGTTGAAGCGAAGTTGACAAGATCTTCATTTCATTTTATTGAAAGAAGTTCAGAACCGTTGGATTTAGTGCATAGTGATGTGTGTGACTTAAAATTTATACAATCACATGGTGGCAATAAGTACTTTATCACTTTTGTTGATGATTGCACTAAGTATTGTTATGTCTATTTGCTCAAAAGCAAAGATAAAGCGATTGACAAGTTTGTTCTTTATAAGAATGAAGTTGATAATCAAGTAGGCCGCAAGATTAAGGCTCTAAGAAGTGATCGTGGTGGTGAGTATGAATCTCCGTTTATTGAGACTTGTGCTCAATCTGGGATTATCCACCAAACCACGGCGCCTTATTCTCCTCAGTCTAATGGGATTGCTGAGCGGAAGAATAGGATGCTAAAGGAAATGATGAATGCAATGTTGATAAGTTCTGGATTGCCACAGAACTTATGGGGGGAAGCAATTCTCTCTGCAAATTACATTCTGAATAAAGTACCTCAGAAGAAGGTAAACAAGACGCCGTATGAGTTATGGAAAGGCGTTAAGCCTTCATATAAATTCTTACGAATGTGGGGGTGTCTTGCAAAAGTGGCGATTCTTACATACAAACGGGTTAGGATTGGCCCGAAATCTGTGAATTGTATATTCATTGGTTATGCACATAATAGTAGTGCATATCGGTTTCTTGTTCATAAGTCTGAAATTCCAGACATACACAGGAATACCATCATGGAGTCAAGGAATGCATGTTTCTTTGAAGACATTTTTCCTTGCCGAACCCATGTAGGGGTTCCAAGGTCTTTGGAGCAATTTGATGAGCTTGCTAGTGAGGATGATCATGTTAATGATCCAAGTGATGATCAAATTGAGGTTTTAGATGAGCCCAGAAGGAGTAAAAAGGCTAGGACATCCAAATCTTTTGGTCCAGACTTCTTAACTTATATGGTTGAGAACAAACCTCAAATTTTTCACGAAGCTGTGACTTCTCCTGAGAGTCCTTTATGGAAAGAAGCGACCAAAAGTGAGATTGACTCCATCTTACAGAACCACACCCGGGAGTTGGTAGATTTACCTCCAGGTTGTAAGCCTTTAGGCTGCAAATGGATTTTTAAACGAAAGATGAAGGCCGATGGGTCAATTGACAAGTATAAGGCGAGGCTCGTTATCAAAGGATACAGGCAACGAGAAGGCCTGGATTACTTTGATACGTACTCACCTGTAACTAGGATAACATCCATTCGCATTGTGATTGCGGTAGCAGCTTTGCGAAATCTTGAGATACACCAGATGGATGTAAAGACAGCTTTCTTAAATGGGGATTTGAATGAAGAAATCTACATGGAGCAACCTGAAGGGTTTTCAGCTCCAGGACAAAGCAAGAAAGTCTGTAAACTAGTCAAATCTTTGTATGGTTTGAAGCAAGCGCCTAAACAATGGCATGAGAAGTTTGACAATGTAATGTTGTCAAATGGGTTTCGAATCAACGAATGTGACAAGTGTATTTATGTCAAAGACACTGACAGAGGTTATGTCATTTTGTGTCTATATGTTGATGATATGCTCATTATAGGTAGTAACGATGAAATGATCAAAACTACCAAGAAGTTGTTAAACTCTAAATTTGACATGAAGGATATGGGCATTGCAGATGTTATTCTGGGAATTAAGATTACCAGAATCTCTGGCGGAATTGCACTTTCTCAGTCTCATTATATTGATAAGATACTTGAGAAGTTTAGTGGATCAGATACGAGTGTGTCATTGACACCTGTAGACTTAAGTCTACATTTTACCAAGAATAATAAAGAGAGTGTCTCTCAGTTAGAATATTCTCTGGTAATTAGAAGTTTAATGTATCTGATGAGTTGTACTAGGCTAGATATAGCTTACTCGGTTAGCAAGCTTAGTAGATACACAAGTAATCCTGATGCTTTTCATTGGAAGGGCATTGTGCGGGTGTTAAGGTATTTACGCTACACTCGGGATTATGGACTACATTATACTCGATATCCAGCGGTGCTTGAAGGATATAGTGACGCGAATTGGATATCAAATATAAAGGACTCAAAGTCCACTAGTGGATATGTGTTCACTTTTGGTGGGGCAGCCTTGTCTTGGAAATCTTCTAAGCAAACGTGTATATCTAGATCAACGATGGAATCAGAGTTTATTGCTTTGGATAAAGCAACGGAAGAAGCAGAATGACTTCGCCATTTCATTGAAGATATTCCATGTTGGTCTAAACCTGTGCCAGCTATTTGTATTCATTGTGATTGTCAATCTGCAATTGGTAGGGCACAGAGTAATATGTATAATGGAAAGTCTAGACATATCCGTCGTAGACATAATTCCATACGACAACTACTCTCGAATGGAGTTGTCTCTTTAGACTATGTAAAGTCTAAGGACAACATTGCGGATCCAATAACCAAAGGGTTAAGTCGAGTGTTAGTCGAAACGTCGTCAAAAGGAATGGGGTTAAGGCCTTTGGAAGTTACCGGAATGGAAACCCAACCTAGTTGACTGGAGATCCCAAGATCTAGGTTCAATGGGACAACCTAATTGCGTGTAACGGTGGTATGTCAATGAGGAGGTTAAACCTCCAGCCATTCCTTCTATCAGTGATACCTACAAGTGTAGAGTATAAGCTGAGCTTTTAATGACTCTTATGTGTTAAGCTGTTGAGCTAAGTATTGCAGGATACTTTAGTAGAGTCACCTATGTGAGTTTGAAGTGGGGCCTCTTCTAGAAGAATTGGGCAGGCCAAGATTCTTTGAAACCACTCGCTGAACCAGGCTAGTGTCCAAGGCTACACAGGGCACACCAGTGAAAACATAATAGTGGTAGGAGTAATTTCCATGTGAGATCTATTGTCTCAGTTTACATAAACGGTAGAGCAGTTCAAGATGTCTTATTCACTGATCTGCCAGTAAACTCAATAGGTTTTCACTGGGAGAGGTTCAAAGCCAAAAGCTACCTTCTCTGATGTCGAGGTTAGTCCGTTGTACTCTCTCTCAGAGTCTTTATTGTTGAACGATGTCCGTTTGTTGAGTCATTTGGTCAATTTTTATTCATGTGGGGGATTGTTGGAAAAAATGATTTTTGGGGACTTTAATTTAATATTAAAGTGGGTCCTAACCATTTTTTGTGTTGGGTCCAAGTGAGCCAAAAATCATTGGGTTTTGAATAAGAAATTGCCAAGAAATTGCTTCATGATGTTAGATTCATGAATAGGATTTTAAAGAGTATTTAAATCTTTTTTCTTGGTTAAAGGGTGTGAATCCTTTGGGCATCCATACTTTTCATTTTGTGGAAAGGGACTATGGATGCTTGGTGTTTTAATGACTAGCCTTAAAGGCTGGAGGCTCTTCCTCTCTCCCCTATACATGTATAAATTGAGACCCTCTTGTCAAGTTTTAATATAGAAATTTTTGTTTCCATTTTACAAGTCAGTTTGCTAGATAGTTCCTATTGTGAGAGAGTGCTGCCTTTGTTTTGTTCGCTAAGCTAGATAGATAGTGCTTCTGCCGTAGCTGGTTTTGACCGTCGTATCCTGGGAGACAGACGCCGGGTTTCCTCAAGCACTCGACCCGTGAGGCGGAGAAATCTGTTTTAAGGAAACTGTTTCCGTGCAGGCTTCGGTTTTGTCTCTTTACCCTTTATTGTTTTTTGTGTATTTCTGTTGAAATTTAGTTGTAATTATCAGCATATGTTCTTGGTATATAATTTGTTTTCTTCATAAATCTATTTATTTAATTTCACAATTTTGAACAACACTTTATTTCATGGTTCAGTCCATAGTTTTGTAGTTATGATTCCGAATTAGATTTGAATCGGATGATTTAGTTATATACATATATATAATTTATTATTTCCAATATATACTCAAATATATATTCATAAGTTACTAATTCTTTTGCTTAGAAATGCATTATTATATAATAATAAAATTAGTTCTAAACAATTATTTAAACAATTTTATATATAAAAGAATAATAGATTACTTAATCTTTAAATAAGTTGTGAATAATGACAAAGTTTTTTCTAAAAAAAAAACAAAAAAGGTGATTACAAACCAAATGAAATTGCCTTTTCATAGTACAATTTGTTTGATTCCAAAATAATAATTTGATTTTAGTTTATTTTAAATCCAACCAAATGGAAGGATGTTCTCACTTAATTTTTACTGTTATTGTTTTAGTTGTAGTTGCTACATTTGGTAATCTTGAAGCATGGTTATGTGGTAGCTCAAGTGAATTATGATTGATAAAAAAAATAGAATTAACGATTTTATGCTGAATAATTAAAGAATGTAAAGAAATATGCATAATAAGGTTAAGTTTGGCAACTCAAAAATAATTCATTTTTTTTATCTTTTTATCTTTTTTTCATCACATCATCTCTCTACTTTTCTGTACATTTTTTTGTAAAAAGACAAAAAGTGTACTTATTTAAATCATCCCAAATAACCCTTAAATTATGACTAATCGAAACCCAAAAGGGTAGCCCAGATGGTAAGGAGAGAAGTCTCTGGACGTATCTATAAATCCAAATGTCCTGCGTTCGAATCTCACCTCCAACTAAGTTATAACGGGTCACGGCGTTTTTATCTGAATGACCTATTCAAAATTCCAAAATCAATCGAGGTACCTCACTCCAAAGAGGTTCTGAATCGGATACTAAGTAATTTTCCAACTATTTTGTGATCATTCAAAATTCCAAAATCAATCAAGATACGTCACTCCCGAGAGGTACTGAATCGGATACTAAGTAATTTTCCAACTATTGTGATTGATTGTCTCATCTCATAACATCCATTTCCTGGGGAAATAGTCAGATGATAGTGACAACAGATATCCTCAACAACTTCCATTAGGGGTGGGACCCACATTATTTTACAATTCTGAATTGTCTCAATCGTGTGGGGGTGTTGCCACGTGTACGGCTGATTCCAGTGGCGATCTCGGTTCGTTTTCCCATCTGGTATTTCATTTCAAGTGGCACGGTAGTGTGCACGTACACTGTGTATGCACACATGATGATCAATCCAAAAATCTACGGACCCGAATGGTTCAAAATTATGTAAGTGGTCCTAGTAAGGTATATGGTACGTCAATTTTATTTTAATTGGTCTAAATAGTAAAATTAATATTTTTGACACTTAAAAACAAATAAGGAGTAATTACAAAAATATAGACTATTATTTAAATTCTAATTTTTTAATTAATTTTCAATCTAAATTATTTGCTTGTTTTTTTTTAAAGTAAAATCGATAAGAAAATTATATTTTAGCCATTAAACTAATATAAATATACATAAAATGTATAAAATGTTATTTTTTTTTATATGAAGTTTAATGACTAAAATATTATTTTTTTATCGATTTTACTTAACAAAAATAGATAAATGATTTAGATGAAAAGAAATCAAAAATTTAATATTTAAATTGATAATATATAAAAGAGTAATTATTGTGTCTTCTAGATTATAATTGAAAGATTCGTTTCTATTCCATCAACTCAAACTCTTGATTCCCAACTCACCACACTTACGCTGTGTTTGATTGGGAAATTTTTGAAAGGGAAAAGAAATATGAAATGTGAATAAAATATATTTACATTTCACTTAATTTCACACACATATTTTCCTTTTTCTTTTTTTAAATCTCTTCTCAAATTTTTCAATCAAACACAACATTAAAAATATAACTACTAGACAAAATCACCAAATAACTTCTCGATTAGTCATTGTTGGATTAGTACAACGCTTAAGACATTTCCCATCTTATTCAAGTATCATTTGTGAAATGGTGCGCCTAAATTTTAAACCAAAGTTATTTTTAGTTATACCTTCATAAAATTATTTAGAAAAAAGATTTGTAGCTCGAAAATTTTGGCCCCGAATCCCCCTAATCCGTGAAACGACGTCGTTTCACGGATTTAATTTAATTTTTTTTTTTTTCTTCTTCTTCCTCGAGGGAAGAGAGGAGAAAGAGAGAAGCAGAGAGAGGAGAGAGAGAGCAGAGAGGAGAGGAAAGAGAGAGGAGGCCACGATCTGCCCCCATGACCCGATCGTCGTCATGACTCAGGATCGTCATGACCCGTCGCCGCGTCACTTGACCAGCGTCATCCTGCCACCCTAATCCGCAGCCTCCTCCTCCCTCCTCCTCCCTCCCTCCCTCTTCGCCTTCTTCCATTGTAAAAAAAAAAAAAGGGGATTCAGATTGGGGAGCTCGGATTCGAGCTCCCAATCACAGCTGAATTATTTATATTTAGTAATGTATTAAAATTTGAATCAAATTTGACAAAATTAAATCTTCTGCCAAATTTGACACATGGCACAAGTTTTGGCTTTGTCAAAATTTTCACGTCAGAGTATAATCATAATCAGTAGATATTTTTAGAAAGATTACTTCATTGATTAAAAATTACAGGTAGTCTAAACATTTAAAAAAAGATCAAAAATTTAGTTAGATTTTTAAATCAATGGTGTATATTTTGATTATATATTTTGGACAATTTTCGCTTGTTCAAATTGACTAATTAAACGAAACAATTAAACTCATATTGCATTAATTAAATTACATAACATCAAATAACATACTTTATAAATTACATTCTAGAACATAAAACATGAAATAAGATTAATAGAAAAATAAATTTAATTGAAATATGAAAACAAGGAATCAAACTAAATTCTGTGTGATACCACAGTGTTTTTAGAGCTGTGATTCATACACCCAGCTGGGGGTCGACCCCCAGTGAGGTGGCGACCCCCCATTCGCTGAAAACTTAAAAAAAAAAAAAAAAAAAAAACAGTTTTTTGGGCCAACTCCCAGCTGACACCTCACTGGGTGTCACCCCCAGCTGGGGGTAGCAAGCTTTTTCGGTGTTTTTAAAACAGATTAGCCATCTCACCGTAGGTGCTAAAGGAACGTCGACTTCTGTCTCCCACGATAAAATGGCTTAAACCGACTAACGTAAAAGCACTTTCTGTTAGCTTGACGAACCGACAATGGTAGCGCTCTCTCTCTCATACATGAATGATTATTATACTAGTAACCAAACTGAGCCTCCGTTTGGGAAGTGGGTTGACTTTTTTGATTATTTTAGCATGGGGCTAAAAAGCCTGGTTTGGGAATGACTTTTTGACTTTTTGACTTTTTTGTGAGGTGTCTTCCTATTAAATTACCGAACTGCCCTTCATCCACGTTTGGTAATGTCACCGACTGAAATCAACTCCTCCATGTCAGCCTTCGTTTGGGCCGAATTTGGTTATATATATATATATATTTGTTTATTTTGGGTTTGGTTTGGGCGTATTTGCATGGTTTTTTTTTTTTTTTTTTTTTAAAAATTATGTTTTTGTCATTTTTCTTTTATGATACATTAATTAGTTCTTCTTCTTTAATTTACGTTTTTTGCCTTATTTATTTTTATTGGTGTACAATAATTTTTTTTTATTTTTAAAAAATGAGTTTTCATGTATTTTATTTATTTGTAAATTACGTGGCGAATGGTAATTTATGTTTTTATGTTTTTTTTTAATATTTTTGAATGAGACGTATTTTTGTCGTTTTTTTTAATTTAGGTTTTTGTCATTTTTTTATTTGTACACATTAATTTGTTATAATATTTCAAAAATGGGTTTTACGTGGCAAATGCTAATTTCTGTTTTTTGGTTTTTTTTTTTTTTCGATGAGGCGTATTTTTGTCATTTTTTTTTAATTTACGTTTTCTATAATTTTTTTTTGATTTGTATACATTAATTTGTGTTTATATTTCAAAAACAGAATTTCATGTGTTTTATGTATTTGTAAATTACGTGGCAAATGCTCATTTCTGTTTTTAATTTTTTTTTTATTTTTTGGATGAGCTGTATTTTTGTCATTCTTTTTTTTGAAATTTACGGTTCTGTCAAATTTTTTAATGTATACATTAATTTATATTTATATTTCAAAAATCGGGTTTTATGTGTTTTATTTATTTATAAATTACGTGGCATAAACTTATTTCTCTTTGTCTATTTTCATTAAAATGATGTGAAAAATCATATATTGCCATGGCACATGACAAAAAATGGGTGATCAGAAATGGTTTTTTATTGTTTTCAACTGGTGTTTTTATGTTTTTAATTGACATCGCACATGATAATTTCTGTATTAGTTTTTTTTTTTTTTTTCTTATTTGTTTCACCTTGTTTTCTTTTCCGAAAAGGCTTTTCTCTGTGGTTTTTGATTTTTCAAAGTTAGGCACGTCACCAACTGAAAGGGGGTATATTCCTGTGTAAACACATACATATTGTACATGATAAAAACACCATAAGAAATCTGTTCCACGTGTGTTACCAATGTTACAACCCTACGAAAATTAGGTCGACTATTATATATTTCCTAACGTTCCGTTATTACGCATGTAACATAACTTGTCACGTATGCGAAGGCGCACCAATGCCATATGCGGGTCCTTATCCCCAACCATTAAACCATCCTTGTCATGTTCAACTTCTGGTATGGCATTTACTATTGTCATAGCCTCTTCCTCGTCACAGATTGGGTGCATAGTTGTTGGATTACCTGTGTTTCGCCGTATATAATTATGTAATGTCATTGACGCACCGACTAACTGAACTTGCACATTCGCAAAGTCATACCGAGGCATGTCTTGAATAAACCCCTATCGATTTTTTTAGGCACCGAAAGTGCATTCCACCACACTACGTAACGACAAGTGAACTTTGTTAAATAATTCCCTTGGCGTGTTTGCTGTCTTGTTCCGTTGAATACGTCGGAATTGTTGTTGGTGGTAACGGCTGCCTCGGAATGATGCTAAGTAACCTATCCGGTTTGGATAGCCAGAATCGACAAGATAATATTTGCCTTCAGACAAGACAACAATGTATGACATCAAAAACAAACATTGTGCTTCATTTTCAAGTAACGCTGTTTGACAAAAAATTATAGCCCATCAATGCAGAATTCATGGCATTGTGTTACCTTCGTCAGGATGTGGAAATGGGACATTGTCATTTGTAAGTATCTCGTTGAAGATGCGACTATCATGCATACTTCATTCCCATCCGCACGAAATGAAGATGAAACACATGTCAAAATCGATCGCGGCCATGATATTTTGCGTGTGACAATATTTCCTACCAAAATATGTTGCCGCATCTGGGCCCGTAACCCATGCACTTACATGTGTTCCGTCTATTGCTCCAACTTTGTCCCGCAAACAACCCAATTATTTGCTTGCTTAAACGGGTAGCAAGTAATGGTTTTTTTCATCACGTCACATCCTTTCCTTAATAATAAAAACAAAATAACTGCACTTGTCCCACCTATATGTCAATAATGTTTTTCAGTAGTACCTTAAACGGTAGGTATTTCTGTCTAGACCGCACGTATGGACGTTGTAGACGTCCCCGAACGTCCCGGGAGGGAAATTTCGTTCTGTTCATTTTGGGCTCACTACAGTTCAGGACTCAATGTCACGGTCTTGTATCTAATCTCGCAGAGTGCAATGCAAGACCGATGAATCATCAAAGAGTCCAAATCTGGCAAATCGTTTTTGAAAACAGATTTTTTGAAAGAAGTGTCAAACATGGACTGCTTTGCCAGATATAGAGTCGCCACCTAAATATTTTATTTTTTGAGACATTTAGGAAACCCTGACTCGTTACCTAAGGCCACGTGTCCGTCATCACCAAAGTTGCCTCGGCTCTAGAACTTGGGTACGATTGGGGAAGGTCACTTCGTGAGCACCCCCGCTCGCCCGATCAAAGATCGGCCTCTACTAACCACGATATCTAGTTTTGAAAATATTATGTGTTCTTATTCCGGTTATTAGCCTAGAATTATTATGTGATGCGCACAACATACAAGTATAGACTGAATCGCTTGAATTGGAACAAAAGATTTCATGTTTATTGTTTTGAAAGTGGTTTGCTACTCGCAAGTAGGCTTGAAACGCAGATTTTGCCACCCTTAGGTGGACTTAGAAAACATGATTTTGCCACTATCTAGTGGGCTTAAAACTCACAGTCAATGTATTGTTCCAATTCAGATAATCCAACCTTCACCCACAGGCATTCAAGCAGATATATCACATAAGCACATAGCCTCATGGTAAGCATGCTATCATGGCAATCACTCACACGCATGCAAGGATGCTAAAACATAAAAACTTACCGAGTACTCCAAGCCAAAACAAAAGCTATGTTAGAAATCCATGCATGATCCTAACTATACAGAAATGCCTAATGCAACACATGCAAAATGCAACTAAGATAGGCTCGGCTATTCTAAACATGGCATATGAGATGCAACAGATAACATGTATTCAACTCGGAATTGAAGTACAATGCAGTTAGTATGATATGTCGAGTTCGGTGTATGCAAAACAGATGAATGAATGCAAACATGCTATCATACTGTATGCTAATTGAAACACACCCTAATCTAACCATCATAAGCTGGTAAATAAAAAGGAGAAAAATGTGGGATTGGAGGACATATATCACACGCACGCACACTTATTACAGTTGTGCCCTCGCTCAGAGGGTCCGAATAAATAATACAGTCCCGAATAAATAATACAGTCTAAATAAATACAAAACCCTAATTAATTAACAAATTTAACTAGGAAAGCAGTAAACTAGCACGCAAATCCATGGACCGGCTCAGCTCTGTTCCGAATGATAAATGATGCATACTTGAGTTGCCTTGCGCGGAAATCCCTTGCGATACCCCAATTAGCCTCTGTTTACAATTAAGCCCGGAATATTGCACGAAGCTCTTGAAGGCTGTTGATTCTTGATTTGCTGCAACAGAGAGCAAGAAAGGGGCATGGCAAAGTATTTTCACATATGTATATACGCCTCGATCCTCGTGCCACCAATCACGCATCTCGATGCATGATGACTGAGGAGTCGAATTGCAAGACTCAATATGAAATGGATGCACATATAAACATAACAAGACCGAGACTCCATCATGGTTAATCCGGAGTGTCGGCGACTGGGAATTGAGACACGTTCCGTCACTTAGAGTACGAAACGTCTCTCGTTTCCCGTGCTTGGGCTAACTCCTATCCCAAGCCCAATGCAATATGCATGACATGCATGAATACAATCCTAACATGCAACCTAGCATACGCAATGCTATGAGATGGCATACATAATGCACGATGTAGCAAGACATACACAATGCTCTAACATACAACCTAGCATGCGCAATGCTATGAATTGAAATGGCATACACAATGCATAATGGACTTACACCAACATGAGTGGACCTCAACCACACTCACATCAGCGGCCATAAGATGAAAATGAGACAACCGAAATGCGTGCACACATGCACGCATACTGAGGACCGAACCTAAGGCATTAAATGCCACTCTACCAAAGCATGGCAAGGATGAAGCATGGAATTCAAACATGTAAATTTCAGCACTGAAACATGATGCTAGATGGTCCCGAAACATGGAAATATGGCACCCGATGCATGAAGTAAGACCTGAAACTCAAAATTAGTCCAATGCATTGAACCACAAGTATACAAAGCAAGCATTATTTGATCATGAAGTCTAAAGACAGAGCTAAGGCAGTCCCAAAACATGTACATTTCCATTTTAAAGCATGGCCAAAAAGTGCTAACATGATGGACTAAAATAGCATGCAATAATGACTAGCAAGCATGGTTTACATGGAATGTATATGAAGCACAAGAGAACTCATCAAACCAGTCAAAATCAGTGAATAAAATATGTCAAAATATGCCCAAATAACTTCTGAAATGCAGCCAACACATACACAAATGATGAGCTCCTTTGAAAGGCTACAAGAGGGGTTATTCTACACATGCATGATAGACACTTAGCATAGCAAAACCAATTTTGGAAATCGAATATGAAAGCCCTAAAACTCACCAAAAAGGCCCTGAAAAATGACTTCAAAGCATGCAAGATAGGGCCCCTTTGGAAGGCCAAAAATGTCAACAAACAAGGCAAGGAGAGAGGGGGTCACCCCCCTCTGATTTTGGCTCTCAAAACAGTATTCTAGCCACTGAAAATCCACTGGATTTCAGTGGCTAGAAGGCCAAACAAAGCATGCAACAAAGGCTTAGATGTAAGGCTCAAAACAAGAGGCAATCAAGCATACAAGGAAGTATATGACCTCAAACAAAAAAATTCCCTTAATCAAACATCAAGAGGGGCTCAAGAAAAGATTTTTTTTAGTTTATAACAAATCTCGAAAATGTTCACAAGTAAGGCTAAAATAGGATGCAAGATTATCCCTAAAAGAGGGATAAAGGGCAAGGGGTAGGAGATGGCGTCAAACAGAAAAAAGCCCTTCAACAAAGTTGACGAAGGACTCAAAATAAGATACTTCACAGTTTATCTCAAAGCCCAGAAATCCTCACAAATAAGGCTAATATATCATACAAAATAAGCCCTAAAAGAGAGATAAAGTACAAAGGGGGAGTAGATGACTTCAAAAAACAAAGTTTTCTTAAACAAAGTTGAAGAGGAAATCAAAACAAGATCTTTTTCAGTTTATCTCGGAGCCCAAAAATGCAA
Source organism: Camellia lanceoleosa (assembly GCA_025200525.1). Lineage (NCBI taxonomy): Eukaryota > Viridiplantae > Streptophyta > Magnoliopsida > Ericales > Theaceae > Camellia > Camellia lanceoleosa. Next base: position 38,141,084 of record CM045760.1, read on the forward strand.
GCAAAAGGAGCTAAAGTATAGGGCAAAATAATGCAAAAAAGGGAGAAATAGAAGCTTACCCTTGTAGAGCTAACCCTCAGCAACTTCTGGACCAAGAATGTGACTCCTCAAGCTCTTCAAGTGACCTCCAAGGTGCTGGAATGGATGAGGGAGGTGGTAGGCTATGAGGTGTAGGGTAAAAAGGCCAAGAAAATGGGTGTTTGGAGGCTTGAAGTATAGATATAGAAGGTTGTATGTATAATTCTCAGCCCAAAGCTTCTAACCCTCTCCAATGGAGGTAGAATGTGTATTATATAGAGGGAGAAGGGTGAGGCTTCTTGGATAAGCCAAGAGGGGGGTTCAAGGCTTCTAAAGAAAGCTTGACCAAGGGGTCAAGCTTCTTGGGAAAGCTAAACCAAAAGGGTCAAGCTCCTCAAGAAGCTTGACCAAAGGGGCCAAACCACCTTAAAACCAAGCAAAGGGGGTCAAAACCACCTAAAATGAACCAAAAACAAGGACAAACCCTCGGGCAGTGGATCTGGTGCAAAACAGCTGGCACAACTGGAATGCACCTAGAGAGACAAACTTAGCCGGAGTTCAAGGTCAGTGGCTACCACACCTCTCGCCGGCCGAGTGGTTCAAAGGGGTCAAGCAAAATTACTGGCCGGCCATCCCAAAAAGGTGGCCTCCCAGATGAGTGCAACACAGCTATGTAGAGAAAAATCAAAAAAAGTGGTTCAAGAGAGAGAAAAGCCAGCTTTTTAAAAGGGTTCAAAAGGGTCAGAGGGAATTACTGGCCGGCCTACCCATATTGGTAGCCTCCCAAGTGTGTACAACACAATGGCGTGGTGGAAAGTCAGAAAAAGTGGCCTGGGAATGGGAAAAACCAGCTTTCTAGTAAGAAAAACGAGCGACGAAGAGCAATGAAGAGAAAAGCTGGTTTTTCAGAAAAATTACTGGTCTCCCACCCTCCTACAACCTTCCTAACAATGAAAATAAGGTCTCCGCCAAAAATGAACCCTAACCGATGCAAAACGAGGGTTCGGGGGCCAAAACGCGCGGTCTGGGGTCCCGAAAACTGACTATTAAGCACCGGAGGTGGCGTTTGACCACGAAGTTGGTCTCTCGGGCACAGTGTCCCTCAAAAGGGAGGAAACAAGGTATGTGCCAAAAATCGGAGCAATCGGAGGTAGTTAAGCGGTCCCGAATCGAGGCGCACGGCCGACGGCTCCGAAAACCGAGAACCGGGCTCCAAACGGGAAAAATGGCCTACGACCACGAAACGTAGCCTATGGCCGCTGAGAGATGATCTACGAGACCTCTCCCTCCCTTCGGGAAGAGAAAACAAAGAAAACAGGGCCTGGTTCGCAAATCGAGGCAAAGCACAAAAGAGTCCAGAAGTCCGGAGGCAAGGCTCGCAGCCGTGATTTTGCAACCTCAGGACGAGCACAATATGCAACATCACCAAGCGCTCAATTAGTGACGTCTGAGTCTTAAGGTCGGCCAAAAATGGGGTGTCTACAGATTTATACGATGATGAGTGTATGTGGGCCGGCAATGAACAACATTGAACTCTTTCATAGAAGTTAATACGTTATGCACGTGCCGAGACACAGTCTTCCCCGAATGTTGGAAACATTCTTCGATTTGCCGATTTTGCATCCCTTACAACACGTGGAGAAACATTGCAACGCTTTCTTCAACAGCTAAGCCATGTGGACGTTGCAGTACTTGTAACCCAAAATCATTTACTAATGTCTCATACAAAGCGGCAAAAACTTCCTTCGGCATGCAAACATTTTCCTCAAATCAACCCATATGGCCCGCATATAGTTCGTATATCCATGCATGCCCGGTCAATATCGAAGTGCAACATGGCGTTTTAGCCATGTGTTTTTCGTACCATTCTGTCGCATACTGGCATGCTTGTAGAAATGTGCAGTTGTGTTCTTGTTGCACCTGGACCGCCATTTGATTAAGCATTTCCCTGAAATTGTCATTGTTGCTTCCATCCCAAGAATTCATCACGTCTTCGTTGATGCGAAACTTACAAGAGTGACACTGTTTCAATCAGTTTGCACGTAATTCATTTACTCAAATTATATTGAAGTTTGCAATTAAAGAATGCCGACATTGTTTTTAATGTAAGTAATGCCGTTACCAATGTCATTACTAACGCATAATGATATGAATTGAACAAATTGTGAACTTGGTCGTTATGGTTTACAGGGGGACCATGGTGGTAACAACCACAAAAAATGACGTCAAACTAAACTAACAGTTAAATTTGCAAAATATAGCCATACAAAAGCTAGCAAGAAAACCGTCGCTGCGCAAAATATAGGCGTACATTTAATTAAAACAGAAGCATCCCATTCCTTCCCCAAAAAACATGCACAACCATGCTTCCATTTCGTCTACGACAAACTTAACTAAAAGTTTTGTTCACCATAGCTAGCAAGAAAAAAAAACAAGGAAGGAATAAAAACATGCAAACACAACCATCCTATTTTAATACAGTGCCAACAATAACATAAGTAAAAGTTTTCAAAAGAAAAAGAAGGACAGGCATCTTCAACACTCGTAACACTGCTACATCACATCCGGCAAGCCCCAAACAGGTTCGCAAACGGCACCGACGCAGTACACTGGAGCTGTTTTTGTGTAAGCCACCCTATGATGTGGTCATCATCAGGCTGGCACATCATCACCTCCCGATAATCGGCATTATCCATAAGTGTCAAGGCGAAATGGAATAGCAATGTACCAATCAGGGATGGAATACTCGTCAGGCGATGCATGCACTCCGAAATAGTGTATAGCGATTCGTTGCCTGTGAGGTGTCTCACCGTAACCTGCTGATTCTTCGTACGCACCACATCTATGAGATTGTTCATGCTTTCTGCAATAACTGACGCTCCACTTGTTGCCTTCTTCGACTTTGAAACACTTGCTGATGACGTTTTTCTCCTTTTCCCCTTTTCAATCGAAACATGCTCTAGTGAAGAATCTGAATCCACGTCTTGTACTCCTGCGAGTATCGGATCAGCAAATGGCTGGGCTCCCAAACTATATCGTGAATCAGATGAGTCATCAGTCGCTTCAAGAAGTGTCTCTCCCGGGGTCCAATGGTGCTTACTAGTAGCTGATGCCCCCATGAAGATCGTCTCCATCAAGTCACGATGTTCCAAGGTTTTTTTCCTGAACTTGGCACACACCTTGTTTATCTGCAGAAATAACAAGTAATGAAAGAGAAAGACATTACATTTCATATAATTAATTAAAAGTTAACTAAAAAGGTTAAAAATGTACTAGTAAATGACAATTATGAAACTTGTTTGTACATGTACTCGCCGATTCCATCTTGTCCCACCACTCCTCAGGTGCCTGAAACATACCAGTGTCACAGTCAAACCTTATCCCTGACACTCCTTTGCTTGAATCCATCAACTTTGTCCACGCTTGCCACTCTTTTTTCAAACTCATGTATTTATTCTTCAACTGTTTCAGTCCATGTTTTCTTCCTGTTTTTTTCTCAAATTTTCGTGCCAAGGACTTATACCCTGCTTGGCTAAGGACTAGGAATGGGCGATTTCCTTTTGTAATCTCATTTGCAATTAACTGCAGGAAAACTCAGATTCAGTCACTGTCCCATGAGGCCTTGTGGCTGAACTAATATGTGTCTCTTCAAGACTGCTTGACTTGTCAGTGACAATGCCTTTGCTTTGGAATTGGGTACGTGGAGAAGTACGTATGGAAGCCATTACTAATGTACGGTTACAAAAGATTACCATCACAAATTCGGTTGTTATATACAAATGCATAAGCCATTACACATTAATAACAACAAACAGAGAGATAGGATGCTAAATTAGACAGCATATAACCATTGCACATTAATAACATACATACACAGGTTCCATGGAACTCAGTAGTGGACATAGTTATGATAATCATTAATACGTCTACCGTTTCATAGTGGAGGAAGGCAAAGGCAGCTTAAAGTCATACTAAAACATACTACCAACATACTAACAACCTCGTAACGTGTTTGTACATACCCTATGCATCGTAACGTTGCTTACATACGGAACAACAAAATGACAACAGCAATGCATAGCACATACTAAGGACATACAAGGATTGTTGAATGTCTATGACATCAGCCCACAATTGCATGACAATTTCGTCTCTAGGTGACGCATAGTCTTGGTTTTCTCGCATTGGTTCTTCGCACCAACCAATCCAACAGACACAAGGCTGATGAGTGCAAATGATGGAACTATTAGTCAATGGGTTGTTAATGTTCATGCAATTATAACCGGTAAATAATGGTCACTCACCACAGGGCGAGGACATGCAAAGTAGGGACGCCCTGGAAATCTTAACAATACAGGAGCCATGTCCACAGGCACACATTCGTCATGGCCATGTACTAGAAGTTGCAGTAGAGGTAAACGAAGCCATGCTATGCTTTACAAACATTCAGAAGTGACAATGAATCATATAAGTAATAAGGTTATGTTATCTATATATCAGGTTAAATATGAACTGAATACGCTGATGCACAAGTTAAACACAAATGGATGAAGCATAGGGGAAAATCCAACGGTTTAGATTGTGTACCATAGGGAAGCATAAAATCCGCATTACATATGGAACTCTACAAGGAGAATAAAGCATGAACCAAATTTTAAATATGGTGTTTTGTTATGAATAGGACAGGGATGGTTTGTATCAGAACTAAATGGTTTCACCGTGGAGGTTGTAGACGTCCCCGAACGCATCCTGGGGGAAGGGAGTGCGAGTCCCCCCCCCCCCCCCCGGTTCTGGTTCGATATTGGGTCACTACAGTTCGAAGGACTCAAATGTCACGGTTCTCAATCTTGAACCGAAGAGTCCAAATCCGGCAAATCGTTTTGAAAACAGATTTTTTGAAAGAAGTGCCAAACATGGACTGCTTCGCCAGATACAGAGTCGCCACCTAAATATTTTAAAATGGGAAATTTAGGAAACCCTGACTCGGTGCCAAAGGCCACGCGTCCGTCATCACCAAAGTTGCCTCGGCTCGGGAACTTGGGTACGATTGGGGAAGGTCACTTCGTGAGCACCCCCACTCGCCCGGTCAAAGACCGGCCTCTACTAACCATGATATCTTATTTTGAAAACATTGTGAGTTCTTATTCTGGTTATTAGCCTAAGTTACTATGTGATGCGCACAGCATACAAGTATAGACTGAGTCGCCTGAATTGGAACAAAACATTTCATGTTTGTTTGTTTGAAAATGATTTGATGGTGCTACCCGCAAATAGGCTAAGACGTGGATTTGCCACCCTCAGGTGGGCTTAGAAAAATGTGATTTTGCCACTATCTACTGGGCTTAAAACAAACATTTGATGAATTGTCCAATCCAAGTAACTCAACCTCCACCCACAGGCATTCAAGGCAGTTATATCACATAAGCACATAGCCTCATGGTAAGCATGCTTTTCATGGCAACACTCACACGCATGCAAGGATGCTAAAGCATAAAACTCACCAAGTACTCCAAGCCAAAACAGAAGCTTGTTAGAAATCCATGCATGCACCTAAGTATACTGAAATGTCTAATGCAACACATGCAAAGATGCAAACTATAGTAGGCTCGGCTATTCTAAACATGGCATATGGAATGCTACAACTAACATGTATTCAATTTGGAATTGAAATACAAATGCAGTTTGTATGATGTGCCGAGCCCGGTGCATGCAAAACAGATGAATGATGCAAACATACTGTCATACTGTATGCTAATTGAAACATACCCTATATCTAACCATCGTAAGCAGGTAAATAAAAGGGAGAAAGACGTGGGATTGGAAGACATACATCACACTCACCCACACTTATTACAATTATGCCCTCGCGCAGAGGGTCCGAATAAATAATACAGTCCGAAATAAAAGAATAATACAGATTTCTAATTAATTAACAAATTAATTACAAAAAAGTAAAACTGGCATGCAAGCCAGGGACTGCCTTGCTACTGATGGGTGATGTATGCTGGGTTGCTTTGGTGCGGAAATCCACTAGGATGCCCCAATTAGCCTCTGTTTGCAATATTTCTCGAAATGCGTGCCAGACTCCGAAGACTTGCCGATTCTTGATTTTGCTGCAACAGAGAGCAGGAAAAGGGCATAGCAATGTATTTCACAAATATATGCATGCCTCGATCCTCGTGCCACCAATCACGCATATCGATGCATGATGGCCGAGGAGCCGATTTGCACAACTTAATATGGGGTGAATGCAGATGAATGCTACAACAAAACCTAACTCCATCATGGATAATCCGGAGTGTCGGTGACTTGGGAATTGAGACCCGTTCCGTCACTCGGAGTACGGAACGCGCCTCGTTTCCCGTGCTCGGGCTAACTCCTATCCCGAACACGATGCAATATGCATGATATGCATGAATGCAACTAAGATACAACCTAGTACACAATGCGGATGAAAACGAGATGCCTCAAAATGCGTGCACGCGGGCATGCAAACCGAGGAAATGTATGAATGCAATGCAAATAGGCATGAATGCGATCTAATATATAATTTAGCACGCACAATGCTATGAAAATGAGATGCCTCGAAATGCGTGCACGTAGGCACACAAACCGAGAAAATGATCCTAAGGCATAAAATGGCATGCACAATGCAAATGGACTTACACTAACATGAGTGGAGCCTCAGCCACACTCACACAAGAGGCCGTCGGATAAAAATGAAGTGCCTTGAAATGCGTACACACAGGCACGCAAACCGAGGCAATGACATAAAGGCATGAAATGACATGAAATATGATATTCAATGAGACTAAAATGAGATGTCTCGAAATGCGTGCCCACGGACACGCAAACCGAGAAAGTGGCATACGGAATGCGATGAGACTAAAATGGTATACAGGATACAAATGGACTTATACTAACATAAGTGAGCCTCAGCCGCACTCACGTAAGAGGCTTAGAGATGAAAATGAAGTGCCTCAAAATGCGTGCCCACGGGCACACAAATCGAGGCAAAGGCAAAAAGGTATGAAATGGCACTCCAAATACAGATTGGACTTATACTAATGTGAGAGAGCCTCAGCCACACTCACATAAGAAGCCGGGAGATGAAAATGAAGTGCCTCGAAATCACTGCAGACGCATAAACCGAGGCAATGGCCCTAAGGCATGAAATGACATGCAAATGAGACGTGGCATATGGCATATGGAAAATGCAAATTTCAGCAGCCAAAATGATGCAAAAACAGCCCCCGAATTATAGCAAAATTACACCCGATGACCGAAATGCAATGTTATGCACCCGAAATGGCCTACAGCTATGCCAATCATGCACAATATGGACATGAAGTGTAAAGGAAGATTCTAGGCAGTCCCTAAACTAGCATTTTTCCAGTACAAAACATGACCAAAAAACAAACACAAGTATGGCAAAATCAGCATGCAAGAATGGGGGAAAATAGGGGAATAATGAAACAAGTGATATGTACAATGCTCAAACTGAAAAATAAAGTTCTACAACATTAAAGAGGGACCAAAAATATGCACATTTACAGTAGATTATATCCTCCAATTCAGTATGTAGATATGCTCAAAATAGCATGCAAAATATGAGCCAACAAAGGCTATAACATGAGGTATCAAAAGGATGCACCAAACAGCCTAAGCCCCTTAACAAAAAATGAAGAATGAGTTATTTTAAGACTCTTTTCAAGCCTGATGAAGGCTCAAAAACAGAAGCATGATGAGCTAGCAAGGCATGCAAAAATAAGGGGGTATAAGAGGGTCTAACATGAAGTACCAAAAGTATTCACCAAATAGCATAAGACCCTTAACAAAACATGACAAGAAGGAAAAAATAAGGCTCTTTTCAGGCCTGATGAAGGCTGAAATCAGAAGCCAAATACACTTAAAAAAGGCATGCAAAATGGGGCCAAAGAGAGGTACAAAGAGAGGCCATGCATGGAGGCCCCAAACAAGATTGATCCCTTCTACAATGTTGTATAGAGATCTAAAATAAGCTCAATCTCAGTTAATGGCATACTCAAAATCAGACTTCAAATAGGCTAAAGAAACCATGCAATTTTACGGTAAATTGGAAGAATTACAAAACAAGTGCATGATAGAACCACCAAACATGGTTGAGCCCTTCTTAAATGTTGAAGAGAGGCTCAAAATAAGCCCACTCACAGTTTATATCAGGCTCGAAAATGGATCACTCATAATCCAAACAAAGCATGCAAAATATTGGCACAAAGAGTGATATTGAAAGAGGTGCATCATAGAGGTGCCAAACAAGGTTGATCCCTTCTACAATGTTGTAGAGGGGCTCAAAATAAGCCTAAAATCAGTAGGGTTAGGAGCCCAAAACAGAGAGAAAGTAGGGTAAAGAATTGATGCAAAAATGTGCTCAAAAGGGGGAAATAGTGACTTACCCTTGAAGATCAAGCTTTTGTTGCTTCTTGGCTTCAATTTGTTGCTTCTTAGCCTCTGAAAAATCCTCCTTTGCTGCTGGAATGGAGGTGGTGATGGTGAAGCTTAGGGTTGATGAATAAGTGGGCTAGAAACTTGGAGGTTTTTGGAGCTTTTGGAGAGGGAAATGGAGGCAATGGGAGATGAAGTCTTGAGAAGAAATTTGCTAACCCTAACAAAGAAGGAGGTCAGCCCCTTAAATGGGCAAGAAAGGTGTGTAAAAAGGAGGGAAATGCATCCAAGCTTTCCCTCCCAAAATATCCCTCGGAGGCAAAAGATATTTGGAAAAATAGCTGGACAGCTGTAAAGTGGTCAAAAGCAGGAAGCAGGCCGGCCAGGTGCTTTTCTTGAAGATGGCCGGCCAGCCACCCCACTGGTCGGCCAGCCACTCCCCATGACCGGCCGGCCATGGCCAAAAATGAAGTGAACAATTAATGGCCGGCCACCATATTTTGGGTCCTCCCAGGTGTGTAGAACAAGACCCCATGGTTGGAATTTGGCAACTCTGAAACATGAGGCACAACATTCAACTTGAAAGAGAGGCTCAAAAATGAAAATAACAATTACTGGCCGACCACCACTTTTTAGGGTCCTCCCATGTCCCCTCATCACAAATATGTAGTCTCGGCTCGAAGAAAATACCCCTAGGGTGTTCAACATTAGCCCGGAAGTGAGCAAAACGGACGCCGGAGGAGCGAAACTGGTTTTCTGAGACAATTGCTGTCCTCCCACCCTCCAGTGATCTTCCTGGTGCTAAAACAGAGGTACCTGCCAAAATTGAACAAAAAGCGATGCAAAATGAATGCTCGGGGCCCGATCACGCAGCCTGGGGTCCCAAAATGGGCTGGGCATCGGAGTGGTGTTCGACCACGGTGGGTATCGAGACCCCAGTGTCCCTCGGTATGATAAAACAGAGGTACTCGCCGAAAATGAACAAAAGCCGATGCAAAATGAATGCTCGGCGCCCAAATCACGCAGCCGGTCCCAAAATGGGTCAGAAGCACCGAAAGTGGCGTTCGGCCACGAAGTGGGTATCTGAGACCCCAGTGCCCCTCGGTATGGAGTAAATGAGATGCATGCCAAAAACTGGAGAAATCGGAGATGGTTGGGCGGTCCCGAGCCGAGGCACACGGCCTGACGGCTCCGAAAATCGGGAACCGGGCTCCGAAATGGGCAAAATGGCCTACGGCCACGAAATGTAGCCCACGGCCACCGAGAGATAGCCTACAGGACCACTCCCTTCCCTCAGGAGAGAAAACAGAGAAAACCGAGTCTGGTTCGCAAACCGAGGCAAGGCACAGAAGAGAGTTCGGAAGTCCGGAGGCAGGGCGCACGGCCGCGACTCTGAGACTTCTGAACGAGCACAGCAAGCAACATCACCGAGCGCTCAATCGGTGACGTCTGAGTCTTAAGGTCGGTAAAAAATGGGGTGTCTACAGAGGTGATCTAGAAAAGAAGACCTCGGCCAGGATTGGTGAAAACATGTAAGTAAAAAAGAAAATAAATTAAGATGGATACAAACATGAAAAGAACATAGACCCATAAATGTAATGCAATGTGATATACATGTATGTACAACCAAATGGTCCGATCATAATACACTTGTCAGTTGTCGCTGACGGAGTAGTTGTGTTTGAAGAAGTGAAGTTGTGTTTGACGGAGTAGTGGTGTTGAACAAATCAATTAAAAATGTTTATGTTATCTATAATAGTTGTGAATACGCTGATGCACAAAAACAGCAGAGGGAACTCTTTCAAATTTATGAATACAACAGCAGAGGGTTTTATTCAGATTTACCAATGCTAGCAAAACATATTTTTGAAATTTCTTTCTTCATTCACTAATGTACGTTACCAATGTTACAAAACAGAAATTTGTCACAGAGTCACAGATTTCATTCACAGAACCCATTAACAGACTCACAGACTCACAGATGTGATTCACAGACTCACAGATATGATTCAGAGATTTCATTCACAGGACCCATTCAGATACTCGCAGACTCACAGATTTGATTCACAGACTCACAGATGTGATTAAAACATTTCATTCATAGGACCCATAAACATTTTAGATTTCATGTTTCATTCACAGAATCATAATAGAGTTCAGCATTGACAAATCAATTTGAATAACAGATCTGAAATGTTTTATTAGGTAATGAAATATAAGAAATGTAAGCTACCAGTGTTTAAGAGAATGAGAAATATAAGAAATCAACTTTAACTTCTGATATGAAAATGTTCACAGAATCGGATTTCATTCACAGATTGAACTTTCCATTTGTTTAACAGACATGATGGAGAGATGTGATTTCATGAACTTTCCGTTCGATTCACAAACTCACAGATGTGATTCACAGAATCAGATTTCATGAATTTTCCATTTGATTCACAGACTCACAGATGTGATTCACAGAATTCATTCACAGAACCCATAAACATTTCAAATTTCATCTTTCATTCATAGAATCAGAATAAAGTTCAGCATTGACAAATCAATTTGAATAACAAATCTGAAACATTTTATTAGGTAATGAAATATAAGAAATGCAAGCTACCAGTGTTTAAGAGAATGAGAATTATAAGAAATCAACTTCAACTTCAACTTCTGATATGAAAATGTTCACATTATCAGATGTCGTGGCACAGATTGAACAAAATGCTAATTCTGTTGTTTATAGAGATACATGGAGACAGGGTGTTTGTAAATTCAGAATGTTTGACATAGAGCCATTGGCAGAGTTATGAACACAGAAAGTTTGTTTTCAGAGAACTTGCAAAAAAATTGGCATACAAAATGCAGAATGATAGGGTTTACGATTGGGAAAACATATGAACTACATGTTTCATATTCCAGAAAAATCTAATTTCAGCAATGAGATTTCAGGTGAGGCACAACAGTGAGTTTTATGAAGAAAATAATTTTGATTTTAGATTGGGTGACAAAACAGGATGTAGAAATTGCATATCTCAGGAAAAAATTGGCAGGAAAAAAAAACAGAAAATGGGTGTTCGACTTTGAAAAAAAGGGGTTTACGATTCAGACATTGTAATGTGAAGAAAATGTGTTTTGAACCACAAATCGGCCGTATTTTTTATTTTCCATGACAGATTAAAAATCGGAGTGAGACTTTGCATCTATATCCACACAGATATAACAGTGGGTTTCCTATTCTGCAAACCGAAATGAAAAAAATGTAACCCAAAGTGAAGGATAATTTTTCAAGCAGTAACAACAATGGGTTCCAAAGATCAAATCACAGATCGGGTTGAAAGAAAGAGTTTTACGCAAACAAACCCCTCCCCCCCAAAAAAAAAAAGAAAAAGGAAAAGCTTAGTTTACCTTCAAATTGCAGATCTTTGAGAGCCTAAGTTGCAGGGTCGCCGGCGATATGAACTTCGGTGGCGCACCAATGTCAATTCTGTTGTCGTTCTTCTTCCCCTCAAGCGCCGATTGGATCGCGTCGTTTGTTTCAGTTCCAAAGTGGATGACCTAACTGGTGCAAAATGTGTTCGAGGGTGTGATAGTGTGCAAACCGACCCAGGGGTAATTTGGTAATTTAATCCCTCCTTGTATGTAAGATACAATTCAAACGGAGGCTGAATTCAATTTTGTCGCGTTGTGGCTAAATTAGCCCACAACTTTCTTGCCAAACGGACGCTGATTCTATGATTGGAAAACAAAAACTTTTGTACCAAATTAAGGGAGATGGGTCTCCTCTTTATACACAATGGAGAAGAGAGGAGGAGTCTTCAGCCATCAAGGTTGGCCACTAATAGAGGCTATTTGTGATGACCGATTTGAAAGCCGTCTCGTTTCCTTATGTTACGTTGGGTAAGTCGTCGTGGAAAATTTCTTCTCTAAACATTTTTAGTTTGCGTTGTTTCCTTTCCGAGTTTTCACTCGTTCCGAAGGGTCGGGAGAGAAGCTAGAGTTTTTCTGCACTGGAGGACCAGGGCCACACGTGCAGGAAGAAGAGGTTTGTGTTGTGTGCACACTGCCTAAAAGGCAGGTGCGTAAGTGGAGGTGCAAAGGAGAACGCACGTGCGGAAGTGATAGCCGCACGTGCAGGAGTGGCGCCCCGCACGTGCGGCAGAGGGCGCCGCATGTGCGGCCAAGGGCATTTCTACCTCATTTTTCATGTATTTCAGCTATGTATTGCTTTTGCCCCCTTTTTCATTTCATTTCTGATATCTCTCTCTATACAATATTTCTCTCTTTTTCTCTCATCTCTCTCTACCCAAACCCTCAAAATCTTGTATCTTCTTTGATCTCAAGAAATCCATTGGGATTTTGGTGCTAGTCCCTTATATGAAAATGATGAGCATATCGAGGGCTTCGTCTTGATCAGTGGAGATTGTATTCCGGCGAGGTTGATTTTTAAGCTTTTTCTCCTCTTCTCTCTTGAGGTAGGGATTTCCTTGATTTTCTTCAATGCTTCACCTATAGATGGACATGTGGTATGTTCATATTGCATAAAAACCATGTAGTATGGATTTATTTTTGAAAATCATGATAGAGGATATAAGATTTGGGTGTTGAGATTGAAATTTCATGAGATGGGTTGATGTTGGATTAAATTTGGGTTGTGATGCAATATATTCATGATTAGAGAGATAAGGACCTAATTTTTGTAGTAATGCCTAATAGATAAAAAGGGGTTAAAATTGTAGAATGATTATGTTATGAGTTTAAGAAATGTGATTAATGATTTGATAATTGATTTAAGATTAAATTGGGTCTCATGATTTGAGCATTTGTTTGTGTGGGAATGATTATGTTTAAATATAACGAATTGATAAGTTCTTAATGGTCAAAAAGGGAATTTAATCATGAGATTAGAACATTATTGATTTACACCACCATTAAATAGAAATGATGTAAATTACAAGTTGCCACCCATGATAGAGATCCTTTATTTGAAATGAAGGAAATTGAATTGGTCGTATTATTGTGAAATGAAATAAATCGAATTGAGGCGTAAGGTGGAGAATTTTAACGCGGGGGAATAAGGTAATTGATTTTGAAATGGAAGGAATGAGACGCTAACACCATATGAGTCTCAGAAAATTTCTTGAGATTGGACCACAAATATTTTATCTTTTCATTGTCATAATTGGATTTAAAGTTTCATGAGAGTTGGATTATTGTTAATGTCTAAGTCGAATACTTTTGCTTAGAGGTTTTGTCCTTGGTCATCGGTGGAGGATGACATTGTTGTGTTGTTTCGTTGTGTGTGTATGCATTACACTCGTTGGTTGTACCTATTCATGTTGTGATGGTCAATTGTGTGTGCTTGTAGACACCCCATTTTTGACCGACCTTAAAACTCAGACGTCACCGATTGAGCGTTTGGTGATGTTGCATATTGTGCTCGTTCTGAGGTTACGGAGTCCCGGCTGCGAGCCTTGCCTTCAAACTTCCGGACACTTTTGTGCTTTGCCTTGGTTTGCGAACCAGGCTCTGTTTTCTCTGTTTTCTCTTCCCAAAGGGAGGGAGAGGTTTCGTAGATCATCTCTCAGTGGCCGTAGGCTACGTTTCGTGGTCGTAGGCCATTTTGGCCATTTCGGAGCACGGTTCCCGGTTTTCGGAGCCGTCACGCCGTGTGCCTCGGTTCGGGACCGCCTAACCACCTCCGTTTGCCCCGGTTTTTGGCATGCATCTTATTTCCTCCCTTTTGAGGGACACTGTGGTCCGAGAGACCAACTTCGTGGTCAGACACCACTTCCGGTGCCTAACAGCCCACTTTCGGGGCCCCGAACTGCGTGTTTTGGCTCCCGAACCTTCATTCTACATTTTTGGGCTCCGACCCAAACTTGAGATAGTCATATTTTGAGGTTATTTTCATGTTTGATTAAGGACCTTTTACTGTTTGAGATCTCCTACTGCCACTTGCTTCTTCACCCCTTTGTATGCCATTTTCTTGCATGATAGTTTAGGCCTACTTGTATTTATTTTCGTGGCTTATCATAAACTAAAAAGTGTCTTGGTTTGAGCCCCTATTCAACTTTGTTAAAGGGCTCTCGGCCATTTGGGACCAGCAGCTATCACTTCCCCCTTTATCTCCCTTTAGGCCAATTTTGGGGGGAAATTTGAATTTCATTTCTCCCCCATTTCCCCCCCCCCCTTCTTTTTCCACCCTTTTTGTCTATATAACTAGCCTCCCAGCTGTGTTTTGAAGGGTTAGAGATTTTTGTATAAGCCTCTCACATTAAATTTCTCTATATCTCTACTCTAAACCTCAAAACCCCTTAAGTTCTTAACCATTTTTACACACCATCACCTAGCACCACACCACCACTTCCATTTCCAGCAGCTTGGAGGTCTTCTCAGAGGCTAGGAGGCAGCAAATTTGGTCCAATAAGTTGCTAAAGATTGGTCTACAAGGGTGAGTTACCATTTCCCTCTTTTTGGCTCATTTTTGTATCATTCTTTTTAGCCATTTTTCTTGCTGTTTTGAGCTCCGACCAAAACTGAAAGTAGTGTTTTTTTGAGCTCTTCTTCACCTTTCATTAAGGGTCCCTCACTGTTTGGGACCTCCTTGTTTCACTTTCTTCATTACCCCTCTTGGATGCCATATTTTTGCATGATATTTTTGGCCTATATATAATCTGTTTTGAGCTCTGTCATAAACTCTAAATTAGCTTATTTTGATCCCTTATTCAATATTGAAGAAGGGCTCATCACTGTTTGGGACCTCCATGTGTCACTTTCCATTGAACCCCTCTTTGGTCCCCATTTTTGCATGATTTATTAGCCTATTGTGTCTCTGTTTTTGGACCTTGGTCTGAACTGAAAGTGGCCATATTTTGACCCCCTTGTCATGTTTCATTAAGGGTATTTTCCTGTTTGAGGCATGTTTTGTATACTTTGTGTTATAGCCTCTTTTGGGCCCTACCTTGCATGGCATTTTGAGCATACTTGTATATTGTTTTGAGGGTTTCCATAAACTGTAATAGGTCATATTTTAGGCCCCTCTTCAACATTTTAGAAGGGCCTTTTTCTGTCTGGTCTTAGCATCTACCACTTGCTTCATTACCTCCCTTGCGGAGCCATTTTTGCATGCTAATTTAGTCCCACTTGTGCCCACTGTTTGGCCATGATTTAAAATGTAAAAATTCTTTTCTCGGGGCTGACTTGCTTCTGTCTTTTCATTTCATGTTCAAATTATGTATGCATTGTATAGCTATAGGCCATTTCATGCGCCAAAATCCGTGTTTCGGGACTCGTTTCATGTATCGGGTTTCATTTTACCGGGTTTCGGGGCTGTTTTGCATCATTTATTGCCTCTGATTTTTGCATGATAGTATGCCATATTTCGTGTTTTTTCATGTCTTGTTAGAGTGGCATTCCGTGCCGTAGGTTCGGTCCTCGGTTTGCGTACACGCGTGCACGCATCTCGAGTTGTCTCATTTTCATCTGATGGCCTCCTATGTGAGTGTGGCTGAGGTCCACTTGTGTTGGTATAAGTCCATCATGCATTGCGTATGCCATTTCATTTCACAGCATTGTGTATGCTAGAATGTATGTTAGCGCATCGTGCATGCCATGTCATCTCGTGCATCGTGTATGCCATTTCATAGCATTGTGCATGTTAGGTTGTATCTTAGTTTGCATTCATGCATGTCATGCATATTGCATTGTGCTTGGGATAGGAGTTAGTCCAAGCACGGGAAACGAGGTACGTTCCGTACTCCGAGTGACGGAATGTGTCTCAATTCCCTAGTCACCGACACTCCGGATCATCCATGATAGAGTTAGGTTTTGTTGTGTCTTCATATGCATTCATTCTATATCAAGTAGTGCAATTCGACTCCTCGGCTATCATGCATCGAGATGCGTGATTGGTGGCACGAGGATCGAGGCATGCACACATTTGTGAAAATACATTACTATGCCCCTTTCCTGCTCTCTGTTGCAGCAAATCAAGAATCAGCAGTCTTCCGAGGCTTGGCGTGCTTTCCAAGAATAATTGCGAAACAGAGGCTAATTGGGGCATCCTAGTGGATTTCCACGCAAGGCAACCCAAACATACATCATTCATCAGAATCAAGGCAGTCCCCGGCTTGCATGCCAGTCTTTTCTTTTCTTAGTTAATTTGTAAATTAATTAGGAATTTGTATTATTTGGACTGTACTATTCTTTCATTCGGGACTGTATATTCTTTTGGACCCTCTATGCGAGGGCATAATTGTAATAAGTGTGCGTGAGTGTGATGTATGTCTTCCAACCCCACGTGTTTCTTCCCTTTTATTTACCTGCTTATGATGGTTAGATTAGGGCATATTTCAATTAGCATACAGTACGACAGCATGTTTGCATCATTCATCTGTTTTGCACGCACCGGGCTCGGCGCATCATATAAACTGCATTTGTATTTCAATTCCAAATTGAATACGTGTTAGTTGTAGCATTCCACATGTCATGTTTAGAATAGCCGAGCCTGCTATAGTTTACATCTTTGCATGTGTTGCATTAGGCAATTCTGTGTATCTAGGATCATGCATGGATTTCTAATGAGTTTCGGTTTTGGCTTGGAGTACTCGGTAAGTTTTTATGCTTTAGCATCCTTGCATGCGTGTGAGTGACTGCCATGAATAGCATGCTTACCATGAAGCTAACTGCTTATGTGATATAACTGCCTTGAATGCCTGTGGGTGGAGGTTGTGTTACTTGAATTGGAACAATTCATCAAATATTTGTTTTAAGCCCACTAGATAGTGGCAAAATCATGTTTTCTAAAGCCCACCCGAGGATGGCAAATCCACGTCTTAGCCTACTTGCGGGTAGCACCATCAAACCTTTTTCAAACAAACAAACATGAAATGTTTTGTTCCAATTCAGGCGACTCAGTGTAGACACCCCACTTTTGACCGTCCTCAAGACTTGGACGTCACCGTTGGAACACTCGGTGATTATCCCTGTTTGTGTTCGTTTGGAGTTCCCGGAGTTCTCGGCTGCGCGAGCCTTGCCTCAGGACCTCCGAACTCGACCGTTTGTGTTTGGCTTTGCACCAAACGCTTGTGTTTCGCCTTGGAAGGGTAGGGAATGCCTTTTGAGGCATCCCTACACACCACCGGCTGGGGCTGGAGGCCACCGACTGGCTGGTTTGTCCATCGGCACTTTATTGTGCCGACCGGCACTATTTTGTGCCGACCGGCACTAAATTTTGCCATTTGGTACTCTTTGCCGGCCGAGCACTGTACACTTGCTTTTTGAGATATTTTCTCACAGCTGTAAAGTGTTTTGCTCCCCTCCATACACGTGTATGGAGGGATGAGCCCTTGGCTTGCTTAGTGGCTAAGCATTCCTTGCCTATAAGAGGAGAGCTCTTCCTCTTGGCTCAAGGGTTAGCCTTTTGAGAGCCAAAACCAGAGCATTATACATATATCTCTGATATACATCCATATATATCTATACCTCCCTCTCTCCTCTTACGTGTGTGTTTTTAGGCCAAAAAGTGTAGTTTTACCTCATTTTTGCTCCTTTACACACACCATTACACCTTAGCTCGAGATTGAGAGACTTAGGAGGTTGTTTGTGTTGGTTTTGGACTGGTTTTGAGCATTAGAGAGTGGCTGCAACCTCTGTTTTTCAAGGGATCATCAAGGGTAAGAATCTTGCTTTATATTCCCCATTCTTGCAACCTTTTTCTACCCTCTTTACTTTGTGTTTTTGAGTTTGTGTTTAAGATAAAAAAGTCTTGTTTTTACTTGTTCTTGAACCTTCATTAAGGTCCTTTTTTGGTTTGAGCAAAGATCCATCCTATTAGGCCTTATATGGCCACTTTTGGTGCCTTTGCTTAAGCCCTCTTTGTTTGGTGTTCTTTGTTTGGTGTTCTTTGGCCTTCTCACCACTTTTGGCCTTCTCATCCCAGTGGTGAGAATGATTTTTTTGAGTCTCATATAGGGGAGGGACACCCCTCTCCCCTTGGTCCTTTACTTGCCTTTATTTTGGGCTCATAGCATAGCATGCATGAATGTTTGTATTTGCCTTCATTTCAGAACTTTTTAGGGTGTTTTAGGTCACATCTAACCTCTGTTTTTGGTCGGATTGATGGCCCTTAGAATGTATCTTGTGCTTGCTTTGAAATGCCCTTTTATGCTTAGAGACATGCCATGCTTTTAAGCTTTGACTCTTGCATGTTTTAGCTTGGTTTCATGGAGGTTTTAGCATCTCTTTGCCATGTGAAGGGTTATGAGCCACTGTTTTGGCCATGTTTGGCATGCTTAGTATGGTTGTTTTGCCTATTGGCTTGTAAACTTTGCTTGTATAGAACTCTAACATGTTTAGCTTGCATCATCCTCATGATTTGGCATCATTGTAGGTGGTATTTCAGTCCCCATTCCATGTCCAAATACCTTCGTTTTATCATCCTATCCATGTTTTGACTTGTTGGTCTTTTATGTCTTCAAGAGAGCATTGTGCATGCTTCCATGTTTAATGCATTTTGGGGGTGCCATGAGGATTTGGGTGCCATTTTGCATGATAAAAACCTGTTTTGGTTGCCTAACATGTGCCATGTTTGGTCTTGTTAAGTGGTGGTTCAATGCCCTACTTTGTGCCTTAGCCTTAAGCCTTATGGCTTGCATGCTTGTGTAGCATCTTGCTCTTGTTTTGAGGCATGTTTTGCCACTGTTTTAGGGGAGTTTGAGGGCTGCCCTCTATGGCTTAAGTCCATTATTGCATGCTTGTATCTCGGTTGTTGCATGTTTGATTAATGAGGCCTTGAGTGTATGCTAGTTCCATGCTTAATTGGTCCATGTTGCATGACATTTGTACCTTGCATACTTTAGCTCTTTGCATGCTTAACATGATAGGTTGCATTGCATTTGAGCCATGTTGCATACTTGCATTTCATGGTTTGGCTTGGGGATTGTCAAGCCAAGCATGAGGATCGAGAGGAGTTCACACTTTGAGTGGTGAAACTTGTCTCCATCCTCAAGTCACCAAGACCTTTGACTAACACATGATAAGGTTTTGGATTTCATCTTTTGTGTTGCATGCATTTCAATTAAAACATGCAATTTTGGTTCCTTAGGTTATCATGCATCATTGATGGCCCTAGAACCAAGAGTCATGCCTCCTTGAGTCCCCAAGCATGATAGGAGGCCACGGCCATGCTTACATATGCCCAAAAACCATGCCTTTGCTTCTTCGCCATCAAACTGTCCTCTGCAGGAACTTTCTGTCGACCGGCAGTATAATGTGCCGATCGGCACTTTGTTTATGCCGATAACCACCACAAGAAGCCGATGGCCAATTCAAGCAGCCGATGAGCTCTTCCCCCAGCCGGTGGGGTATTTCAGATCATTTGGGAGGTATTCTGAAACTTTGGGAATTTTTGGAGAGGCAGGGCAGTGAAAACAGAACCAGCAGTGGCACGGTACGGGTTTTTCGGGCAAGTCGGATTGAGCATCCATCATTCACAAGATCCCAAGGCGGTGAGGCCCCCATTGCATTTATTTTGCTTTAATTTTAGTAATTAGAATTTGTAATAATTGATTCATTTATTCGTTGGACTGTATTATTATTTTGGTCCCTCCGAGCGAGGGCAAAATTATAATAAGTGTGCGTGAGTGGATGTATGTCTTCCAACCCCCATTTCTTTCTAACCCTTTTATTTACCTGCTTATGGTAATGGACTAGGGCATGTTTATTTTAGCATACCTTATGCAATGCATGCGTGCATTCATGCATTTGTTTACATACATCGGGCTCGGCACATCATGTAAACCGCATCGTACTTTCAATTCCAAATTGAATACGTGATAGTTGTTGCATCTCATGTGCCATGTTTAGGGTTAGCCGAGCCTGTTTAGATTACACTCCTGTATGTGTCGCATTAGCCACTTAACATGAACTAGGTCATGCATGTTTGCTAACTAGTTTACTGCTTTTGGCACGAGTACGATGTAAGTTTTATGGCTTTAGCATATCGCATGCGTGTGAATGTTTACCATGACAGTATGCTTGCCATGCGGCTAAGTGCTTACATGATAAACTGTTTGAATGCCTGTGGGTGGAGGTTGGATTGCCTGAGTTGGAACAACTCGTTGAAATCCGAATTTTAGCCTACTTGCGAGTAGCAAAAACTAACACGTTTTTCGAGACAAAACGGATATGCAATGTTTATTTCCAAATTAGGCAATCTGGTCTATACTTTTGTGTTGTGCGCATCACGTAGTAAATTCTAGGCTAATAATCAGAATAAGAACGCATAAAGTTTTCAAAAAACGGATATCACGGTTAGTAGAGGCCGGTCTTCGGACCGGGCGAAAGGGGGTGCTCATAGCTGACCTTCCCCGATCGTACCCAAGCTCCCGAGCCAAGACACTTTGGTAATGACGGACACGTGGCCTTTGGCACCGAGTCAGGGTTTCCTAAATTTCCCATTTTAAAATATTTAGGTGGCGACTCTGTAATCTGGCAAAGCAGTCCATGTTTGGCACTTCTTTTCAAAAATCTGTTTTTCTTCAAAACGATTTGCCAGAGTTGGACTCTTTGGTTCAGATTTAGAACCGTGACAAAATTGAGTCCTTTGAACTGTAGTAGATCCAATATCGAACCGGAACGGGAGTCGTCCTCCCGGGGCGCGTTCGGGGACGTCTACACTCAGTCTATACTTGTATGCTGTGCGCATCACATAATAACCTAGGCTAATAACCGGAATAAGAATGCACAAGGTTTTCAAAAACAGATATCATGGTTAGTAGAGGTCGGTCTTTGACCGGGCGAGCGGGGGTGCTCACGAAGTGACCTTCCCCAATCATACCCAAGTTCCCGAGCCGAGGCAACTTTGGTGATGACGGACACGTGGCCTTTGGCACCGAGTCAGGGTTTCCTAAATTTTCCAAAAATAAAATATTTAGGTGGCGACTCTGTATCTGGCAAAGCAGTCTATGTTTGGCACTTCTTTCAAAAAATCTGTTTTCTCAAAACGATTTGCCGGATTTGAACTCTTTGGTTCAAGATTAAAAACCGTGACATTTGAGTCCTTGAATTGTAGTAGACCCACAAGCGAACCAGAACGGGGGGGACACGCACTCCTCCCCGGGATGTGTTCGGGGGACGTCTACAGTGCTGGGCTGAGAATCAAATGTACCATTCCAAACTAGCTAGCGCCTGGAGAATTGACAGAGGT
This sequence comes from Camellia lanceoleosa, assembly GCA_025200525.1. Classification (NCBI taxonomy): domain Eukaryota; kingdom Viridiplantae; phylum Streptophyta; class Magnoliopsida; order Ericales; family Theaceae; genus Camellia; species Camellia lanceoleosa. The sequence continues at coordinate 38,162,721 of CM045760.1, forward strand.
ATCATTCCCTTCCAGCCAGTGTCTGGTAAATTGGCATGTTATTGTGGAGAGGTGTATCATTGGCTTGCCATGTTTCAGGCAAGTAGAGCAGAGATTATTTATCATTGTTGTTTCAGTTTGACTATGCATGTCATGTGTTACGATGATTATGATTGTGTAAGGTTTGATTGTCATATATGTTGAGTAGATGTGTTCATGTATATTTGGACGCGCTAAAGAGTGGTTGAGGGAGTTTCCTATCATGAACTATTTTGTTGAAGGTATCTCATTAAAATTTCGAGTTTAAGGTTGAAAATGTGATGAACGTGTGGAGGCAAACTTTGGTAGTATTTAGAGTAAATAATGTGAAGAAACCGGATTTGGTGAACGTGCTTTCAAAAATAAATAAAACTGATATTATGTGGTGTTTTGTCACAAATGGAAAATATGGTTATCGTGCAATAATTGTTTAAATTGGAAATGGGTAGTAAAAACGAAACTTGGTGTTGTTGAGTAGACTGAATGTTTTTGAGAAAAGTATTTATGTAAGCATACTTTGGTTATAAAATGTCACATTATTTATATGGTATAAGATTAGCATTCATGATCATAGCTATCTGTAAGTCGTCATTGTTGAGGATCATGTTGAGATCCCTACTGGACTATATGTTCATCCCGCGTTGTTAATCTTTTTCAGGTGAATATCAAGATGTGCTACAAGGTCACGGATCTTCCTTATTTGTTGGCCACGGGGCCTTTTGTGTGTAGGCGAAATGCCATTGATGAAAAAGGGTTAAACCCTTTCTCTTGATTTAAATGATGTAAGCTTATAGGCAATGTGTTTAATTGTACTTTCTTGTTGCATTCATTTTTATTCGAATAAGAGAATTCTTGTTGATGTAATCCTTGTAAATATAATGGGTTCTGTATGTTATCTCCGAAATGGAATTTATGATAATGACTAATGAATTCTGAGTAATAAAAAGTGGGGCGTGATACTATTACTCCTACAAAACTACTGGAGTAATGCACAAAACTGATGGGAATTCAAAGTATGAGTTACATACAATATACACATATGTGTATATATATTTCTGCAATAGACTTGGGCCTGCAATAGACCTGGCCCAAAAAGAATAAGTTAGTGGACCACCAATCCGGCCCAGTCCAAACCTAACCCATTCCCTTAAGCCTCAAGCCCAAGATCCATGGACCCAGACCCAGCCCGGTCCGGGCGGGCGGGCGTGCGTGTGTGGCAATTTTGCCATAACCAACTTGGACCATAGTCTTAGCCCAAGCCCATCCTTGAAGCATCCATGCCTTCCTTCCTTCGGAAAATTTGGATGCCCCAAAGGGCTCATGCCCTTCTCATAATCTTGAGGCTTAAATACCCATCAAAGTTTTCCTCCACAATCAATGTGGGATTGGTAGTTATACATAATTTCCAATACCTCATTTATGAGGCCAACTTTATGAGACAATTTCTCTTGCAATTCTTAATGAATTTTTGTCATTCTTTTTGTGGTGTAAAGACCTTATTACAAAGATTCTAAACCCATTAATCTCACATCAACCAATGGTTGAGACTTACTTTAATTTCATATTAAAGTTTACCAAAACCCACATTTTTCCAACAATCTCCCACATGAATAAAAATTGACCAAATAAGAAAAACGGACAACACTTACAACAAAGACTCGGAGAGAGAGCACACAGACTACCCCTGCATTAGAAAAGGTAGTTGTTAGCCTTGAACCTTTCATAATGACAGCCTATCGGATTTGTTGGCTGACCAATGAACGTGATGTCTTGAACTGTTCTACCGTTTGTGCAAACCGAGACAATAGAGCTCACACAGGAGTTAGTCCAGCCATTGTTCTTATTCTCACTTATGTGTCCGGTATGGCCCTGGAACAGTAGTATGGTTCAGTGAGTGGTTTTAAAGAATTCAGTCTTACCAATTCTTAAAAAAGCGGCCCTATTTCTCACTTACATAGGTGACCTATATAAGGTATCTCATTATACCACGGTTGACTATTATATCACTTAGGTCATTAAAAGCATTAGCGTAACCTTCTACCTCAATAGGGTATCACTGTATAAAGGAATGGGCAAGAGGATTTACCTCTTCAATGACTCACCCGTTACACGAAATTAGGTTGTCCCTTTGAACTTAGATCTTAGGATCTCCAGTCAATTAGGTTGGGTTTTCCGTTCCGGTAACTTTACTAAAGGCCTTAACTCCATTCCTCTTGACGACGTTTTTACTAACTCTTGAGTTAACCCTTTGGTTAGTGAATCCGCAATGTTGTCTTTAGATTTTACATAGTTTAGAGAGACAATTTCATTAAAGAGTAGTTATTGTATGGAATTATGTCTACGACGGATATGTCTAGACTTTCCATTATACATATGACTCTGTACTCGTCCAACCGCCAATTGGCTATCATAATGAATACAGATAGCAGGCACAGGTTTCGTCCAGTATAGAATATCCTCAACAAACTGGCAAAGCCATTCAGCTTCTTCAGTTGCTTTATCCAACGCAATAAACTCAGATTTCATTGTTAATCTCGATATACACGTTTGCTTAGAAGATTTCCAAGACATGGTTGCGCCTCCGATGGTAAACATATAACCGTTAATGGGTTTGGAGTCTTTTATATCAGATATCTAGTTAGCGTCACTATACCCTTCTAGTATCGCTGGGTATCTGGTATAATGCAACCCATAATCCCGAGTGTAGCGTAGATAACCTAACACCCGCATAATGCCTCTCCAATGAATGGCATTTGGATTACTCATGTATCTAGTAAGCCTGTTAACAAAGTAGGCTATATCCGGCCTTGCACAACTCATCAGATACATCAAACTTCCAATAACCCGAGAATATTCTAGCTGAGAGACACTCTCACCATTATTCTTGATCAAATGTAGACTCATGTCTACCGCTGTCCTAGACACACTTGTATCTGATTTACCAAAATTTTCAAGTGTCTTCTTAACATAGTGAAACTGAGAAAGTACAATACCACTAGATATTCTGGGGATCTTAATACCTAGAATGACATTTGCAAGGCCCATATCTTTTATGTCAAACTTTGAGTTTAACAATCTCTTGGTAGTTCGAACCATTTCATCATTATTACCAACAATGAGTATGTCGTCTACATATAGACACAAAATAGCATAACCTCTGTCAGTGTCTTTAACATATATGCACTTGTCACACTCATTGATTCTAAACCCATTTGACGACATAGCGTTGTCAAACTTCTCATGCCATTGCTTAGACGCTTATTTCAAACCATATAATGACTTGACAAGCTTACAAACTTTCTTATTTTTCCCTGGAGCTGAAAACCCCTCGGGTTGTTTCATGTAGATTTTTTTCATCTAAATCTCTATTTAAGAAAGTTGTCTTTACATCCATCTGATGTATCTCTAGACCACGTAAAGCGGCTACCGCAATCACCATGCGAATGGATGTAATCCTTGTCACAAGTAAATACGTATCAAAGTAATCCAGGCCTTCTCATTGCCTGTATCCTTTGATAATTAGTCTAGCTTTATATTTATCAATTGACCCATCAACCTTCATCTTTCTTCTAAAGATCCACTTACTCCCAAAGGCTTTACTGCCTGGGGGTAGATCAACCAACTCCCAAGTATGGTTCTGTAAAATGGAGTCAATTTCATTTTTAATAGCTTCTTTCCATAAGGGACTTTCTGGTAAAGTCACAGCTTCATGGAAAGTTCGAGATTCTCCCTCTAACATATAAGTCAAGAAGTCCGGGCCAAAGGACTTGGAAGTCCTAGCCCTCTTACTTCTTCTTGGCTCATCTACTTCCTTATCTTGATCATTATCTTCAAGCTCTTTCTCAAAACTTTGATCCTCTCCTCGAGTTCGGCAAGGATATGTGTCTTCAAAGAAAGACGCATTCCTTGACTTCATTATGGTATTCTTGTGGATATCTGAAATATTAGACTTGTGCAAAACAAACCTATATGCACTACTATTTTGTGCATAACCAATGAATATACAATCTATGGTTTTCGGACCTATCCTAACCCACTTGGGTGTAGATACCGCCACTTTTGCAAGACACCCCCACATTCGTAGGAAATTATAAGAAGGCTTCTGGCCTTTCCATAACTCATATAGAGTCTTGTTTACTTTCTTCTGAGGGATTCTAATTAGAATGTAATTCGCGGAGAGAATTGCTTCCCTCCACAAGTTCTGTGGCAATCCAAAACTTAGCAACATTGCATTCATCATCTCCTTTAGTGTCCTATTATTCCGTTCAGCAATCCCGTTTGACTGAGGAGAATAAGGCGCCGTGGTTTGGTGGATAATCCCAGATTGAGCACAAATCTCAATAAACGGTGATTCATACTCACCACCATGATCACTTCTTAAAGCCTTAATCTTGTGGCCTAATTGATTCTCAACTTCATTCTTATAAAGAACAAATTTGTCAATAGCCTCATCTTTGCTTTTAAGCAAATAGACATAACAAAACTTAGTGCAATCATCAACAAAAGTGATGAAGTACTTATTGCCACCACGTGATTGTATAAACTTAAGCCACGCACATCACTATGCACTAAGTCCAACGGCTCTGAACTTCTTTCAATAGAATGAAACGAAGATCTTGTCAACTTCGCTTCAACACAAGTCTCACACTTGTGTTTTGAATTAATCTTAAAAAATGATATGTGATCTAACTTGATTAATCGACGTAAAGATTCAAAATTCACATGTCCTAGTCTACCATGCCACAAATTGGAAGACCCAAGCATGTAAGCAGAAGAAGATACATCTTTATTCATCTTTGGGATAACAGTCATTACATTGAGTTTAAACATACCTCCCAACATATAACCCCTACCCACATATACTCCGCTCTGGGTCAAAACGACCTTGTCGGACTCAAAAACCATGCGAAAACCATGTTTGCTGAGAAGAGACCCTGAGACAAAATTCTTACAAATGTTCGAAATATACAGGACTTCATTTAAGATCAGCTCCTTTCCTGAAGTCAACTTCAGGACCACCTTGCCTTTCCCCTCAACAATCAAGGTAGCAGAGTTTCTCCATAAACAACTTCTCACTGTTTGTAATCGGCTCGAAAATTGTAAATAGCTTCTTCTCGGAGCAGATATAGCGTTTAGCCCAAGTATCAATCCACCATTTTCTTGGGTTTGAACCCACCAAATTCACCTCAGAGACAATGGCAGACAAGTGCATATCATCCTCCGCATGGGAGTGCTTTTGTATATCTGCCATATGAGCACGATGTTTGGTCTTGTATGGCTTCTTCTACTTGCGGCAGTCACTAGCCCGATGCCTTTTGCTACCACAGTTGTAACACTTCCCTAAGAACTGATAACCAGGTTCTTGCGGCTTGTATGCCGGCTTCTTTACAATACCACCCCTTGGCCTCAGCTTTGTGCCCTTATTCACATGAGTCTTCTTCTTTACCCTAGAAGATTTGCCATGCTCAATGACATTAGCGTTCACAGAGAAGGTACTTCCTCTTTTCTTTCTATTATCCTCCTCAATTCGGAGTCGGACAATCAGTTCTTCAACGGACATTTCCTTGCGCTTATGCTTCAAGTAGTTCTTGAAGTCCTTCCAACCATTGGGAAGTTTCTCAATGATTACAGCAACTTGGCATGACTCGTTCAACGGCATCCCCTCAGCATGAATCTCTTGCAAGATCACTTGGAACTCTTGGACTTGGCTTATTATAGCTTTTGAATCAATCATTTTAAAGTCTGGGAACCGGCCAACGGCATATTTTTTTGCCCTGGTGTCCTTAGTCCTGTATTTCTTGTCCAGAAATTAAATGGCCAAACGACGTTATTTTGGCCATTTAAGCCACTTTTGAGCCACAAAATTTGAACTACGTAGCATTGTCGTTTTTTTTCCTATTATAAACATACACTATAACAGAAAACAGTGGCCAATCATAAATAACCAAATTAAATTAATCTAGTATCTAAACGGACAAAGGGTACCTGCTGTGCTCTAAGCACAGCAGGGTGTGCTGTGCAGGTAAAACGGCATAGTTTTGATGCTTTTGTTTTGTTTTTTATTTTTTGTTTTTTTTAAGTTGTTGTATAGTTTCTTTAACAGCTTAGTTTTGTGGTTTGAAACAAAACAAGATAAAATCTTACAAATCTTTAAAGGAAAACATTTATTGATATATTTTTATTTCATTTTTATGAGATTTAATGAGTATTTATTGACTAATATTTTTGGCATTTAAAAAAAAAAAGAAGAAGATGATACTAGTTTGTTTTTTTTTTTTTTTTTTGACAGTAGGTTGATTTTTAAAAAATCAAATGTTACTAGTTGTATTTTTTTTACATTGATATTTATTAAAATATAACTATGTATATTTTATTCCCCACGGACTAAAGTATAATTATTTGTCAGTGTTGATAAATTTAAAAATAATATATGTGGAAAAACATATTGTAGATGACTTGTTAATTTTATGTATTTATTTGTGAAAAATAAAATATAGTTAGTTACACTCTAATAAATATCAATGTAAAAAAAAGAGAGGAATGAAATGTGTTTAGTCCAAATATTAGATTAGACATCATTGTTAGGGCGCTTAAGCTCCGTCATGGATTTCGTTTCGATCATCCGAATCATTCATTTTTTAGGTCACTTTGGATAGATCATCCATATAAAAAAATTAAGTTGATTTGATTTACATAGTTATATAATTTTTTTATATTTGTCTTTGAAAAAAGATTTGGTTTATTTTCAAATCATTCCTATTGTTCATTTTTTCAGAGATAAATATATTAAAATTATATAGTTACAGAGATCCAATCAACTTGAATTTTTTGGTGGATAATTTACACATAGTAAACTAAAAAAATAAATGGTTTAGATGATAAAAATGAGACCCATGGTAGATTTCACGGACTTGAACAATGCTATCCAGTCTAAAAATTGAACTGGAGACAACCTACTGCCAAAAAAAAAAAAAAAACTAGTCTCATCTAATTTTTTTTTTTTAAATGCCAAAAATATTAATCAATAAATACTCATTAAATCTCATAAAAAATGAAATAAAAATATATCAATAAATGTTTTCCTTTGAACATTTGTAAGGTTTTATCTTTGTTTTGTTTCAAATCACAAAATTAGACTGTTAAAGAAACTTTATAACAATTCAAAAAAAAAAAAAAAAAGCATCAAAACTATGCCGTTTTGCCCGCACAGCCCACCCTGCTGTGCTCTAAGCACAGCAGGTACCCCCTTGTCCTGGTAACAGGTGGTTTAGACCAAACAAAGCAAAAGCATGCAAATGAATTCCTAAAAGTGGTCCCGAACCATAAATACGAAATATATCAACTGCTTTGAATTTGTATGTAATTTTCACACAAGCAACAATAACTATTTATACACAAAAATAGAGACTCTAATTAAATTGCTCATGACTATACATCATACAGGTGGTTCGGCTAATGGGACAAAGTAACATAAATTCTCACGCAATGCATATGAATCTAATTATCCAATTTCATGATATAATCTGTTTTAAGTTTCTTGTTCAAATTGGCTAATTAAACGAAACAATCAAACTCATATTGCATCAATTAAATTACATAACATCAAATAAAACTATACTTTATGAATTACATTCTAGAGCATGAAGCATGAAACATGAAACAAGATTAATAGAAAAATATATTTAATTGAAATACTAAAACGAGGAATCAAACCAAAATCTATGTGATACTACAGTGTCCTTAAAACAGATTAGCCGCCTCACCGTGGGTGCTGGAGGAACGTTGACTTCTGTCTTCCAAGATAAGATGGCTTAAATCGACTAACGCAGAAACACCTTCTGTTAGCTTGGCGAACCGACAATGGTAGCACTCTCACAGAAAGGATTATTATACTAGTAAGTAAACTGACTATATGATTGGAAAGCAAAAACTTCTGTACCAAACCAAGGGAGACAGGTCTCCTCTTTATACACAATGGGGGAGAGAGGAGGAGTCTCCAGCCATCAAGGCTGTCTACTAATAGAAGCTATTATTCCTGAAAAATTGATGGGAATTCAAAGTGTGAGTTACAAACAATATATACATATGTGTATATACATTTCTGCAACAGACTTGGACCTTGGTGGACCACTAATCCGACCCAACACAAACCTAACACATTCCCTCAAGCCTAAGCCCAAGCCCAAGCCCAAATCCCAAGATCCATGACCCACGGACTCGGACTTTGGTGGACCACTAATCCGACCCAACACAAACCTAACACATTCCCTCAAGCCTAAGCCCAAGCCCAAGTCCAAGTCCCAAGATCCATGACCCACGGACCCGGCTCGGTCCGGGCGGGCAACGCGCGTAGCAATTTTGCCATTACCAACTTGGACCATAGTCTTGGCCCAAGCCCATCTTTGAAGCATCCATGCCTCATTTCCTTCGAAAAATTTAGATGTCCCAAAAGGCTCATGCCCTTCTCATAATCTTGAGGCTTAAATACCTATCAAAATTTTCCTCCATAATCAATGTGGGATTGGTAGTTATATACAATTCTCAATACCTCATTTATGAGGCTAACTTTATCAGACGATTTCTCATTCAATTCTTAATGGTTTTTTGTCATTCTTTTTGTAGTGTAAATACCTTGTTACAAATAATCTAAACCCATTTAATCTCACCTTAATCAATAGTTGTGGCCTACTTTAATTTCACATTAAAGTTTACCAAAACCCATTTTTTTCCAACAATTTCTAAGTTTGTTTTTTAGGAATTGTAGAACTACTATAAAATTAATATTGGGTTTACTGTCAAAATATCATGGAAACAATTGAAGTTGGGTAACTAAAATGGTTCTTTCGTATTGCAACAAACCAAAAATGACTTTTTTACTTTTACCATTAGAGTTGCCCAGTTTTTGAATTTTGTTAGTTAAAATAGTTAGTAAATCACCAAACATTCAACTGCATTAAACTAGCTATCAAGTTCACTATTTTAGTTTTGGTAGTAAATCACCAAATGTAGAAATGGTTTTGACTAGTCAAACAATTTTATTTTATTTTTAAATATTATTTTTGATATTTGGAGTTAATTGTGGTGAGTTTATAAAAAAAAATTAATTAATTAAATTAAAAAATAATAATAATTAAATATAATTAAAAAAGAATAAAAAGTTTCTTAGGCAATATATTTAAAAAGTATATAATCAAAATAGAAAATTAACATTTTAACTAAAATATACCAAAAAATAATAATTATGGAGACACTCTAATATTTTAAGACAGTAAATTGTGAATCCACCATGCACGGATTCAACTCCCATTATTTATTCATAATAAAACTAATGTCAAAACTTTCTCCCTCATATGATTTTTATTGTATTTTGGATTTAAATTGTTGGTAATTTAGTGCACACAATTTGATAGGAGAGAAAGGGACACAAGCCTTGAAGCATCATCATCATTTTTTTTCCTTTTATTATTGAATTTTTTAAAAAATATTACATATAATTTTATTTTTTTCACTGCGTGACACAAGACAATAAGATCGTATGTTACAAGAACCAAATAAAACTTAAACAAAGTAGAATTAAAAGCATTTTGGTTTGGAGAGCATTCCATCATCCAATAAGTGGAAGCCAAAGTTGTTAAGTGCTTTTTATGGGAAGAAAACCAAGTGGAAATCCAAATCTTGATCATTTGGACTTGTATTGATTTTTCTACGACTACATAAGAAACTAACAACAAATTTGTTATACTAGGATGACCAAATTTGTGTTGGTTTTTGGTGCTTGCATACTTAAAGGTCAAATAGAAAAAAAGAAGAAAAGAAGAAGAAAAAAAGGGGAAAAAATTGCCTCAACTTGTCTTCAAAAAAGACATGTCAAATAGACTTTTCCACTTCAAAATTTCATTGTGTTTTATTGATGTATTATGCCCCTACATTGTGCTCATTTTATCAATGATTTTTTTTTTTTTTTTGTCAATAAAAAAAAGAATCATTTTCTTTTCCTCTCTTTTTTGGCCTGGAAAAAGGGAGAATCTCTGAAATTGACCCTTACTCTGATGAGCTAGTTGACCCTAGGTTCGAAACTTTTTTAATTTCCATTGCACCAAGTTATGCGTAGTGTTATTTATTTATTTATTTATATTTTAGAGCAAAGTTACACATTTGGCAACATGGGTATGAGTTACAATGGAGCCTCCTTTTGAATAGATATGTTCTTGTTTGGAGGAGGAAATGTGGGCTAAAGATTGAAGTTTACCCAACATAATCCCAATGTAAACCCAGAGCCATTGTTTCAATTCTCCAATGGGTTGTTATTATTAAAATTATTATCACTTTATTTCTTTATGGTTTGGCCTATTGTATAATATCTTTTTTATTTGGAAATAAACATATAATTAACTCTTTACGACTTGTGGACTAAAGTGAACCATCTAACCCTTACTGACTTGAGCAAAAAAAAATTAAAATACCCTTGTACATACGTAATCTTATTGTGCAAATCACTAACATTTTTGTCATTTTTTGGATGAAAATTTTTCAATTTAACCCCTTATGTGTAGTTTAGCCCTCTGAGATTTAAAAATAAGTACATAATCTCTTTAGGTCTCAGCATATTTTTCACATTTGCTAATAACTTGTTCGGAATATTTGATGGTGTGCTTTAGTCTAATAATCATAAATAATATATTTTTTGAAAATTGAATTTTTTGATTTTCGTATTTTTTTGTTTTTAGTGAATATTTTTAAAATTTTAAACATTTTTTTAACTTTTTTAGATGCACCTTACTTAGATGTATCTACAAAAGTAAAAAAATTTGTAAAAAAATATTTTAAAAAATTAATAAATATATAAAAATACAAAAATGTACTAAATTCTTATATTTTTTTTTTTGTATTTTTGGTATTTAGTAAATTTTTAAAAGATTTTTTTTACAATTTTTTTATTTTTAAGTGTATTTATGTTAGGTGTGTCTAAAAAATAAAAAAATTGCTGAAAATATTTAAAAAATTCAGTAAAAATAAAAAAATATAAAAAATAAAAAAGTAAAATTTTTTTAAAAATATTTTAGAAAATAGAACCAAGCAAAATTTTCCTTCATTAAGAGTCATTTTGTTTCTAGTTTTCTTTGTAACACTATTTCAAGTGCCAATTCAAGTTGATGAGGTTCACTGACTACACTCTACTCTCTAGTAGTATTCCATTATGAGTCCTACAAGATTCTAATTTCCAAACTTGGCGGCAAAGCTCTAAACAAATGGGTCCAAAATTTTTAGTGACTCAATCATATCTTTGGCTCTTCCCCAAATTGATGTCACTTTTACGTTTCATTTGTTTGGATTGCCATTTTTATTTTTTCAAAAAAACGCTTTTGAGAGAATATTTTTCTACGTGGTAGTAGTGAGATAAAAGTGAAATTGGAGGTGTTGGTGTGGTATTAGGGTGGTGGTTGCAATGATAGTGTGGTAATGGAGGTAATAGTGATAGTGGTAATACAAAAATATTAGGAATTTTAAAAAAATTATTAATTTTTTTTTAACAAATATCTTATATGGGTATGGGACTTACATAAGACTCACATAGTGTAAGTTTCATACTTATACGAGACATTTAATAATAAATTTTGTAAAAATTTTAAGATCTCTAATATTTTTCATATTAATATGGTGATATTGATAAAACTTTAATTTGAAAAATATTTTCCATGTTTTAAAAGTAAAAACATATTGAGACTCAAGCCTCGTTCGGGGACTAGCTGGTTTAGTCAAAAAGTCAAAAAATTATTAAAAAAGTCAAAAAGCCAACAATTTATACCAAAAAGTTAAAGATTCTCTTTTCTCTCTACTTTTTCACATCTTTTCGTAAAAAGTTAAAAAATCATTATAAACATATTAATTTTTTAAACTCATATTTTAACTGAATAATTAAAAAATTACTAAATTAACCTGTTTCCAAACGAGACCTTATTTTTCATTGAGAGGAAAATACGCCATGTGACCTCCTCCAAGAGGTACGGCCTTATTTTTCACTGAGAGGAAAATACGCCATGTGACCTCCTCCAAGAGGTACGTCACAGATCCATCCGGCTGAGGTAAGCAAGAAGGTAAAAAGAAAGAAAACCCAACCCATGCACACACATGATTCTTGGACTATTATCATATCTTCTCTATCTCCAAGCCAAAAGACTAAGTTAGCCCATCGGAGGGTCTGAGAGGAAGATACCCACAAGTGAATCCTCACAGGCTTGTTTTGCAGGAAAACGAAGGTGTTGAGTTGGACAAGACTTCATAGGTCACTTATCTCCTCAACCATTGGACCACTGGAAACTAACATTATTATTTTTCGTCCAAACAAATGGAACATAAAAATACTAGCACGGCTACTCTACACTGGTAAGTTCAAAACCCATACCGTTGGATGCTCCATTCTTTGGTGAGTCACATTTTCTTTCTTCAAACCATTAAAATGAACTAATTATCATGAAATTAACATAAGAACTAAATAAAGATAATTATCATTCAAGTGCTTATAACAACTTTGGTGTAGTTGGAGGTTATTCACTTCAATTGCTTTGAAAAGTCTCCTTCATTAACATGTTCGAGAAAATGGTGCCAAATTCCTCCTTGAAGTCAATTACTGTGTATTAGATTGTAGTTCATTAGGCACATTAAAAAAATACAAAAGTTACATAAATTGTCACAAAAATTGCATGTCAGCCCCACAACAGCTGTGGAATTTGCATGCAACTGTGTGTGTTGTGTAACTTTTTGTTTTTTATTTTATGTGCAAATTATTTGAGAAGCAACAAGTATTGGAACAAAGCATTACTTAATTCTCTTTTGATGGACTGTGGGATAAGTAGTACAAATTAAAATGCTTTTTACATCTATGATGGTTGGAAAAGCAATGTATGGGCTAGGAACAAAGGGAATTTCTTTATCCACAAAAATAATGTGCTTTAGAAAGAGAAAAAGAAAAGAAAAAAAAAAGCAATTGAAGAGTCATTTTCAAGAACTTAAAAAGGGTTTTCTTAAGTACAAAGAAGGCCTGGAACCCTTACCCTCCACAGATATTGTGCAGCCTCACTTCAATTAAGTTTTTTATTTTATTTTTGTAGCTTTTAGATTTTCTATTTTTGTCGTTTGCACCGAAGTGCTTAAGCTTGAGTAGCTTTCAGTGCAAAATATTATTGATCAATTTCCACATCTTCAACTTAGTAGCACAATTGTCCAAGACTAGTACAACACGTCGGTTAACAATTTGATTGCCCTACAACATTTTCTTAATTTACTGACATTTAAAAGCGTCACAAAATTATTAATGTAATAATATTTTTTAGTCTTGTGACATTTTGAACAAATGTCATTTGTATCCGTGTCACGGTAGATACTAGTACCACGGTAGATACTTGCAAGTGTCACTACACCATCATCACTAAAAACTTTCAATGACATTTTAATGTCATGGTAGATATTATTTGTGACACTATCAAGCGCCATTAAAAAAAGAGTTAGCAACACTTATAAGTGTCATTACACCATCAAGACTAAAACCTTTCAGTGACACTTTAATGTCATGGTAGGCACTATTCGTGACGCTATTAAATGTCATTCCTGACAATAATTCGTTGTAGAACAATTTGATCCACTCTTGTGGAGAGTCGAACCGCCAACCTCCCGTACCATAAACTTTATACACCACACTCTTCTCATTACACCTCTATAGCACCACATGATTATATATACAACATATATTATTTATATAATACATACATCCATATTAATATAAAAGTATATATATAAACATAATTATTTTATTGAACATAATTTATGTAAAATAAACTATTTACTAGTAAAATAAAAAAAGATCACTTTTGGCGACTAAAAATATTTTTTAGCCGCCAATTCTATACTTTTGACTACTAATTATTTTTTAATTGCTAAAAAACTTAACTTTTGCCGACCAAAATAGGATTTCGCCGAAGATACACTTTCAGCTACCAAAATTTTGGTCGCCAAAAAATTTAATTCCCGCCTTAGGATTTTAGTTCTCCCGCACTAACAATGACTACTTTTGGCGACTAAATTTATTTTTTAGTCGCCAAGTATAGACTTTTGGCTACTAAATTTTTTTTGGCACCAACAAGTTTTACTTTTGGCTACTAAATTTTTTTTAGTCGGTAAAACCCATATAATCAGCGACCAAACTTATTTTTAGTCGCCAATTGTAAACTTTTAGCTACTAAATTTTTTTAGTTGCCAAAAAGCTTTACTTTGGGCTACTAAAAATTTTTTAGTCACTAAAACCCATATAATCAGCAACCAAACTTAGTTTTAGTCGCCAATTGTAGATTTTTGGCTACTAAAATTGTTTAATCGCCAAAAAGCTTTACTTTTGGCAACTAATGCTATTTTGGTCGCTGAAAGCTATACTTTCAGTGACCAAATTTTTTTTTTGTCAGGAAATTTTTAGTCGCCGAATGTGGTTTTTCCTGTAGTGTATATTGAGTTTAATTTACTTATTTTTAATCATTTACTGCATTTTAAAAATTTAGAAAATATATTGGTATTTTTTATTTTTTCAAAAATGCCATTATAAGCTTGAAAAGTTTTTGGCTTAGTGGCATTTCTTAAAATGCTATAAAATATTTGTTTATGACACTTTTCACCTAAGTGTCATAAAAAGTAATTTGTACTTACCTAGTGTCTTGACATTTTTTAAAAAATGACATTGCGACTAAAGTTTAGTGGCATCTGTTAATAAATGTCACGAACATAATTTTTTGTGTCATTATTTTATAAAATGCCATAAAATTGATGTGACATTTCTTATTGAAATGCCACTAGAGCCTTATATATTTGTGGTTCTGTGACATTTTTCTAAAACATTTAATGTCAATTTTTATTTTTGTGGCATTTTCTAAAAACATGCCACTAGTGTAATGTCACTAAAGTGTAAATTTGTTATAGTGACATTTTTGTTGTAGTGAAGTGACACTTTTTTTTAATTAAAATGCCACTAGAGCCTTATATGTTTGTGGTTCTATAACATTTTTCTAAAAAATGCCACCAAATATTCTTTTTGTGACATGTTTAAAGAATATGCCACTAATATAGTGTCATTAAAATGTGTTTTTGTAGTAGTGTTGCCTTGTCGATTTACAAAACATTTGAGTCAGTGTCTCAAATTTCGAAATTCCAATGTTTAACAAATATATTTTTAGCAACCAAATTAACATTCAATTTTTTTATTTTTTTTTTCAAAAAGGAAATAGAAATATAATGATTCACCCATATAATTAGGAATGGGGATATATAACGGCTTTATTGAGTTGAGTTCATGAAATTCCATCTTTTGGATTACGTAACAACAATTCCATGATAATCAAAATTTAATACATAAATTTAATCATCATAGCATTCACTAGAACAATTTATACTTTTGACGATTAAATTTCGCGACTAAAAAGAATGTAGTTGCCAAAAGTTAACTTTTTAGTTACTAAAAAATGTATTAGTCAGCATTGGTTTAGGCTTTAGCTCCTAAACTTTTTTAGTCAAGATCTATTACTTATTAGCAACTTTAAAAAAATAAGTAGCTAAATATGCCATAATAGGTGATTAAAAAAAATATGAGTCATGATATATTAAATGCGATATTAAATTTTTTTGAAAATTTCTAAAATATTAGTCGCCAATTGGGGATTTTTGGCAACTAAATCTTTTTTAATCGTCAATTACCTTTCCCAACAATTATTCAACGACTAAACTAGCGACCAAAATTTTAATCGGTAAAAGTTTTGGGTGACTAAAATGTAATTTTTGACGACTAAAAATTTAATCGTCAAAAGTGTCATTTGTTTTAGTGATTATTGTTTATGTAATACTCATTTTCATGAGTAATTTAGTAATTTTGAAATACCAACTCAACATATTGACATGATATTAGTTACAAAATCAATAAAGCTAACCTAACTCACTTTGGTCAGCTAGAGGAAGACAAGATCGGCCCTATCTATTTTTTTTTATACAACTTTATCAATTGAAAATATCAAGAATAATCCAAAAAAACTAAATAACAAAAAGAAAAAAGAAAAAGAATGGAAAAGGAGCTTTCCCTTATCACTATCGAGAAAACCAAATTCAAGAAGGGTAGCTCTTTGATGGGCTTTCCATTCCATTGTTGCCTTTAGTTAGTGTCACCTCAAATGGGTGAAAGCAGATTCTAGAGACAGAGTGAGTGCACCAAGTGAGCATCTTTTAGATATTTAGAAGCCCATAATTATTTTTTAATAAAAGGGCAAAAAAAAATTTTGCCCACTTTTTTTAAAAGCTCTAAAAATCACCCTTCCTTGGAAAGTATAATGATAAACGACTTTTCATTAAGGAATTGAGGTAAGCACTTTTGTCATGGAGAAGCCTCCTAGGAGTTAGGGATTTAAAAAGAAACATATAGATATAGATATAGTAGAGATATATAGATATGCTCATGACCCAAGACATCTGTCCAACCTTTTGCATTCTTCAAAGAATATAAAATAGAAAAATATGATGAATAGTCATATCAAAATCTACAAACACTTTTCCAAATTTTAATAGATCTTCTTCTGATTTACAAAAGGTAAAAGAAATAAGTGAGACCCACCAATTACAAAGTAAATTTCATAATATCAACTCAATATTGGATATAATTTTTCTTGATAAATAAAAATAATATTTATAGAATAAGTCAAATCAATTCATTATGATATTTTAAAATTATTGAATAATTATTTTTATTATTAAATTATTTGTTTCACTTCAACTCAACTCAATATAATCAAAATTAAGGTGAATAATGTGATTAAAGTTTTAGTAATCTTTGAATCACTTCATCTTTCTTATATTTCTTGATTGTGTTTTCTAATATAGTATAACCATGACCTCAACAATTAGAGTTTTTCATGTACCTTAAAAATTAGATTCATAGTGAACCAAAAATATGGGATCAATAGAGTATTATGCATATATTGAGTGTCTATTGCATAAATTAAAGCAAATAATGTTCCCTATCATGTAAAAAGAAAAGAAAATAATAACTACTCATCTTCGATATGTATATATATTTTTAGCTCATTAACTTTGTTTGAGCCAACACAAATCTCTAATTATCAATAATGAAAAAAGGGGGTTAATCCATCAAGAGTTATACCAATGAGTAATTAAACTCAATTCCTTAACTTTGAGGTTGTGAGCTCGAATTACAACTAATTTAGTTCCTCATTTTCTACTCAATCTACTACTCGCAAATCTTGTCTAATGGAAACTAAACTCAGCGTATTTATACTATATGCCTATGTACTGTTCACTTTTAGATTTATTATAACTTCCCAATGCAAAATTGTGGATTTACTCTTCTTATTTAGATTATTTAAATGAAGGACTAAATTTTAACTACTGATAACTTTATTGTTCACCAATAAATAAATAAATAAATAAAGTAACTAAGTGAGTGGATAAAAAAAAATGAACTACAAGCCAAGGCTATAGCCAAAAAAAAAAAACCATGTGAGCATCCAAGGCAAATGATGCAAATGGGCTAAGAGAAATAATAATAAACAAATAAGAAAAGAAAAGGAAAAAGTAGTGTGAGGTGGGGGGTTGTGTGGGGGTGTGTGTGAGGTGTACATGGATGTGCAACAAAAGTTAGGGTTGTCATCAAGCAAAGCTCTCTCTCTCTCTCTCTCTCTCTCTCTCCTTTTTCTCTTTTGTTGATGCTTGCCCACCATATCTTCTCCAACTCTTTCTATATGTTTTTCCTTTCATTGTTTTCTTTTTCTTTTTTGGCTTTCTTTCCATTTCTTGTTATTAGTCAGCTTAAAAACAACGCTTCTCTTCCTTCCCACATATTTCTCTTTTTAACACCCAAAAAAGAAAAACCCTAAAGCAAGCACTCATAATGCTTGTCAAAAGCCACACTTATTGTAGGGCCACACAATCACAACAACACAACATCCCCTCATTGGTCTCCCACTCTCTCTCTTCTAGTTCAAGACTCTCTCTCTTTCTCTCTCTCTCTCTCTCCACTATTTGGTGGAAATTTGGCTCCACAAAGACATTGCATGGATGAGTTGAGTAGCCTCCATTTGCATGGTTTTCTTTCCTTTCTTTCTATCTATCCCAACTTTCTTTTCTTCTATTATCACTATCTTTTTTTGTTATATGAGAGAGACTTGATTAAGGTCAACCCAACATGCACCTCTCATGTCTTTTTCATGCTTGTTATTGTTTTATCTACAATTTTTTTTTTTAATTTTAGTTTT
The DNA here is from genome assembly GCA_025200525.1 of Camellia lanceoleosa. Classification (NCBI taxonomy): domain Eukaryota; kingdom Viridiplantae; phylum Streptophyta; class Magnoliopsida; order Ericales; family Theaceae; genus Camellia; species Camellia lanceoleosa. The sequence goes on from CM045760.1 coordinate 38,181,032, forward strand.
TTGTCATTAATATCAACTTGGGTTGGTATGGTTTCTTCTTATTATTTGCTTACTTAATGGTCTCTTAATAATTAATTAGTACATTATTTGCTCCTGTAATTGGAGGTGGTATGGGTCTTCCGTGCATTTGATGGGAGAATTTTTTTTTTATACCAATATGTATATTTAGTATTTATATATAATTTAGAGTTCGGGTTGTTCAAGTTTTGGCCGGATTTCTCTACACAAGCCCGACCTAAAGTTAATTCAAACTTCTAAATTTCAGCCCAAGCTTACACCAAATTTAAAATATGTTATTCAAGATCTAAAAGTTTTGAATTAAAATTGAGTTATATGGGTTGAGCCTACTCAAGTTACATTCCTATTCATTGATGTAATTTAGGTGTTCTCTCATTTGCTTTACATCAATATATATATATATATATGTTTTTTGTTGATTCTAAAATTGAACGGAACGGATCTAGATTTCTACTCAAATAACCCACCAAACCCACTTTGGATTGAAAATGAACCTTCTTTTATTTTTCATTTTCTTTTAACTAAATCAGCCGGAACGGTGGTTCAACTAGCTACCCGTTCAAATGGGTAGCCGAGTCCCCCCCCCCAAAAAAAAAAAAAAAAAAAAAAACCTCCCAATACCAACAACAAACAAACAAATAATTAGTATAAATTTTTCTTACAAAATAACGTGGTACTATCATGTTATTAGTAAATTGAGTGCTTTTTTTTTTTTTTTTTTTTTGAAGTTTTATTATTACTAGTTCCATCAATTTATAATATATATATATACATATAATATTTTTTTTGTATGATAATTTGTAGTTAATTATACAATTTAATGAAAAATTGGTGCACCAACCCTGGAGGTGGATATGTAGAGGAAGACGTGTGAGGATGACATCAAATATGCATGAAAATTAGTAGCTTTTTTGAGTCCTGTCTTGTCTCTCTGCTCCATTTGTTCCTTTTCAAGTTTAAATTAATTAATTAATCCCATGCAAAACCTTTCTTCTCTCTCTTTTGTTGTTTTCTAGTATTGTATCTATCTTGAGAAGGTTTTGTAATCAAACATACATCTTTTCAAGAAAATTGAGAAATGGATGATAAAACTTGGAGAAATTACAAATTAATAATGTACTTTTCAAAAAATAATTGATTGTTGGAATGGACTTGTTGACATGTTTGAAGCCAAGCCATGTATGACCTATCCCTCCTCATCCATTAAAGATATTACAAGTCAACTTTCAAATATGATCTTACATAATGAACAAACCCAAACAATAATTAATAGGATAGTAATGATTATTTTTATTTTTAAAATATTGTATGATGCTCGGAGTCATTTCATATATCATATACATTATTGCCTGAATCAACTCTTAAACAATTTCTTATAATTTAACCAGCAATCACATAATTGGCCAACTTTATTATTAAATAATTTCTTATAATTTGACCAACAATCACATGATGTAATATACATCAATTTTTAATTTATCATAACATTCAATCACTTAATAAAACTCACTTAGAAAAACTCAGGCTCTGTTCGAAAGGATTTTCAAATCATAATTCTATCAACACATTTTAACATCATGTTTGGATAAAGTTTTCCAATTATATTTCCACAACAAATACAAAACTCTGCAGAAAACTCTGTGTAAAGCGTGATTTTTGAAATTTTGTTTTTTGAAATTTGACCTAATCGGTCGTCCCATCGGATGTCCTACCGGACGTCCCACCAGTTGTCCGGCTGATTGACCGGAACAGGAATTTTTTTTTTTTTTTTTTACATATGTTAATTTGTATATATTCAAAAAAAATATATTCTGAATTTTTAAAAAAAAATTTATGTGCTTTAATATAATTTTGAGTTGTATGTTTGATTATGAGTTGTAAATTTTTGTATCAAATATCATATGTCACATCAAAAATTCTCCACTCAATTCAAAACTCTTTCACCAAATAAATTTTCCACACTCAAATCATAATTCCAAAACTCACAAACTCAAAATACAACTCCTACTCTCAAATCATATTTAGTAAGCTCTACCAAACACAACATCAATTTTCTTGTCACTTCAATATAAGTGAATTTAGAAATTTAAAGTGAAAATATCACATTTCTTTTTCTGTTTATTTATTTATTTATTTTATAACTACAATTCAAAGGTATGGTTTTATTTAAAAATTAAAATCCTTTGAATATCTCTTCACACTTGCCCTTCTCCTACATTCACATAGGAGTAGGCATTGACCACATACATAAAAATCCCGTTTGAGTCTACCTTTAAAATGATATTAAAATTTCACATCCATCCAAAATCATATTATATTAAAAAAATTAACTATTACACATTTATAAATTTATGATTTAACTGTCATAAAAATTCAATATTTTTATTCTTAAAATACAATTTTTAGTGAAACAAAAATAAAATTCTAATATATATAATGATACTCGGGCCGGGCTAGGTACAAGGACTATTTGCACTCAATCCATTTAATAAACAGTCCGAAAATTTCAGCACCCTACCAAACCCTATGAGCTAAAATATAAATCCCACTTTACAAAGCGAACTGGACTAGGCGGGCTACCGGGCTAAGCCCACCTGTACTCTCACATGCATGAAAGAATTGTACTCTCATAAGATGGGCGTAAATAGAATCACCCAATGCTAAGCGTCAGCTCTAATTTGGTGTGACTATAATACCCCAACCTGTTAAGAAATTATACAAAAGGGCTTGACAGGCCCAAAATGAGAAATTCAATCCACAATGCTTCTTCAAGTCAATCTAAGCCATATACCCTGATCTGATCCAACCTCATGATGATAATCACCCAAGTCAATTATCACATATGTTGATCAAATTTCAACAAATTTCATCAGTCATATGACAAATGAACGCATCCTTACCCTATTTCTGGCGAAACTGTTTCTCAAGAGTACAGAGCAATTATCATTTGTTAATCAAATTTCAACAAATTTTGTTGATCATAATACAAATGTACGCATCCTTACCTCATTTCTGGCTAGACTCGTGGGAGCACAGAGCACTACTAATCATTTATTAATCAAATTTCAACAAACTTCGTTGATAATATTGCAAATATATGCATTCTTATGTTATTTTAGCAAGTCTTTCTCAAGAGCCCAAAGCAAATCAGCAAATTTCAACAAATTTCATTAATCATATTACAAATGTACGCATCCTTACCCTATTGATAGCAAGACTTTCTCAAGAGCTTTCATATGCTTCCACATAATGTGAGAATTTTTAGAACATAGATCCCAAAAAAAAAAAAAAAAAGAAAAAAAAAAGGATGAGTTTCCAATTCTCGTATCCTGCAACTTAATAAAATATTTTGTACATCATTTAAGAACAAATAAGATCGAGTGTAATCTCACCTGTTGCGGGTTCACCTGCCCCTACCACTTAATGGCTCTCCTTCCCACATAAGTGAGCTAGATATATAAAATTATTCCAGTCCTAAAAAATATCACCCAATTTTTTTGTTTTTTTGTTCACAGATTCAGACTGAATTCTAAAAACTCAAATTCACAATAAACATAGATAACAAGTTGCTCAAATCATATATCACAATAAACATAGATGGCAGGTAATTTCTCAGAATCCGCGACCAATTAATGCCCCAACAGCCTGCCCAGGTAGCTTATAATTATACCAAAAATGCCTCGTAGCTCGATTTATTGAGGCCCGAGTGGCCCGAAATATTCTCTCTCCTCCCCTCTCTATTCTACTTGTGTTCTCCTCTCTTCTCTATCTCTGTTCTCTTTCTTGCTCGCCGTGACCGCCGTGACCCCCCTCGTCTCTGCCCAACACTACGGTGGCGCAATAAATGGCTCCGGCGACACCACAGTCTACACCTTCAGAGAGTGCATGAAAGACCTTTCTCGCCCCAATTGTAACCTCTATTTTGCCCCAATCAAAACCTAGATCCTTCATTGCCTTCCTTTCCAACGTCTGATTCGCGATGATCGATTGTTCTACGATGGGTGTTACTTGAGGTATGACAATTACATGTTCTTCAACGAAAGTTTGAGTGGATTGGATCAAACTGTGTGTGGGTCGAGTTGGTGTGTGGGTGGGAATGAGACTCTATTTCGAGAAAATGTCAGTGATTTTGTGAGGAATTTGAGCTTGGAGGGTGTTAACAATGGTGGATTCGCTGTTAGGTCTGTGAATAGAGGGAATTTAACGGTTTATAAGTTAGCTCAGTATTGTTTTTTTCTTGTGTTGTTTAACAATGGTGTTCTCCCATCTTTCTTCTTTTTTTTTTTCTTTTTTTTTTTTTTTTTTTTTTTTTAAATAATGGTGTTCTTCCATCTCTTCTGTGTGGTGTTCTCCCATCTCTTTTTTTTTTGTTTTGTTCTCCTATCTCTTCTTCTCTCTTTCTCTCTCTGTGTGTTGTTTTTGTTGTGTGTTGTTCACCATCATCTTTCTCTCTCCCTCTCCCTCTTCTCTCTTCCTCTTGCCTCTCGGTTTCACTGAAGAAAAAAAAAAAAAAAAAAAAAAAAAAGATGCCAAAACGACGTCGTTTTGGCACCTCAAGCCATTCGAGCCCGCCCATTTTTGAGCTACGTAGCAGAGTTGTAATTATACATTCAAAAGACTAAAAGCAATATTTATTCCCAAAAAGAATAAAAGATTGACTTGTTTCTTATAATTTTCATAATTTGTTTTTCATATTTTGAAGCTAAAATCAACCCATAAATTTTCACTAGCAAAAAGGCATTGCCTATTATCAAGGAAAACTACAATACCCATCAATAGGCGGAGAAGGTACATGCCACCAGCTTATGCCAGAATACAATTTATTTGATTCATGTAATTCAAGAAAACACATAAAACGAAATATTTTCCTGAGCAAAGAATCAGATGTGAATGAGCTAAACCTGGCAGAGTTGCATTTGCAGTCTCAGATAACCTTCCCTGGGATTCTAACAAAACTCTTGGACCAAGTTATTGATTATTTGCTCGTGCTTGCTTCAAGTTTTGCCGAACCAATTGAGCAGAAAAAACTCAACCTTTTTCATGGCTGTTCCATATCAAACTCCATAAAGTGGTAGCAAAGTTTTGACGAAGGAGTAGGCAAGTGCACCCGTAAATATGTAGCTGTCTACCCTGTCTAGCAGTCCACCTGCAAAAATCACCCCCTTGGCATTGAGCATCAAACTAAAAATTGTTCATAATCAAGAGTAAAGAGATTGTCCAAAGAACTGCTACCAACAAACTCAGTCAGCCTAGCACATCGAGATTGGAAGCTTTGCTCCATTACCTGTTAAGGTAAGGTTTGCATGCATGTTTTCATTGCATTGACAAAGGGCCTTTTCAAAAGAGTTTCAAAGATACACAAAAATCTTGTTTGAAAAACATGTATAAAAAGCCCTATGTTAAGTGGGGTGATTGATCGTGCTTTTATAGCAATAAATCACACTTTTAACAGTGGCAAGCAATCAGTAAGTGATCAATTGCCTGAAATTAATTTTCAAGCAGTAAACAAAGATAAATTGGTTTGGTTTGGTAAACAAAGAATAATTGGTAAGCAATGAAGAATTTAATCTCTTTTTGTTATGTTAAGATAATCTTGATTATTTGATATGAAAGGATATGTTACTAGACATAGTTTGCACTCGATTGTTTAACAACGCTATCCATGACAATCAATACCCTAGTCCGCATAGGGTGGGATTGGGGTCATGGCAACAAATAACCTAATCACCTCTCCATCTCTAGCAAGAGCGATATATTTCCAGTGCCATCCTCTCTCTCACTAAGGGCATTTGACCTCTTGCCTCTTCCATCTTTGGTGATCCCCACACCATCTTCCGAAAAGGTCCTAATTGACCACCTCATCATCCATCATCCAGACCTCTTATGAAATAGAAAAGTCAAAATATTGATTCTCAATAAATATATATATATACATCCTCCCTTCTCCAAAAAGAATAGGTAAAGTGCATCCAATTTAGTCCCCATTCGATGCGGGGTCTAGGAGAGGTAAAATAAATATAGACCTAACATTGCCATTATTTGCATAAAGTGGCTTCCCTCGGGTATGAACCCACAACATCAAGGTTGATAGGTTGAGTTTTAACCACTAAACTAGTGGCCACCTATTCCCCTTCTCACCCATAAAAATAAAAATAAAAAGAAAACCAAAAGAGACCTAGTGCATTAGCATTATAAAAACATCAACATTTAATCTAATTTGTACACCCAGGAAATAAAGTACAGCAGTCTCATCCCTTGCTGATAACCACACACCAGGTGATACTTTTCGGTGTCAGTCAGTAAATAAAGACTGTTCCATCACCAAAGTTACGCAAGTAGTAATTGCTTGAAAGAAATTTCATGTTCCTTATAATCATCTCAAGTGTCAGCTCAGAAAACTAATATCAGCAGTATCAATTTGGCATACACCATATCTGTCCCTCTATAATAGCAGAACAGCAAAATCAATGCGTCTATTACAAAATCCTAAAAGTAAATTTAGCAATTAATGAATAGACAATTAAGTCAAATATTTCAGATGTTTCTGAAATAATTTGGCAATACTTGCCAAAAATAAAATAAAATAAAATAAATAATTTTTGACAGCAAGATGTAGTAGATGCACAGAGTTACAGTCCAAACACTTCATACGAACAGAAACAACATAGTGGTTAAGGAACCCAACACTTACCTGAAAGATTAAGCAGCATAATAGGTTTGTTGTTACATAAAATAAACAAAGGAAGAAACATCATCATACTAGTACAGTGTATAACTACAGAATTCAACAAGAGCCAGAGGTAGTTACCATGTCCAGGTATAAGGGACCCTGAGTCCTTAACACCCGCATCACGCTTGATCATTGACTCGGTAAGGTCACCAAAAAGAGATCCAAAGAAGTTCAGAACACCAAAAGCTATTGCACTGATAATCATCCACGAAACTATGTTAATGCACATTTTCAAGTTTTAAAGAAAAAAATCTCTAATTTTAGATTTTGTAAAATATTAATTCATCGGGTCAATGTACCACACTAAAATACAACCCCCTCATGCTATATCTTATATTTCTGCTGAATGACATATGCATAGGAAATCATAGTGCACCCTTTGATTTTACTTTTAGAAAAATTCCACTTTCTCCAATAATGTATTCTGCTTTCTGGCTAGCCAAAGCTAACAAGAAGATGAGGATTGAAACCAGGATAGTTGACGTGACAAAAACATTACGCAATGTTAGTCCCCGTTGATTGATAGTGCTGAGAGGGGATACAGATGATGGGATTGATAGCACTGGGAGGGGATACAGATGATGTGATATCCAACAACTACCATTTTGATCGAGGTCAGTCCAGTCAGTAAGATATTAAGAACCCTTTTTAGGAGAGCATACAGAAGAAGAAAGTGAACAATTCATATGAAAATATTTGTTTTCACCATTTGGTTCACTTGTAAGGGAGAAAAGAAAAAAAACGAAGAAAAATATTTTCAAAAACATTTTAGCTTACCCAAAAGAATCCCACTCACATAACAGATTTGCAGGGTGGGAATTGGGTACAACAATTGGGTATGTTCCTCCAATCTTATTTGGGTGCATAGACGCTAACTTTCTCCAACTACAAGTTTAAATAGCATTTCTGTCACCTAGTCTCATAATTGTTACTACTATATCTTTACAATGTTTGGTTACAATTACTCATACAACATTTCTATGTTTCTCGTTTCCAGTAAAGTAAATTTTGTACCTGACTACGTTACATGGACTCGGGTCTAAGTGTCAGGTGCGGGTATGTATCTAGAGGTCGGACTCAACAAACCTCTAAATGAGGGATACGCGGGTACGTCTAAAAAATACCAAAAATTAGACACGGGTACATGAATACGACTAAACATGGATATATCAAAAAAATATTATGCATTTTTTAGGCATCCCACTAAAATATAACATATAAAAACTATTTTAGGCATAAAATAATTTATACTATATATGATTTTATTATATATATTTTTAAAAATAGATGATTTATTTCATATCAAAAATGCTAGAAATCTCAAAAATTCTACCAAAAATTTTACCGAATGTATCACATGGGTGTGGGACCCACATTGTGTGATTACTCATTTATATATATATATAATATTAATTTTGTTCTCTTAAAGAGAGAGAGAGAGGAGAAGAAGAGGGAGATTGAGAGGAGAGAAAGAGGGAGAGCAAGAGACGAGAGAGAAGACAGATCGAGAGAGAGAGAAGACAGAGAAGGAGATCGAGCATCGAGCAAAGAAGATTGATGTCGATGTCGAAGTCGAAGTTGAAGTCGAAGCCATTGAAACCAGCGACCAGCGACCAGAGGAATTGAAGTCAACCACAAGATCAATGTCTTCACCCTTTCAAACGGCAACCAGGTTCTCTCCTTGCTCTCTCCTCTTTCGTTTCTTTTGCCGTATCTGTTTGTAAAGAGTCGTATCCCGGCCGTATCCCACACCCATACCCGTGTCGTGTCTTGTTGACACGGGTACCTCCAAAAATCCAAAGAGTCCATGTCACGTAGGTACCTGATTATTTTCTATTTCATTTGCTTTCTCACCTACTCACTTAGTTTTTTATCATCATGTTATACTTACTTTCCTTCTAATCATAGTACCTACTAAAATCATAGTTTTACTTGTTAGTGTTCCAATATTCCAAGTTGTTAATATTAATATAAACCTACAATCCTAAGCTAACTTCTTCGCCCATTCTTGTTCAGGAAAGTGTAGAGACACTTGCCTATTTTCATGGCACATGAGCGCCAATGTGGCCTCCCTTGCCCAAAAAACCTGAAGGCAGGTGCAACTAATTGCTTACAGGAAATGCCCTAGACCTTATTCGCATATTTATATTAGGATTCATATCTATAAACAATCTACTGGGGATTTTTATGTGGTAGTTGTCAGAGTACCTAACACACAACCACCCTCCTGATCCAGGTTTGTGATACTAAGTAGTTTCCAAAAGGTCAGTAAGCATGTGGGCAAATGCATGTGCGAGTGCAACAGTGAAATAAAATAACATACCTTAGAAAAGATGTTGGCCAACTAAGAATCCTTGATAATATAACAGAAGTGGCTATACAACCAGCTAAGCCCGCAGCAGCTCCCTCCCATGTCTTCTTTGGACTAATATTAGTAAGTGGCGTCCGACCAAATGCCTACATTGGAGTTCAAGCCAACAACACATTTTATGTAACTAATCGGCTAGATTGTCCGAATAACTGTATAGAACAGATAGTAACAAAATATATATATATATATATATGAAGAAATCTGCAAGTTTTATTTTCATTCAAGTAATCAACAAGCAAGCAAATGATATTGACATATCCTTCAACTTAGAAAATCTAACATCCGTAAAATTTTCTAAACATTGATAAAAATGTAATGACTAAATTTCACAAGGCATATGAAAGAAATTACAAGCATAAATGCTCCACTAATACGTACTAAATGTATTTAATAAGTATTATTTGCACTGACTACAGCGATTAACATATTTTAAATTTCTGAGATTTTAGGTATAATCACCCAGACAAGTGAGCAAGCAATAAGACATTACAAAAGAAATCATTTAAAAATCAAGGGTGCTGATTTTCTTTTAAAAGTAGATTGTTCTCATTGCGTGTCAATATTTAATTGTGAAACAACCCTTCAAATTGAAGAGGAGCATCATTGTTCAATAGTTATTAGTTATTTAACTGTAGAATTTAGAAACATGGTGGAGATGGTCAACAAGAACCCTTCTGTCAATCAAAACTGGTGAAATCCCCTTTTAAAGGCACTCTAAGATGGCAAATTCAAGTGTTCTAGCTAGGTAGCTGTATCTTGAGGAAAAAATATTTTTGAAGTTACATGATCATACACATACTATCAACAAGGTGATGTGGCTTAATGTGGTATTGATACAAACAGAAAATTCAAACAAAATGATGTGGCTTAATGTGAACCTTTCACTTTAAAACAAAACAGCCATGAAGAGGCTTTATTTTCAACAAAGACATTGCCACATCATTCTTATAATAATTTATGTATAAATTTTCTGTATGAACAGTTTCCCTATTGAATATTGCAAGAGACAGTAGAGAGCTCCAACTGCTTAACTTCAGAAGCACAAATACCTTGCCACCAGCAAAAGCACAAGTATCAGCAGCAATTATGCTGCTAATAGAAATTAACGTTGCCACAAGACCCACTGTCCACAGAGTTTGGCCACCAAGAAGCAAAGGCCATCCTGTTACCACTCCTGCAAAAGCTAAACTTGTTAGGAACAGTGTAATAAAAGTACCAATAGACCATCACAAACTTGGAAATTAATTTTAAAAGAATATGAAAAGGTTGACATAAACAAATAATTAAGAGTTAGTGTTAAAAAGGAAAATTGGTCTAAAATGGAGTACCACCTAAAGAACTCGAAGTAAAACCCATAATATCAGCAAATTAATAATTATGAAGCAGCAAATTTTAATGCTGTCAACAGCAGAAAAGATAAAAGCATTTTGATAAGAAATGCTTCACAAACCAAATATGCATCGAGATCATTGCCTAATGTGAGTAATAACTTTGTAAGTGGCCAAAAATTGCAGAAAGCATTTCAAGTTAATCATCCAGAATAGTAACTTTTCAACATGTTTTAATTAGTCAGGAAAGCATACAAACAAACGTAAACATGCATGCACTGAATGAGCAACTTCATTTACAGCAAACATTTTTTTGACAAGAAAATTCATTACCAAAACCAGAACATAAAGAATATAATTCCATTGGTGTGTGCATATTGCCTATAAACTGCACAAAAGACAAAAACCGAGAAAAGACAGTCCTCTCTCAACCGAGAGAGAGAGAGAGAGGAGTAAAAATCATTACGCACAAATTGGTAACTCTCTACCCTCAAAAGACCTCCTATTATGCTCCCTCCACACACTGACCATAACACAACCAGTGTTGCAGTCTACAGTCCATTACCTTATGGACACATACGTTGATGGTAATCTTTCTCCCAACATCCTATTAACATCACCATTATCCATTTTTAAACTTTTGCGAAAGTATAGAACCAAATTCTTACTTGAATTTAAGGCTGGAGCCGCTAAACCACAACGAAGCTTAACCCAGAAGGAAGGAAGATAACCGCAATAAAATAGCCCAAACATGGTACTACTGAGCTGAGCAAAACGTGGATTTCCCCTCTGCAAAAGCAATGTCATAGCAACAACAAATGCTGCAGATGTCACGGAAACGTCAAGACCAAAATACCTGACAATAAATTAAAAAAAAACCAATCAGCAATAGAAATCTATGAAAACAACAAGAATGAGCTGCAAATCAAACGTCATGCACAAAGGAGGAAAAAAATTGTCTTATCAATGTTCACCCACCCTCTCAAACTTGATATTCTTGTTTCAAGCATATGCTTGATTAAGCAAGTTTGCAACTACCAACAAAAACAAGCATAGAAGTGTACAGAAAAATGTTTAAATTTAAAACCAAGAACTATTTAAAGAGCAAATACCTAAACAGGGAAAGAACCAATTGACCATTTGTATGGCAGACAGAGTGTTAAGCTTACAGTGGATCAGGGAAAGAAGAAAAACAAATATCAAGAACATTGCGAGAAACATCATTCACCATTACATTATACATACATACATACATATATCATTCAAAGTTAATAGAAAAATAGAACATGACAATAATTTTTGAAGTTTAAAGAGGATGGATTAATAGATATAAATTTACAATTTTTTTATTTTTTATTTTTTATTTTTTTATCATTATATCCCAAATTATTTTATTCAAACTTAAAATTTATTTTATGTGTCTAAAAGATAGACGTGTGTCTCTCAAGCGTCTAATGTGTCAAGAAGTATCCAACACGTGTGTTGGAAAATATGGTTTTTTTGGTTTGAGAATTGAATGAAAATTGTCTCAAAAAATTGGCCTCATGAAGGAGAGATTGAGAATGATGATTGAGCATTTTACATATGGTCTAACCATGAGAGACACGTAGTCTAACCATGAGAGACACATGGCCTTAATAGTGTCTTATGCATGGCCTTAATAGTGTCTTAGACCATGAGACACATATAGTCTAACCATGAAGGACATATGGTTTTGGAAGCTATGAGGGACACAGGGTTTTAGAAGCTATGAGGTACACATGACCTTGCCATATGTCTTGCCAAATATGCCTATATAAGGGCATGCTCAACATTGTGAATATAATCACAAAAATAAGCTAAGTTCTCTCCTCCTCTTTTTCCCATTGTATATAAAAGGAGACCATCCTCGTTGGTTGGAGGACAGATATTTTTGCTCTCATATTATAGTCAGTCTGCTCCTATAATATATTCTTCCTGTGTAAGAGAGTGCTGTCATTATCTGTTCGCCAGAGCTAAGCAAAAACTGCTTCTGCGTTAGCAGATTCTAAACCATTATAACCTGGGAAACAGACGCCGACATACCTCCCGCACCCACGGTGAGGTGGCGAATATGTTTTAAGGACCCTGTAGTATCACACAGGCTTCAATTTGCTTTCTTTTCCTTATTTTTGTTATATGTGTTTCTGTTCATTAAGTTGTATGATTTAGTCCCATGATTTCTTATTTTGTAAAACAATTTAATTAAATATGAATATGATTATTTTTTTATTTAAACACAAAATTTTTACATGTCGAACATGGACACACCACTTTCTTAGACATGTCCATGCTCTTTAGCTAGAGATTAGAACAATGTCACCAGAAGCAAAAGCTACTAAAAAAAACTAATCAGGGAAAAACCTAGAGAGTTGTTCGCTGTGGGTACTCGTATCAAGCCCAATACATGGCAAGCCCTACAAGTGCCACATCACCAAAACCCCACACGTGACAGACCAATAAGGCACCACGCGGACATGTCGTATGTTTGATACATGGCGAGCCCTACGGATGCCATGTGCCAAGGCACTACGTAAAACCAAGACTATATGCTTAGCCTAAGCGGGAGCATACATATAAGTCCAAATATATCCAAATATGAAGAGCCCTGCAACAGGCAGCACCATGGCCCCGCAGGGCCCATGGTCCTTCATACCTCGCTTCAAGACCAAATAACAATACAATCAACCCCCGGCTCACTTGGACTTGGATTGATAAACAATAGCTCTCCTAAACATTGAGATAGGCCTGTGGCCCATTCTCCTACTTGGTCGCTTAGAAGCAAGCCCCTCTCCTAAACATTGAGATAAGCCCGCAGCCCATTCTCCTACTTAGTCGCTTGAAAGCGAGCCCCTGGCTCTCCTAAACACTAAGGTGGGCCCGTGGCCCATTTATCTACTTGGATGCCTGGGTTGGGAGCAGGACCTAGGCGCTACTGCTAGGGATCATCAGAGGATACTGGACTGGCGGCTGAGGTCATGGGATCGTCGAGATGGTTGTCTTCTTGCTAAGACAACTCCATCTCGACTAAGCTTGGAGAAGAGTCAACATCAACCTTACATTCATGTCATCCAATGCATATATGAAACATTACTTTTCGCCTGCCATGAAACGTTGCTCTCCAGCCACAGACGACAGAAGGGCTTATATCACTTCTGGCAGAGTTGAGGAGAACGAGCCACCTGTTCAACAGTTTGCTTGGGCTCCAATACTCCTGTGACCTATATAACGTAGCGTATATGCAGCAAGACACAACACCACAACTCCATAATTCTAACACAACCAAGTTTCATGTTTAAACATCCTCTCTCACACTCTACATTAGTGTTCAAGGTCTATCACTGTTAACCTCTCCCTCTCCAAGCTTGCCTTGACCTCCTCCTCTCCACCTCCGGTGATCTCAGGCCATTGAAGTGCCCGCCATCTTCCCGGACTACCTCTAACCACACCTCTCATCCACATTATACTCTGCTGGGGAAGAGTGGTGCTCGCTTCACAAGGCACCCAAAAAGAACACTGGAACTGGAGTAACAGCATCCCAAGGTGGCGGTAGGGAGACCCTAGCAGAGACCTCGGAATACAACTTCGGCGCCTCTCCGGAAGAACAATGCTCCCAACCGGTTATAGCAGATCAGCTACGTGTATTGACTGAGAGCATCACCTCTCCTCAACAGAACCAACAACTCTTAATGGATGCCCTACTAGCCTCACAAAGGGCACCTACGCTTCCATCATCATCTAACCCCCTTTCATCATCACAAAATGGCGCTCCGCCATTAGCCCAAAATGGCTCAAAAGCCAACCTCGCTACACAAAACAACTTGCGAACCCAAGCGGGAGGATAAACAGTCACCCCGCTCCCTCCATTAGCTCCCAGCCAAACACCTCCACCACAAGTTGGATCCGTTAGTGGAGCTCCCACCGCAGTGACTTCAACTGGCTCTCCAGCTCTTCTGGCAGATCAAAACCCTTCCCAGCCATTAACATTGGAGGTAGTAAAAGAGCACATACACAGCCTACTTCAGACAAACAAAGGTCACATCCCTGCCTCCCCAGAGTTGGACCTCCGTCCCCCTTACCCTATTCACATCACAAGTCTTCCATATCCGGTAGGATATACAGTACCCAAGTTTGTCCGTTTCAACGGACGAAAAGGGAATGCCAGGGAGCATGTTTCACGCTTTCTTGACGCTCTTGGAGCTTACCAAGAGGACCGAAACCTCCGCATGAGAGAATTCTCCAAATCCCTCACAGATCGAGCATTCTCGTGGTATAACAACCTCGCTGCTAGCTCTATCTCTTCATGGGAAGACTTGGTAAAAAAGTTTTACATCAAGTTCTTCTACGTTGAAGAAAGGTTAACCGCCCTTCATCTTATGAGGGAAACACGACGACTTGGGGAGGATATCCTTGTTTACGTTCGCCGTTTCAGGGAAAAAGCAGTAGACATTCAAGACCCGATAGAAGAACACCAACTGGTGTCATTGTGCATCGAAGGGATGCTTACGACTTATAAACTCCAGTTGGTCAACCACCACTTCCCTGACTTTTCCACTTTATGTGCTGCGGCCCGAAACTTAAGTGAAACAGTAAGATCAAAGGCACGAATGACAGCACCACAACCCCACTCATGGCGACCAACGGCACCTCAACCTTCCTCGTGGAGGCCTAACCGACGCAACCACGCTGTATATGCAGCCAAAGGCTCCTCTGGAGGAAGAGGAGACCCGTAGGCAAAAAAGAGAAAATTTGATCAAATTCCCCCGCCTTTACCTATCTCAGTGAACGAGGCACAAGCACTCCTCAACGCCTAGGTAGAAGATGGAAAAGTTCACCTCCCCGAGCCAAGGCGACCTGTTACCAAAAATGATCAAGCGCGGGCAGACTATTGCATATACCATCGTTCCATTAAACATCCTACTACTGAATGTTGGGCACTCAAATCCCTAGTTCGAAAAATGATGTCTGATGACGCTTTGGAGCTACCCTGCCAAATAGAAGATGTCTTGAAAGATCCTCTCCCGCGCCACAAAGATAATGGCAAGACGGTCATGATGCTTTCGCATTATGACGAGATGGAAGAGCCAATGGTGTGCGAGTTCTCTGAACTCGCAGCTCCCACTTGTCCGAACTTTGAGACCAGGCGTGTGATAGCGCTTAAGAAATCGACAAAGTTCAAGTGGTGCTTTGACCAATTCGGCCTGTCTGAAGCAATACACTTTGAAGCCACCAAGGCCTTTTTAAGACTTGCGGAGTAGAATGGTGAAAAAATGCATGAGTGTGAGCGGATCAGTAAGGAAAGTATTTCGAGATAACTCCTTGGCAATAACCTTTACTGAGGCCGACAAACAAGTATTGTTTCCACATAACCATCCCCTCTACGTCCCAGTATTCATCAATGGGATGGAGTTTCAAAGAGGATTCATAGATGAAGGAGCTTCACTCAATGTAATGCCTTATTCCACTTTCCAGGCAGCCGGGATCCCACAAAAGCACTTAGTCAGACAACCCATCTCCATCACCGGTTTTGGAAGCCAAAAAACTAAAACCATAGGTCATGTCCAGTTAGACTTAGCAATGGGACCAATTCGCTCTACTACTAAGTTCCATGTTATAAAAGCAGAGACGACCTATCAGGCTCTCCTAGAGAGAACTTGGCTTCACAGATATGTTGCGATCCCCTCCACCTACCATCAATGTGTCAAAGCAATCTACAACAATGAGATAGTAGCCATAGCTGGCTCTCAAAAGCCTTTTCGAGTAGATGAAGCTCACATGGCAGATGCAGTATTTTACAATCATGTCGATGAAGATAAACCTCCCTTGCCACTTCAAGGAACTCCTATACCCAATTGGGATGACCTCTTTGAAGAAGATTCATCACCATCTCGCAGAAAGACATTCACCAAATCAGAGCCCTCAAGAAAGCTCCCTAAAGTCACCAGGTTTCAAACAAAAGATGGCAGAGTGGTATACCATTTATGATGGTGCGTGGGGTTGGCAAAAGTTACCAATGCCGACCCCCAGCTAGACGAAGTAGCAATCACCCATCGTGAACTAAGTGGAGAAGATTACTATTGCTACACCTTGTCTGCGCTAGCCCGATGCCCGCCAATGGCAAAGAATAAAAAAAATAGAGACAAGAAGAGTAGAAGGAGGAAAAAAGCTGTGGCTTTTCCAGCAACAGATAAACACTTTGACAGATCCTATTGTCTTACGATAACTCATTTGGATGGAGCCTAAGGCTCAAAAGTTAAACCCCTCGCCAAGGTAGCCATTTCATCTCCTAACCAAGTCCCCGCCAACTCAGTTGCAATCCTAAAGCAAGATGGATTGCAAGAAGTCCGACTTGCTCCGGAGTGTTTACAGGACAGCACTCGGCCCCAAAAACAAGAACTGGAAGAAATCAACATAGCCCCTGAAGGAGAACCTAGACGTCCTATCTTCATTTGCAAAGATCTTCCAGCAGAACAAAGGGAGCCCCTCATCGAGTTGATCAAGAAGCACTCGGATGTTTTCACGTGGACATATGAAGAAATGCCAGGATTGGACAAAGATGTTACCATGCACCGTTTGAACGTCATCCCCTTGGCTCGCCCAGTCAAGTAAGGGGTAAGATTTTATAAGCCCGAGGTGGAGCTCAACATCAAGGACGAAGTGGTGAAGCTACTTGGAGCAGGGTTTATCAAACCCATCCAACATCCCACCTGGCTTTCTAGTATCGTCCCAGTTATCAAAAAGAATGGTCAAATTCGAGTGTGCGTTGATTTCAGAGATCTAAACAAATCTTGCCCCAAAGATGAGTTCCCACTCCCAAACATAGACACATTGATTGATTCAGCGCGGAGCACCATATGTTCTCATTCATGGATGGCTTCAGCGGCTACAACCAGATCAAGATGGCTCCAGAGGATGCCCCAAAGACGGCATTTCGCACCCCTATAGGTAACTTTTTCTATACTGTAATGCCTTTTGGATTAAAAAACACGGGAGCAACATACCAAAGAGCTATGACAACCATCTTTCATGATATGTTGCACAAATCCTTGGAATGTTACATTGGTGATTTGGTAGTGAAATCCAAAGAGGAGACCAGTCACCTTAGAGACCTTCAAAGAGTCTTTGAACGCTGTAAGAAATACAGACTCCGAATGAACCCGCTCAAATGCGCATTTGGAGTCACTGCCGGCAAGTTCCTCGGCTGCATCGTTCATTGCCATGGAATAGAACCTGACCCAGCAAAGGTCGCCGCCATCAAAAATATGCCACGACCAACCAATCTAGACGAGCTGAGAACTTTCCTTGGTCGAGCATCTTACTTGAGACGGTTTATCCTAGCTATGGCCGAAATAACACAACCCTTCAATTCATTACTAAAGAAGGACGTCAGGTTCATTTAGAATGAGGAGCACCAACAAGCATTCGAAAGAGTAAAGTCAGCTTCAATTTCCCCTCTCTCTATGACTCCTCCTCAGCCGGCAAGGCCCTTACTCCTCTACATCACTTCCACGCCGAAATCAGTCGGAGCTCTGCTCGCCCAGGAAATTGACAGACTCGAACGACCCGTGTACTACATAAGTAGAGTCGTCCAAGGGGCTAAGATCCGATATTCCTCCATTGAGCGGCACTGCCTCGCCCTAGTCTTTGCCGCTAAAAAGCTCCGCCATTACCTTCTTTTTTTACCCCATCCATCTCATGACCAAGAGTGATCCCATCCGTTTTCTCCTCACTAGACCAGCACTCTCCAACAAGCCAACCCGCTGGCTCCTATCATTAGCAGAATATGACATCACTTGCAAAGCTCCCAAGGCCATCAAGAGTCAAGCGCTTGCCGACCTCTTGGCTCACTTCCCTAGTAGAGAACATGAGCCGCCCTCAGATGAAGTGCCAGGAGATGAGTTCCAAGCGGCTGAAGTAAACACCAAAGGAGAATGGAGTTTGAGTTTCGATGGATCGTCCACCTCTAAAGGAGGAGGAGCTGGAATAGTCCTTATTTCCCCAAATCAAACTGAAGTCAATTTGTCATATAAACTGGATTTTAAATGCTCTAACAACGAGACGGAATACGAAGCCCTGATATTAGGGCTTATGGCAGCACTCCACCTAGGAGTAAGTCTCCTATGTATCAAAGGCGACTCTAATTTGGTGGTCAAGCAGACCAATGAAGACTATGCTATCAAAGAGCCCCCTTTGGCCTCATACAGAACCATTGCCCAAAGGTTGACAGACAAATTTGACATGGTAAGGATAGAACACGCTCCTCGCTCCAACAATCGACACCTGGACGCCCTTGCTACCTTGGCTTCTAAGGCCTCGTTTGGGAACAGGCTATTTTTTAAACTTTTTTTTTTTTTTAGAAAAAAGAAAAAAAAAAAAAGAGAGGTGATGATTTTTTTTTTTTTTTTTTTTTTTTTTTAAAAAAAAAACCACCAAACAAACAAGACCTAAGGTAGAATTCGCGGAAGAATCAACTAAGATAGAAGTTCTGAAGCGCTCCATGCCGTGCTCGGTAACAACTATTTTTCCTAAAAAAGAACCCGCCGACTGGAGAGCCCAATCATCGATGAGCTCCGCACCCCCCAGGTAAACTACCTTTGTGCGAAATCAAACACTTCACGATTTACCAAGGAGTCCTCTACTACAGAGGGCCTGGGGGTCTGCTAGCACGATGCATCGACCTTACCGAAGCCAAGTCTAAGCTAAAAGGGGTTCACAATCGTTCTTGCGGAACAGGAGACGTGCGCCTTTACAGAAGGCTACAACGACAGGGATATTATTGGCCTACTATGGCCAAAGAAGCAAACGACCTTCAGGGAAAGTGCACCAAATGCTAGGAATTCCCTCAAAAAGTTGAATGCAATTTCGCAGAAATCACCTCCGACAGGCGTCAGGTGTATATAGATTACCTCAAAGAAGCATCATTGCCGCCAGACCGCACTGCAGCTGCAATAATCAAGAAGCGAGCTCCGAAATTCTTATTGCAAGAAGGGCGAGTTTTTAGGCATGGCTTTGACAGGAAGCCTTTACGCTGCTTATCGGGAGCAGAAATCTATAAAGTTTCAGAACTTGCTCATGGGTCGGAGCACCAAGGTGGAGCCAAGCTATTCCAAAATCTTTTGCATATAGGTTATTATTGGCCCACCATGGAAGCAGACGCCAAAGTGTATGCCAAAAGCTGCAAACCTTGTCAACTCCATGGAAACCTTATTCGCGCACCAACCACTGATCTGCATAGTTCAAGCTCACCATGGCCTTTCCACACGTGGGCTATGGATCTTATTGGCCCCATCTCTCCACCGTCAAAGGGACACATATGGATTGTAACGGCCACGGAGACTTACACTAAGTGGGTAGAAGCCATCCCCCTAAAGAAGGCAACAGGAGCCGTTGTCTCCAATTTCATTCGAGAATTCATTATATGTCGTTTTGGTATACCCAGAGTAATCCTGTCAGATAATGGGACCCCTTTTGTCAACCGTCAAGTTGGGCAACTCTTAGTCTCCTATGACATCACACACCATAAATCAACGCCTTACTATCCCTACGCGAATGGACAAACTGAAGCAACCAACAAAACACTCCTTAGAATCCTTTCGAGGACTCTCAAGGATTATCAAAAGGACTGGGCACATGTGCTTCCAATGGCGCTCTGGGCATACAGAACATCCAAAAGAAGACCAACTCAAATGACCCCCATTTCGTTGGTATATGGCACAGAAGCCGTCCTCCCGGTAGAAATTGCCATACCCTCAGCTCGCATGGCCCTCCGAAGTGGAACTAGCCCGTACTCCAGACCGTCAGAGCTGGAAGTCCTTGATGAAAGAAGGGACAAAGCCCAGACTAATCTTAGAGCTTACCAGAGCCGTATAGCTAGAGCTTATGATACTCTGGTATGCCCAAGACAGTTCCAAGAAGGTGATTTAGTGTTACGAGCTGCACCTCACGTCATGAGGGGAACATCAACCCACAAGTTCACACCTAAGTGGCAGGGTCCTTATATAGTAAGGGAAGTCAATGAAAATGGCTATTAAAAAATTTCTGAGCCTGACTCTCAAACCCTCCTGAGCCTTATCAATGCGAAATGGCTAAAGGCTTACTATCCTTAGAAATTACTCATTGCTATATGATGTACCACACCAAGATGTATTGTGCCCATTTGGGCTTCTTCAATGAATATCGTCCTTTTCCACACTTATTCTAACTATAATCACAAATAATAAAAGATGACACTCTAACTATGAAGTCCGCTCCATTAAGTAGTTGAAGATTTTCAATTACAAAAAAGAAAGGGAGGCCCAAATCTCCAACATACAAAAAAAAGTTTTAGACTATCATATAAAGCTATCATATGCTACAAAGCTATGATCCAACTAAATCAAATCAAGACTCTGGAAGCTTGATCTTCTTCTTCTTCACCCGCCAATCTTGCTTCAAGAATTGCTTTCTTTTCCCTCAAGCTGGAAGTTGCCAATTCTGCTTCATTCAAAACTTTCTGTGCTCGCTCAAAAGATAGCTTACGTTCCTCCTCTACTCGCACAGCAGCAACCAAAGCCTTATCTACCTCGCCTAGCTCAGCTTTAATCATCCTCCTCCTGACCCGGGATTCAAGAAGAGATAACCAATCATCTAGCCAACCCACCTCTAATCTGTTAATCCGACCATCTCGAAATTCGCCCAAAACAACGCGTTGGGCCAACACCTCATCAAGAGAAGCTGTCTCCGAGGACAACTTGTAAAGCTCCTTAAGGAATTCTCCAAAACCATCCAAAAAATGAGTCTGAAGATAAGAGCTACTCAAGCGCATGAAAGTGGTAGGTTTATAATGAAGAACAAAGAGTAGTCGAGGAATTAACTCTACTTTTACTCCAGCAAACAACACAGCTGGATCCAGTAGGTTTTCCTTCCCATTGATCCCTTTAAGAACCACACTACCACGGGGAAGATGAATAGGAGAAAAATCTCCATCAGTAGCATGAATGAGGAAATAATCTCCATTGATAGCTAGCAGTGACTGCTTTTGAAGACTACTCCCAATATCACTGGCACCCTTCTAAATAAAGCCAAATAACTCACGTACGAGCACACCACCCAAGTCTAAACCAGCTGAAACAATAGATGAGTTGACTCCAACTTTAGAGCTCGAAGGAATGGTGGGCACATTACTCTCTAGGCTCACAGAAGTCGTAGAAGCATGTAAAGAAATGGGTGCAGAAGAGCCAACGCCACATGACAAGCTCACGAATGTACTCGCACCTCCAACTCGTGAGCTACGCACATCACTATGTGAAAAATTACAACCACCTTCAAACAAGCGAGCAATAGGGAAACCACCTCCAATCTTGGCCCGCAAAGGAACCAATGCATTTCTAGAATTCGGTGTATCCAACAAAGAAGGCCTGGCACTAACCATGCCACATCCAACATCGTCTTCAACATCATCCCTTTCCCCCATAATCTCAAGACTCTGGTCTGAACCCTCTTCATCATCCTCCGAATTTTCTGCATCATCCTAAGTACTCCCCGACAGTCTATAAGCATAAAGTCTTGCCTTGCTTTTACCCATCTCAAAAGTAGGAACTGTCGTAGGAAAAACACTAATTTCCGGAAGGCACTCCGTCCTCAAATCCAGAGTTGTGTCACCACCAACATCAAGCCCTTCGAGGGGATCTAGAGAAACCGGAAGGCCACCATCATGAGACCCGCCTCCACTTGTGGGCAAGGCCTTGCGCCGCACCAATTTTATCTGACACACGCCAGCCAACCCTTGCAAACAATACAGGTATTTTAATACAAACGTATGGGAAATGCCACAAACACACAAATAATTTCAAAATACAAAATGTGACTTTACTTGTGATGAATCAATGGTATCAGTCGAGCGACTCCTCGCTTGGCGAGCAACCCTAGTTTTAGTAAGTGGATCGATACCTACGACCTTTGGAGGTACTCTCCCAGGCACTGGAACAAGAACAGAGGCAAGGGGTGGCCTTTTACACTTGGCACAAGATGGACGGTCAAGAGGAACTATCTAGGTTTGCTCCAAAGTAATAGTCACCTCAGATAGGCGAGCTAGTAGGCTAAGTTCCCCCCTATCTGCAGCTAACAAGCCCCGCTCTCCGCGAGCCATACATAACTCAGGATCGTCAGACGGAATGAGCTCAACATGGACAGGATCAAGATCACTACTTAAAAAATCCCGAAATGATGCAAAATTGCATCTCCAATACTTCCTCCAACTAGGGTTGGTTCCGCCAATTCTATCCTTACTTGCTAGCACAACTCGACCCCGACGCCTTAATTTTTCTGAAAGAAAAGAGTATACATACAATTGCATACAATCGGCCGCACAAGGCACAGGAGAAGGAAGATGTTGAAGAAACCCTTAGTCCAAACCAAACTGTCGAGCAACCCTTAGAGGATTATAGGCTACCACACCGTATATGACATCCACAAAATAAGGTAAATACCTAGAAACGGTGCTAAGAACCATCACTGAATCAGCATCTCCCAAATAAGATACACCCGGTTTAAGAACAAGCTCGCAATCATCTGGGCGGTAGGCAATGATAGAAGATACTCCACAAACTGACATAACATAAGGACGAGCAACAAACTTGTCCTCAAAATCAAAAATGCTGGCCAAACTCCCTTGTACACATCCCTCAGCCCACCTAGCAGAACGCGGCTCACTTTCTTCAATGGAAAATACCCTTGGCATAGGGGCCAAGCTAGGAAATCTCTCATATAAAAATAACTACAGAAAGGTAGTAAGGAGGAAGCTAGTAACATCATACCGACCTTTGGAACGTTCAACACCCTCCTGATACATAACCTCTTATATAGCCCCCTAAAAATAAGGGAGCCAACGGAATCGGATGGCTGGAAGCAAGAATTGCAGCAAGAGGAAAGAGCTCATGACAAATACCGTCCTAAGGTCTACCCATCAAGATGTATCGCGACAGCCAATAGGTAATGAAAGCAGCTAAATGATCAACACTCCCCCACTTGTCCCCTTCCATTCCTGGACCTATAAATCCATCCTCCACATTTCCTTGGACCTGATGGCTAAGATCTCGAAACCAATACCGAAGCCATCCCCCAAAAGTGTTTTTCGGTCGTTTGCGTAATCGAGGTGTAACCAACACTTTATTCTGATAACGACTCAATAACTTCCTTTCCGATGCCACGGCCTCCTCCAACCTCCCAACAATAGCCATCTAGCTAAGGGACAAACTTCCTGCGCTAGGATTTGCTAATCCAAGGTGCTCTAACCCTGTCAAAATAGCTACATCCTCTAAAGTAGGAGTCGTCTCGCCCCACTACGCAATAAAAGTGTGGGAGCTCGAACTCCAACGTGACAATGTGAACTCCAACCAAGATGGCCCCCGTCTAATCCGCATACACTGAGAAATAGCAGTAGCAATTTTAGCTCCAGCAAGCACCTCACAATATGAGGAATGATGAAAGATTGCTGCGCTCCAGACATCAAAGTCATCTTTGGGTCCCGTATAATCCTCAAAAGCAGGAAAAGAATAAGGATAAGTGTCCCTCTCCACATGAAAATGCACAATAGACTCTGGAGGAACAAAAGCCTCAACCCCTTTCTCTAGCTCAACCCCATCAAGAAGAAAATCAATTAGGCCCCCGCCATTGTCATCAAACAAGTCCACCCTCGCCCAAAATAAATCCATTGCACCAAAGAAAGGTGCTCTACACCAATATTCCGCTGGAGGGACGATTGGGGGATCTGTGTCCTTCTTGGCCTTAAAAAGATTTTTCTTGGATTTACCCACTTTCAACTTGGAAATGCTAGAAGAACCCGCTAGTGATTGTTGCGTGCCACGGCGGGAAACAACACTTCCCCCTTTTACTTTAGCCATATCACAAAACCCCGCCTCTCCTGCATCAACACAAGACTTATAAATCAAAAATGGCATTCACCATTGAAGTGCATTTTACTAAAAAAATAAAAAAGTAGCCCTCTTCCCCTCGCTAAGGCACTATTTTGAGTTAGGCCTCTATCTCTCGCATGAAGTACACCTTCGCTCCAATTCCCCTCTCCCTTGCCTTCCAGGTATGTTTCTATCCCTCGTTAGTTTTCTAACTATTTCCACCGAAGTTTTAAAAAAAAAAAAAAAAACCTCTTTCCGTCGCTAAGGCTAAGGCTAAGGCACTATTTTGAGATAACCCCTTTTCCTCACATAACAAAACCCATCCCTCGCAACTCCCCTCCATCCCTCGCACTCATCTTCATTTCCCTCGCATAACAAAACCCATCCCTCGCAACTCTCCTCCATCCCTTGCACTCATCTTCATTTCCCTCGCATAACAAAACCCATCCCTCGCAACTCCCCCCACCCCTCGCATTGATCTTTACTTCCCCTCACCACCCCCCTCGCACCAATCCTCACTTCCAAAAAAAAAAAAAAAATTAATAAATAAATAAATAAATAAAAAATAATAGCCCCTCGCTTCATTATTTATTTTATTTCTTTATATACTTCTCGAAATCCTTTTATGGGCTTCCCTTGCTTCAACTTTTTTGTCATACAAAAAAAAATAAAAAATAAAAAATTCTCTCATAGCTCTCAGTACGATCCTAAAATTTTGCCAAGTACAAGTCATCAACTCCATAGCTCTCCAATATTTATCCTAACAGTTTATTATTATTTTCTAAGCATACACCTTTCCAATATTTGTTATTAATTTTACAACTTTCCAACCTTTTGACTCTTTACCAAAATAACATTTTATTGATTTGCCTCCTCATCATCCAAAAAAAATTATACGTGGCTCACCATCTTCTTTAAGACTCTCCAACAATTTTTCTTTTTTTTTTTTTATCACAACCCATACCACATTTTGACTCTTCCCTAACCCATATCTTATATATATTGATATATATAAATATATACAAAACAACTGAGCAAAACACATACCTTTACAACCCACGACAGCCCCAATCGCGACGAGCTCCGCGAGTGCCCGTGGCTCTTCTTTCTTCCCCTTCCTGGTTCAATTGCTCCTCTCAAGCTCCACCTATAGCAATAACCCTTAGAAACCCAACTTTACTGAGTCAAACAAATCGAAACCCCAGCACTTCTCTGTCGATGACTCACGCACAAATTCTTCAATCAAGACCCAAACCCACTCGTGATCGGCAAGAACCCAACCCTAGCAGCCAACCCAGAATCACTTCAACATCCAACAGCCCAACTGATTGCTTCGCAGCCACCCCCGCGGCTCACCTAACGGCGTCGCCTCTCTTTTCCCTTTGTAACCTTGGCGATCGACCACCTTAGAGTCAAACAACCTAATCATTAACACCAAACCTTTTCCTATACCCAAAAACTGACCCTCCAGCGTCACAATCTACTTAAATCTAAGATAGTGTGCGAGTCGCCTCACCACTGCCGCACCACTCCACACACTCGCGACCCACCGACGACAACCCCTGGTTCTCTCTAAGAGCTTGAATACAACTTCGACAGCCAACCAACCTTAGAGAGAGGGGAAGAGGGAGTATAAAAACCCAGAAATCAACTTGAGAGACTATGGAATTTTTTTTTTTTTTAACAGTACATTAATCTAAAAACAAAAACCCAGCTACGGGTAACCAAGTCCATAACACACCCTTCTGTACAATGGGCAAAAGGAGCAAACAAAGCTCCTACCTGATTCAAAATATATATCTATATATAGAATCCTTATTTCTACAAAAAGGCGAGCTCACTATTCGAACAAGTTCAAATTATATCCAAAATATACACAAACTTTTATGTGGCAAAAATGCAATGTTCAAGCAGAACAAGGAATTTCAAAAAATAAATAAATAATAATAATAATAATTAATTAATTAATTAATTAAAATATATATACATTCTGAGGTTGTACCTTCCCAAGGAAATCCTTAAACCAATCAAAAAAATTCTCTTTGCTTATTATAAACACTAAAAACAGACTGCAACAACCTTAGACTCTCCAAAAAGCTATTGCACGCTATCATGGCAGCTCCGAATCAGTAGCTATTAATGGTTTGCTCTAAAGCTATAACTCCAATTGATGAGTTGTCCTCTCCATAGATCGCTCTTTCCCAACAAAAGCTACAAAAGTCAGCAAGTTCACCCCCTCTTTCCCGATGCAACCCGGTCTTTATAAGAGCACAAATGCAGGACAACAACACAAAAAAAAAACGCAAGCAAATTCATATCCACTCGCCAACACTCTCCTCTCAACTTCAACAACCTATTCCCTCTAAATAGCTTCCAGAAGAGAGGGGCACCGAGATAACACCGTTTAGCGGCCGGTGAATAAGGCTCCAAACCAAAGAGGTTCAAACTATAGAGCTTCAAGCTCCACTCCTACTCACCGCTGCCGCCCGGTGTGTGAGTTCTTTCGAAAGATGCTCTCCATGCCTCCATGGCAATTCCAAGATCTGCTACTTGAATCCCCTTGGATCCAACACCCAATATCCACTCATACAGTCGTAGAGGTGCTGGAAGAATTCCAGGGTAAAATAAGAGGATGGTACAAGGCACTAACCATTCCAAAACTTTACACAATACCACTGTCCCACACTTGGTTTTTGCTAAACCAAGAAATCAACCTCACTCTTCAAGGATCCACCTGCCAAGCAAATTAGGTATTAATCCCACATTTCAAGAGGATCCGCATCAATATCCTCTCGCAAAGACCGACAAAGAGAGACCTAGACCACCACATCTCCATCATGTCAGCACCATTGGAAAACCCAAATGAAGATTTGGGACTTGGGTAGAACATAGAGAACTTTGCAGATCTCAACATGGGAGAAGAGAGTGCTTCCCGCAACGCTCAGCCAAACATCCCCTACAACATTCCGGTTAACATCCTCTTCTTCAACACTAAGGGCGTCGTTCGCCCTAACTTCCTCCAACACTATATGCACCTACATTCTAGCGGACGCTTCCACCTCGTCATCATCACAAACATAAAAAAAAAGGGGAAGCGGGGCCCAGTTCATGAGCCAAATCATGGGTTTTCCTAACACCAAGACCATTGCCCCCCCTCCTAGCGGCATGGAAAAGGTGATGGGCAGAATTTGGTGCCTATGGAACGAAGCCGAAATCTCTTGTGAAGTAGTGAAAATTCCGTGGAATCAAGTCATCGCCCAACAAGCCCATATCTTTATTCGACCAGCTCGCACCGGATGAAACTTGAAATGTAAACTCTCCATGAGCAATCCAAATTCCCCCGTTGTATCAAAAACCTAATTTTAGACAACTCTATCTAAATACTTGTCTACATAAGCTAATATTTTCAAAACTTTTAACACAGTCAAGTACAAATACTCTCATTAGCTATAAAAGCATCTGTACAGGGGGGCATTATTGTGAATACATGTATCAAGCCCAATACATGGCAAGCCCTACAGGTGCCACATCACCAAAACCCCACACGTGGCAGACAAATAAGGCACCACGCGGGCATGTCGTATGTTTGATACATGGCGAGCCCTATGGGCGCCATGTGCCAAGGCACTACGTAAAACCAAGACTATATGCTTAGCCTAAGCGGGAGCATACATATAAGCCCAAATCTTAGTTGCAAGAATCATGCAACCAGGTGACGAATCTTCGTAAGAAATGCGATTCTGCGTTTCTTAAGAATCGCGTTTCTGTAGAGAGAGAAACGCGATCCTGTCCAATATGAGATCGTTGGTGGCTATGAACAAAAACCCTAGCTTGTTGATCAACAAAGAGAGGAGAAAGAAGGTGAAGAACCTGAAGGTCGTCTCTGGGTATGTCCTGCTTCTTTGCTTCGTTTTTATTCTTCTTTCATCACTTCGACGGTCGTCTCTCTCTCTCTTTGTGTTTTTCGTCTCTATCGCAATTCGTCTCTCTCTCTCTCTCTCTTTTGCAGATTGTCTTTCTCTCTCTCTCTCTCGCAAATCATCTCCTTGCTGATCATCATCGTCTCCTCTGCCTTCGTCTTTCCCTTCTCTCACTCGCGCGCTCTCTCTCTGGCCTTCTGTCACGATATATATCTAATATAAGTAATATATATATATAAGATAAAACATATATAATCTTCATATAAATATATATATTTTTAAAAAAAAAATTTAACACATTATTATTTAGTATATATCATATATATGCATATAAATATATAATAAAAAACATTTAATTAAAAAATATATATATTAATATATATAATCTTTATAATATATATAAATAAAAAAACATTAACACATATAAATATAATATATATATATAAGAGTATATATTATACATATTAATAAAAAAACACGAACACATATATGTAAAATAAAATAAAAAAAATTAATAACAACACATTATTTAAAAAATATAATAAATAAAAAAATAATTAATGTGTATTAAAATAAAAATATTTATAAAAAAACTTCTAATGTGTATTAAAATATATATATATATATATTACCGCTCCCCGAAGCGCTCCCAACCTAAGAAACTTCTATCGTCTCATGCTTCCCCGCTCCCGCTCCCGCTCCCTTCCCCCCCTCTCCCCGCCCCCGCTCCCGCTCCCGCTTCATGCAACTAAGTCCCAAATATATCCAAATATGAAGAGCCCTGCAACAGGAAGCACCATGGCCCGGCAAGGCCCATGGTCCTTCATACCTCGCTCCAAGACCAAACAATAATACAATTAGCCCTCGGCTCACTTGGACTTGGATTGATAAACAATGGCTCTCCTAAACATTGATATGGGCCTGCGGCCCATTCTCCTACTTGGTCGCTTAGAAGCGAGCCCCTCTCCTAAACATTGAGATAAGCCCACAGCCCATTCTCCTACTTGGTCGCTTGAAAGCGAGCCCCTATCTCTCCTAAACACTAAGCTGGGCCCCTAGCCCATTTATCTACTTGGATGCCTGGGTTGGGAGCAGGACCCAGGCACTACTGCTAGGGATCAAAAGAGGATACTGATTGGCGGCTGAGGTCATGGGATCGTCAAGATGTTTGTCTTCTTGCTAAGACAACTCCATCTCGACTAAGCTTGGAGAAGAGGCAACAATGACCTTACATTCATGTCATCCGATGCATATATGAAACGTTACTTTCCGCCTACCATGAAACGTTGCTCTCCAGCCACAGACGACAGAAGGGCTTATATCACTTCTGGCAGAGTTGAGGAAAACGAGCCACTTGTTCAACAGTTTGCTTGGGCACCAATACTCCTATGGCCTATATAACGTAATGTATATGCAGCAAGACACAACAACAACACAACTCCATAATTCTAACACAACCAAGTTTCATGTTTAAACATCCTCTCTCACACTCTACATTAGTGTTCAAGGTCTATCACTGCCAACCTCTCCCTTTCCAAGCTTGCCTTAACCTCCTCCTCTCCACCTCCGGTGATCTTAGGCCATTGAAGTGCCCGCCATCTTCCCAGACTACCTCTAACCACACCTCTCATCCACATTCGCAAATCTAGATGTGTTCCCAACTCAACCTCAAAATGGTGGGATACAAGTGATAGACACGTGTCTCCCAAGTGTCCAAAATGTGTCTAATAATAATAATACACATATGGACACATCTTCGGCACATGTCGGGAGTGTCCAATAAGCATTAGTGTCCGACACAAATACGCCACCTTCTTAGAAAAGTTGGAGCTTCTTAAATGATTAACAAGTCAGCTAGGTAGGAACTCTTCTATTTTTCATTATTTATTTTTTTGGGGACAAGTAGTGCCTCATTCTCCTTTTCATTCACATATTCACTCTATTTGTTTAACAAACTATCTCTTCCATTGGTAAGCAAAGGGCAGGACATATCATATCCAAAGGCATATCATATCAGCATTAGCTTTCAAAATAATTATTCAATTGTTTTCTTGACATTTAGGTGACCAATGATTTCATTGGCTTGCATCCCAAGTATCATATATTTTTTCTTTTATTTCTAGACTATTGAAAATATTTTTTGATAAATAGACTATTCTATATTTTATGACAAATAGTGTATCCTATGATACACAGACAAGAAAAATATGAAAATCAATATGCAATAACATAAACAATTAGACAACTATGTCTCCGAATATCCATTCAATCATATTTGAGATAAATAAGTAATGAGATACATCCCGCTTCCCCCCTTCCCTCCAAAAATAAATAAATAAGAATTGATGGCTTGATTTTAGTCGCTTAATGTTTTCAGCCCTATCTCTTTTGTGGCATTCATATAATTTTTATAAATAAAATAAAAAAATAAAAAAAGAAAGAAAGAAATAAAAAAAAGGTCCATGTGGAAAAAAAAAAGTAATATCATTGTATGAAATTAACTAAACTAAGAAGCATAGTTTCCTTTTGGGTATATTTATTTGCTAAATTCAATAATTTTCACCTAAGACCTTCCAATTGATTTAAATGATAAACGCTACAATACAGAATATTGAATTAAAGTAAATTATCATGAGTATTCAGCAAAGTGCTGGCATACAATACTAGAGATATTTATGAGCAGATAACCACTGAGGCCATACGTTGCAGATAAGATATACCACTCAAACAGACATCCTGAGTAAGTTTAATGATTCACTCAAACTACTATTTGGTACTTGGCAATAATTACCCATATCTCCGGCATCCATTTGTTAAATTTGTACGACACAAACTGTACCATCAATGTGCCAAAAAAATAATTGGATATCACAAAAGTTTCAAAATAGTGTTTCCATGTGTAATAACGTACATTAACAAATCTTACAGTGTAAGGATGGGTATGAGAGTGCAGATAACAGAGCAAAATCGTGACACATATCGAGGAGGAGGTGTCATTCCTGCAGCAATTCCACGACTCCTAACTAGTTCAAAGTACTCCCGTGAACCAACAAAAACCGCAGCCGCAATAGCCACCGTGAAAACCCATCCTCCAGCCAATACCACACCTCCACAAGAAATTCCAATGCCAAGCCCAAAAACAATCCTTTTCTTCAACTGACCTGCTTTTTGTTGGAGCTCTGAAGCTGAATCTACCTTCAATAATAAATTATAGCCTTTGTCAACTTCCTAAAACATTCCCCTCTCAGAGATTTCAGTCAATTAACCATGCAAGCTTAAGATAATAAGAAAAATATTAAAAATGAAAATAGAGCAGTTAAATTAACTCCCAAGAAATTTCCGAATGATCTCTTCAATTCCAAGAATGTATAGCGCCATTCTGCAGAAACTGTCATTTATCCAAAACCCTAGAATTATTGGATTAGACTATTCAATGGGAAAGTGTTAAATTTAAGGGCAAACTGTTCTAGAAAATGGGGAGAAGGATGGCTTTGCCTGCTTTGACCTATAACATATCTTGCGAAAATAACCTCATATTTCCGATTAAAAAAAAAAAAAGAACTGTTAGGACAATGGCCTCTTTTGGGAAGTGGCTATTTTAGAGGCTTTTTGACTTTTTGGCTATTTTAGTAAAGCTATTTTAGTTTTTGTCTTTGGGAAGATGATATGGATTTTTATTTGAGTTGTTGTAATGAAAAATGTGTTGAAATGATGTTTGAAGTTAAAATGACAAATTTGTCCCTAAGATTACAATTTTTTAAATTGATCTAAAGGGGCAAAATTGTAAATAACCAAGTGATGGAACATTTTGTCAATGTGACAGTGTAGGCTGTGCCTACACTGTCCGGCAGCTGCAGCTATTTTTTTTTTTTTTTAATAAAAATGGTTGATTTAGGGGCTTTTTGGCTTATTTTTAATTTGAGGCCATATTAGCCTCAAACCCATCTTCCCAAACACCCCCAATATGCTGATGACCATTTATCCAAGCAGTTTGGTGGTCTTAAATATGTGAGAGGTTTTGCTTCCCATATTAGCTTAGCAATGAACTAGGACCCTTGTGTAAGTCCCTACTTTTATTGGACTATCCAGTTATATTCATTTTTTCATTTGAAAAAACCTCTCAAACTTTAGTATGGGTTGAAGAGCTTGGCCATTGGTTCCATTGTGTTTAACATGATTTGTATAGGGTGAAAGAATGAGGATATTTCAAGGAATTGAGGAGCCTTCTATAGATTGAAGACCTTTTTCTTGGCTATCCTGTATAATTAGAATTCAAGGAGGGAGCTCCCAAGCCTTAGAGTTAGAAAGAAGTGTATAGCCTTATTTTGACTGAGTTTATAGGCTGCTCACTCTTTTTGAGCATATGGAGGTTCTAGACAAGGCTTACATTTTTCCTTCTTTTTTTTTTTCTTTTTAATATGGGTAGCATCCCCTCTTGATGCTTTTCTCAATAAAATTTTACTTATTAGAGAGTAAAAGAAAGAAAAAAGAAGAAGAGATCATTACCAGTTTAGGTTTACTTACATCTATATTATCATGCATCTTATTTAAATTCATGAACTCATTCCACATAGCAAAAAATAAAATAAAAAAACGCAATACCTAAACTTAACCCAAACAATGCATAATGCCCCATTAAACGAAGGTTAAACGAAGGTAACTTTACACGTGTGCACTGCAAGGGGATCACCACACTGAAGGGAAGGGCATTGAACATCATAATTCAGATACACTACTACAATGTGACAAAGCATAAAGGAGTTGATCTTCAACTACTTATTGATGCATATAAAAACAACATTTTTCTCAAGAAAACTATGGGTTCGTTTGGTTTGATTTTCTGAAAAAATTTTGGGAAATTTTCTCTACAAATAAGTTTTCAAAAGTAATCAAACCAAACAAATTTTCCCAAAAAATTTTTCCAAAACTTGTAAACCAAACAAGTTTTCCAAACAAATCTCTCTCTCACACATATCAAATCAATCACTTTTTCCAAAACTCTCTCTCAAAATCATTTTCCAAAACATCTTTTGAAAAAAACCAAACCAAACATGTTTTCGTACTTTTTATCTCTAAAACACATCTCTCAAACACAAACCAAACATACCCTATATATTTCCACATTCACTCACTAAGGGTCTTCAAAAGAATCTCTTATAAGGGAAAATGAAATTACATGTTGGATGTGCAGAATATTACGAAGGGCAACAAATATAAGTGTCACACTATCTACATGCGGAAGAGCTGCCACATAAGACACCTCGTGTATGTGTCAAAACATAGCACTCATGTCAGTATCCACATTTCATATAATAATGTGTAATTGGTCATGAATGCATGCCAAGTCAAGCAAGCAAGGGACAAGATAGTACTTGGGTCAAGCATGTGATACGACGCATGCATGTCCACCAAAGGGACATGAGACACAAGCAGAGAAGATAGAATAGAGTGTTTGAACACACATGTAAGGCCCAAGAATAGGTGTGACCCACATTTGAACGTGCAAGACAAAATTATGTGAAAATGTGCGACAGGAAAGAACAACAGAATAAGGGCATAAACATGTGCTAGGCCTAAGTAGCACGGCAACGGATACGAGATACGACACGGACACGCGGACACGCAATTTTTCAAAAAATGGGGGACACGACACGCTGGGGACACGTTTAATATATATAATTTTATTTATATATTATATGTAAAATTAAAAAATATATACTATTTGTATTTATTTTTATTTATTTATTTTATTTATTATATGCAAAATTAAAAAATATATACTAATTTTATTTATTTATTATATGTAAAATTAAAAAATAAATATATTATTTATATTATTTAAGACCAAAAGAAAGGTTAGGGGTTACATTATTTATTTATTTATATTATTTATTATTAGTATATAAATATATATATTATTTATTTATTTATATTATTTATTATTGTTAAGTTTAACAAAAATAAAGATAAAAAAAGCAAAAAGAAAAAAGAAAAAAAAAAGAATCAAGGAAATAAGAGAGGAGAGAGAGAGAAACGGGGTGAAATAAAAAACAGTCGTGCTTTATTCAATAAAAAAAGAGGGGAAAGTGAAAGGGTGAGGTGAAATCAGAGAGAGGGAGAACAGGAGATGTCGAAGTCGAAGAAGAGGAAGGAGAAGAAGATGGTGACGAAGAGGACGAGGCGAAGAAGAAGAAAAGAGCAGACAAATACCTCAGTTTCTTCATTGATCTGAACAGGTTAGGCTCCTCTCTTCTCCTCCCTCTATCTTTTTCTCTGTCTCTGTCTGTCTCCTCTCATCTGCTCCCTCGATCGCTGTCTTCTCTCCTCCCTTGATCTCTTTCTCTGTCTCTTCTTCTCCCTCGATCTCTTTCTCTCTTTCAGTTAGGGTTCTCTCTTTCAGTTAGGGCTTCGATCCACCTCAGGCATGTCCAGAAAGTATCACAGCGTGTCCATGGCGTCTCCGACTGCAAAAATTCAAAAAAAAAGAGAGGACACGTTAGAGAGAGTGTCGGACACGTGTCAACCGCGTGTCCGACGCGTGTCCGTGTCAGACGCGTGTCCGACACTCGTACGCTGGCCCTGAGGACGTGTCGGTGCTTCATAGTGCTAGGCCAATAGAAGATGCCTCATGAATAGCACTTGATTTTGTTAGAGAAAGTGAGTATGGTCTGTGCCATTTTTTATGCAATACATGATGGGAGAAGTTGGAAGGGAGGTTTCACGATTTATTTACATCCTCGAACAAATAAAAATTTCCCCTTGCAAATTCTACAATTGTGACCTCTATGGGCTTTCTTATAATTTGGATATGCTATTTTTGAGGGTGAATGTTGTAGGTAATACTACCTAGGGGTCAATGAATAGTACATGTCACAAACACGAAGGGCAAAGGAAATGTTCAGTGACAGACATAGCAACCCAATTTGAGAAAGAGTGGCAAGCTATGAAGCACCGACACGTCCCTAGGCCTCACGTACGAGTGTCGGACACGTGTCGGACACGGACACGCGTCGGACACACAGTAGACACGTGTCCGACACTCTCTTTAACGTATCCCCTTTTTTTTAAAAAATTTTCCAGTCGGCCACGCCGGGACACTCTCCAAACACGCGTGAGTGGATCGAAGAAGCCCTAATTGTTGCAGAGGAGACAGAGGAAGAGAGAAGGAGATCGATGGAGACAAACAAAGAGAGAAACCCTAACTATTGCAGAGGAGACAGAGAAAGAGAGAAAGAGATCGAAAGAGACAGAGAGAGAGAAAGAGATCGAAGGAGACAGAGAAAGAGAAAGAGATCGAAGGAGGAGATGAGACAGAGAAAGAGGGAAAGAGAGAGAGAGATTGAGGGAGGAAGAAGCCTAACCTGTCAATCGAAGAAGCTGAGGTGATATTCTCCTTCTTCTTCTCTTCGTCTTCCTCCCTTTCATCTCTGCTTTTCTTCTCCTCCCTTTCGTCTCTGCTTTTCTGACTCTCTCTCCCGCTCTCGTCTTTGCTGATCCCTCTCTCTCTGTCCTTTTTTTTTTCTATTTTCTCTTCCCTCTTATTACCGTGTCTGTCTCTCCCCCTTTATTCTTTTTATTCTTTTTTTCTTTTTTATGTCTTTCTTTTGTAAATAAATAATATAAATAAATACAAATAATATATTTATTTTTTAATTTTACATATAATAAATAAAATAAATGAATAAAAATAGTATATATTTTTTAATTTTACATATAATATATAAAAAATATATATATATATTAAACGTGTCCCCAGCGTGTCGTATCCCTTATTTTTTGAAAATTTGCATTTTTGCATGTCCGTGTCGTGCCGCGTGTCCGTGTCCGTGCTACATAGGTGGCAAGAAGCATCATGGTGTGAGCAAAGGACCCAAAATAAAGATCTCAAAGATGACCTCTTTGGAGTACGTGTGTAGAATGTTGTGATGTAAGGAGGGTATCACCTATTTATAAAAGGTAGGGCACAAGGTCCTTAACAAACTTCTAAATATTTCAGAATTTTGTCAGCATATGTTAAAGATGTGTCAGAATATATCATTTTGTTAGGATTCATCTCGATCCCCAAGCTCTCTCTCTCTCTCTCTCTCTCTCGTAAGATGAACTTAACACAGTAAACAACCACGACAATCATACAGTCACTTGCCTTTGTCAATGGCTTGAGGCACAAGTTTTGAATACAACGGTATTTTTCGGTGCATGGTATCAACTCCACAATAGGACTTGAATCACTTTGCTCAATGCTAGTGAGTCCTTTAATCTCGTTCAGTTTGAACATCAAAGATATTTCTTCTAACACATGCGAATTATTGAGGAGATGTGTGTCAATCACATGTCTTCATCTATGTGTACACAACACATGGCGCTTTAGGAGATATCCACAGTCGTCATATTAAGAAGTGCTACAAGGGGAAGAACCAGTAGGAAAGCCCAACCAGCATAGACTGTAAATTACAGTGTTTTAAAAGGTGCTTGGCGCACCGAGGTGATAAAGTCTCCTACAGGTGCAAGTAGTAGAAGAAAACCAAAATTATAAAATAGGCAAAAATTTTAACATAACAAATATATATAGAATTTCAAAACTAATAAAACAAGCTTCACCATTTCAAATAATTGTTTGGAAAGACTAAATAAGTGCACTTTTTGACTTTTCTTGTATTATGTGTAGAAAAAGTAAAGAGATGTTGATTGATGTGACCCAAAAAAGATAGAAAGATAAAATAAGTGCACTTTTTTAGTTTAGCCAAACTTGGCCTTAATCTTCTAAAAACTAGAAATATAATATCTAACAAAAGATATAAAGTATCACATTCACATCCACCAAAAACCTCAAGTTTTAAGATCATCCACATAAAATTCAAAACAACTAAGCTTTTAGTTTGCAATTCAAAAAAGAAATAAAAAGCACTTAATCAACAGTTGAAGTAGAAAAATAGATAAAGCCCATGAATCCCACGCCTCGCGCCTCGAAAAAAAGCCCTCGCCTTAGCGCCTAAGCGTGGCTTTTAAAACACTGGTAAATTATACCTATTGCTACTACCTTATACCCATCACATGCTTTCCCCTTGATACCTTCCTTAAAATCCAAAAAGAGCCACATTAATATTCATTACTACCAGCATGCCAATCTGTATTCCATATTCAACAAGAAACCTCTCGAACTCAGAGAATGGAAACATGTCTTTCTTATGTTCTTAGTTACCTTAGGCAGTCTTGAGTTCGGTGTTCTATCTTCTCCAAAATCTACACAACATTTCTCCATCTACTCCCAAATTCCATGTTGTCCCAATCCCCCAATAACTTCCAACACCAAATTCATCACTTAAGAGCATATTAACAATAACATTCCCAAACCAATCTAAAATTTTAAACAACAAAACCCTGCATAGAAAAACATAACGAGCATTTATTAACATAGCTAAAGCCCATATGCAAGAAACAACAATGATATATACACTACAGATTCAGTAGCTTCTGTTTGGTTTCTCAGAAAAATTCCTCAAATAAACCTACTAGCCGAATTTCAGTCATTAGAATTTGTTTGAGTCGGCCTTTCACAGTTCAGAACTAAAATTACCGTAAAGCGTTTCTTTTCTTTTCGTTCGTTCAATTTTTTTAGGCAACCAAACAAAAAAGAACCAATTTTCCTGAATTTTATCAACCTCAAGTACGCAAACCCACAAAAATTACTCAATTCTCAGGCAGTCGAATTGGATTTACCTCTTTGGTTTCCCCTTCGTCGAGTCGGTCCGGTCCGGTACTAGCCACAGCGGTGATTACGCGGGGGTAGTTCACGTAAATGCCCCTGGGAACCCTGAAAACGCGTCTGGAGCCATCGAACAACAGACTGAGTCTCAAATTAGAGGAATTGGATCGAGCTAGAATTAGGGTTTTGAGAGAAGAAGAGGAAGGACGACGAGAGTGGCAAGCGCAGAGCGAGGAAAGAGAGAGAGGGATGAGATTGCATCTACTGATTTCTACATAAGATGCCATTGAAAATTGGTGTTGGGATTGTGATTGTAGGGTTGTCCTAAGCGTAATCCACGAGCATGTTTGTGAGGATTACAATGGAATAGCCATTAATGGAGAGAGAGAGAGAGAGAGAGAGAGAGAGAGAGAGTTGTTAGGTGGAGTGGTCTGTTTTTGTCTGCTGGATGCATGAGTTAAAAATCATCATTCCTTTCTAAGAAAGATAATAAAACAAAAATAGGGAAGAACAAAAACTATAATAATAATATTAAAATACTTTTTTATATTCTGAATTTTTTAGCACTGGAAGTGAAGTGGACATATGTATTTTAATAAAAATATAATTTCAAATAAGTGGATTCAAATTAAATAATAAGTTATTTAATTTTGATTTGTTTATTCGAATTATTATGATGAAGTAAATGAATGAATAATCATTTACCACCAAGTCAATTAACAGTCTAAAATTTTTTTTGAGATCAAATTATGAATTTATTTACTATTGAATGACAAAAAAAAAGTTGTTTTAACATTTACAGAATAGTAATTCTATGGTCCCATAAATAAAATCAAAAAAAGAAAAAACATATTTATAATTGATATTTAAAGTTGGTATTGTGAACTCATATTGATGTAAAATTCTAGATATTTTACAGATTTTTTATGTCTAGAATTGTTGCTCTTTATGCAAAATTGATAGGCAAAGTTGGTAATCTTGTTACACAAACTAGTAAGTAGCAGATCTTCTTATGTGTTTAGTGAACTTTTCAAATGTTTTTAATAAAAAAT
Source organism: Camellia lanceoleosa (assembly GCA_025200525.1). NCBI lineage: Eukaryota > Viridiplantae > Streptophyta > Magnoliopsida > Ericales > Theaceae > Camellia > Camellia lanceoleosa. The sequence goes on from CM045760.1 coordinate 38,220,064, forward strand.
ATTCTCTGCCTTTTTATTGGGCTTACACAATGGTCCCGTTTGATAGAGTTGTGCAAAAGTAATTATAACTTATAGCCTAACAACTTATAGCTTATAACTGTGAATATAAGTTGATTTTTTACTTATAAATTAAGCTTCTCCTCCCCCACTCAAAGAATCAGTTGATTTTTGACTTAGAAAAAGCTATAAGCTATATTATTAATTTGAACCAAATATTTCAAAATAGCTTAAATTAAATTAAAAACTGAAATAAACTGAAAATAAGCTGTACCAAACAGGGCCAATGGATGGAACGAAGATATATTTTATTATCAAATCTAATATGACAAATGGATAAAAACATACGTGTACGGATCAATCAATGTTCAAGTCACCCACTTGGTCAAATATGTCATATGGCAGGATTGAAGGAAAATATCCAAATGCATGTCTTATTTTTTCAATAATCCATAGCAATGAGTATGGTGAATTTGCTTAAAATATTAAAAAAATCACTAAAAAAATTTAAAAATATGAAAATAGAAACTTAATTTTTAAAAAATTGAAAACAAACAAGATGATTGTTCCTCTCACAAGTGATAAATGATTTATTACAAATATATATGATTTATCTTCTCTAAACTTGAGGTCCATTCACAGAATGGCCGAGTTGTGGGATCTCATTCAAGAATTCCTAAAATAAATTCCCTACCCCGCTATTAAAAAAATAATAGGAAATTAGAAAGAAGAAAAGAAAGTCTAGAATCATGGCAACACATACTTTATTTATAATTTTTCCAAAGGCATTGCAGCACATAAAAATTATAAGGTTCATTGAAAAGGAACAGAAAGAAAAATTAAATTACCAAAAAGAAAAGTGAAGAAGCTACCATTAGTATCATTTGGAGGTGGGAAAAACTGCTGATAACAAAATGTTGCAACAAGGTCTGTAATAATAAATTATACAGATTTTAAGTAATATAAGATACCGAATCGCAGATATGATTCAATTTGCTCTTCTATTGAATGATTAGCAGCCAAAGAACAGACTTATGAGAGCTGCAACAAACACATTCTGCCAATGGTGCCAATAGAACACATCCCAAGATGAAAAATTGAAACAAAAAAACATGCACTTGGAAGAAATCAATACCTTCCTAACAATGCAAGACAAGCATCCACTTCTGTTGAAACTCGACCAAGGACGAGCTTTGCAAGTTCACTACCAACATGTACTAAAGCCTACAGATTCCATGCTCAGTTGTCAGACCACCAAACTAACCACATATATTTGTATGCACACACATACATCTATATTTATATATTTGATGTGTAACTAACTACATGTTCAATTGCGTTAAGAAAAGCTACCAACCTTGTTAATGAAACAGGACATTCAAACATCTGAGCCGGCCAGCCCATAACACTCGGAATCTGCCAACACGGTAGCCACAGCACTCTACACTCAGGAAACAAATGTACACAAAACCCAATCGTATTCATAAGCTCATCGCACATCGCACCATGCAAATACATTGGCAACCATGTAGACTACTTGCCTAAAAATCCCATTTTTGTGATTGGATTCTCAATTTCATAACCAAGATTTCAAATTTAAATAGCAATGATGTTTGTGAATTGCATAGGTTCAATGCCATATATGTAATATGGTTAAATTGATACATGTGTATGTGTGTGTGTATATATTATCCTAAACATTGTATTGGGAGACTGCAGATACCGAGCAGTAGAGAGGAACTGACAGTGGCAGCAGTTGGAGAAAACCTGTAAATAAAAATATTGGAATCAATGAATTATAAAACAAAAACCCAATAATCTGCTGAAAAATGACCCAAAATAATTTGCAAAGCAAGTTTATGTTTATGGGTTTTTGGCTTGTTTCAGGCCAAAAATGTATTAGATTCATTAATTTCGATTAGTCTTTGAGTTTATATTGATGGGTTTGTGATTGTTTCGAGCTGCTTGTGTTTAGAATGTATTAGATTCATTCATTTCGATCAGTGTTTGAGTTTTTATTGATGTATCTTTGCTTCTTTCAGGCAGCTTGTTCAAAATGTATTAGATTAATTAATGATTTTATTGATTTGTAAATACCCATTTTAAGCACCCTGATATGGTGCTACACACTTTCTAGTGTGTGTATATATGTTAAGTGAAAGTGCACAACCACACTGTTGCATGAATAACTTCAAAACATAATCTAATGAAAACTGATTTACCCACGTCAGTTCCTCCAATGCTTGCTCCTTTCAGGTTGTGAAGAAGGCAAGCTGCATAAAGGGAAGAATACCAGGGGAAAACAAACTGTGTATCAAGTCTAAACAAGACCGGAGCATGAGTCAAATTGTTTTGAACATTTTTGTCAAACACATGGTGAGCAAAAACAAGAGCCTAGTAACCATTTCCACGTCAAGAGAAGAATACCAACAGCAGCAACAATAAGAGGGAAAATTAATTTCGTATAGGTTTTGCGATGATTTTTTGCTGCTTTAGGCATTGCATCAAATAGTTGGATGGCAAAGAACAAATGTATAAAAAGTAAAAATCAACAACCACTAATCCAATTCAATGTAATGTGATGACAAACCAAACTCAGACACAAAGAGCCCAAGACAGTTCTCAATCAAGCAACCATAGGATAATAATCGAAGTAAAAGAATTTGATTGCACAACTAATGGAATATGGAAGTTGAGAAATGGCATACCTCTTGAACCAGATTGACAACACTGAAAATCTTACGTGATTCGTGATTAGATCAAGATTAACTTATTCCAAATCCCAACAATTCAAAACACTCAACCTAAAATCATCAAGCACTTACGAGAGTGATTTTAGTTTGTTTGTTTTTAAGAATAAACAATAAATCGACACAAATGATTTTTTACGTGAAAAAATCACAATTGAAGAACCTTCAATTGTAATCAAAAACCACGGGCGAACCGCCACTAATCAATCCACTACTGAAGAACTAAAAGATTACAAAGATACCATACAAATTACCCAACTCAGTCAATTTGTCTCTGAATCTTCTGTAACGCTTTCACCACGCCTTCGTCACGGAACTAATCCTGAAGTTGATTCCACACCACAACTTCACTTGTCGAATTTACGACTACGTAAAGAATCAAACACCTTCTGAAACTTTACATGTTGACCTTCGGATTCCACCGAAGAGAACTCTCATGAATATGTAGTACCAACCTCTTTGATGTATGAATCTCAACTTATAAGTTTAGAACTCTCTTAAGAACATCAAAGAAAACTCACAAAACCTCAGAAGAAGACTTCAAACCAAAAACCTAGAAAACCCTAAACAAGATCTAGAAAAGTAATCCTTGAAAAAAACCCAACTTGCGAATTTATAGAAACTGTCTTCGTGCGGTCCGCTCGAGCGTGGGTCTTCCCGCTCGAGCGGAGACGTCAAAATTTGTGATTTATATAGCCTTCCCGCTCAAGCGTCCATTGCCCCGCTCGAGCGGGGAATCACACCATCCAGTACTTTGTTCATGCTGCGCAGAGATGCTGAGGACTAGCAATCCCCGCTCGAGCGTTACTTTCCCCGCTCGAGCGGGGAAGCCAAACTTGGAAAACCTGGAAAGCTTAAACAAATTACAACCTTGGTTTTGATTCACGGATTTTGACAACAAAGGGTCCTAACAATCTCCCCCTTTGTCAAATCCCGAACAAAACCATTCTAACACAGTTTTCCTAAGCAAAATCACAAAAAAAAACTAAAAACAGAATTCCAAGCTAGTCTAAAAACAATTTGCCAATTCTGAACAAACTAATCTAAAATCAAGTGTCAACAAATCAAGTGCCAACTGATGATCCAATATGCAATATGCAACAATTCACAACCAAACAGGCGCGAGTACACTGAGCCTGAAAAAGAACAACCAAACACAAGCCAACCAAAAATCTGTCGAAAAGGATTAAATAGGATTAAATAGTAAAAGAAAACATCCATTATAATCAAAACAAAATCCATCCACAAACATATATCCAAAAATATAAAACGCCAACTGTACCAAGAATCAAGGATCAAAAACTGTACCAACCAACTGTACTTACATATCCAAAATCACTCCCCCTTTTTGTCCGGGAGATAAAAAGAATGGAGCAAGGAGCAGGAAACAAAGAAACAAAAGAAGCATCATGGAGCCGGAGGTGAAGGCGGCAGCTGAAGCAAGGTCAAGATCTGAGCCAGCTGTGATGAAGACTGCGCCACAGAATCCTCAATCCGCTGAGAAAAGGCCTCCAAAGCACGGAAACGAGAATCGGCAGTAGTCTCAAGGTCAGTGAGTCTCGCCTCAAAAATATCCATCCTGGCCTCAAGTTGATCAAATCTGGTACCAACAAAACGCTCTAGTGACTGAAGTTGTCCACGGATGGTACGAACTGGAGGGTGCTGCTCCCCCTCACCAAGATCTCCGCCAGCCGCAGCATCATACTCAGCCTCTTCTGCCATGGCTTCATCAGCACTAGGATCGGCACTGGGACGACCAGAACTAGAAGGGACCCCCCTAATGTGAGACTGACTCTGGGAGACAGTCTTCTTGGTAAATGGACGAGTAGGGGAAGCAAACTCATCCTCATCATATGTAGGAACCTCAAATTTGGCTAATAGCCAGTTGATGAGGCAGCCATATGGTAAACCAAGATTGGTGCGCTCAAAAGCAGCAACCATCTTCTGAATAATGAGGGTAGCAAGGTCAATGGGCCGGTTTTGGGCAATACACTCGAGAATAAAACCTTGATCTTGCTTAATCTCAGAACTATGGGTTGTAACAATGATATTTGCACACATGATTAGGTTGAGTAACCTAAAGTGAGGAAGAAGTTCATGCTGTTTAATCAGAGAACCAGAAGGCCAAGAACGAGAAGAACCACACAAAGTCTTAGCAACCTCATCAAAATTACAAGTGGGGCGTGATGGGACTGGAAAGGGATAATAAATAGGAGATCTAGCACAAATCCCTAAAAGCTCATGGATAACATCAGTGGTGACAGTGATTTCTTTGGATCTAACCCAGGTCTTAAAAGAGGGGCCAATATCATCAATACCATTCATATTACAATAAAACTCCCGGATCCAAGTAAGGTTTTGTTGCCCAGAGAACAAAAGAACCCTATCACCTCCCAAGTGATCAAAGAAAGATCGGATAGAAACAGACTCAAAGGTAGATGGGTGAACATTACGTTCAAGGTGTATGGAACGGGAATGGTAAGAATCACGGTATAACTTGGCTTTTTCAAATGATGGGAAACGCTCAGTGTTATAAGGAGGGCGAGAGGCGGTTGACTTACGACGTTTGTGGGTAGACATGGCTAATAAGACAAACAAACCCCCAACCCAAAATCAAATAACAAAATCAAGAAAGCCAAGAGATACAATGCACACATTAGTCCAACAGTGATATCCAGAAAGCTATGAAACTACCAAGGAATGAATCAATAACAGGAAGCTATATCAGAAGCAAATCATGGCAAACAAATTGCAATTATAAGATGGGATAATGTAACAAAAATTACCAATGCAAAAATCTGAACAAAATCCGGAATGTAAATAATCATAGAGCCACATGGATGAGGAAACAAAACCCCCAATATAATCAGACCACAGCATACTAAAAAAAAATATAAAACCCCCAAAAAGAAACCCAAAATAAAAAACCATAAGTCAAGAAGAACAGACTAAAGAAAGAAAAAAAAAACTAGCAAACAAAATAAACAAAAAAAAAACTAAAATAGGAGCATCACAAATGAAACCACTCAACGACTCAATGGAAAAAAAACAACACAAGCAAACCTAGTCAAATCGACTAAAACACGAAATAAAAACGACTCAAGAACAGAGGAGAAGAAGAGTGGAGATATACCTGAGGAGAAGAGAAGAGGAAACCAACCCAATGTGGAGGAGAGACAATGAATCATCGAAAAACCCTAGAAGAGGAGGAGTTGGAGGAGTGGAGAAGCAAAAATGAGACAAAGAGTCGAAAGGAGGGAATATATACAAAACCAGTCCCCTCGAGCGTAGGGTTTAACGCTCGAGCGGGAGACAAACCTCGTAACTGTGCGCTCAAGCGCGAAGAATGCAGATCGAGCGGAAAATCGCCCCTCCCAGAATTGCAAAAAGAACTGCAAGCCGCAAAACCACGCTTGAGCGTGGAACAGTCCGCTCGAGCGAGGACAAAAAAAACAATTTTTGTTTTTTTTTTTTTTTTTAAAATAAAAACACCTAGGATATTCTTGTAACAAGCAAGGTGACCAGGTGACAGACTATTCCACAAAGACAAGAGTATCCATCAATTCTGAGTCCTGAAAATTTGAGAAAAGAGATGAAACAATAGCTCATGGATAAAACAGATAGTATTACATCAAAGCCACACGCATCATGAGAATGCATAACTCAAAAACACACATGAGAGCTCATATAAAGAATGTGTGTGTGTGCAATCCTTGAGCTAGAGTTAATCCTCGTAGTGATCTGATGGCTGGACCTCCAACAAGCGTAACTGACCATCATAAAGAAAGTCAAACCATTAGGAATCACGAGGTATTTGTTGAGTAAATGCGGAAGCTCCCCCTCAGACAATGACCCCTTTTTTTAAAAAAAAAAAAAAACTTTTCTTTCTTATGAGCACTCACTGGTGGCATACACGCTCAAGAGTATGGAGACCAAACCAGAGAAGAATGAAATCAAAATGATGGCCTGGTTGGTGCCTCTGAGGTAGCCTTTTCCTAATGCCCGGAAATCATGTACTGAGGGAGAAACCATGGAAGTGAAATAAGATGGTAGATGGTTAAGAGACTTAACATCACCCATGATATACCAGTATAGGTCAATTCCTCTGAAACAGTACAAGAAACACTGTCAGTGGTCCATAGAGAACTTTGATCACTTGTGCGGAAACCCCTGCAACAGTTTATCTCAAGGATGTGTACAGAATGAGATCATGAAGTAAATGAATATGGGCATTCAGAATGAGCTATGAACAAGGATGAAAAAGATCTTGTATGCAACATGAGCAGTGTTCATATAAAATTTGATGCAAAGATATCAGAACTCAATCATAGATTATCACATCCAAGAACAGTAAGTCAACCACTCACACTCACCTCACAGGAAACAACCTAGTTACTGAGACATTACACCCAAGGTCTTTCTAAGAAACTCAAATCGAAGAAGATCAAGGGGTTTTGTAAAAATATCAGCTTTTTGATGCTCAGTAGAAACATGTTCCAAAACAACAAGGCCTTCATCCACTACCTCTCGAATAAAATGATGACGGATGTCAATGTGTTTGGTGCGAGAGTGTTGGACAGGATTTTTTGAAATGTTTATGGCACTTGTGTTATCACAAAAAAGAGTGAGAGTGTTCTGTTCTATTCCATAATCATGAAGCATTTGCTTCATCCACAACATTTGGGCACAACAACTCCCTGCAGCAATGTACTCAGCCTCAGCAGTGGAAAGAGATATGGCATTCTGCTTTTTACTATGCCAGGAAACCAGATTATTCCCAAGGTAAAAACACCCCCCGGATGTACTTTTCCTATCATCAGCACACCCTGCCCAGTCGGCATCAGAAAAACCAGTAATTTCGGCTGTAGTATCAGTGGAAAACCAAACCCCATACCCCAAGGTCCCATTAACATACTTGATGATGCGTTTTACCGCAAGAAGGTGAGACTCTTTAGGACTGGCTTGGTAACGAGCACAAACACTGACACTAAAGGAAATATCAGGATGACTGGCTGTGAGATACAAAAGACTCCCTATCATACTCCTATAAAGAGTAGGATCAACATCAATACCAGAGGAATCTTTGGAAAGGTGAAGACTGGTGCTCATGGGAGTGCGAGCATGCTTGGAAGACTCAAGACCAAACTTTGACACAAGATTTTTAGCATACTTAGACTGATAAACAAATATGCCCGAAGGAGATTGTTTAATTTGGAGACCCAAAAAATAAGACAACTCTCCCATCATGCTCATCTCAAACTCATGTGTCATGCAATCCGAAAAATATTTCACAAGATGATCAGCAGTGGAACCAAACACAATATCATCAACATATATCTGAGCAACAAGAATATGTGACTTAGTATGTTTCACAAATAAGGTCTTATCCACACTACCCCTTTGAAAATCATTATCATGAAGAAAAGTAGTAAGCCTATCATACCAAGCCCGAGGAGCTTGTTTCAATCCATACAAAGCTTTGTCTAACTTGTAAACATGATTAGGACATTTAGGGTCCTCAAACCCTTTTGGTTGCTCAACATAAGCCTCTTCTTTTAAGTACCCATTCAAAAAGGCACTTTTCACATCCATTTGAAACAATTTAAAGCCAAGAAAACATACAACACCAAGCAAAATGCGAATAGATTCGAGACGTGCAACTGGAGCAAATGTCTCATCATAGTCAATACCCTCTACTTGTGTGTAGCCTTGAGCAACCAACCTAGCTTTATTCCTTACAACAGTACCATTCTCATCAGATTTATTTTTAAAGATCCACTTGGTACCTATCACATTCATGTCTCTAGGTCTGGGAACAAGAGTCCAAACTTTGTTACGCTCAAATTGACCTAATTCTTCATGCATAGCATTGACCCAACTATCATCTAGCAAGGCCTCTTTAAAATTCTTAGGTTTAATTAAAGAAACATAACACATATGTGATACCTCATCCCGAATCTGTCTTCGGGTTTTCATTCGATCCGATACACTTCCAATTACCTGTTGAGCTGGATGATTCAGTTTCACCCTTGCTGATGGTTTAAGTTTAGGACTTGCGGTGATGGAAGCAACAGGAGTGATGTCCCTTTGAGCACTCTTGGGACTTGAACTTACCTGTGAGGATGGTGCTGTAACATTTTCTTATGATTGAACCTCAGCTTCTCCTTGATTTTGTGGCTCAGTATCCAAGATTAGGGACTCACCATTGTCATCCTCATTTGATGTCGGAGTCGGAGAACCTGTGTCATCGATAATCACATTGATAGATTCCATTAATGATGAGGTTCGCAGGTTATAGACTCGGAAAGCCCTGCTGTTGGTTGAATACCCTAGGAAAATACCTTCATCACTTCGGGAGTCAAATTTGCCCAAGGGCTCTCTATCTTTAAAGATGTAACACTTACTCCCAAAAGTTTTGAAGTATTTTACATTAGGTTTCAAACCCTTCCACAACTCATAAGGAGTTTGTAAAGTCTTAGGCCTTAGATACACACGATTTATGACATAAACAAAGCAGATTTAGGTTTCGCCCAAAACTTTGGAGGAAGACTCTTACTAAGGAGCATGACCCTAGCCATTTCTTGAACAACTCGTTTTTCCTCTCAACCACTCCATTTTGTTGTGGAGTAATAGGTGCGTAAAACTCATGCTTAATTCCATGCATATCACAAAAATCCAAAACGAACTATTTTCAAATTCACGACCATGATCGATTCGGATTCTTATGATACCCAATGGAAACACCCTGCTCATTTTGGATTTTAAGGACTAAGGCCTGGAAAGCATTAAACGTATCAGATTTTTCCCTTAAAAAATTTACCCATGAGAATCGAGTAAAATCATCAACAGTTAAAAAAATGTATCTTTTACCTCCAATGCTTTCAGTGCGAGTAGGACCCATTAAATCCATGTGAACCAATTCCAGAGGACGTTTGGTTGTAAAGCTGTTCACCTTTTTATGAGGGGCACGAGTTTGCTTGCTGTCGACATGGTCCACACACATGGCTCAAATTCTTACCCAGTTTAGGAACTCCTCTCACAAGCTCTTTGTTGGCTATCTTAGTTAGGTCTTTGAAATTCATGTGACCTAATCTTTGATGCCACAGATCAATGTTACTTATGATGGCAGAATGACAAGTGAGATCATTAGTAGTAAGAATCCCATAGCGATTATCGACGATGCGAACCCCATGTAAAACAGTATTTCCCTTTTTACCCAAAATTTCACATTTATCTTTTGAAAACAATACTTCATGATGGGAATCACACATTTGACTAATGCTCAAAAGATTTGCTTTAAGGCCATCAACAAGTAAGGCATTATCTAGCTTGGGAAGCCTAGCAACACTTATAGAACCCTTACCAATGACTCTAGAAGTGCCGCCATCTCCAAAGGTAACGATTCCTCCTTCATATTTTTCAAGAGAGGTGAAGTAGGATTTGTTATCGGACATATGACGAGAGCACCCACTATCAAGATACCACATGTGTGGGTCACGTGCTTTTAGAGCAGTGTGAGCAACAAAACAAGTCAAATCATCTTTTCTAACCCAAATCTTTTTAGTCTTGGTGTTCTGCCTAGACATGTAAGTTTGTCTCCTAACCCAAAAAGTATTAGAATTTCTACCCTTTTGAGACACCTTACCAAACAGTTCAAAACAGTAAGGACGAATGTGGCCATACCTACCACAGTGATGACAAATAAAGAAAGGTTTTACCTCCCTTTTGTTGATCTTACCTGCTTTTGCTTGATGAAGAGAAGGATCAACCTGGTCTATCTTCAATTTGCCCTTTGCTTGAGTCTTCAAGTTATTTGAAGTAGAGGCCTGTCCCTTGTGAGCTGTCGTACCATAGCCTAGCCCTCTTTTGTCAGAACCCATTTGTTGAGACCCAAGTATGTCTTCTAGAGATCTGGAACCTTTGTTCCACATGGCAATTGTTGCTCTAGCAATGCGGAGTTCTTCATCTTTCTGTCTGACTTTCTCTTCCAATGCAGCTTGTGATAGCTCAAGACTTTCAAGCTTTTCTTCATATGTGGAATACACCTTCAGAAGTTCATTCCTTTCAGTTTCACAGGATAGAAGTTTTCCACATAAGTCTTGCCTGGCACTTGAGATCTTGATGACATTCTGCTTTACTGTCAAGAGTTCTCCTTTGAGCCGGACATTCTCACTCTCACATGTTTTGAGCTTGAGAGAGAGTTTGTCGTTGGTTTTAGACAGATTCAGAGATTCCTCGTACAGCTTCTCGTAAGCTTTTTGTAGTTCATCGCCATTGATTTCATCAATGTCTTCAGATATTTCATCATCCTCTCTTTGCTTCTCATTCTTCTTGACCTCGTCCACTCTAGCAACCAAGACAGATAGGTTACTGGATGGTGGTGGAGGTGGATCTCTTCCTTCATGGAATTGGCTCAAAATTTCCCGTGCATCTTTAGCCTTTGTGTAGTAAACAACCCGTTACTGTTCTTCATTGGAGATTGCACCACGAATAGTGATCAGGGCTCTCTGATTGCCCAGATTATCTGCATTTGCTATATCTTCTTCAATGGCTTGCCAACCTTCTGGTTCAAAGGCTCTCAGAAAAGCCCTTATTCTGATTTTCCAATACAGATAGTTAGTCCCATCAAAAGTGGGAGCATGATACAAGTTTTGACCACGAGCTAATTCCAAATGCTTTGGAGGAGGTTGAGAAACTGTCGCCCAAAATGCCATGAAAGCACTATCCCCATCTTCACCAGATTCAGGTTTTTCAGGTTCTTGCTCCGACCCGCTTTCATCATCCTAAGTTACGGTGTAGACTTTCTTCCGATTCCTTTTCGAAGGGCATTCAAGGGACATATGGCCAAAGCCTTGACATTCATAGCACTTGACCCCTGGCCCCCTTACAATCTTCTTTTCAGTAGTTTGGGCAAATTTTGGTGGAACAGTTTTGGGTTTGTCATTACTCTTATCTTTTGAAATAGGGGCTCTGAAATTAGGCTTCTTTTTCATAAAAAATTTAAACTGTTTTGTAAGCATAGTCGTCATCTCAGACTCCAAATCAAATTCAGTCTCCGGAGGTTTTGCAGTCTCATGAGCACTCGTGAAAGCCATAGTTTCTTTTTGCTTTTTCTTAGAAATTTGGTGGGATTCATAAGTCTGCAAATTTCCAACCAATTGATCGAGCTTGAGGGTATCAACATTCTGAGCCTCCTCAATGGCTGTCACTTTTGATTGGAACCTTTCGGGAAGGGACCTCAAAATTTTCCCAACAACTTTTGCTTTCGGAATTTTTTCACCGAGAGTGAAACAGGAATTCACGATATCACTGAGTTTTGCATAGAAATCATCAAACGTCTCATCGTCGCGCATAAAAAGGGTTTCAAAGGCGGAGGTGAGACGTTGAAGTTTTGACCTTTTTACAGAGGTAGTACCTTCGTGAATCGTTTCAAGAATATCCCATGCCTCTTTTGCTATTTCACACGTGCAAATTCGACGGAAATCTTCAGGTGTGACAGAGCAAAAGAGGGAGTTGAGAGCCTTGTTGTTCCAACTCGAGTTCTGGTAATCAGTTGTGTCCCATTTATCAAGGGGTTTAGGAATATCAATGCCATTAACTGTGATAATAGGTTCACTCCACCCAAAGATTATGCAGTGCCAAACTTTCTCATCGATGGATTTTAAAAATGCTCTCATATGAGCTTTCCAATAAGAATAGTTTGTACCGTCTAGTAAAGGGGGTCTATGAGTCGAGTTACCTTCACGAATAGAATCCATGATATTAGTCACACAAAATCACACTCCTATAGTTTTGAAAAAACAAAGTTTTTGATAAAACAAAGAGTGACCTGCTCTGATACCAATTGAAAATCCTACGTGATTCGTGATTAGATCAAGATTAACTTATTCCAAATCCCAACAATTCAAAACACTCAACCTAAAATCATCAAGCACTTATGAGAGTGATTTTAGTTTGTTTGTTTTTAAGAATAAACAATAAATCGACACAAACGATTTTTTACGTGGAAAAACCACAATTGAAGAACCTTTAATTGTAATCAAAAACCACGGGCGAACCGCCACTAATCAATCCACTACTGAAGAACTAAAAGATTACAAAGATACCATACAAATTACCCAACTCAGTCAATTTGTCTCTAAATCTTCTATAACTCTTTCACCACGCCTTCGTCACGGAACTGATCCTGAAGTTGATTCCACACCACAACTTCACTTGTCGAATTTACGACTACGTAAAGAATCAAACACCTTCTGAAACTTTACGTGTTGACCTTCGGATTCCACCGAAGAGAACTCTCATGAATATGTAGTACCAACCTCTTTGATGTATGAATCTCAACTCATAAGTTTAGAACTCTCTTAAGAACATCAAAGAAAACTCACAAAACCTCAGAAGAAGACTTCAAACCAAAAACCTAGAAAACCCTAAACAAGATCTAGAAAAGTAATCCTTGAAAAAAACCCAACTTGCGAATTTATAGAAACTGTCTTCGCGCGATCCGCTCGAGCGTGGGTCTTCCCGCTCGAGCGGAGACGTCAAAATTTGTGATTTATATAGCCTTCCCGCTCGAGCGTCCATTGCCCCGCTCGAGCGGGGAATCACACCATCCAGTACTTTGTTCATGCTGCGCAGAGATGCTGAGGACTAGCAATCTCTGCTCGAGCGTTACTTTCCCCGCTCGAGCGGGGAAGCCAAACTTGGAAAACCTGGAAAGCTTAAACAAATTACAACCTTGGTTTTGATTCACGGATTTTGACAACAAAGGGTCCTAACAAACACAATTTGCATCAAGCCAACCCAACAATCCTCTTAAACTAGAACAATTTATGGAGGAAGGAAGGCCAGCTTGTTTGAGAAACATCAGTCTTGTTTGGTTTGATTTTGGGAGAAATTTTTAAGTGTAATCAAGTCAAACGGATTTTTTTTTTTAAGTGTAATCAAGTCAAACAGATTGTTCCAAAAAACCTCTTAGCAATGTGTTTGGTTATCCAATTTTCAGGATTATTTTTGAAATATGGTTGCAAAAAAAGCAAACCAAATAAGTTTTTATACTTTTATCTCAAAAACTACTTTACAAAAACACAAACTAAACAAGTTTTTGTACTTTTTTATCTCAAAAACTACTCTACAAAAAGTTGTTTAAGAGAGAATATTTGGAAAAAGACGAACCAAATAAGTTTTTGTATTTTTTATCTCAAAAACTATTCTACAAAAAAAACCAAAATTATTTTAGAGAGAATATTTTAAAAAAAAGCAAACCAAACAAATTTTTGTACTTTTTTATCCCAAAAATTACTCTACAAACACAAACCAAACACCCATCATCTTTCACCGAGCTTGCTGAAGAAGCCCCAAACAGGACATATCTTGTGGGGCAATCTTCGTCAAGGGTGGGTGAATTTGGCATCTCACCTACCTTAGACACATTACACTGACGTTAGAGGCAAGTTTTGCTGCTTTTATAGATATTGTTAAAATTTGATTTGAAAATTTAACAAGGTTAAAATTAGATTTGAAAATTTAACAAGATTAAAATTATGTTAAATAGATTAAAATTATGTTAAATTTTTTAAAATAAGTTTAATTTGTTTACTTTATAAAATGTTTTCGGAATATTAAGTATCTGTATTTCTTAACCAATTATCATTCAATATGTCCCTTATATTTTTCAATTACCTAACACAATACCCCACATATCCACATTCTCGACCAATCACAATACTTCATGTCTATACTCTGTGATTATCGAATATTTACCTATTAATAAGTCAATCTCGAATATGTTTTTAAATAATTAAACACGAGTTGAAATCCAGCAACATGGTTTGTTTTAGCAAGCCTAAATAAAAGTTTGGTAAATTATACTGACCTCCTTTAAAATTTAATAAAATTGTAGAAACCTCTCTTGAAGTTTTTAAAATGACAAAGGCCTCTTTTGGGAAGTGGGTTAAAAGCTACTTCTTAACTTTTAACTCATTTTAGATCATATCGTCTCTTACATTTTTTACACATTTTTTCAAAAAAATCAAAAAGTCAACTTTTAATTATTTTTTCAAAACACCCAAAACCCTTCCTTGAGATTAGTGTAAGTGAAAACTAACCTTAAAAGGGATTTTTGTCATTTTAAACCTCTAAGAAAATTTCTACATTTCATTAAATCTTTAGGAAAACGTAGTGCAATTGAAATTTAAATCTGTGTGTGCTGTTTTCTAACCACACTGCCAAATAGGTACTCAGCTGAAGAACACTGACAGAATAGATTGCGTCCAAATGACCTGTCACAAAAAGAAAAAGACTCCGGTGGTGGTTCGTCCACCCAGGGACACTCCGATGATCAAGTCAGTTATCTCTCAAAGATAGCAAAAGTGCTTAACTCATTATTCAGAATATAAAAAGCATACCTTAGACCCACGAGGGTGCCTTACTTTTATAACCAACACTGACCTGATCCCTGTAGAAGCCTAGCTTCAATGGACTTTGGCTCAATGCCTATCCAGGACTCTCAAATAGATAAAGATAAACTCCCTAAGAGCTTTATCCTTATCCAAACTGAAGTCCTCCATCATTCTAGGACTCTTATAACTTATCCGCTCATCTCGGATTCTGGTATCTCCACAGATAACCTCGGCCTAGCCGAGATTACCTCGGCGTCAAGCCAAGGACACGTGGCACCTCGACTGGCACATCGGTGTCACATTGGCCACGTGTTGCTATCCAAAAAATATGTCCCCACAACTGCCCCCTAGGTTCTATTACCTCAGCATCCTAAGGTGATGGAACCTATACCATTTGAACCCATAGCACGTCGACTAAACTTACTCTATCATTCACTACCGAGGTTATCACACATCGATTTCCATATGATAAACACTTCAGTGTGTTTGCATCAATGCTTTAGAACTAATAACCAAGTTTTTTCAAATTTCTCTAACCGAGATCATCTCCCTAGCCGAGGTCTTTGCTTCATTAAATCAAGAACTCCAAGAGTTTTCATACGCGTATGAGCTGTCACGCACAGTAATTCAACCGTTTTTGCCACACGTCTCTTCCCCATTGAACCATACCTGACACGCGCCATTAAGTCGCATCACATTTGCGTGCGCTGCCTGACAGGCACATCGTCCAAGGCACATTCATTGTGGTTTGCCGCCCTTTCGTGTTTTTTGACAAAATTCCGCCTTCTCTCTTCGCCGTTTCACTTTTGCATCTTTGTTTTCGTTCAAACTTTCTCTTTCTAACTTTCTCTTCCAAATCCTCCATTGCTGCTTTCGCGAAGCTTTTTGCAATCATTTTCACTCTCTCCCTTTGGTGAGGTTTTTGCTACACTTTTTTGCTCACTGCTACTGTCTGACACCGACGTACCTCACACCGGCCTTATTTTCCCTGGTAAGCCACTGTTCCTCTTTATTTCAATTTCTTGTTTTGCTTCAGACTGCTATGTTTGTACATTGCCATGGTGTTCTTATTTATGCTCTTAATTTGTTTTTTGTGTGTTGATTTCCACCATTCGACATCTGTTTCACCATTAGTTAGGCCAAATTGCATCACTACGAACTCATAGTGGCCATAACGGGTTCAAAACGCAGTCTTAAGAATATCTTTTTCTCGAATACGCAACTGGTGATACCCAGACCCGAGGTCTATCTTTGAGAAATACTTTGCCCCTCTAAGCTAATCAAAAAGGTCATCAATCCTAGGTAATGGATATTGATTCTTAATAGCGACTCTATTGAGTTGTCGATAATCAATGCACAACCTAAGTGTGTCATATTTCCTTTTAGCAAATAAGGCTGGTGCTCCCCACAAGGAGGTGCTTGGCCTTATAAATTCCTAGTCCAATAATTCTTGCAACTGTGTCTTTAGCTCTCTTAATTCAGCTAATGCCATACGATGTGATGCCATTGAGATTGGTGATGTATCAGGTTTTAGTTCAATGGTAAAGTCTACTTCTCGCTTTGGGGATAGTCCTGGTAATTCCTTTGGGAATACATCAGTATACTCGCATATCACATGAGGTAGCCCTAGTTCCATACGATCCTTGTTTTCCAAAACTAAGCTGGCTAGCCACCCAACTAGGTGATTATGCCACTTTGACTTTCTAAGTGTCAATGATAGGAAATCTCGTCTATCCCCCTTAAATTAGAATCGTGTTCCATCATGAGAGTAGGCAGTCATCGTCTTTCGATAGCAATTAATGGTCGCTCTATGGTCTGATAACCAGTCTATTACTAGGATAACGTCAAAGTCTGACATTTCTATGACTCATAGGTCGCAAGTTAAACGCAAACTGGAGACTTCTAGTTCACATGATTTGCATACGAGATCTACTCGAGTTTGACCTCCTAACAGTGAAGCTACACTCATAGGTGTTTCTAATCGTTCAAGCTCTAATCCCAAGATTCACACAGTTGTAGTAGAGAAGAAAGAGTACGACGTGGCTACGACAATAGCATAATTAACATAAAAATTCAAATGGAATTTGAATAGACGGTACAGTCGAATGACATGATGGTTTTGAACTTTTAATAGGGTTAAGATTATGGAGCTGGTGACCAAACTAGATATTTGAATTGAAATTGTGTTTGGCCATACACATTTCAAACCAAATACCTAAGATTCTTCACCTTGTAAGGATTAAAAGAGTACAACTGGTTTTCAAGAGAACAACATACAAGATACAATAATCAGGGCTCAAAATTTGCCAATTGATCATCTTAACGCAATACTTTTCCGAATTGGAAAGGTTCAATCAAGATACAGAAGTGATGATTTCGCATTCGACAAATTTGGCGTCAAGCTAGAGGTACAGTTAGGATCAAACAAAGATAATTACTATGATTAGCATAAAGCTCGCATAAACTACGAGTCACATAACTCTATTCCTTCTAATACATGACACTACTCCTCAATTGCGGTTAAACATCTTCCCGCCGTCCCTAGGTATTCTAACCTAGAGCTTTGATACCATGTTATGACGTCCCAAAATTTGAGGACATCACGATAGGGTTTAAAAGTTAAAATCAATTTTCTTAATTAAGAATCTTCATCAATGTTGCCACCAAATTTATCATCATCCTTTAATTAACAACACGAAAACTAAAAGTTCTTAAATTACAACTCCAATCAAACTTAAAACTTTGTCTTAGTACACAAATATAAAAAGACTAGAGAAAAACTAGAAAACTCAAAAAAATGGTTCATGGAATTTTGGCACGCTTCAAGCTAACCAGGGTTGAATGTTGCCTTCCAACACCTCGGTGTTTCCTTTGGTTTCTTCGATATCTGGCATGAAATGCCAGGGCAACGGGAATGTCAATGAGTGACGAGCTCAATAAGATACTACAACCCGAAAATACTCACCTGGATAATAATACTCACAAATAATAAATATTGTGTAATAACAGAATAATAAGCAACATTTAATAAGTATAACAGAAATGTCAACAGTTAAAATAATAACAATAGATAAATAAATAAATAAAATGGCAAACGAAAATAGTGATTTATCATAAGGAAAATGCACACTCTTCTTTTTAAAGTCACATAGATTTAGTTTAACAGGTAAATTTAAGTAACTCCCCGCGGAGCACTATTTCCACTCAACCGCTACGCAATGGCCACGGGCAATTCTAACTCCCCCTTGGTCAAATATTCAAATGTTACTTATTGTAACTACCAATGATGCCCACGCACCAGGGTTACGTACCCGAGTCGTGACATTACGGTCTGCCCCAAAGGAACGGTCTATGTTATGACACCTGCACCACCAACCTTATATCGCCTACACCGATAAGAGCCGAAATACCTTCCCGTGCCATGTTAGGGTTCGCAACTCACTTGTGCAAGATTCTAAACCGCTCATCAGAATAACCTCGCATCGACATCAGTATAACCATGAATTATATATCGACATCGTTATTAACCGATAATGACTGATAATCGAATTAACTGAAGTACTGAATAGACCGATTGAAACTGGAACTGAAATTGAATAAGTTGTCTGTTATATTGCATATTGTATCTGTTTGATTGAATGATTATCTGTTTGCATTTATGTGGTTAAAGTGCTAATTGAAGGCCTTATCGGCGGCCGATTTAGAAACCGTTTGAAGTTTTAGACTCAGTAGAATATTTCTGATTTAATGATATATTTATCTGAAAATTGATTAGGAGTGATTAAATTAGATTAAATTAAGTCAATTAAAGAGTTTGAGTTAATTACACTTTTGCCACCCTTAGTGGCCACTATCCTAGACATATTGAAGCCTTGTATTATACACTTAGCAACATTTCCTCAGCACATTTGGTTGTTCTTGCCGACTAGAAGAGAGAGTGAGAGGAATGTGTGAGTTCATTAAGCTCATTTGTTGAGATGGCTTGGAGACTTGAAGTACATTGAAGTGTAGTTGCATAAATTGAACTTCTAGTCAAGAAATTGAAGACTTAGGTAAGAAAATTACCATCTTCTTGTTATGTTTTAAGTCCCATCTTGCATATATCATGGTTATAGAGAAGTTAAGACATGAATTTGCTCATTCATGATGAATTAAAACTCCATTGTTGCATGCATGCTTGAATTGATGTATTTTGAAGTTAAATTCTTGAAGAATGATACATGCATGTTCATGTCTAAGCTTTAGTCCATGTTTTCATTTGGTTTTCAAAGATTGAGCTCATTTGAGCATGATTTGAAGCTTAAAATTGTTTTGAATGCATGCATGTCATGTTTGGGCATTGTTCTTGAAAATGGTTTGAAATTGGGTTTAATTGAAACACCCTTGGGCCTTGATTTCTTAAATTGAGCTTTAAAACTTGTTATTCTATGTGTTTGAAAGAGTTTTCCAGAAAATGGGCCCAAGAGGATCGAATTTGGAACATTGAAACTTGGTTTGAAACTCAGAGGTCGAATCTGGATTTTCCAGAATTTGGCCGTCCGCTCGAGCGGGGGAAGTGCCGCTCGAGCGGAGAATTCATGCTCTCAGCATTTTCTTAGCATGTTTTACAGTCCGCTCGAGCGGAGTTTTTCACGCCGGCGGAAAATCGCGATCCAAAGATCTTGCATCAGACAGCCCGCTCGAGCGGGGAAGTTGACGCTCGAGCGGGGACCTTTGTTGGCTTGTCCGCTCGAGCGGGGAAGTTTACGCTCGAGCGGAGGCCCTGTTTTCTGAAAATTCCGAAACTGATTTCTGTGCGTATTTTTGCATCCTCATCCCATCCTAGGCATTCTTAGGCCTAGTTTAAGGCATCTTAATGAGGATTTAAACATAGAACCACACCGAGGAATTTAGGGATGTAATTATATCCTTCCGACTGTGAACTTAGTGTGTGTTCTATTTGTTAACTGTTTAGGGTTGGCTCTCGGGGACGCGCTCTAGCTACTGATAGCCCAATCACTGTGAGTAACAGATTGTGTAAAGATATGTTCAAATGGTTATATTTTGAATACTGAACTGAACTGTTTATTGAACTGATATTGCTTATTGAATGAATGTATGTCTCAGATTTGAATCAGACAGTGGCATCCTTAGCACCCTTGTTATTGGTATTCTGAGCTCTGTCGGTTTCCTTGTGGAACCATACTGTTTGATGGCCATCATTATTGTTGGGTTCAGAAAGGCCGGTCCTTTTGGACCCTCTTGTTTATAGGCTAATGGATGTACCACATATGGTGATTGATTGAAATCTTGATTGATCAAATCTTGAAAGATTGAAGTCTCAGATAATGAATTGATTTCATTACTGTAAGGGACATTCATTCATAACCTCTTTACACGTTATGTTATTCACTGGGCTTTAGCTCACTGTTTATATATATATATGTAGGTTCTCAGCAACCAGACCGGAGCTAGGAGCGTGGGTTTGATCCCCAGTTTTGTCAAGCCAGCCTAAGTGCCTCATTGCGAGGTTCCGAGTTGCCATGCTATGGCTTGGGGTGTTTTTGTGTCCCCGTCGGTCTCCTCACTGTTTTGTACATTTGTATAGACTGTCTACTGTTATACTGTACTGTTGTCTAGGGACTTGATCCCTGTACTGACTGACTGTGAATGATTGTATAGACTGTTTATGGATTGTACTGTTTTGAACTGTCTGAATGCATAAAATGTTTTTGGCATACAGATTATCACAGCTCAATGGACACTAGTTATTTACTGTATTGGCTTCCGCCAGGCCCTCTACTCAGATTGATCAGACATCGTTCAGTAGGCCTTTGGTAATCTCGGATTACTGGCCAGTTACGGTGCTAAACCCATAGGGCCGGGTTTGGGTCGTGACACTCACCCCATCACTTTTAAATTTTATATGTATCATTGGTTCAATTTCGTGTTTCTTTACTTCGTTGAATTCACATTTTTATGCATGTGTGAGTTTTAGTTTAAGAACCACAGTGACATAAGATTTATATAGCACAACACAATCATATATGGCAACCAAAATAAATATGATAGAATGTCTTAGGAATCATCACAAGATTTCCTAAGAATTCACACACTTCTTCTTTCAGCACTGTATGATTAGACAAAAAAATATGAAACCCATACCAAACGAAGTTCAACCATTATAATATTTTAACTGGTGCTAGTTCATTGAGTTAGGAAAATATTTCGAGAGAATATCAGGGCTAAAAACGATTTTAAAATGGAGAAATAATTTTTGGAAGAAAATTGGTTTTCTGGACAGTGAGTTACTTTAACCTCCAGCACAGGTGTTCTGTGTTTGAAAAATAAAAAGGGTCCTCAAACGGTGTCGAAAAGAGGCATGGTTCTAATGGTTTGCTAAATTTTTGAGTTTAGAACATATTTCCAGTAGAGTGTGAAGACTGAAAACCAGTTGAAGATGGTCAAATAATTTTTATAAGAAAACTAGACAGATTCAGTCACATTTTGGAAAAATTGGCGTTTCTCTCTCAATACTTAATAAAAAAATTATGAAATCAGTGGCGTTTGAAAGGTAACTTAAAAATCTAACTTTTTCGATTTGAATCACTTGAAAATTTATTATGGAGAATAAACGGTGACCTAGTAAAGTCAGCATTGCTACTGCCTCCAAACAACAATGAAGTAAAAATATATTCAGGCCATGAAAACGTCAGCACAGGTGTTCTGTGTTCAAAAAATAAAAAGGGTCCTCAAATGGTGTCAAAAAGAGTCATGGTCAAAATGGTTTGTTAGATACTTGAGTTTAGAACATATTTCCAGAAGGATTCGAAGACTGAAAATCAACGGAAGATGGTCAAATAATTTTTCTAAGAAAACTGGACAGATTCTGTCGCATTTTAGTAAAACTACAGTTTCTCCTTTTAGACTTATCCATTTTTTGTGAAATCGGTGTCAAATGAACGATAACTCTTATATCTAACTATTTCAAGTGGTCATGCAGAAAAATACCATTTGTAGAGAAAATGGGACCTGTTTGAAGCCACTGCTTCTGCTGTGTTGTAGGCGACGCTTAGGGAAAATATTTGTTTCGGTAAGAAAATGGTGTCTAATGATTTTATAAAAATTTTACACAGTGTATAACACCTATATCTACTTCCAGTATATATAGATTTTAAACATCAATTATTTTCAATTTATTAGAGCCCTCTTTTTATCTGATAAAGTCTGAAACAGTGAAGAAGAATCTAAGTTTCAGATAAAAGAAAGCCATTCTCATCTTATTTTACTCTCTTGCAAGATTATTTCAACAACGGAGGATATTGAACACATAAAAACAATAGCTAAGCCATATATCTATATTTGCAAGAAAGAATATGAAATTATAACATAATGAAACCATCATCCTATCAAAATTTCAAACATGCATGGTACTATTTTCCTATATATGACTTAACCATGCTTAGTCTTGCATATATAATTTATATAAATTCAGTTAGAAGTATCTAAGGGAGGATAGAGGTGATGTATTCTTACCTCAATGAAGTAAAAAAATCCTAAGTGTTGAGCCTTTCTTTCCCTCTCTTCTCTCCTTCCCCTCTTGCTTTCTCTTCCTCTCCCCCTCTTGTTTGCTTAGTTACGTATGTGTGTGCAAGGGACTGCTGAAGAATGCTCCTAATTGTAGGAGTTTGAGGCCTAATATTATTATTATTTTGGTTTTACTTTATTTCTCTTTTGGCTTAGGAAATACCACCTAATAGGATAGCTTACAACTGCTACATATCGTGGTTGCTTTGGCAAGGTCTTGAAATTGGCCATCTATGCATGTGAGCATAGAGTGGCAGCAAGCAAAGGCGTGCCTGGCATGCCTGGGCTAAATTTCTCTTCCCAAAATGAATTTTGATTTGATTTGATTTTTTATTTTTATTTTTATTTTAAAAAATCAATGGAATAAATATATATAATCTAGTCACTAGATATTTTGCTCCCCACTATCCTCTGATTAATTCAGTTACTATTTATTTAACCCATTTAGTTTCTACAACTGTATTTTGATACAGAAATTTAATCACAGCAAGACAAATAATTTTATTTAAAAGAATTTAATATTGGTATTAATTATGGTGCTATTAATATTATAACATTATAATTTAATAATCACTATTGATTGACTTAATATTATTATTAATAAACTAATTAGTTATCTAAAAATTCAGGTTCTTACAGAGGGAGCGGCCGACATTCGCGAGGACTACAAGAAGCAAGTGAAGCAGGCATGCAACAAGGGTTTCACTCTTGGTTGGATGGCTGCTTTAAAAGAGTTGGCTGTCCCCGAGGACTCGCTTCTAAGAGAAAATAGCCACATCGTCTTGCCATTCCCTCCCATTCCAAGCCAATCCGAAGACGAAGCTGAGTCCGAGAAGGAAGCTGAGGTCGAAAAGTTTGAGAAGGCTGGAGATGCTGGGGCCAAGTCCCCAACTCTGAATGAGCAAGTCTTAGACTTGACTCAGGATGAGGAGGACGAGGTCTCCAAAGGTGCCTCACCCCAGAAGACAACATCCGATGTGCCAATCGCTGAGAAGAGCATTGATCAGACTCTTCGAGAGATCGACGCCAAGCTTGAGGCTGAGAAAGCTGCTGAGGAGATTCCCCAGTTGTCTTCTGGGGCCGAGAAGCAACCCGCTACTGATGCCGAGTAGTTTTGTTATTGACTCTTTCTTTGTACTTAGTAATTTTCTGAACAAATGTTTTCAGTTTTCATATTTGGCTGATGTGCCACTTTTGTAACCAGAACAAGTAGTTTTCTTTGTTAGGCCGAAGTCCCCTTTTTCTTCTTTTAATGCAAGTACAGCTTTCTCTTGCTTTTACTAAGTGTTTTGAATGCTTGTTTTTCTTTTACTATCTTGTATGCTTCCATACTTAGAATATTTTGCATGCCTTCAAAGTACACCTTAACTGTGTAATCTCTTCGAGGTAAAATACCTCGGATATACTTACTTACTGTCTATCTCAGCCTTATCTTGACACTTGAAAAACTTTGTAAGAAAGTTTTCACAATTGTTTAAAACATGCCACTTCACTTTCAGTTTATCAAGACTTCCGTCTTCCATTATTTTCCAGATCTTGGTAATATGGTAATCTCAGCAAATGCGTAGATACTTCTTTAAGAATAACTTTGGCTTACTTTCAACTTGTAAATTGTTCTTAAAATTTCAATAAGTGTTTAAACCAATTTTCTTTCAACATGACCTCGGGTTAACTTCAACTTGTAAATTTAAAATTTCAACAAGTGTTTAACCAACTTTAACTTGTAAATTCCAACTTCCAAGCATTATTCTCCAACTCTTTGCCCCCTAATGTGAACTTAAGTTTCACTTATGTTCACATTAAGTATGTACCTATGATCTTGTCGCTGAGATCAGATTCAAACAGAGACTGGCCGAGGTTGTCAACCTCAGTCTGTGTTAATCTAACTGATATGTATTTACTATTTAGTTCAACTCTATTATATGCAAGTATAATTCAACTCTGTCATATAATAAGTCTAAGTCATTCATTATGTTTCAATCAGAAACATCGCCAACTTAGTTCAACTCTATTATATGCAAGTATAATTCAACTCTGCCATATAATAAGTCTAAGTCATTCGTCATGTTTCAATTAGAAACATCGCCGACTTAGTTCAACTCTATTATCTACAAGTATAATTTAACTCTGTCATATAATAAGTCTAAGTCATTCATCATGTTTTAATCAGAAACATCGCCGACTTAGTTCAACTCTATTATATGCAAGTATAATTCAACTTTACCATATAATAAGTCTAAGTCATTTGTCATGTTTCAATCAGAAACATCGCCGACTTAGTTTAACTCTATTATATGCAAGTATAATTCAACTCTGCCATATAATAAGTCTAAGTCATTCGTCATGTTTCAATCAGAAACATCGTTATGTGACGACCAATCGTTTTACATAAGTTTGCAATAAAAAATCGAGCTAAAATTTTATTAATTACTTCAACTAATAACAAAAGTTTTTTAAAGAAAGAAACAAAACGAAATCTTAATGATAGAAGAACTTCAGATTGCATGTATTCCAGGGTCTTGGCAACTCTTTGCCTTCACTGTCTTCAAGCCGATATGCTCCATTGCTCAGGACTGAGATGATTCTATAAGGTCCCTCCCAGTTTGGGCCAAGCTTGCCCTCTCTAGGATCCTTCTTGTTGCCGACGACCTTTCTCAAGACGAGGTCCCTAACTTGAAACTCTCGTGGATTGACCTTTTTGTTGTAAGCCTTGGCAAGCTACTGCTGGTATGCCCCCAACTGAATTGCTGCCTTTTCCTTTCTTTCTTCCAACAAGTCCAGATCTCGGGCTAAAAATGTATCATTAGTCCCATTTTCTACTACCTGGGTTCTGATCCCTGGGATGCCGACCTCCAGTGGGATTACTGCCTCTGTGTCGAAAGCCATGGCAAATGGGGATTCTCCAGTTAATCTTCTCGGCGTAGTCCGATATGCCCAGAGTACGCTGGGCAACTCATCCATCTATTTTCCCTTTGCTGCTTCCAGCCTCTTCTTGATCCCATCCAAGATAACTTTATTGGATGTTTCTATTTGTTCATTGCTTTGAGGAAAACTTTGAGTGGAATAGTAATTCTTGATCTTGTACTTTGCATAGAAGCTCTTGATTAGCTTACTGTCAAACTGCGTCCCATTGTCTGCCATTATTGCTCTTGGAATCCCAAACCTGGTGATGATTTTCTTCCATATGAAGTTCTTTACATCAATGTCCCGAATCTTTGCAAGGGATTCAACTTCAACCCACTTGGTGAAGTAATCTGTTGCCACGAGTAGGAACTTCCTTTGTCCAGTTGCCTGGGGCAGCTGTCCAACAAGATCCATGCCCCATTGGGCAAATGGCCAGGAGCTGGACATTAGGTTCAAATCTGTTGCTGGTTGGTGTATCAAAGGTGAAAACCTCTGACACTTCTCAACCCCAGTGTGGCTTCTACACACTCCTTCATGTATCTCATACAATAAGTCTTCAACTTTTGAAGGATGCACACACCTCAAAAGGGGACTAGTAAAAGATCTTCTGTAGAGATGCCCCTCTGCTGTCAGACTAAATCTTGCCAACTTCAGTTTGATCTTGTGTATTTCTTTATGATCATCTGGCAGTTTCCTCTCTTTAAGGAATACCATTATTGCATCCATCCAGCTTGGTCCCATCTCCACATACATTGCTTCCTGCTCTGTGTTCAGTGGTTCTACACTTAGACCTGATAAGTAGTCAACCATTATTGTTCCTGCCTCTCCTAGTTTTATTGCACTAGCCAGGTTAGCCAAGGCATCAGCATGGTTGTTGTTATCTTGGCTAACTTGCTATAGTCGGCAATTTTGGAACAATGCTATCAGTCTGCCCACCTCCTTTACATAGGCCATCATCCTTTCATCTCGGGCTGCATATTCGCTTGTTGCCTGGTTGACGATAAGCTGGGAGTCATAGAAGACCATTACTTCGTCGGCTTTCATTGTTGCTGCCAACTTTAATCCTGCGATTAGTACTTCATACTCTGCTTCATTGTTTGAGGCCTTAAACCCCAAATGAATGGATTGTTCCAGCATCTGCCCATCCGGTGATACTAGCACTACTCATGCCCTCGCTCTTTATCGATTTGAACTTCTATTAACAAACAGGCGGAAGGAGTCGCCGATGTAAATACTGCAGGGCTTGAGTTTCTCTTCTTTCCTCTATTCTGCTATCCCCAGCTGGGTTTCTCTTTGTTCACCTGGACATCGTGTACCTCGGCTCAACGGAGCCCGATGTATGATGGCGCCTGGTGTGAACTCAGCCACAAAATCAGCAAAAACCTGGCCTTTGATTGTTGTTCTAGGTCTGAATTCCAAGTTATATTGGCCTAACACCACTGCCCATCTGGCTATCCTGCCTATCAGATCTCCCTGCTGCAGCAAGGACTTCAGAGGATGCTCAGTTAACATCACAATCTTGTGGGCTTGAAAGTAATGATTCAGCTTCTTGGAGGCCATTACCAAAGCTAGTGTTAGCTTTTCCAAAGGTAGATATCTGGTCTCAACATCTGCTAGGGTTTTACTTACGTAGTTAACTGCCCTCTGCTCTCCCTTATCTTCCTTGATTATTATTGCACTTACTGCATGCTCTGAAACTGCCAAGTATAAGAACAACTTCTCTCCAGGTACTGGATTTGAGAGAACTGGAGTTGTGGTCAAGTACTTCTTCAAGTCGACCAAGGCGACTTCGCACTCCTCTGTCCATAAGAAGTCTGTGGCTTTCTTTACTAGACTGAAGAAAGGTTTGCATTTATCAGAACTTCTGCTTATGAATCTGTTTAGGGCTACAGCCCTCCCGGTCAGCATCTGCACTTGTTTTGCCAACACTGGGTTCTCTAATTCCAGAATGACCTTGATTTGATCTGGGCTTGCCTTAATGCCCTTTCTGGTGACCAAGTATCCCAGGAATTTTCCTGACCCAACTCCAAATGCACACTTCGATGCATTGAGTCGGAGCTAAAATGCCTTTAGGATGTTAAAGACTGTCTTCAGGTTGGCCAAATGATCTTCAGGTTCCTTGGTCTTCATGACCATGTCGTTGATGTATACCTCCATTGTTTTGCCTATTAGATGCCTGAACATCTTAGTTATCAATCTCTGGTAAGTTGCTCATGCATTCTTTAACCCAAAAGGCATCATTCTATAGCAATACAACCCTTTTGGGGTGATGAATGCAGTTTTCTTCTCATCTAGGGGGTACATGGCTATCTGATGGTACCCCCTGTAAGCATCCAAGAAGCTCATCCTTCCATGCCCTGAAGTGGCATCCACAAATTGGTCAATCTTGGGAAGTGGGATACTGTTTTTGGGACAAGCCTTGTTCAGGTTAGCGAAGTCTACGCAGACCCTCTACTTCCCATTCTTTTTCTTCACAACAACCGTGTTTGATGACCATGTCGGGTAATTTACCTCTCGAATGGCTCTGGCTTTCAGAAGTTTATTCACTTCCTCTTCTACTGCCTTAACATGCATTAATGTCGGCCTCCTTGCTCGCAGGATGATAGGTTTAGCCGACCTGTCCACATTTAGTTTATGACAAGTAACCTTGGGGTCAATGCCAAGCATCTCATACGGTGTCCAAGCAAACACCTCAAGGTTTGCTCTCAAGAATGCTTCTAATTCCATTTCCTCTTCTTCAGCCAAGCCTGAGCCGAAAAAGAAGAAATGTTCTTCATCCCCTTGCTAGACTAAGATCTTCTTCAGGGCTTCCTCACTTTTCTCGACTGGTTCCTTGTCGACGTCCTCAAGGACCTTCAAGTCCTCATATTCAATCTTTGCTGCTTCTGCTTCTCGTATGTTGCAGGTGGATTTCATTGCTGCCATGGAGCAATTCTTTGCCTGTACTTGATCACCTCTGACCTCCTCAATTCCATGCTTTGTTGGGAATCGCAACAGCTAGTGCAATGTTGAGGGAACAACCCCCATTGCATGTAGCCATGGCCTTCCCAGGATAACATTGTAAGGAGAGGGAGTGTCAATTATTGTGAACTCAGTTTTTTACCTTCTTGGTGCCAGCCTACACCTCCAAACTTACTGCTCCCAGGGGCCACACCGGCATTTCATTGAACCCGACCATTGGACCATTAGATTGTTCCATATCATCTTGGTGAAGGCCGAGCTCCTTGTAACACCTAACATGCATGATGTCACAAGAGCTACCTTGGTCGATTAGAATTCGCTTTACCTGGCACTCTTCAATCTGGAGGGATATCACCAAGGCATCGTTGTGTAGATGCTGTACCATCTCTAGGTCATCTTCAGTAAAGGACACCATTGGTCCCTGGCACTCGTTTGCCTTAGGTCTCTTCTGTCGGACCTAATACACATGTTGGAGGTGTTTTTCCTTCTGAGTTTTCCCCGTATCTCGTTCTCATTCACCTTTGAGTGAATCACATTGATCACTAGAGGTCCGCCTGCTTGTGGTTGTGGTGCTGGCGAGGGTGGTGCTGCTGGTGCTTGAGGCAGTCTCGCTTGCTTTTCCCTTGTCCTGGTCTCATCTATCAAGTCTCTTAAATGACCCTATCTTACCAGGTCTTTCAGATGTGCCTTTAGGGCTCTGCACCCTTGAGTTAGATGCCCATCCACATTATGGTAGACACAATGTTTCCCCAGACTTCTTCCCATAAATTCACCAGGAAGCTTTTCTGGTGCTCTTTAATAGAGTTGATTCCGAATTCTTTCCAAGACTTTGTAGACCGGAATTCGGAATGCGGTTGTGACTGCCTGTGCAGCCCTTAGTCCTGTTTCTTGCTTATTGTATCCACCATTACCTCGGCCTCACTTCGGCAAGCCATTTTTCCTTCTCTTGTTTTGACGTCTTTGTCCCCGGCGTGTCCTCTTCGGCCTTGGCATACTTTTTTATCATGGCCATAAGTTCCTCCATACTTTTGGCAATGTCTTTGCCAGTGATTTTCGAAGCAGGCAATCATCTTTCAAATCGTTCTTAAAAGACACAACCGCCACCTCTTGGTTGCATTCTGGTATTCGGTTGAACACCTCATAATACCTTTTGGCATAGGCCCGAAGGCTTTCATCCTCGCCAATTCTCAGAGCCATCAGGACGTCCACCCTCAATGGCTGTAGTTTGTTTGTTACAAATCTAGCTACGAACATCTCGGCTAGGCCTTCCCAGCTTTTCACAGTTCCTTTCGGCAACCTGTCAAACCAATCTGATGCAATTTTCCCAAAGGATGAGGGGAACACTTTGCAGAGCAACGGCTCATTCCTGGTGTACAGTGCCATTGAGTTCAGGTACAAGCTGACGTGAAAGTTAGGGTCCGACTTACCGTCATATATCTGGAATCTCGGCATGCTGAACCTTTTCGAGGCCTCAAATTTGTCCAACTCCACTGAGAACGACGTTCTCAGCTTGACCGGAGAGGTTACCTCGGCATCTTGTCTCTTCCTCTGGAGGTAATCCCTCAGATCTTCCTTGGTTCGTCTAGGAGCTTAGCTATCGACAGATTTTAGCCTTTTTGGTGCGCTACTCCCCATATCGTTATGAGTCCTCTTGGACCTCTCTTCATTAGTTGCATCAAAACAAAGTTCCTTCCCTTGAACATGCTGATATTCTTTGGGGTCAGCTTCCTTGGTACGATGTGTCCTCTGAGAATCTCCCATTCTTGGCTCTTCTCGCCCGACCTCCCTTGAAGGCCAGTAAGAGTGTTCCTCGGTCCTGGTGTGCTGGGGGACTGTAGAGACTGTTTTTTGCCCTCCTTTCTGGGCATGGTTCTTGGTCGCTGGAATCGGCGTGTCTTGTAATGGAAATGGTGGTTGCATGACGTTGTTCTACATCATGAAATTGACGACTGATTGCAGGTTTGCCAATTTGTTCGCCATTCCTTTCATCTCGCCGTCTCTCCACAGGCATATATCTTTCCATACCTGGAGGTCATCCTCGTTATAATACCCGCATCGGTCTGACTTCTTTTGTACGTCGCCCTCCTTGCCGACATCTTTCTCTCTGGGATTCTGATCTTGAGTTTCTTCGTTGCAGTAATTCTCCTCCACGTTAGGGTCGATGTGCTTACCACTCCCAGTAGGGATGTCGTCCCCAACTTTTTCTTTCTGTCTGTCGTTGGCCAGTACTCAATTGGAGAACACTGGCAGAATAAATTGCGCCCAAACGACCCATCACAGAAAGGAAAAGACTCTGGTGGTGGTTCGTCCACCCGGGGGCACTCCGACGATCAAGTCAGTTATCTCTCAAAAATAGCAAAAGTGCTTAACTCACTATTCAGAATATAAAAAGCATACTTTAGACCCACGAAGGTGCCTTACTTTTATAACCAACACTGACCTGATCTCTGTAAAAGCCTAGCTTCAATGGACTTTGGCTCAATGTCTACCCAGGACTCTCAAATAGATAAAGATAAACTCCCTAAGAGCTTTATCCTTATCCAAGCTGAAGTCCTTCCTCATTCTAGGACTCTTATAACTTATCCGCTCATCTCGGATTTCGGTATCCCCGGAGATAATCTCGGCCTAGCTGAGATTACCTCAGTGTCAAGCCAAGGACTTGTGACACCTCAGCTGGCACTTCGGTGCCACCTTGATCACGTGTTACTATACAAAAAATATGCCCCCACAAAATCTTATGGAATTTAAGAAAATTTTCTATAATTTCATTAAATTTTAAGAGAAGCATGTGTAATTTAGCCACAGAAGTTAATGCTAAAGTATAGAATAACTCTACTTTCTCTTTTTATTTGTTTTTATGCCAAATTTT
This sequence comes from Camellia lanceoleosa, assembly GCA_025200525.1. Lineage (NCBI taxonomy): Eukaryota > Viridiplantae > Streptophyta > Magnoliopsida > Ericales > Theaceae > Camellia > Camellia lanceoleosa. The sequence continues at coordinate 38,251,509 of CM045760.1, forward strand.
ATAGTAATTTTTTAAACATTCTTACTACTTCACATAAATCACTTCTTACATTAAATTAAAAATTTGATAAAATCAAACTACCAACATAGTCGAATAGCTTATCATCATGTTCATTAAGGTTAAGTTTGACATCTCTTAAAAAAGTTAAAAAATTAAAAAGTCACTATCTTATTTAAGTCACATCATCTTATTTAAGTCATATAACTTATCTACTACATCATTTCAAACTCAACTCATATTTTATAAAAAGTCAAAAAGAATACTTATTTAAAACATCCCAAACAACTCCTAAATCTCTGCGGTTCACGTATCATATTTTGATGAGTATGGAATTCAAAATTAGGATCATGAGTTTGATAAAGGATCTGGCTTTCCTCCAGTCCTAAATCAAATTAGAAGGTATTGTTGGGCTCGTGGAGGCCTATCACAGGTCCCATTTCAATAATATGAATAATTGAATATGTAAAACTCGTTGAGTACTATATGTCTGTAAAAATTCACGTTGATCGAATATCAATAGCTATGTAATCAAATTAGTTTTGCATAAAAAAAATGGATGGTGAAAAAATAAACGGTTGACAAAAATCTGATCCGATGAAATAACTATCAATATCTGATCAATTTGATTTTTACAGATATATAATACTCGAAGAGTTCTACATATTGAACGATTCGGATTATCAAAAACGAAATCTGTTATGGGCTCCACGGATCCAACAGTACCCTCTAGTCGGATTTGGGACTAGAGGGAAGCCATTCCCTTTAATAAATAGGACACTTTATCATTTGAGATCATGTTTGAAAAGTTGAATTTGGACTAAAATAATTAATAAAGATAAAATAAGTTAAACTAGTTAAAGATAAAATGTTATATCAAAATCATATTAATTATTTTATTATTTCTCTCACAATTATCAAATTAATTATAAAAAAGGAGCTAATTATATTCTTAAACACAACTTTTTCAACTAGACTAAGATATCGTTTGTGAACAAATTATTTTAATAATTTTTTAATTTTTTACGAAAGAATATGTAAAAAAATAGAGAGAATAATATAATAATTTATAATAATTTTTTAATTTTTAAACTAAAATATATAATTGATAAACGAAGCCTAAAATAACTAAAATAACTCATTCACAAACTGGGTTTGAAGAACCCATATGTGTGTACATTTTTATGTTTGTCATTATTATTTTAATATTATTTTTTTAGTAATGTTGCCTATTTTGATAGCACGACTAAAAATCAATTTTTTTGAGTTATTAACTTTTTTTTTCAGTTTGTTTGGTTATGTTTTTTTAAAAATACTTTTTCAAAAAATTTTGCTTTTTTGTTTTTCATATTTTTTTGTTTTTATTAAATTTTTTAAATATTTTAAGCAATTTTTTTTTACTTTTTAGACATACCTAACATAACTAAAAAGTAAAAAAATTGTGAAAAAAATATTTTAAAAATTCACTAAATATCAAAAATATAAAAAAAATATGAAAATTCAGTATATTTTTTGTATTTTTATGTATTTATTAAAATTTTAAAATATTTTTTCACAAATTTTTTATTTTTTAGATACATTAAATCAAAGATGAACTAATTTAAACAAAGAATTGGAATGCACAAACCAAAATATAATTCAAGTCATAATATATTAAAACATTTAATTGATACAGAAATAACTTGCACTTACAATTGTTGTAATCTGCAAGGATCTTTAATTGGTACAGAACATGGGAATGGGAAAGTAAACCTCACTCAGAATCTGTCTTTCTTACAAACTGAAGGGTTGAAGAAAAGAAGGTGTCCAGTGATTACAAACAATTACAAATATATAGAAAATAAAATTAACTATGCAAAGATGTGAATCGGAGATGTGCAACATGTGAATCGGGAACTATCGACATGTGAATCTGGGAACTATGCAAGATGTGAATCGGGAACTATGCAAAGATGAATCGGCCGAATGATGAAGGCAAATGGGTCAGATTGAAGACTGAGGTATTGGGTTGCTTTTGATTGATTGAATAGTGGAGCATGTGAATAAAGGAATCAGAATAAATATAAATTGACAGCTTTTCTCAAAAGAGTATTGATTGAAGTCAATTTTATATTTATAAAGAATCCTATGTTGATTATTTCAAGCAAATGGGTCCTGAGCATCTTGAAACTCGGGACGATCCAGTTGATTGGTTGATTCTTCTGAACTGTTTGAATTAGCTGAACTGTCTTCTGAACTGGACTGTTGGACTAGTGTAGGAGATTGTTCATTCTTTGATTGGGCTTGGGCCTGATCTACCAGGAGACGGGCCATCTGGAGCGGTGATCACTAGTGGATCGGGTTGAACAATGGGTGGCGAGGAGGTGAAATGGGCCTAGCCTTTGATTTGGATTTTGACTTGGGCTTTGGATGAGCCTTAGGTGGTCGAGAACTATTGGAATTTTGGACTTTCCTTTGGATCTAATCTTGGATGATTTGGGCTTGGAGCCACTAGATGAGGGTGCCAAGATTGTTGGAGGAAGATCGTGACTTCCTTGATTGACAGGCAGCTTGGGTTCTGGCTGGCTTTGGCTATTGCGGGAGTTGGAGCACAAGTATCGGAGGAAATTCCTCATAAACAATTTCAATAATCACAGGCACATTGAACTTAGCCCACCATTTAAGCGAGTGTTGTCGAATAATTATGTTATCATCAATTCCATAATGCCATTTGAATATCCATGGAATTTTGTATTTGGATATAAAAGTGAGCAATATAGGAAATTGTGTTTGATGAGCGATGAATGGGTAAACAATGACAAAGTATGCAATTGTTTCATTAAGGGAACTTGGGAGAATATACGAAATGGGGCCATAATGAGTCCACCATCTCGAAAACCGGGTTGGTAACTTCGGTTTGAATTTTTGATCAAAGGAGATAAACCAGAGTATTGAATGACTCATTTTGTGCAGAACAATTTGAACCAAGCATCAACATAATCATGGTAACTATATTGAATAGAGTGGCGGGGAGATCACGAAGCGATTAGGATTTCCCATTACGCTAAAGAAACAATGTTGTGAATATAAAGTGAATGGTATAGGATCTTATAAGCATATACTCGATCTGAATGGGTTTGATCAAAATGGAACGGTGGTTGAGCAGGATATCTTTGTAATAAGAGAGGTTTTCTCTGGAGGTGAAGAAATGAAATGACATCCAGAGCCAAAATGGAATTGAGCAATTTCATTAATGGTTTGACTTCTGAGATGACTAGGTTCTTTGGAAAACCGGATAGTAACATGTGATTTGGTGTACTCAGTTCGGGATGGGCGAACCTGGTTAATTGGAAGCGGAGTAACTGAAACTGTTTGGCTTGAAGCAAAAGGATCATTAGCCAATGCAGAGGAGTAATCAGGACGGTGAATAGTACCAAGAGTATGGTAACGGTTTACTAAGTCAATGGATTTGGCTGGCGCCAAAGGAGGAGGAACTATAAGTTGATTAGGTTTACTGGAACTAGAAGAGGGACCAAAGCCTTGGAAGGAGGCCTTGGGCCGAGACATCGTGGAATAGGAAACAAAGATTAGCAACGTAAAGAAGATCTAAATAATTACGGTAATAAAATAGATCATTATAATAATTATGGCGTAAATTGCGTTGAGCTTGTAATCGGTGATGTAGAATGTATTGGGCTCTATTAGTAGTAGGTCTGGCTGATTTAAGTAGTGAAAAGCGACGGGAAACTTGGTTGATCAGGGTTTGGAAATGGGTAATTTGGGTTTTAACATAGGAAATATGTGGAGTAGCACTCATCCCTTACCCCCTGTAAAATTCCTGTAAGAAAATCAGGCAAGGAATTTTGACAACCAGGGATATAAGTAATATCAAAATCAAAAATACTTAAAATAGATTGCCAGCGGGCAAAAATTTGTTTACTAGCAAGATTTTGAACATCTTTTTCCAAAACATATTTAGCTGATTTGCAATCGACCACAGTAAGAATTTTGAATTTAAAATATCATCTTGAAATTTTTAAATACATAAACCAGTAGATAAAATTTCTTTTTAAATAGTACTATATTTTAATTGTGCTTTATTCCAGACACCAGAATGATAGCGAACAATTTGTTCAGATGACTGGGGAGTGACCTTCTGGAGTAGAATGCCACCATAACCAATATCAGAAGCATCAGTTTGAATAATTTTGAATGAGTCCTCAGTAGGAATACCAAGACAAGGAAGGGACTTAACATATTGTTTGACTTGTTGAACAACGCGAGATGAGCGAAGACCAAGGAGGAGGATTATCCTTTAACCTATCGAACAATGGTTGTGATTTTCCTAAGGTCTTTATAAAATTCAGCAATGTAATTGAGAGATCCTAAAACCGTTGTAATTGGGTTTTATCAAGAATTTCATCAGAAATTTAGACGCAAAACTCAATAGAGCGACTAATTGGGAGAATAGTATTATGGTGAATATCATAACCTAAAAACCTAACTTTAGTTTGAAACAATTTAATCTTAGGGCGTAAATGACTAAACCATGACTTTTAATAGTATAAAAGAATGCGATTAAATGTTTCCAATGTTCACTAATGGATTTGGAAAAGATTAATATGTCATCAATGTAAACAATTGAAAAATGACTAAATGGATTGAATATTTCATTCATTATGTTTTGAAATTCACTAGGAGCATTTTTAATCCAAATGGCATGACATTCCATTCATATTGACCAAAAGGTGTATTAAATGCGTTTATATCTATCTTTAGGATGAATTTGGATTTGCCAAAAACCACTTTTTAAATCAAATTTACTAAAAATAACAGTGATTAAGTCTTTTAATTAGGTCTTTTTATTGGGAATAGGATATCTAATCCATTCAAGAACGACATTTAATGGTTTATAATTAATAACTAGGCGAGAACACCTCGTTCTAATTCAAAGATTTTTATTAACATAAAAAGCGTGACAAGACCATGGTGATTTGGGACTAATAATTCGATTTTTAATAATTCATTAATTTCTTTTTACACATTTCTAACAATTCATGATTCATTTGAATAGGTCGGATTTAGTAGGTATTTGTCTTTCATGAAAACCTTTAATATATGGTAAAGTAACAACATGCTTTTTTCTATGCCAAAATGCAAAGGGTAAAGATGAGCAAACAGTTGATTCAAGTTTTAATTTAAAATCATTAATTTGAGAAATAAGAATGGATCGATTAATCGTTGATCAATTCTTTATAATTAATTTCTTCTTTAAGAAAATTAATATGTCGGGTTAATCGGTTAATAGTATGAGTAATAGAACAATCTTGTAATTGATTAAATTCTAATGTTTCAGCAGGAAACAGGAATTTAAATGTAAGAGCATGTCCTAAAACATGAGTGGTAATTCCTTCAGTAGAAGTGGTAAATGGATATAATAATGATATAAATGGTGTACCTAAAATGATTCTATCAGTCATGTTTTTGACTAAAACAAATGTAGTTTTGAAACAAACATTATTTTGACAAACATGTACTTTAGGTAATTTATATTTAATATGCATTTTACTACCATTAGCAGAGGTCAATTTCTCTTGGCATTTGTGATAATATTTAGTAGGGAGTAATCCTTCTTGAATACAGTTTAAATCAGCACCAGTATCAATTAAAGCAACTAGGTCTAATTCAAAATCTTCAACAATGATTTTAATTCTTGAATACCATTTTTGCATATAAATTTTATTAAGTAAATTTAATCTTTTATCGTCAAGGTTAGCAGATTGAGATCGATTATCAAAAATAAGTTTATCTGGATTTGTATGATCAGATTCAGGATCAGAATTATGTTCTGATTGATGAGGTGATGCTGGATTAGGTTGAAAATCATTTAAATTTTGTTTAAGTTTAATATTGATGATTTCATTTTCTAATTTATTATCTTTATTCTGAAGTTCTTTGATAGTTTGTTTAATTTGATTGATTTCAAATTGTAAATCTTGAAGTGTAACTTCTTTAGTTTTATTTTTAAATTTTTCCAAAGTTTTAGACAAACTAATTATAGGTTTATTAACCTTAGGTTTAGTTTCGATTGAAGCATTAAGCCTTTCAATTTATCAATATATTGTTGTTTTAGTTGAGGATCTTCTAATTTACTAATTAAATCGATTAAAGCGATTCTTCTTGAGTATGTTTGGTAAGAACGAAATTTGTTTAATGTGTTTACAACAAACATCAAGACAAGCCAAAGTAATTTGATTATCTGAATCAGAATGATTATTATCAGAAGAGGAACTAGATGTAGTTGGAGGAGCAGAAGAGGAATCATTATCAGATTGATTTAATTGGAAGATTTCAAATAATTGAATTTTGGATTCTTCATTAATTTGGAGTTGATTAACTCGTCTTTGAGTTTGTGTTTCTCTTTACATTTATTAGCATAATGACCCTTTTGTCCACAGTTATAGCATGTAATATCTTTATTAGATTTTGATTTCGGATGTGATTTAGATTTGTAATATTTCTTTTTGGGTTTAGTATAAAATTTATCATTCGATTTGGAAGATGAATAAGGCTTCTTGTATTTATTATAATATTTTGATTTATGTTTTGTATATTTGTGTGATTTCCGCGAGAAGGTGCACAGGGGTAATCCATATTGTTCACAAATTTACCTAATTCATATTTAGCTTTATGTTTATCTTTAGAGGCTTTTTGACTAAGTTTTAGGTCAATACACATTTTTAAACCTTCTTTTTGAATAGTACTAATTATATCACCATATGTTAAATTATCATATTCAATAACACCAGTAGGGTGACTAAGAACATCTCGTATTTTATGAGCAAATAAACTAGGTAATCCATTAATAAATTTTTCTTTCCGAATGATTTAGTACGTCTTCTCTTAGCATAACTCGAGAGGTGAAAACATCTTTATACCATCTGAAATCACTTAAGGTTGGACAAGTAAGATTACTGAGTTGATCATGTATGCGAGAATATATATTAGTTGGGGTACCAATAAAATGTCTAATAATTGTATAAATTAATTGGTTAATACCATCATGTTGGCAACATCCTAAATTTTCATCAAATATAGGTAATCCTTGATCATCAGTTTGGTTAGCATAGATGATGGAGTCTCGTTGGGTGTCAGTTAAATATTTTTCCCACCAAGATTTAAGTTGACCAAGAAAACCAAAGAGTAATTAAATTTACAATTTCAGGTTGAGTATATTGGGGATAGTTAGAGAGATAACTATTCGAGACCATAGATAAATGATTTAATTTTTGGAGGAGTTGATCTTCACTAAGACCATCAATATTCCATTCGTATAATTTTTGGCAGAGACAGAAAATTGATTATTAACATTATTTTCTTCAAATTGTAAATCAACAGGAGTAGGTTTAGTATACCAATTCTTAGTAGTTTGAGGATTAACTTTAGGATAGTGAATTTTCGCAACTTGGAATTGTTGAGCTAATTTATTGATGTCATTGTCAGTATCAGAGGAGGTAGGATCTGGGTTAATATCAAATTGTTGATTTAGGACAGTAATACCTTTATCTCTAGAAGGCGAGGGAGTATCGGGTACAGATAATTTGGTAAATAATTTTTCAATAGCTTGGACAGTAGATGATTGATCATTTGTAACTAAAATTTGGTTGGTGGAACGTTTACTAGGTAGGTTAAGTAAAGGTGCAACAAAAGGTTGTTTAGAAGTGTGACCAGATTCTAAATTAGTTTCTATTTTATCTAATTGTTTACCAATTGTATTTAAACATTGGTTAGTATAATTATTTTGTTCAATAACTTTTTTGAGTTCATTATCATCGCCAGGTAATTTAAAAGGAGAGGCAGGAATTTCAGAACCTTGTTGATTAAGAATAATTTTCTCTAAGGGAGGATGACTAGAACTAATTGTAGTGGTAGCAGAAGTTTTCCATTTATGTTTAGTAATCGTAGTAAGTGTTTTATAATATTTTTCTTCATATTCTAGTAAGGGTAATTCAAAACCATATCGAATCATAAAATTATACCATTCTTGGGAGATTTGAGACATTTGAGCGTAGTATATTTAGCATAATAAGCATGGTATTTGTGCGATTAGCTTTAGATTTAAAATCAATAAGTAATTTATCAAGATTGGGAGTAAATTCCTTTTTAATTGTCAATAATTGGGGATTGACAGTGGTGTAAATTCTTCCATATCGGTTTGAGTCGGAGAGTTAGTCGAATGAACTTCTTCATCAAGGAAATGAGTATGTGTAGAATAAACAGTTTACTAATTTGAGAAGTTGAGGAATTATCAATTCCTTTTAATTTTGGATTGATTGTAGGACCTATGGTTGGACCAATATTGAGTTGACTATTTTTTCTAAATAGAGGTGTGGTGAATATTTCATCTTCGCTTCTATTTCGCTAGGGACACTAGATGTACTATGTCTAGAAGATTGACTTCGGTTAAATTTAATATGAACAGAACCATCATTATATTGTCTAATATCTTTAATATCTTGTTCGAGGATTGTTGCGATTATGTTTGTAATTTTCATTAACAAGATAATCCATTCATCGAGTAAATCTATATCTTTCCATTCAATCATTTTAGGAATATTAATATGTGATTCATTATGACTACTACTTTGAATAAGTAAAGTTTTATCTTTAGGTGATTTATGCGAGCATGAACATTTAAATTAGTTTGCATACATTTATAGTGAACACGATAAATTAAAGCAATATTATGTGTCTTAGCCATCATATTAGTAAATGAACCATGTAGTTGAATATTTAATGTTAAAGCATGTAAAATATTTGGATCACTTAAACTGAGTGTAAAATCAGGAAAACAATTAAAATGTACTGGACCTTTATGAAGACCAGTTTCCATTATTCCCATTAGACTATCATTATAATTAAGAAAACGAGCATCTCTTAAGCATAATAAAACAGAAGTATTTTTTCCAACAGGCGTGAGTGGATTAAGACCAACTTGGATTAGACCAATGTGAATAAAATTGTAACCATTATCTTTGTGTCTTTTAATTAATTTAGTATAAAATAAGCGGCAAGTTTCTCGAGGTTTTTCTAAAGCATAAACTTGTTCAATCGTTTTAACATGTAATGCAACTTTAAAAACATTCTCAGAGAAATGTTGTTTTATAAATTTCTTTGATCCGTAATTTCGGTATATTCCAATCTCTATTAAATTGATCATTTTGTATTTCAACATCTTCTTCATTAATTACTAATCCTTGATTAGGTATTGAAGGCAAAGTGGTTGACCTAGAATCGATCGATGAGTTACTTGAAATAATCGACTCATTGTTCTTTCTAATTAATCGCTTCTGAGATATCTTAATACATACCCTATTCTTGTCAAGTTACCACAGACCATAATGGTTTCGCACAGACCCTATCCTAAATGTCCACACTGCCTAACTCTAAGGACTTACTCCGGACAGAAAATGGAAGTGGGTGACTGAAACCAGGTGGATAACAGACTGATCTCGTGGGTGATTAAGATGGAACCGAAAACTAGATTAATCAAATAAACAATGGAAACGATTAATTGGAAGAAACTAAATATTTAAAAATTTAAAAATATTCATTGAAAACAAAAAAATACAAAAATAAAAAAACTGAACTTTTAAAAAATTTAATTTAAAAAATTTAAACCAAACACACTAATTATACCTTTTTATTTTTATTTTTTTTGCACGTTTTTTTTTAAACAATTAAAATATCAATTTCTAACCTGATTCTAAAAAAAAAAATCATTAAAGGGCGTTGGTGTAATTAAGATAGTTTAGAATAATTTAAATAAATGTATTTCTTTTGTTTTAAAATAATAATTTTTTTTTGAAGAATTTATTTATTTTTATAGTATAATTATTATATTTTTAAGAAATTAATTTTTTAAAATTACTCTTTGATAGTATATTTTTTAGGAGAAGATCAATGTCATAATTATACTTTTTATGTTGTTAATGAATTTAAAAAAAAGTAAAATAAAAAATTTATATTATTTTTATGAAAATAAACTAATATTTTGAAATAATAAAAAATAAAATAAGAGATTAATATTTTGGTACTGAGTATATTTTAACTTTCTATTGAAAGGGACGAAAAGATAAATAGTAATGTTAGACATCATAAAAAAAATATCATAAAAATAATTATAAAATTTTTTTACTTTTAAATTATACATGTAATAAAACATCACAAACTAATCATAGGATGAAATTCCTAACGTATTTCATGTTTTTTTTTTTTTTTTTTTAATGATGCCTAACCTTCCTCAAAGGTAAAACGTGTGCTGTTGTAACTCTTAATCCTTGCAAGCATTCTTAATCCTTGCAAGAATTACCCTAATTATCTACAAAATTCCCGCGAATTTCTAACCGAGAAACCCTTTCACTAAAAAGACTTCAGTTCGACAATCCAACTCCGAATTCAGAAACCCATTTGCGAAAATGATCAGAGACGATCTCTCAGACTCTGACACTCAAGAAAACGATTCAAATTCGAGTTCGGAAGACCTCGAAACCCCAAACAATGGAGAGACCCAGAAGATGTCGGAGTATGAGAAGCAGAGAATGAAGAGGATGGAAAGTAACAGAGCAAGAATGGAGGCTTTGGGGCTGCAAAAGATGGCTTCTTCGTTAATGGGTTCGGTGAAGAAGACGAAGAAGAAGACCGAACCGAAAGGGAAGGCAAAGATCGTTGAGGAAGATGAGGAGTATAAGCCTCCTGAGATGGACGAGGGGTTGAGCTCTTCAAGCGATGATGAAGAGTTTGTGGGTGAGGGAAAGAGCAAGGTGATCTCTCTCTCTCTCTCTCTCTCTCTCTCTCTCTCTCTCTCTCTCTCTATTATCTGTTTGGTTGCTGAGCAAATAGAAGAAAAGAAAACAACTTTAAAGTATCGAATTTTATGTTCAACATTGTACAGAATTTATACTCAATTACATATACATATATAAAAGCTGTTTCCTACCCTTCACCAATTTCTTCATATAATTTGATTTCAAATTTGAGTAAAAAGATTGATTTGATATGAACTACTCCAATCCTTTTATCAAATTATCCCAAATTTCATTTTTCATCAAATTTGATGAAGAAAAAAAAAAAAAAAAAACTCCAATGCATCATCTTTTTAAATTTTAATCAAATTTATATATGATGAGTTCTCAATTTGATGGAAAAAAAAAATGACTCTTGAGTTGATGAACATTTGATGAAAGGATTGGAGATGATTTTTTAGCACTTTAAATTTGATGAAAGAAATGGTGAAGGATTGGAGATGCTCTTACTAAATTAAATCATTGTATTCAGCAAAATTGGTTGGAGGGTTTTTGTTTCTCTAATTGTTTTCCTTTCCCACATTTTGATTAAAACTAAAAATAGTTTTAGAGCAGTTCACTCCTATTTCTTAGTTTGCTCTCCTCTTTCTATCCATTTTACTTCTAAAATCACTGGAATTCTCTCCTTCATTCAGTGATTTTATGCCCTGTTCAAGAGACTGCAATGTTTATCTTCCTAATATTTTGTTTTATGAAAACCCATACTTCTTTGTTGTTTTTATTTGAATAAAAGTTTTAAAATTGATTTTGTGAGTCACACCATCTTATCAGATTCTCACTTTTCCAAATAAAATGTGCCAACAATATCCATTTCTTGAAGCCAATTTAGGTATTTATTGATTTCTGCTAAACTTTAGTGATCATCTCTCTCAGATGGTTACTTTGGATATTTTCCATGGATATGATAGATTCTTTGAGTTCAGTTCACGCATGCTACTACAGTCATCCAGTGCAAAAGAGTTTCATATTATTTATATAAAAATAAAATAAAAAATGTTCATCGTCTCTCAATAGAAATAATAGCATCAATGAAGTATTGTACTTGTTTTTTTACCAATATTAAGTCTATCTTCTACACAAATTTAGCAGAGCAATATTTACTGAGGTGTGAGCTAGCTTAGTTGGTGAAATCTCTTGGTTGTCATATGAGAGAGACCTAGGGTTCAATTGCATCTTCATCTGGGTTTGGGGTTGTCAACAAGAAAAATGGCACTCCTCCCTCTTCAGAAGAGCAACATTTTCTGAAAGTTGTAACATTTTCATCCAATCAGTCTTGTAGAATAATTGCATTAAAGAAACGAAACTTGTTTAGAAGAACAAACTCAATGATAAGATGAAAGTCAATAGTAGAAAAATAGTAAAGGCAGGTCTTTAGGAAGTTTTAGATTGCAACATGCTCTAATGCCTTGTCTTCGTCAAGAGAACAAAAAAACTGGTTTAATGATATATTTAGGTACATGTCACATGTAGAAGACAACACATTTTTGTTCTTTACTATTACATGCCTATATTCTTGATTGTGCATGTCTGAATTGTCAGATGCTCTTTTCACTTTTTTGCCACCATTATAATTGTAATTTTGTATTGATTCAGCATTTCCTGTTGTAACTGGAATTATTAAACTAGTTCTGATAGCAGCTCTGTAATGTGATGAACACTTAATGTTTAAATTCAAGCATATTGCCTTGATTTTCTCTCATTCCAGGTAAAGAAAAAAAATTTAACGCCTAAGAGTAAAGTCCCTGCCAAGAAGCTTATGAGCAACTCAGATTTTGTTGATGACGATGAGGCTTTAATGCAAGTAAGTAGGTTCTTGTACATGTTCTGCAAATTTTTACCAAAAGAACAGCACTAAATCATCATTATATTGATGTAGGCAATTGCTCTTTCACTAAAAGATTCTGTAGAGTGTTCAGATGTCGGGTGCAGTGGGCTTTCTCAAAGTGCTGATTTGCATTTGACTGATGGTATGATTAATGAAAGAAAGGGAAAAGCCCACAGTCAGGAAGACACAAGAAAGAGGAAGAGAAAAAAACCGGTTTGTTTTGTGCTTGGGTTAGTGAGTTTCTAAAAGAGGCTGGTTTTGTTTCTTCGTTTTCTCATCTTACTTGCACTTTCCCATTTGTTGTCAGTAGGTTACTAGTCGAGTGCAAATGACTGAGGATGAGTTGGTTCTACACTTCTTTCAATTTGATGGTAAGCTCAAGTTCCTTCTGAGACCAACAAAATCAACCAAAGAGTGCTTGAAACTAATTTCTGTGGCCATCATGTCATATGTGTATATGTGCTATGTGATGTAAAAAGTTGTGTTTATCCCCTGATTGTTGTGTGAACAGTTTTCAATAAAGTTTTCTACTTCAAATCAGTTTTGTCCTTATGTGTAGGCTAACAAACTGAGTAAAGGTGGTAATATTTGATCTAGTAATTTTAAACAATATTCCCTTATATTTAATCTAGAAAGTGTGATTTTGGTTGTGATCTCATATTTACCTGGTATATGTCTTGAATTTAGAAAAACCTGTGGGGTAATGGTTGAAATTTGAAGCATGCAACACATAGAGTAGTAACAAATTTTTAGTGTTAAATTTTCATTGTTGAGCTAGTAGTAGTATGAGAATCCAAGCATGAGGAAGTAATGTGGAATACCCCTGCAATTTTGTGGAAATGATACGATCTCATTATGTTTATCATTTTTAATTTTTGAGAAGCATAAATTGTCAAATTTATGATTGATCCAAGCGTTTGGGAACTCACTATATTCGAATTTCTCTGTGGGGTGCTTAATTCATGGTCTCAGTTCACATCATATCATTTTTATTTTTGGAGCCCACTATTGAAAACCGCACTCTCCTAATCTTTGAAGCTCTATCTGATGGCGAGACCTTTTGTCCTCTTGCACCCCTTTCTACCAAAACATCGTGCTTTGCTACTGTTGTATTTTGCTTCTCACTTCTTTGATGGCTGAAGGCCTGAAACCATTTCTAGAAGTTGTGATGCACCTATGCAAAGAGTGTTTTCACTCCTCATGAATCTGGCCTATATTGCATGGACTTAGGAATGGGTGTCGGATGCAGTTCAATTCATCTAATTCCCATGTCCAAGGACATGGGGACACGATACAATATTCATGTTCCTTAATTTACTTCTTTTATTTTATAAGATAAAATGGTGGTCACAAAGTGTCATAGAGCATTTCATGCATAACAATTAATATGCGTGATAATTAATTTACTTCTTTTATTTTATAAGGTAAAATGGTGTTCACAAAGGGAGCATTTCATGCAAAATAATTAATATGCGGGTTTTATGCATCATTTTATTGTTAACTTGAATTACTAAATATGTTTGTTAAGTGAATATGCAATTACACATGTCGGACACATATCCCATACCCTTAATCCAAGGGTCGAGTGTCCGACACAGATACTTCATATATTTAGAATAGTCCGTGTGATGTAAAATCCAGTTTTGCAGTTTCGTTGTATAAAGATCTATATATACCTGTTTTCAAAAAACTGTGCTTGTTTTCCATAGTAGTAACAATTAAAAAATAACCACCTTAGTTGTAAGATTTGGTTTGATGAACTATTCATAAATGCCTTCTATTACCCCTTTTAATATCACAAAACTATATAATAATTATAAGGTCTTCATTCATTTCTATAAAAGCAATGCATTTGAAGAACTTCTGTTTGAATGGACTCTTCTTTTTTCTGTACCGTGTTTATATCTCTTGTTCATTGATGAGGTGAAATGCTGCTGGACAGAATCAGGGAAAGGGGGCATATCTCTTCGAGACTTAAAAAGAGTAGCAGCCGCTCATGATTTTACATGGAAAGACAATGAGATGGTTGATATGATCTATTGCTTTGATAGCAATGGGGATGGAAAGGTAAATTCTTGCTCTTTGTCAGTATATGTTGTTGGCGAACATTCAAATCTGAAAAAGGCTTTCTTGAAATGCCATTCTTCTTCAAAGAGAATTATGGGTTTGATTTCCAGACAGTGCAAATCTGGTGGAAGTACCAAAATTTGAGAGAATTAAAAATTAACTTTATGCATAGGTTTGAGGTAGTAAATTTTGTAAGGTTCTAGCACATTAAGGAAAGGATAAATCATGACTTGTGAGATTCTTTCTCGTTTTGTTCTTTATTCTTGTAAACATAGTATCTTTTTAAAAGGTATGTAGCTGAATTTTTCTGAAATGACCTGAAAACTAGAGATATCAATGTTTGATCATGTTCGAATTAAATGTAAGCAAGTTGTAATTAACCATATGCTTTGCACCTATGTTCTGTATTTTGGGAGCATGATTAGTAACTGTAAATTTTGGTGTTTGTACACTATTTGTTGTTTGGCCATCACAAGTATGTTATGCATGATTTAATGAGTTCCCATGTATCTGTTTTTTTTTTTTTTTTTTTTTTTTGGGGGGGGGGGGAGGGGGGGGCTTGGGTCGGATTAAGAACTTAAACAGTTGATTAATATCGTGTTTTAATTTCCTTGCTAACTGTGGTTTATTCTTGACTGTTTTAATTTTGTTCCAAATTTCAGCTAAGCCTTGATGATTTTCGGAAGATTGTTGGTCAATGCAACATGATACAAGTTTCCGAAAATTCTGTGATAGGATCAAAGGCATGATAGCTCGCAAAACCTAGACTTTGGAAAACGTTCATACGTTGCTAACCTCTTATTCTCCTCCTATCTCTGAGTTCTTGAATTGAGGAGTTAAAGATGGTTCTTCTCTCCGATGGCAGGCATGTGTGTCATCCGGGTATGCTGAGGGGCAAAGAATCTTGTATTATTATTTTTGTTTGTTTGTTCAAAGAAAGCAAAATGGAACTGTGTTTTTTTAAAATCTTTGTATGATTTATGACTCCAGTTTTGTCGAAGAATATTTGCTTGTTAGAGCATCTCTAATGGTTGTTGCTATAATACTATTGTTATTGCTATAATTTGACAATGAATAGTGTTATTTTGTCAAATTATAGCAATGGTGCTCCAATAGTTATTTGTTATTTTGACAATTTTCAACCAATTTTTCCTCCTAGTTTGTAGGTGTAATTTGGATATAAGTTTTTTTGTGATTTTATTTTTGTTTATTTTTTGTCTTTTATGACCTTTTTTTAATTATTTGTAAAAAAAAATTATATATTTATATTATTCCCGACTAGACAAATATAAAAAATGAAAAAAAATTGAAAAATTAGAAGAAAAAAATTAAATATAATTAAATTTGAAAAATTAAATAGAAAAATTATCTTGTTTTCTACTGTTTCAATTCTATTTTTTCAACTGAATTTGGAGCTATAAATATGTTCATATTTACTGATGTGACATATTTGGAAATTATTATTTTACTTGCTAAATCTGAGAACAGATATGGTATATGCCATTTTTGACAAATAAAATAGCAAGTCATTGGAAATTTACTTTTTATTACTATTATTAAATTGTAACTTTGATAAGTATTTTGAGAGTTTCATTGGAGATGCTGTTGTTAGTTTCGTAGATCACGTCAGTTGGATTTGAGATTAAAAGCATCTTGAAAAAAGCTCAACCACACAATTTGATAGAAAATGAAGAGACCACACAATTTGATAGAAGATGGAGAGACTATTAAGATAGAATGCTTGATCATCTTCAACCTAGAGCACCTTCTCACAATTGATGAAAGATCACCAAGAATTCTGGACACAAATCAGTGCTAGTTTAGAATTAGCTCATAATTGTTTTGATTGTGACATTTGTTTTTTGGTTTTTGGAAAAAGTTTTGTAAACAGTTGATTCAATCAAATTTAGCAGTGGATTGAACGGTTGAGATTGTTTCACAAGACCACTTATAATTCAACGGGTACTGATAATGGTTACTTAATTTTATGTCAAGCACACCGACGTGGATGCAAAATTAATTTTTACTTTTATTTATTTATTTATTTGCTTTCATGCTTTGGCTACTTGTCATCATGCCAGTCAGCTCAATCGAATCGACTGTTCTCCAAATTAAAAAGGTTTATGAAAGATTCATATGCAAATTCAAATTCAGATTCTCTCTTTTTTTAACATAGCAAAATTGGAAGCCATTTTGCAGTACTCCCACCAAAGTCCAAACAATTTTTGATTCGTGGTTATCTGTCAAAATATGGCATTTGAATTCAAGAAAGACAAGATGATAATAATAATAATAATAAATAAATAAGACATGAGATAGAGCACTCAGAAGATTCGCATTCGAAAACCACACAATTACAGCAAAGATCAGTTGAATAAAACTGCTTTACAAAACAAAAAACAAGTAAAAAAAACTAATCAGTACCCGTCATATGCATTTCTGGCATTTAAGAACAAAAAACGAAAACGAAAACAAAAACACAAACGAAAAAGGGAAAGGAAAAAACATAAGAATGCATGATGGAGAACCTTCTTAAATTACCGAGAAGCATGTTAACAAGGCAGCTTAGTCACACAATACTCTTCCAGTCTTTGCCCATGCAATTACACTCAAAAAAACAAACAAGAAAAGAAAAGAAAAGAAAATCAAAATCAAACCCGTTAGTGCATGTCTGTTAAAGTCAATTACTACATGACAGCTAATGCAATACAAAGCTTTGTCCTATGTTGATCACACATTTGTCTTCTTCAAAGTTCTGTATCATTTTAAACATGGGATAACAACTGATGATCAAACAAACAGCAAAACTCCAGGGGGTCGGTCATGTTCTCTTAAGAAGATACCCCAAAAGGATGCCAAGCACGCCAACAACAACAACAAACATGAAAGAAATACCACCACGGCCTTTCTTGCTTTCTCGTCTCAAGAGCTCCTGCACATGGTAAGCCCAGATTAAGTCATACAATAAAAGCACTTTTGTGATGCTGTTAAAAGTAATATTTTGCATGTAAAACCATTACTTACAAGATCTACAAATATAAGATCTAATAACCCGTTAATTAGGCAATCTTATTTCTATCAACTGGAACTATTGTTAATATTAACAGAAAATTGCAGAATTAGCGTACATTCCACATGGTTGATGGATTTACTGTTTAATAGGCCTACTGAAATGAAAATTTTATGTCAAAATGTAATATATATCTAAAAAAACTGTCATTGACACTATTTCCAACAAGAGTGTACATTTCATCCAATAGAGCTCACTATGTATGTTTAGTCACACTCATCAAACATGCACCCATGGATATCATTCATCATAAATTATTAGGGAAAGGGAAGATAAGTTCAACTCATTGTAGGACTAATATGCAAGACGCTAAAGAAAAAATATTTAATCGCCTATCCAAAGCTAAACACTTGTTGAGATCCCTTTATTTTTGCTAGAGAAGAGGTTTTCTATTTTTCTTGATTTGTTTCAAAATATTTGAGAGACATGAAATTACAGGGGTTGCAATCCTTTGCGTGCTTTCTCTAAGAATGTCTTACCCATAAAAAGGTCAATAGTTTGTAATCCCATAGATGGCCACAAATGAAGTTTAAATATGTTAGTTGTGGTACAAAGTGCAGTGTACACACAAATTTCTGTTTATCAGAATGTCTGAAATCATGTAAATCTCTCTCCTCCACGTGATCACAATCATTTACAATATTCTAAATGCATTAGTATATTTATGAGCATCTTATGGCATCCAAAGGAGCAATGAAACAAATCAATTGTAAGAAGATTAAAAGATTCTGCCACAAACCCTCCAGCAAAGAGATGCAACAAGATGGTGCTCCATCTTTCCCATAAGTTCTGAGCATTTATATGTTTCCAATATAAGGGATGCATCTATTAGGAGGGTTGTTTCTTCAAAAGAAGTATTCACAAACTGAATCTCTTACCAGTTCTTGCTGAAGCTTGTTCGTTTGCTGCATCGCAGATTTTTTCTCCTCGGTCAGCTTAGAAATAAGAGCTTTTACCTGAAATAGGATGAAGTGTCGCTTAATTATATTATACAATACTAATTCTATGACCAGTCATAGAATTTTAAAAAATAATAAATTCTATGATCATAGTCTATGCAAGAATCAAAGTAGTTGCCATGATTTAAAAACTTAAAACCCATTTAACTCTACCACAGAAATTGCTTTCTGGACTCAGTAACAATATCTAAACACCCACATGAACCAGAAACATATCCAAAATGGGGTTTTGCAGTCATCAAATAGAACATGGAAACTAATTGAATTATAAATGCAGGTTTTATAGAGTCAGGTTCTCTGGACAGTATCTTATAATTACAATTACCACCAGTTTGAAGAAGTGTACTTAGGACAAGGTATGACGTATACCCAAAGAAGACCAATACCAAAGGTCAGGAAGTTTACAAAGTCACATGCTTCAGAGTAATCTGACACATTTTAAAAGATACAAGATTTCCAATAATGGACCATAGAAGCAATTTCTTCACAACCAACTCTTATGACAAACAACCATTCAATGTCCTGAAATTCTTATGAATTAGTATTATCACAAATTTATATGCAATAGATGACTCTTTTTACCCATGCCCTCACAAAGCATTCAAAAATAAGACAATGCACCAAACACAAAGAGGATGGTATCTTGCAAGGATGAACATAGGTAAAAAATTTAAAATTCAACGAACAAATTAGATTAAAACCTAATAGACAGAGAAAAGGGGAAGTATGCATGCATGCATCAGATTGAGAGGTCAATCATAGACCTTAATTCTTGAAGATTATTTGGCATAGGAAAAGCGCAAATAAAGCCTTCCTAAATTGGCAAATGGTCACTATCAACTTCCTAATCAGATGTATATTGCTACAGCAAAACAAAAGATGTCGCATGAGGAAAACAATATGAAAAAGCTGCCTGTGTGCAACAGAGAGCTATTAAGGCCAAGTTTGGCAAGTTGCCAAAAAGTTATTCAAAAAGTTAAAAAGTTATCACTATTCACCAAAAGTAAAAAATTACGGCTGTACAACTCCCAATCCTAATTTTCCCCTACACACTAATTTATATAATTTTTTAATACATATTTTTCCATAAAAAGTCAAAAAGTTAACCCAAACATCCATATTTTTTTCCTCAATTTTTTAGTCCAAAAAGACAAAAAGTGCACTTATTTAGGACATCCCAAACAACCCCTAAATCTAACCACTTGAAAGTGAAACAACAATTCTGCAATCAAAGAAGCTTTCTAAGTCAGTAGTGTTACTTTCACATTTCGACCATATGACATTAATTTCACCCTTACCTAAGCATCAACTGCCAGTCTAGAAACCCCAAGTTTCTAAAATATATTAATTTACATAAAGAATTCAAGTTACTGAATTATAAGGCCGGTAACAAAAATATAGGCACGCTACATCAACCTAAAGTTCCAAGTACAATATTCCTAAATATAATTCCAATTAATGTATAATAACAAAGATGCAATTTGGAAGAGGCTAACACAAAAATACGGGTTTACCAGCCTCAAAGAGAGATAATTGGAATGAATCGCATGGTATAATTGGGCTCTTAAAATGAAGGAACTATAAGCAAAGACGAGGAAGATAAATGCTGAAGGATGATATCTCTAAAGGAAATTCAATACACACAAGAGAATTAGATAGTTACATCTCCTTCATAGTAAACCGAGACATGGAAAATAACTCTCATAGACCCAAGAAAGAACAACTATTAGAAGCACAAACCTGAAGCAAATTTTTTTTTTTTTTTTGAAAAAAAAAAAAAAAGGAGAAAAGAAAAAGTTATGAAAAATAAAACATACTGTTCAAACTCAAGAGGTCCAAAAATCAAATGTACCAAATTTACAAATAAGTACACAGCACTTACAGTCTCCTCTAAATGGAAGATGTTAACCAATTAGCAAAAGCACATTATATTAAAGTAAATTTCAAATAAAGGAAACTACAAGTTGACAATGAATGTACATGATATATGCTTTCAATGTGTAAGTTCCAACTTATGATGAAACTATACCAAGCTAAAAATAGATACCCAAAATGCAAACTTGCTTGGTAATGATTATTAATTAAAATACCTTCTCAAATATCCACAATAAACTATCATATAAGCATGCCAATCCAAAGGCCATATATGGAAAGGTTTAAAAAAAAAATAAATAAACAAAAAAAATTAACCTCAGAATTATTATCTTGAGGCTCAACATGTGCCCTTTCCACAAATGCTCTTGGAGCCTACAAACAAAGTTACACAAGTGTGTCAAAATGTAATCTGGTGAGAGGCAACTTTAAAAACACAACAGACAACTTCATCTCAAATTACCACTGTATGACATCTCAAATACTCACAGCAGTATATTCAAGTGTATTTACAGTCCCATTGTCAGATACTGAAGCCCTTGGTGAAGAACCTTCCTCTGATCCTTCTCGCACTGGTGATGGTGGTTGCGGTGGAGGGACATAAGCAACTCTCAACTTAGATTCCTCGACTTGGTTCCCAGACTCTTTGTTGAACTTTCAAATTAAAAAACATATAATTAAATAAACAAAACAAAACAAAACAAAACAATTATATGAGCAACAACACATTGTTTCAGATTTTTGGATCTTGCATACAAAATTATATAACAATTTCACAATTACCATCTCTGGAGTGATATCCTTTCCGGTAGCTCCAGGACCAACAACTGCGCTTTGAAGTAAGAACTTGTCCTTGCATTGCATGTCAGGAGGAGCCTCCTTTTGTGCTTGCATTGTCACTAAACCACACATTTTTTTTTACAATTAATAGCCAAATAGAGAGAGAGATTTGATATCGATAATTAACAAAGAGTAATACTTCCCCATCCCAAAAGTTAGACCTACTTTTCAAACCTAATAATGTGACAGTCTATTAAAATATCTAAAACAACTCTCTCTATCTCATGGATTCTCTAATCATCAGCTTATCATATCTTTTACCCATCATTGGGTCTTAGAAATAGGTCTAGAAAGTGCTTACTACTGAAATTTTAGGAGTGCGATGTACTCCAATTTGAAATTATCTTACAAATTACTAATATAATATACATAGTTTACATTGGGTGTGCTTCTACATCTGTAAAATATAAAGTTTGATAGCATAATTGACAAAGAGTAGTGCTACTCTAACCCAATAGGTAGACCTACTTTTCAATGTGATAGTCTATTAGAATATCTAAACCGCTCTCTCATATATTCTCTAATCATTAGACAATCATATCATTTACCCATCCTTGGGTCTAGAAAGTGGGTTCTATATCATTTTCCTTAACAAAAATGGATGATAAGGAGATGAAAATTGTGGTAAGAAACACAAATTAAAATTAAGAATTGAAAATTAAATGAAAAAAAAAAAAAACTAAATAGCAAAATTGCAGAGAGAGAGAGAGAGAGAGAGACCTATAACATCGCATGAAGAGTGTGGCAACACGATTCCAGTATTAGGCCTAACACAATACTTCTTCGGATTCGTCGTTTTGACCTATAAAATTGACAAATTCACGAATCAAAAAAATTACACATTTCCAAATCTCTAGGGCTTGATAAATCTCCCAAATCACTTTCACGAAATCATTACAAAAAAATAACATACAAAAAATAAATAATTGATTATACCTTGAAAGCAACCGTATTATCAGAATTGTTCAATAGTTGCAGAGAACACGAGATCTGCTTCTTCAATTCAACTTTTTTTTTTTCCAAAACAAAAACACAAAATCTTTTTTTAAAAAGCACAGATCTGAATCCAAAAAGCGAATTGTTGTATAAAGGAGAGTTTAAAAGTATGAAAATTATGAGAGAAAGTTTACATGGAAATTGAAGCTCCTGAGGTTCGATGCTGAGAAGCTCTCCGGTACTCATTTTCAAAGCGATCGGTGATTCTATCACCGAAGCGTGGTTTCAGGTGAAAGAAGTGGTTTTCCGATTCCAGCGAGCGGTAACTGGTTTTACAGAGAGAGAGAGAGAGAGAGAGAGAAGAGGTGCAAAGTAGCAACAGTGGGACAGTGTCTTTTGTCTATGTTATACTGTTGTCCCACTTTACAGTTCGTGCGTTTCCTTTAAAGTCTCATCTTCAATGTGAAGCAAAAGTAAGGTGCTGGTGAATCAATTTTTGAGGGTGCAGTTTGCGGTTTGGACTCGTCTGTACATTCGTAATTTGGAAAAAATTAAATCTTTAATTATTTGCAGTGCAGGTCGTGATTTGTGTTAACAGAGTTCGCAAATCGGAAATGCGTGAGAGTTCGAATATGAATGGCTCGAATGGTTCGAAAATATTCTCTTACAGATAAGAGAATATTTTCATAGCCTAAAAAATATTCTCTTACCGGTAAGAGAATATTTTCGAGCCATTCGAGCCGTGATATTCGAGCTACGTAACTGTTCCGTTCGCAAATATACAAGTCATTTGTAGATTGAACTTTTTGTTTTAAAAATTTATTCATGATGTAGTGCTCTACAATACAATTAAAAAAAAATCATTCGAAATTCTAAATTTATCTAAAAGTAATTTTTTATTAACTTTTACATTCATCCAAATACTAAAATGAGATAATAATAACTAGTTGGGAACTGAAATAAATTATTGTTGAACTTTATCCAAATCCATTAAATAAAATAAAATAAAAACATTTACAAACTCACAAATTTTATAAAAAATGAAAATTATATAATTTATTTAATTTTCAATCTTCAAAGAACATTTCAGTCCTCTTTCTAAAAATTTTCATCAAGAGAAAAAGAAAAAAAATAAATAAAGGTTTTATACCCCTATTTTGTGTTTAGAAAACAATAAAATAATTTGTGAAACAAATCGTGAAACTTTGTTCAAATACAATAAAGAACTCAAATGCTGAGAATGATTCTAAGATAGAAAAAATCTCACATCAACTTTATCTTTCCCTTTTGCAAAATTTACAAGAAAATTTGACAGTCTAGATTTTTTATAAAAAATATACAAAGATTCGAATGGGCAAGTGTTGGTGTGGGTAAAACTCGTGACCCACCTGCAACTCACAAAATAAGAAAATCTTAATCTGCATCTGACTCTAACGATTTTGCAAAACCTCCTAAATAGGTGTGAGCAGTTCGCGTTAAGTGATTTTCGCAGATTAGATAACCCTATACCCAACCGTAACGTAAAGTGTTAAATGGTCTATTTAAAAAATAGATAAATTACACTTTGCTCCTTTTGGTTTATTTTGGCAACTAAGAAAAAAAGTCGGCTTATTGACTTATTTAGGTCACATTATCTCTTTATTTTTTTCTGTATATTTAAAAAAAAAAAACCTAAAAAGTTCGTGTTTTTTCTTATTTCCCAAGATAGACCAAGTTTATTTTTTCTCACTCTCCATTCATGTTTCAAGTTTTTTTTACAGTTTACTCCTAAAGTTAAAATCTGTTAAAAATTAAATAAAAAATGACATAATAAAAGTCACGCGACATAAAAATATTTTTCTACATGTAACTCACATATCTAACATAAACTTAAATTTCAATATAATAATATTTTTTTTTTATGTAATGTGACAATTATTATGATATTTTCCATCTAATTTTTAAATATAAATTAGTTTTGGAAGTAAACTAGAAAAAACTTGAAACAAAAAGTACTACACTGAGAAAAAATAAATTTTAAGGGTCAAAGTGAGAAAATGGTTAAACATAAAGGATGCAAAATGTAATTTAACCTTAAAGAATTCCTTTTTTAAAAAAAAAAAAAAACCTTTTCAAGTTTACTAAATTTTCTTTCACTTTTTTTTTTACTACTTGGATTTTCAAATTTTTATATATAAAAAAAAAAAATTGTTTAGGATTTTAATAAAAGTGAAAATTTTAAATTTATATGTTGAATAAAGAAACCAGACTAACCTCGTATGAGCACAATCTTCATTTTTCAATAATATTATGTGTACAAAAAATCATCACGAAAATCATATATGTGTAAAGCTAACCACACCATAACATATTGATTTTTTTTTTGGGTACAAATACTACTATTGTTTTTTATATTTTTAAAATGATTTTGTTCACAATTTCATTAATAATAGGGATTTTTTTAATTTCATCCTTCTGCTTGATATTGCACATTGTAAAAGTTTCAAAAACAAAAAAAAATATGGTCATTACTCAGTCTTGGTCCTTGTTAACATATTTTTATTTGGTGATGAGTTCTTTCTTGGCCAATTTTATTTATTGGCCTTTTTTTTTTTTTTTATAAAGTTCTTCAAACTGTATATTCTCAATATAGAGGCTATTGAATCTCATGGAGAGGAATGTGATATAAAATATGGAGGTCAAGTAAAGTCCGGATTAAAATCATCAAAATATTCTGAACTTTGATTATTTACATCATACAAGTCCATGTGTAATGATTTCAAACAAACATGTGATAATTCCAAACATATAAGATCTGATATGTAATCCTAAGGGGTTGAATGATATCAAAAAGGTCTTATTATTAAGATGACTTAGAAAATTACACATTCATTATTAAATAACTTTCCTGCAAGATATACAATTTTTTTAGCCATCTTAGTATGTATACTAAAGACATTGTTAACAATATCTATATCAAAATTACTAATCTCAAAATTAATAATCTCACGTAATCATGTCGAACTAATGTTGAGGAAAATATAACTAATAACAGATTGTACAAAATGTTTGTTGTTAAACTTGGATCTACATTCTTATTATAAATATATATATATAACTACTAGCTCCTAAAAATAAAAATATTTTCTTAAGCTTAGCGACCTAATCTTTTATTTGAAGTTGCTAATGACAACCTAAGCTTAAGCCTATCAACAAAACCATTTTCTTAAATTTTCATTCATTCCTTCTTTTGCAAGGAGAAGGCTGGAGTTCAACTCCCCCTAACTACAAATCTAATGATTAATTACTGACTTTCGTCAATCAAAAATTAAATAAAAAATCACCATCATCGGCTATCTCTCACCTTTAGCCATCGTTAGCAACTACTACCAACCACTATCAACCATTATCCATCGGCAATAACCATCTTCTACTGATATCAATCACTTCCAACCACCTCTACTCATCAACAATTACTTTCAACCACTACAATTCCCGAGCCCCTCCAACCAGCCCTCACTTGTTTTCAAAACAATTTTTTGAGACAAGTATAAGCCAATTTTTTGTTTTTCATTTTTCATCAAAAATAAACATAACATATTTAATATTTGTTATAAACAAAAAATAATGAAGTGTAAACATTACCAAAAGACAAGGTGAATTGTTGGGACTCTTTGGTTTTGCTTCAAAAGCAACTATTTGAAGTTTCCTAAAAGTTGTGTTCTTTTAGAAGAAGAAAAAAATTATGAGAACATTTTTTTATTAAAATCATTTATCAAACAAATTATTGGTATTGTTTGAAAAAAAAAAAAAAGAAGAACAAAATGAAAATGATATCAAGCAAGATTTTTAGCTACATTTAGGTTGGTTCAAGGCTTGAGTGTAAGTCTTGACAAAATATACATACATTATAATTCAGACTTATACTATCTACAACAGATCATGCTATTTTTGGCAGTAATACTTCAACATATTACAGTATCAAAATATCATATTTTGAAAAACTTAGTCTAGCAATTCATATGCTATATTTTAACACGATTTATTCCCATCAAAGGATACAATTGTGTGTACCTAATTACACATATTCACAATGTCTTTAATTTATACTTTTAAAAACTTCAATTTTTTGCTCCAAAAAGAAAACTTCAATTCATTATCCTAATTCAAAATGACATTAAATAAAATATATATATATATATAATCGTTAATATTTTCTAATGAAATTCCTTCAAATCGTACTTCGAATTAAATTATTTTAATACGATGTTTAGTATTTTTTAAAAATTTGTTTATTTTACTTTATTTATATGCAAAATAAATAAAGTGGTATTTTTGGAGGCAATTTAATAGATTTAAATAAATCAATAATCAAACATTCATCATGTTTAAATTTGACAAGATGAACAACACACTGCTCGAGTCTTTTTTTGTGCCTATCATGTTATTAAAAATAATACAATAAATAGCACACTATAATAAAAAAGAACATGTCAAAAAAGGAAATGAGAAAGATGATACAATGATATTTTAAAGTCTAGTCTGGAAAAAAAAAAGGGGGACCAATGTAATCCAAGCAAGTATATAGTTTCTAATAGCAAAATAAACACACGTGAAGAGAGCAATAGATGCAACAATGACCAATCTAGAAAATACAAAAGCATAGGCAATGACAAGTAGTATGAGATCACAGTGCCCTACTCACTTGTATATATTGTGAAAACAAACCGACCATCATTGTTTGGATGTTTTCTTTCTTCTTTTCTTTCAAACCTGTCATGACCCACGTATTATTTATTTATTTATTATTATTATTATTTTGGCTACAACTAAGAACTTCACAAATATTATACAATTGAATTAAATACACTTTTCGTCCCTAAAATACATGGTGTCATTTGATCCCGATATTCCAATTGTGTCAATTTGATCCTTCACTTATCTAATTTGTATGCAAATGGTACATAGTGCCCTTTCTGTCCAAATTTTATAATGGAATCGAGGGTTTTTTTTGTCTGAATCTGGACAGAAATTGACTTGGACATCATTTAAACACAAATTAAACAAGTTGAAAATGAAACCGACACAATTAAAACAGGAAAGACTAAAATGAAACGTAGGGGCATTTAACCATATGTAGCATGTTAGGGGCCCAACCACTGGGCCATCTACTATGTTTCCATTAAACAGATGAAGAAAAACATTCCACCCCAATGAAATATTTTGCTTTCACTTCAATCATAAGTTAGTGGGTAAAACTAAAGTCACATTAGATAAGAGTTTATCCATTTGGTCAAAGTCTTCAGTATCTTTATCCTCCTTGCCAACTAAAAAATATGATAGCAGAACTTGACTTTAAAGTTTAACAGTAGCAAATTCAAGAATCTTTCTTTCTTTTCCTTTTCCAAAAAAAAAATAAATTATATACATATATTGAATTGGAGAACATTCTCATGCAGTATTTTAACATAAGAACATCAAAAGGGGTCAAAGCTGAGATACATAAGTAGCAAACTTCAAATAAATAAAAAGGCCCAAGGTTCTGATAATATTATTCTAATTTCTACTATTATTATTATTGTTAATGTTTTTATTAACATTTCTGTGTGGTAAGTTTAATCTAATGTATAAATATATATTTGACAATGAATATCTACCAGCCAATGAATAGACCCCTCTTCCAAGAAATGCCTAACTGACAAAATACTCAATAATCATTGATTATAACAATTTGCTTTCTATTACATGTCTCTCTTCATACATAAGCATACAAGTCTGTACATAATATATTGTACATGTATAGCACAATACAAAAAATTAAAAATAGCAACCAAAGGAAGAAGTATGTGATTAAGCAGCTACAATATCCAAAAACTAAATTCAATTCAGTTGACATCTAACCGACCTGTGTATGAAGGCGCCATCCTTTACACACTCTTCACCACATAGACATCAATTAGCATCAGCAACAGCAGATGACTGTGGTTGACGAGCACGAGCGGTGAAACCAGCATACCAAGCAACCCTCATGAGCTGCATACCAAGAATCAATACCCACCAACACACCAGTCCTCTAATGGAGTGCACCATCCACGCCGGTGCATTAAGCTCAGCCCCAAGCTTCAGCCCTCTCATAAGCTGCAAAACACGGTATGCTTCGTAGATAACAGGGGTCACAAGCCACACTGAGGACTGCCAGTGCCATATAAGCATCTCTGTAATCATCTGTACTGACAGAAGCAGAAGGTATGGACCCAATAAAACAGCGAACGAAATAAGGGGGAGTTGGGGCTGAAGGAAGCCCTTTTGGGAACCAAACATCATTATCAAGGGAATGATAAAGCCGGTTATGGTTGCAACCATGTTCCAGAACCGATAACTAAAAGGAGCCTTGCTGCTACAGGGTTCGGTTGGGTTTTTGGGACGTGCACAAGAATCGGCCATGAGAAGGAAGAGAGACGCGCCGAGGTTAAATATGCAGTCGAGTCCAGTCAAGGAAAGTAGGCTAGCTATGTTGGGTCCAAGAAAAATCGAAGATGTGGGTAACCATAAGGTGGGGGCCATGCCCGTGGCAAGGAGAAGGGACGGGCCCAGAAGCCACATAGGCCATTTAAAATACTGAAACTGGACAGATGACCGTGTCTGAACAGCTGCATCTGTAACCTCTTTGATAGTGGTTACAGGAGCTTCATCTGTCTTATCGGAACTCAGGGTCTCAAAGATGTTGGTAGTTTCCTTTAGGAAATTCCCTCCAGTATCATTATTTTCAGCATATGTGACGGGTGAGGGTTCCCATGGAGACAGATTTGTACAGCAAAGAGGGGATGGTTTAATGCATTTATGGTACAAGGTGTGGCGATGATGTAGATTTGGGTATCTCAACAATTTCAGGCTCCTAGAGTGTATCTGAGTAATACTAATGGTTGAAATAATAGGAGATTGGATGAAAGATGCCATTTTGTGTTTCAGGAGCTGAAACCTTAGGAGGTTTAAATTGCGGCTTGCTTAACTATCTGAAAGAAGAAAAAATAAATTAGAATAATATAATAGACAATTATAATAAAAAATAGATGTGTTTGGTTGAGTTTTGAAAATATATTTTCTTAAAAAATTTAAAAAAACTAGATTGGTGAAAAAAGTGAAGAAAAGAAAACACTCATTATTTTCATATGGTTTTCTCTTTTGAGGTTGAAACAAATTTTGAAAATTCAAAAATATCTCTTTTGGTGTTTAATTTTGTCAAACTAGTTTCTAATTTTTCCAAAAAAAATAAAAAAAAAAAAAAAACAGAAAACAAGTTTTGAAAGAATCAGAAATCACCACCTAAAATGATATTTAAAACAAACACACACGCGCACACACAAAAAAAGAAAAGAAAAAAAAAATCAATACCATCCTCAAGTTCTCGAGCATGATCCTAAATGCTATAAAGTAGAGACTTGTTAAGAAAGAATGAAAGGAGAAATGCACTTGACCTAATTACTTGATGCAAAATTGAGAGCAGTTGACAGAATCCATCCCCCACAAACATCAAATAATTATTGAAGTCATCCAATACCATTATACTATACTTACCTGGCCTTATATGGCTTTACCAAGTAAGGCAAAAAATGACCATACACCATGTAAAATCAATATTCTAATTGCTAGGGTGCAAAACAAAATGTTCAACATTTGGTAGTAGTAAAACCCTGACCCCAAGATCTATTCTTTATGTTCAAGCTGTTGAGTTTAATTGCATAGACTTTAACTTGGTCTTGTTAAACCAACAGTAGGCTCTCTCAAGTTAATGCTCTTAGTGGAAACATATTTCATTAGACACCAACATATGTCATTATACACCAGAGCATTTTACAAGGTAAGTAATCAACAATAGGCTCGCAGTAGTTTTGCAAACTAATTCCCTGTCTGAGCTTTTCGCTGAAGGTGTAGGGAACAAACCTCATAGTACTTTTACAGCTCTCTGCACATGTGCAATTGAGAGTCCTGTCAGGCAGGCTCTTGAGCAGACTCCAAAAACAATGGCCTTGTTTGGTTTGTCTCTTGAGAGACAATTTTTGAGAAATTTTTTTAAAATTTTGATTGGTTGAAAATTTTTGGAAAAAAAATTCAAAATCACTTTTCTCTCTACTACATATCAATCAATCATTTTTTCTCTCTCCTCTCCCCTTCTCTCACATCCTGCACATTTATCAATCACTTTTTCTCTCACACCCACATATTCAACTACAAAATAAATAAATAATAATAATAATTAAATCATCTCAAACTCCAAAACTTCAAAACATTCAACCAAACAAATTTTCAAATTTTGTAAACTTTTTTCAAAAAATTATTTTTCAAAATTGTTTCACAAATACAAACCAAACATGACCAATGGGTCTTTCAAAAGCAATTTTCTAGTGAAAATCCAACAAAATGTCGGGAATAAAACCAGGTCAATTGGTGCCTATGAAAAGAACCGTGTCCTAAGTAATGCAAATGCTCCTGCAGTTTTTATCTTAGATGATTGTAAAGGAGCTACAACTTTGCATAAGCCACACCTGCTTCAATTGTACTCAACAAGCTGACAGCCCAAACCTAGCTACTCTTACAAGCATGGCCAACTCACAATGCATAGACTCAAGTGTTTTGTCCCTTGGAAACTGTCAATCTAACCTAAGCTTTCTATAACACCTACTTTAGAAAACCACTTTGAGCAGGTCTTCCTCCTAACAACCACATCGAGGGGATTGGGTCCTAACCTTTCACATTCACGACCTTTAGCTGCCTTTGATCCACATATATGACAGGAAAGTGGCTCTGATACCATAGTTACGTACCTTTTCAAGATAAAATCAAAACAGAAAAAACAGGGAGAGGGAGAGTAGCCAACTTGAGGGGGCTAGGAAATACAAATCTCCAGAGAGCAAAAGCCCTAAATTTTGAACTGGCTTTCTTCATTCTATCCAACCACAAAGCATGTACAGATTATACATACCTATAAAAGATAACACCTAGAGACTACACACAAAATCAATAACTAACCAACATTATCCTAATTAATATCAAATTACTAAAAATAGAAAGCTTCATCTTCATCGTCGTCATCCCCCAACCCCACCCCTCCCCTCATAAATGTACCAATCTAATTACAAGCAAGCCATCAAGAAAGCCATCGTCTCAGGCTACACAAGCATACAAGCACAGCAGCAGAAGTGATAGTACTGCGTTAACAATTATCATGGTCATAGAATAAATAGAGAACCAAAGATGAATAGAAATCATTCTACTAAATACTAGCACAAGAATCAACTATCAATTGCTAAAAACCCATTACCATGCAGCGGTAGGGTAGTGGTGAGTTGATGGGGAAATTCTATAATACAAACCTCAAAAAAGGCAAGCACTCTATGCCTCAGTTACAATCATTTTCAGTTTTTGGTTATGATCCATTGTGGTATTAATCCATATGCCTCGATTATGATCTTCTTGTGATCATTGGTTATAACTTATTGGGATTGTTATTTTAGTTATGATCAACTAAATCTTTGGTTATGGCTCAAGCAGTGTTTGGTTATGATTCATAGTGGTCTCTTGGTTATAACTGAAAGTGTTTTTGTCAAGATACAAAATGGTACAAACACCACAAAATGTCATAACTTGCATTTGCTCCACATTTTTTTGAGAGTGTGTATTGTAGAATCTCTCGAGTTAATAACTACCATCGCAAAAATTCATGGTGTTTTCACAAACATCACAAACATATAATCATATAAGTTCAACATTTTGATACATACTCTCACTCACAAAAATTACACATATACATATCAATAGATTCAATACACAGATACAAGCATAAAAGGAGATTTCTCAAAGCAATTGGTCTTTACACAGTACAATCAATGAAAAAGTCGATAACTATGCATACCACTAACTCCAGTTAAACATAGAATTCGGAACTTTCAGCAAAAACCCTGTTTGGTTGCCGAGAAACGGAAGGAAAACAGAGGAAATTCGCGGAAAAAACCCGGATTTCTCAGGAATCAAAGAGGGCAGAAAGTGCAATGAAAATGAAAAATCGATTCGAAGAGCGATTTAAAATTACGAAATTGAAAATGAAAATGAAAATGAAAATGAAAATTAAGAGTATAGTACGCGATCGAATTTTTTACCTCATCTAAGCAAGTCTCTCAAATCGAGATTGATCGGTTGTTCCAAAATATTTTGTGATGATTTTACTTTTAGTCAGCTGTTATCGAGAAGGGTAATGCTCGGGTAAACCAAATTTCCGATCAAATAACGAATTTCCTATCACATACATGTGAGATTTGTTATTTTATGGATTAATATGCGAGCCATTTGGATATTTATTTGATAGAAAATTTGAGGTGTATATCTCTTAAAAAATTTAAAAAGTTAAAAAATTACTATTTTATTTAAGACCAAGTTTGACATTTCTCTAAAAAGTTAAAAAGTTACACAAAAAATTAAAAAATTATCACTATTTATCAAAAAAAATATTAAAAAATTAATTTTTCACGTATTCATACAACTCAGCAATCATGAAAAATCTGGCATTGTGCAGAGTTTGTTGAATACTATTGTACAGTTTGAGTGTAATTTTTACACACTATTGTTTGGCCTGTGGGGCCCCATCACAGGTCCCGTTTTGATAATCTGAGCCGTTTAATGTGTAGAACTCGTTGAATACTATATATTTGTAAAAAATCACATTGATTGGATATCGATAACTACATGATCAAATCAGTTTTGTATAAAAAAATGAATGGTGTTATAATTAACGATTGAAAAAAAAAACAAATCTAATCAAATAGCTATTGATATCCGATCAACGTGATTTTTTGTAGGCATATAGTACTCGACGAGTTCTACATATTGCACGGTTCAAATTATCAAAATGGGACCTGCGATGAACCCCACGGGCCGGAAAAAATCGTCTAGTGTAATGCCTTAAAAGTAGTCAATAATTTCTTACGTCATTTCGGCTGTGCAGATTGTACGGTTGTGACCCACACATCTCTAATCTTCTCCTACACACTTCTTTATACAATTTTTTAATACACATTTTTTTATAAAAAGTCGAAAAGTTAATCCAAATATCCATATTTTTTTCCTCAATTTTTTAGTTCAAAAAGACAAAAAGTACACTTTTTTTCCTCAATAAGTCACATCATCTTGTTTAAATCATATCATCTCTTTACCACATCACTTCAAATCTAACTTATATTTCATAAAAAGTCAAAAAGTGTACTTATTTAGAACATCTCAAATAACCCTTTAAAATAAATTAAGAACGGTCTAACTTCCCTCAAGTCCTAGATCGGATTGGAGGGTACTGTTGCGCCTATGGAGGCTCATCACGTGTCCCGTTTCGATAATCTGAACTATTTAATGTGTAAAACTCATTGAGTATTATATTACTGTAAAAAAAATCATATTGATCGGATATCGATAGCTACGTGATTAAATCAATTTTGTATTAAAAAAAATAGACGATGAAAAAATAAACATTTGACAGAAATTTGATCAGATGAAGTAGCTATAGATATTCGATCAAAATGATTTTTTTATAAGCATACAGTAGTTGACGATTTCTACATATTAAACGATACGGATTATCAAAATGGGATATGTGATGAGCTTTTGTAAGCCCAACAGTATTTTTTAGTCCGATCTGAGACATGAGGGA
This sequence comes from Camellia lanceoleosa, assembly GCA_025200525.1. Taxonomy (NCBI): domain Eukaryota; kingdom Viridiplantae; phylum Streptophyta; class Magnoliopsida; order Ericales; family Theaceae; genus Camellia; species Camellia lanceoleosa. Next base: position 38,285,590 of record CM045760.1, read on the forward strand.
AACTAGTCTCAATTAAGAATGTCACGATATGACGCTTTTGAGGCATTTACATATTTCAACCTGGAAAATTATACAAATTTGTTTTTTCTTTTTTTTTTCTTCATCATTAAATAAATAGTTTTGTTAGAACATCTCTAATGTTTACTCAAAAAATTTATTAAATTTGAATAAATATTTGATGAAAAATTTCATCTGATATCATGTGTTTCAATACTAATTTTTCAATTTTCATCAAAGAACTGGTTAACTGGGAAGACATCCGTGTAGATGTACAGGCAGTCATCCGCTTGTGTAAATTTTCATCAAACAATCGGTTAATTGGGAAGATAACTAATCGGTCGTCCAGTGTACGGTGAAACCTCTGCAAAAATAACGATTATTTGCAAAAATTTGATGAACCATGAAACCTCTCTCAATTTGATGAATTTTGTTTTATTTTTTCCTTATTTGATATAAGTTTGATACCATGGTTGAAGTAGAAAAAGTGCACGTGTTTCATCAAATTTAATTTGATGAAAAATCTTAGTAAGGGTTAAAAACGCTCTAAGCTGATTAATTGGTTATATTTTATTCATTTCATATTAGTTGGCAGGATACGACAAAATCATTCTATTACATCTAATGTATTTATTCAATCTAATAAGCACATTATATGAGAATTGAAAAATTTTAGAATTGTTTCTCTTATTTATTATGTTTATTATTTAGACAAACTTATTTTGAGAAGTAAGTTAAAAGTTGGTTTTTTGACTTTTTTAAAAAAAAACGTTTAAAAAAGTAGAAATGTGATATAATTAAAAAAAATCAAAAAATCAAAAAAATTGTTTTTAACTGAGTTGCCAAAACAAGCCACAAAATACCATCTCCTGTTTTTACCAAGAAATTGAAAAAAAATCCCAAACCGAAAGAAAGAGCAAAAAAATGTGAAAAGTAAAATAATAAATTAAAATATTAATATTGCTTACATCTTCTTGTGCTATCCAAGTCTATAACAGATGCCTAAAGAGCTGGCGTGCACTGCAATGTGACTTAAATGTTAGGGAAGATTGATGTCATTTTTCCGAAACTAATGGGGTCAGTTGTAATTTGGGAAATTGTCAGGGGAGATCCATGCAATTTGCTCAAACTATTTTAGTTTCCAATATTATCTTCTTCTTCTACATATTTTTTTTTTTTTTTTTTTTTTTTTTTGAGGAATGTATTTATCATGGCTTTACACAATAATATATTTGGTAGTAAGAAAATTTAGTGACTACTACACTAAATGCAAATGATTTGAATATTTATGAGAAAAAAAAAAGATCAAATATCAATAAACACATGTTTAAACTACATTTATCTTCACGAAAATATATAATAAATATAATTTTTAAAAATATTTATTTGATTAAGTTGATTGAATATTAATAATTACATGTTTAAATCACATTATATATAAGAAAAAATGACAATATAGAGGCATGTGGTTTTACTAATCAAAAATGAAAAACTGGCGAATATTTGGATAGCATAATAATATATAAATATAAAATTTATACTTAATTTTTAGGGTACATTATAAATATTCCTTTTGAGATTTGATTAAAATATAAATCACTCTTATAGTTTTAAAAATTACATTTCACCTCCTAAGATTTCTAATTTTATAACAAATCGTCTCTTTTATTAATAAATTATTAAGTAATTAACAGTTTTAAATGATGTTAGGAATATGTTTCAATTAATAATTTAAGTAATTTTATTATTATATAGGAGAGCAATTATGAATTTCATTTTTTTAAGTTAATTTTGTTAAATAAAAAATTCTGATAAAGAGATATTTGTAATTTTTCAAATCGTAAGAGATATTTATATTTTAAGTAAATCTTAAAAGATGTATTTATAATTTACTTTAATTTTTATATATAATGATGTGATTTAATAAAGATCTTTTATTTTAAAATAAGATATCAATATTAGCATATCATTCTTATGGTGTTTATTTTGTATAAATATATCTCAATGTCTCTACAATTGTGCATTTAATGTTAAAATATATGTGCATTTAATGTCACAAGATTACGGCAAGAGGTTTTACCAACCCAAAATAAAGGGGTCGCTGTTTTGAAAAATTTGTAAAAAATTAATTTTTTGGTTTTTGACTTTTTTAGTGATTTTTTTGACAAAAAAATTGAGTTTTTTTAAGTAAAAAAATTGATTTTTTTGATTAAAAAAAAGTTAAAAAACTAAAAAGTTGGCTTTTTTAACATCTTCCCAAATGCCTATACGTAGGGAGGTAAGACAAATTAAAAAAATTCATCAAATCAATTAAATCGGATTAAATTGGTCATATTTAGTCTTTTTTTTTTTTTAATTAAAATTCGTTTGTGTGGTTTTTAAATTATTATTTTTTTTCGGTTTTTGATTCAGTACGATTCAAGCACTTTGTACACCGAATTAAACTAAAATAATTACCTCAACATATATTGTATTTATAATATATATAATCTAATTATATAATGATATTAATGAGTATAATAAATTATTAACCTTAACTAATTAACCTTATCATCTTTATAACTTAAGTTTGTAAACTCTTATTATAGCCTCGTTTGGCAACAGATTATTTTAGTAATTTTTTGATTTTTTATGAAAATATATGTAAAAAAGTAGAGAGAGTGATGTAATAAATTGTAATGATTTTTTAGCTTTTTGGCTTATAGTGATCTTAACTCTAAATCATTATCCTTGAAACCTCAGTATCTTTTAACCTCCTCTTTTTTTTTTTTTGTTAATCTAAGAATTGAAAAGTACTTATTAAATGAATGGATTGGATATGTTTGAGATGGTGGACAAATAACTAATTTAATGTTTTTATATAGAGTAGTGATTATATTTAAAAGTAACTTAAGTTTGAAAGGTCCTAAACCAATTAAATCGCATCGAACCGAACCGTTTCAATCAGTTCAATGTGGTATGAAATGGTCTGTATCAGTGTTCAAAATAATAAAACCGATATTATTGGTTTAGTGAAATTTTTTACCTAAATACCGACTGTACCAAACCGATTACATCTCTAGCTATATGAGTCCATTTTGGGATCCGTTTCGATAATCATTTTTTTTAGAGTATATCGAGTAAAACATACCTATAAAAAATTAAGTTAATCGAATATCGTTAATTCTTTCATCTACTCACATTTGTATTTAGTTTTATACTTCAAATCACATATTTGATATTTATTTTTGTAGATACAAATATAATTCGACAAAATGGTTAATGATATCTGATCAATTTGATTTTTTTGTAGGTATATTCTACTCGATGTACTTTAAAAAGTGAACGATTTGGATCATTGAAACAGACCCCAAAATGGGCCCATATAATCTCACAATAATGGTTGTTGTGCCCCTCACACAACAACCACCCTATTTCCAAACAAAAATGTTATGCGCTCCAAATATTTTATCAAAATTTCTACCAAATTACTGTGCTTTTATGTCTCATTTGGGAACATACTATTTTAGTAATTTTTTGAATTTTTGACTAAAATATGAAATTTTAAAAAAATTAATAGGTTTGAAATGATTTTTTAGCTTTTTATGAAAAGATGTGCAAAAAGTAAGGTAAAAAAAGAATCTTTAACTTTTTAGTATATGTTGTTGATTTAACTTTTTAGTATAAGTTATTAATTTTTTAATTTTTTTAGTGGTTTTTTAACAATTAGCCTAAAAATTGAGTTGCCAAAATGTTAAAATACATGTGCATTTAACGTCACAAGATTAAGGTAAGAGGTTTTACTAAGGCAAAACAAAAATGTTAGGTTCCAAATGTTTTACCAAAATTTTTAACAAAAAAATTGATAAAATATTTAGAATTCTTAGCATTACTCAACCCAAAATGAAAAACTAGAGAAATTTTATCATATGCCCTCATTACAACTTTTGTAATTTTCGTTATAATATATTGTAGTTTTAGGCATGACTTAATTATGACTCATTGTGTATTAGTTATGACATTGTTTTGGTTATTATTCAAAAATTGTTTGGTTATACCTTATATAGTATTTGATTATGATTCATTTTTTATTTTATTTTAATTATGACTAAAAATGATGTAATTACAACATTTGTGATAATCAATACTATAAAACATTGACCTGGAAAGTTAATAAGTATTTGGATAGAGTAAATGATCGGCATACATAAGGATGTGGTTTAATAAAAACCTTTCATTTTAAAACAAAACATCTATGAAGATGACTTGTATTTATGACAATGTCACTACTATATCATTCATGTAGTATTTTTTAATATGAATTTTATGTATAAATATATTATCATATTTCTAGAATTATTCATTTAATGTCATAAGATATATGTGCATTTGAAGTCACAAGATTAAGGGAAGTGAATTTACTAACCCAAAATGGAAAAGTAGTAAGAATTTGGATAATTTAAGAAAATCATAGTTACAGGGGCACAGATTTGTGTAACTTCATATCTCTATCTCTCTATATGTAGTGAAGAAATTAGACAATCCATTCCAAACCATATCATATGTATTATAAACAATAAGTGAGTTACTATTACTTAGCGGTAGGCACTGTATCATGTTCGAGGCCGTGTTATATTGGGCTCGTGTGTTGAAAGTATGAACACGAACACGATCACGACGTGTTTAATAAACGTGTCATATATGTAAACATTAACACGACCTGTTAATAATTGTGTCAACCTGTCAAGACCCAAACCCGCCCCTATGGGTTTAGTATCAGAATCGCCAAGAATCCGAGATTACCAAGGCACGCTTAATGATGAAAGATATCTGAATCTGAGGGCATGGCGGAAGTCAATACAGTAATTAAACAATATCCAATGAGCTGTGACAATCTGTATGCCAAAAAGACTTTTCATACATATGTACAATCAGTGCAAAACAATATATACAATATTTACAATCGTTCGGGACCGGGACTTAGTCCCTATTTAAACAGTACGGTAACAGTGCTATCAGTCTATACAATAACCCAAAACAGATACAGAGACAGACGGGGCAAATTAAAACACCCCTAAGCCATAGCTTGGCAGGCTCGGAACCTCGCTGTGAGGCACATTAGTTGGCTTGACAAAAAGAAGAGTCTAACCCATGCTCCTAGCTTCGGTCCAGTGCCTGAACACCTACATATATATATATATATATATAAACAGTGAGCCAAAGCCCAGTGAATAACATAATGAGTAAAGAGATTTAGGATGAATGTCCTTCAGTATTGAAAACAGTTCATTGATTCGGTATAACAGTCGTTCAGTTATAACAGTCATATGTGGTACATCCATTAGCATAGCAGTACAGTAAACAGTAGGTCTTAAAAGACCGAACAGTAAATGATGGCCATCAATCAATGAACAGTAGTGGTTCCAACAAGGGAACCGACAGAGATCTCTGCAACAGTAATAGTAAACAGTAGTTGTTAAGGATGCCACAATACAGTTCAGAATATAGGATATACATTCATTCGATTAACAGTATCGGTTCAAAAAATAGTTCAGTTAAACAGTCAGAAATATTCACAGTTGAACATATCTTTACACAATTGTTACTCACAGAGTTCTGGGCTACAATTAGGCTAGAGCGCGTCCCCAGATGCCCATCCTACACAGTTTACAGGATGAACACACACTAAGTTGCATAGTTGGGAAAACAATAACTCAATCCCTAATTTGCCTCGGTGTGGTTCTAAATCAATATTCTCATTAAGATGCCATAAACATGCCCTAGGAATGTCTGGGATGGAAAGAGGATGCAAAGTTGCAGTTAGAAACACTTTACAAAATTTTTAGAAAACAGGGGTCTCGTTCGAGCGTGGCTTTCTACGCTCGAGCGGACATGCAGACAAAGGATCTCCACTCGAGCGTGACTTCCATTACTCGAGCGGACTGTAAGCTACAGTCAAAATACTGGATGCTCAAAATTCATGCTCGACGGGTGCTTGATCCTCGCTCGAGCGTGAGACACAAGTCCTCGCTCGAGCGTGAATTCTTTCGCTCGAGTGGACTGTAAGCTCAAGCAAAGTACTGGATGCACGCATTTATGCTCGAGAGTCACTTTACTCGCTCGAGCGGAAGGCATGATCACAGAGTGTATGCTTGAGCGTGGAGTTCCTCGCTCGAGTGTGGGTCCAAAATCTGGAAATTCCAGCTTTGAACCTCAAGCTCAAAACCAAGTTTTAATGCATCAAATTCGATCCTCTTGGGCTAATTTTTTGGAAAACACTTCAAAACCCATAATATTACATGTTTCAAAGATCAATTTGATAAATCAAAGCCCAAAGGTATTTCAATTAAATCCAATTTCAAACCAAATTTCATAAACAAGATGAACATGCAACATGCATGAACTCAAATCATTTCAAAGCTTCAAATACAAGCTCAAATGAGCCAACTCTTACAAAAACATGATGAACTCATGGTCTATAATATAAACATGAACATGCATGCAAGATTTCCATGAAATCAAACCTCACAACGTAAGGATAAACACATGCATGCATGAATTCTAACTCAAATCAAACTATGAAGCTATTTCATGACTCAATCCACTAAATTTGACATGAATCATGTGAGAACAAGCTCAATTCATAAACAAGAGGGTAATTACACTACCTTAGGTCTAGACTTAGAGGTATGGAGGCTCAATGTTGCAAGTCTTCCTTTAATCTTCTAAGTTCCAAGCAATTCTGTCACGCCCCAAATCCGCCCCTAAAAATTTGGGCATGACCCATTCGAAATGGACACCAAACCTGATAAATATTATCTATGGGGCCTGAACGGAAGCATTTAATATCATATAATAGTATAAAATAATATCCATTGAGCTACCACTACTATGCCAGGATCACAGACAGAACATAATGCAGATAAATATACATTGACGTATATCTGGAGATAGCTAAATACATATACATATACATCAAGCTTAATAAACACTTAGGATACAAATTAAAACTTAGCAAAACTCCATAACTTGAACGGTCAACACCTAAGAATCTAGATACTCAAGGCTTGGCAACTGGTAACGGAAGCCACAGGTTAAGGTTGACCCCGGGTTGAGTGCCTCTGACAGAAATGTACATAAAATAAAGTGAGTCAAGCTCAGTGAATAATAGTAAGTAAATCATGTAATATTCAACTCAAACAATAAAGTATATAACTGTAGAAGTATATTGTCAACTACATTCTGAAAAGATGTCTCAAACACACATGGGTCTAGTTTAAAATGAAGCGACTTATCACCGAAATAATGTAATAGCCTTTCGGCCGGAAACGACCTTTATGCCCGTAACATACTACTATGTACGTATATCTTTTCAACATTTCATTCTCATTGAGTTCCAATCAACACATATGCTAATATTGTAATGGACGGAAATCGAATGCCATTAACGAACATTATGTCACAAAACATACATTGAATCAAAGCGAAGTTAATATCATGTTATGCGTGCTTTACAACGATAATAGAAATAACATCGGTTTTCTTAAAATACCGTTACGCTTAATAAGGACGAATGACCCACATTCTAACGTGAGTCTCGTAATAATGTTAAACATTTACATGCGTATCATAGATTCTCAACGACTTCGGTCCATGTGTAACACAATGGAATATTCTTAGTTTCATACGATATTTGGTTTAAAATAAACATAATTCCGTTTATTCATTAATAATTGCTTATAGATAATAGAGAATTATTATTCATCATCGATGTAACGAGGTCATTTCAAAGTCATACCGATGTATGCCTTTCAACGTTCACATTGACTTTCAACCATCATAAATGTTTGTGTAACATGTTCGTGTAACACTTACAAGAAACAGAGCGTTAGTGATAATAATTATCGATGCTAAATAAAATGTATATCTTTGTACTATTACTCACAGTGTTTGGTCGCTTGGTACGCCTTGTAGTTGTCCCTACACAATTTGTAATACACAAAGAAATCGAATCACATAAACTTATTTCGTTCTTAATTAATTCTCTTTATTCCAATCACACATCACTTTGCACTTCAACATAATTTAAACTAAATCTTTGAATCCCATTTCAACACCCCACAATTGAGTTCATGTCATCCAGATCCTTACTAAATTATTTCCCTAATTTTTCCTTTACTTTATTACATGAATTCCACATTTATAACAAAGTTCATTCGCTAAATTTAAACATAATTTCGAAACATCTCAGAAATCCAATTAAACTTGTACACGTATAATTCAACCCACAAATTCCATGATTCTATGTTTAATTTGGGCAACCTCAGTATTTATCATCACCAACTAATCTAGGGTTTCAAGAATAATGAGGATCTTTAGCAAAAATTCAAACTTCTTAAATCATCACCTTTAATTCCAATTTTCCCAATGATTCTACACCTAGGATTCACAATTCATCATTTAAACTCATCAATTTAACTCCCAACATCACAAACTATAAAACCCCAAATCTCAAGTTTGACACCAAATGTTCAAAACCATAAATTTTGCATTTATATACTCAAAATACCACAATCCATCCATGAATTCAAGTATTGTAAAAGAATAAGGGTCCCTACCTCAAGAATCAAGCAAGGACAAAGCTTTGAGACGAATCCCCCAAATCTCGAAATTCCAATTGGTTAAAAACATTGCTCTTTGCTTATTCTCCATCCTCGATGCCAAAATCATGGTAGATTGTTGCTCAAACTAGAGAAGATCAAGGTTTTGGGGCTAGGGTTTCGAAGGGTTTCGGACCTAGGAGAAGAAGAAACAAGAGAGGGGAAAGAAAATGTAGAAAAACATCTCAAAATCCCGTTTTTTAAGCTGCTGTCCCGTAATTCCCGCTCGAGCGGAGGAATTCCCGCTCGAGCGGACATGTTTTCAGCACAAATTCCGAAACTTCAAACATGCGTAACTCTCCCATTCGGACTCCGTTTTAGGTCGTTCTTGTGCCCAAATTGAAGCCCCGGAAATAAGCTTTCCAACGATTCGAACCTCACATCCAAACTCAAAGTGTGGAAAAAGAAAAGGGCAAATGAGTGACGGTTGGTCACAAACAAATTATTCAAACTAAAGTTTTTGATCCAATCTTACTCTACCATCATATTATCATCTCAATTAATATCCCAAAATAAGGTAAGAACATTTCAAATACACTAAGAAGAACATCAAAATGAATCCACATGCTTCAGAATCAAACTTACCCGCCGAAGCGCCAACCTCGGCCGAGCCAGCAGACCAACAAAGTCGTCGCCGAAAGCATAAACTCCCCCGCTCGAGCGGAGAACCACACCTCCCAGAATCTTAGGCCATCTGAAAAATTGCTGGAAACCCCAAAAGTCCGCTCGAGCGGCCACTCCTCCGCTCGAGCGGAGGAAAGGATTTCTGGGTCGTTACAAATTCTCTCAAGAACAAATCAATTCTCCCCCCCCTCTCTCTCTTGGTCGGTTAAGACAAGGAATAAGGCTAAAGAAATGTTTTGTTTAGATGTATAATAAGGCTCAAGTATGTGTTGGCTAAGTGGCCCACTCAATGGCATCATGGTAAATAAGTCAAACTATGTAATTTAGCTTAATTTAATCTAATTTAATCATACTAAATCACATTTTGGTTAAATATGCCATAAAATCACATAAATGATGATGGTCCTAAAACAGTAATCCATTTCTGGTTCGGCCGCCGATAAGGCCTTCAATTTGCAGTTTAAATATAAAAACATGAACAGATAATCAAACAAGCAACAGATAAGAAATGCATTTAAACAAATACAGTCAGTCCATTAGTTCCAGATTTCAGTCAGTCAGTTCAACATTTCAATCAGTTCGATTACTTATCATAATCAGTCTTAGTTTAACCGTAATTAGCAATTAATCGGTAAGCAGTGGTGAAGGTTGTTACAATTGAGGACGAGAAAAGTCATTTGATATGTGAAATAGTACATTTTGGTGGGAACCTATTATGTGGAATGTTAAACCGTAGAGTCTCATGCCTTGTAGAATGACCTTGAAAGTCTGATTGGAATCACGTTTGGCTAGCGTTGCTTCGAATCAGAAATTCTTGATAGATTCTTAGGGAATGAATAGGTTACCCTACCAGTGTCCTTATATGCCTATATGTGTATGTCTACTTGTATATGATATGTGCTTTATATTATAATTTAAGTCGATTAAATTAACCCAAGTGTGATCAACCATTTTCTTGTGTTTGACCATTCCCTTCGAGTTTGGAGGACCAAACTCTTTTAAGGGGGGAAGACTGTAATAACCCCGACCTCCGATTAATGCTAAACCATGATTATTTATGCCTAACAATAATTTAGAACGAATCCGGAATTAATTTGCATATGTATTGCATTATCTTTGCGTTTCTATCTGTTTGCCATAAAATGATCTGTTCATGTTTAGACTTTGAACTGCGAATTGAAAGCCTTATCGGCGCCCGATTTTGAAATTGATTAGTGTTTCATACTAGTTAGAATATGTGTGATTTTATGGTAGATTTAATTAAAATTTGATTTGGTATGATTAAATTAGATTAAATTACATTGGTTAAGTTTATTACCAAATTGCCATTGAGTGGCCCATTACCTAAGGCAACTTTGAGACTTAATTCATACATTTGGTTGCATCTTTTTATCATCCATTGAGAGACCAATTCGAGAGAGAGAGGGAGAGCAGGAGAATTTGAGTTCAACAAGAGATTTAGCTTGGAGACTTAGAAGAAATTGAAGAGAATTTGCATATTTGAGCTTCCATACCTAGAATTGAAGACATAAAGGTAGAGAATTCCTCCTTTTAAATTATGAATGTGAGTTGTTCTTGCTAGGGTCATGGTGAAATTGGTATTTAAAGTCAAGATTTAGCTCAAAGTGTGGTTTTGAGAGTCCATCCATGCATGCATGTATAAATTTCCATGCTTTGAGTTTGAATTCTAAGATTTCTTCCATGCATGTGTTAATTTCACTCACATTATGGTCATTCAACTTGTTTTCCATCAAATTATCAAGTTTGATTATGTTTTGGAGGGTTTGAATTCAAAGAGGTTCTTGCATGTAGAATTAATAGCATATTTATAAAGTTCATGTTTATTTTGCAATTTTTGGGTTGCTCTTGGGCCATGATTTCTTGAAATGATTTTTAATACATGTTGTTTTATGAGTTATTATATGTTTCCTCAAATATTGGCCTAGAAAAATGAGTTTTGAAGGCTTAAAGGTTGAGTTTTATGCTTGGAGGTCAATCTGGATTTTCTAGAAATTTGACTCACGCTCGAGCGTGAAGCCTAAGTACATGCACTTCCGCTCAAGCGGCGAGAGTCACGCTCGAGCGTGAAATGCATATACCCAGAAGTTTGTGTGTTTTGTAGTCCGCTCGAGCGGGGGAAACCACGCTCGAGTGAGGGTCTGTGTCACACGCTCAAGCGGGGGTCGAGCGTCCGTCGAGCGTGAATTTCATGCATCCAGCACTTTTTCATAAGTTTGCAGTCCACTCGAGTGGGGAAGTCCACGCTCGAGCGGAGCTTCTTTGTCTGTATGTCCGCTCGAGCGGGGAAAGCCACGCTCGAGCGTGGACCTTATCTTCAGCAAAATTTGAGAAATGGTTTTCAATGCATTTTTACATCCTCATTCCATCCTAGGCATTCCTAGGCCATGTTTAATACCCCATAATAAGGATAAGAGATTAGAAATACACTAAGAGCCAACGAAATAAGTTTTGTACAATTAGAACGTGTGTTTCAAGTGTGCATCTATTATGTGTTGTGTAGGTCACGTGCCACGTACTGTTTGACCAAGCTTATTCCGTCTATCTGTCTCAAGGCCCACTGTGAGTAATAACTCTGTAAAGTTATGTTTAACTTAAGTATTTTCTGACTGATATGGTATGAGCTGTTTTCTGAAATGCTATCTTAGGAATTATGAATGAATGTCCAATTTTCTAAAAAGTATTTGTGGCACCCTTAGTTCACGTGGCCCTCGCCCGGGGGTAACAATACCGCGGCCAATCTGCACATGGCCCTTGCCTGGGGGTAACAATACCACGGCTACTTGCGCGCAAGATATGGACCTTTATAGTCGTTGGTACCAACTATGCATGTGAGTCTTTGGACCAAATTGATCTGATAGCTAATAGGTGTACCATGTATGATCTTATGCAAATCTGAATATGAACATGAGTGTGTATCTAAATCTATTTCTGTTTTGAAGACTGAATATGTTCTGATTTAAATACTGGATCCTAACTTGTGCTGGACATCATTCATAAAACCCTTTTACTCTGTTATTATTCACTGGGCTTTCGTTCACAGTTTATATTATGTATGTAGGTGAGCCGACGGGTGACCAGGGCCAAAGTTGTCGGCCTCCCGTTCTATTTTTGTCAGCCTATCGTTGTGCCTCCCGAGGAGATTCCGATTGAAGTCTCGATATATGGTTGTTTTGTATTCATGCTAGTCTCTGTGACTATTTTGTAAAGTCAGGTCTTGGGATGTGCACTTCTGTAAATACTTTGTAATTAGTGGTGTCCTTTGACTGGCATGCTTATGTATATAAAAAAATTTTGAAATCTTCTATCCCATGTACGTTATCACAGCTTATTGGACCTTGTCTATTTTGTACTATCGCTTCCGCAGCCCCTTAGTATATGCTTATCTATTCAGAGGCCTTTGGTAATCCACGGATTACTGGCCGGTTGCAATGCCTAACCTACGAGGGCGGGTTTGGGTCGTGACAGAGTGGTATCAAATGGGTAGACTTAGTTAAACGGTCAACTATAACCCAGATAGAGTCCATACCTCGAGAAGAACGAGGCAATCCCACAATGAAGTCCATGGTAATGTGCTCCCATTTCCATTCTGGTATTGGGAGTGTGTAGACGTCCTCGAACATCCCGGGAGGGAAATCCCGTTTTGTTCATTGGGCTCACTACAGTTCAGGACTCAACGTCACGGTCCTGTATGTAATCTCGCAGAGTGCAATGCAAGACCGATGAATCACCAAAGAGTCCAAATCCGGCAAATCGTTTTTTTGAAAATAGATTTTTTGAAAGAAGTGCTAAACATGGACTGCTTTGTCAGATACAGAGTCGCCACCTAAATATTTATTTTAGGGGAATTTAGGAAACCTTGACTCGTTGCCTAAGACCACGTGTCCGTCATCACCAAAGTTGCCTCGGCTCGGGAACTTGGGTACGATTGGGGAAGGTCACTTCGTGAGCACCCCCGCTCGCCCGATCAAAGATCGGCCTCTACTAACCATGATATCTAGTTTTGAAAACATTATGCGTTCTTATTCCGGTTATTAGCCTAGATTTACTATGTGATGCGCACAACATACAAGTATAGACTAGATCGCCTGAATTGGAACGAAACATCTCATGTTTGTTTTGAAAACGGTTTGTTACTCGCAAGTAGGCTAAAATGTGGATTTGCCACCCTCAGGTGGGCTTAGAAAACATGGTGATTTGCCACTCTCAAGTGGGCTTAAAACACATAGTCAATGCATTATTCCAATTCAGATAATCCAACCTCCACCTACAGGCATTCAGGCAGGTATATCACATAAGCACATAGCCTCATGGTAAGCATGCTATCATGGCAGTTACTCACACCCATACAAGGATGCTAAAGCATAAACACTTATCGAGTACTCCAAGCCAAAACAGAAGCTATGTTAGAAATCAATGCATGATCCTAACTATACCAAAATGCCTAATGTAACACATGCAAAAATGCAACTATAATAGGCTCGGCTATTCTAAGAATGGCATACGAGATGCTACAACTAACAAGTATTCAACTCGGAATTGAAATACAATGCAGTTAGTATGATGCTTGGCAGTGCATGCAAAAAGATGATGAATGGATGCAAACATGCGAGCATAAGTATGCTAATTGAAACATGCCCTAAACTAACCATCATAAGCTGGTAAATAAAAGGGAGAAAGACGTGGGGTTGGAAGACATACATCACACACACGCACACTTATTACACAATTGTGCCCTCGTTCGGAGGGTCCGAATAAATAATACAGTCCAAATAAATAATTAAATATTACAAAACCCTAATTAATTAACAAATTAACTAGGAAAGCAAATAAATTAGCATGCAAGCTAAATGGACCGCTTCAGCTCTTGTTCCGAATGATGAAAGATGCATGCGTGCTCGGGTTGCTTTGTCGGAAAATTCCTCGCGATGCCCCGATTTGCCTCTGTTTGCAATTAAGCTAATCTTTGTGCAAAAGCTCTAGAAGGTCATTGATTTACGGTTTGTCGCAGAGAGTAAGAAAGGGGCATGGCAAAGTATTTTCACATATGTATACACACCTTGATCCTCGTGCCACTAATTACGCATCTCGATGCATGATGGCCGAGGAGTCGAATTGCACGACTCGATGTAAAATGAATGCACATGACAATACAACAAGGCCTAGACTTCATCATAGGTAATCTGGAGTGTCGGCAACTGGGAATTGAGACACGTTTCGTCACTTTGAGTACGAAATGTCCCTTGTTTCCCGTGCTTGGGCTAACTCCTATCCCAAACACAATGCAAATGAGATGGCATACACAATGCGACTAACATACAAGCTAGCATATGCAATGCTATGGACTGAAATGACATACACAATGCAAGTGACACAACATGGCATGCACAATGCACTAACATGCAACCTAGCATATGCAATGCTATGGACTAAAATAGCATACACAATGCAAGATGGACTTATACCAATATGAGTGGACCTCAGCCACACTTACATCAGTGGCCATATGATGAAAATGAGACAACCGAAATTCATGCAAACATGCACGAATGCAATGGATCGATCCTAAGGCACAGCATGCAACTCTAACAAGGCATGACAAGGAGTGAAATATGGCATAGGATGGCACATGATACAGCTCTGAAATGGCATAAAAAATGGTCTCGAAACATGCAAATATGGCACACAATGCAAGCTAGGGGCCCGGGTATCAAAACTAGTGAAGTGCGTTACATTAGAGGTACCCAAAGCAATGCACCAAAGGCAAAACCAACCCCAAACAGACCCTAGGAAGGTTTGAAACAGTGGGGAAATGGCCTAAAATGATGGCTCGGAATGCAACGAAATGGAGCTCATTCAATGGTCCGAAAACAAGGCATACAAGTCCGACTCTGAATCACATTTAAAGAGTACAAAACATGGCAATATGGTATTCAAACAAACTCTGAAATATGATGTATAATGAGCCCAAAACATGAACACACCTCAGTATATGCATGGAATGAACCTCAAAACTCAAAGTTAAGCATGGGTATTGAACTACAAGCATGCAAAACCAACATCATTCAACCATGAGACCCAAAAAACAGAGCTAGGGCAGTCCAAAATAAGCACAATATCAGTTTAAGGCATGGCCAAAAAAGTGCTAACATCAAGGGTCAACAAAGCATGCAAAGAAAGCTAGTGAACCATGATTTACACTACAAGTATATGAAGCATATGAAGGCTCACCAAACCAGCCAAAAACAGAAGTATGCCATGCCAAAATATGCCCAAATAACCACTGAAACTCAGTCAAAGCATGCAAGAATGATGGGCTCCTTTGAAAGGCCAATAAGGGGGTTGTTCTGCACATGCACGATGGACACACACAATGGCAAAACCACCTCTGGAAAGAGGTTCTGAGGGTCCTAAAACCCACTAAAAAGAGCCTGAAATGGGTCTAGGAAATATGCAAATAAAGGCCCCTTTGAAAGGTCTTGAATGGGATTGTTCTACACATGCATCAAAGACACAAAATATAGCCAGAAGGGCTCTGGATAGAGTCAAGGTAGACCTTGAAACTCACAAATAATGGCTTGAAACAAGACTTCTCAACATGCAAAATGGAGCTCCTTTGGAAGGCCAACAAAAGAGAACAAGGGGTGAGAGGGTCACCCCTCTCTAATTCTAGGGCTCAAAAACACATCTAAGCCACTGAAAATCCACTGGATTTCAGTGTCTAAAAGGCCAAACCAAGGCCAATGCAAATGCTCAAATGCATGGCTCAAAGCATAAGGAAATGAAGCATGAAAGGGGGTAGATGACCCCAAACAAAAAAGAGTCCTCAAACAAACATGTTTAGAAGATCAAAACAAGACTTTTTATAGTTTATGTTGAAACCCAAAAATGCTTTCAAATAGGGATAATTTATGAAGCAAAATAATGCAAAAATGGGGAAAATGATGATTTACCCTTGTAGCACAGCAATGCAGCAAGTTCTAGACCAAGAAGGTGAGCCTTCAACCTCTAAAAAATAGCTCTAAGGTGATTGAATGGATGATGGAGGTGGTAGGCTATGAGGTGTAGTGTAAATGGCCAAGAATATTAGGGTTTGGAGCTTGAAGAAGAGAGCTATGGAGGGTGGGGTGTATCTATCTTTACCAAATGTTTCTCACCCTTGCAAATGGAGAGGGAAGATTTGTTTTATAGAGGAAGAGAGCCAAGGCTTCTTGGAGAAGCCTCAAGAAAGGGTCAAAGCTTCTCAAAGAAGCTTAACCAAAAGGGTTAAGCTTCTTGAGGAAGCTAGACCAAAGGGGTCAAGCTTCCTCAAGAAGCTTGACAAAAGGGTCAAGCTTCTCCTTGAAGCTAAGCAAAAGGATCAAATCTTCCTTAAGAAGACAAACAAAGGGGCAAAATCTTGGAAGAAGGGTCAAGTGCTTCACAGTTGGCACAGCTGTATTGCACTCAAGAGGGCCAAAAAGGAGATGGTTGGCCGACCAGTTCAAGTGGTTGGCCGACCAGTTCAAGTCGTTGGCCGACCACTTGCCCTGGTCGGCCGACTAGGGTTCAAAAGGGTGAAGGTGCAAAGCTGGTCGGCCATACCAGAAAGGTGGCCTCCCAGATGAGTAAAATACAGCTGTATGGTGGGAGACCAGAAAATGTGACCCAGGAGAGAGGAAAACCAGCTTTCTAGCAAGGTTCAAAAGGGTCAAGAAGAAATACCGGTCGGCTTACCCATACTGGTGGCCTCCTAGATGAGCACAACACAATGGTGGTATGGGAGACCTGAAATTGTGGCTTAAAAGTGAGGAAAACCAGCTTTCTGTCAAGAAAACCGGCTGGAGGAGAGAGAAAATGGTCTCCAAAAGAATTGCTGGTCTCCCACTATAGTATCACCTTCCAAACAATGAAAATAGGGTCCATATAAAAAATGAACCTTAATTGATGCAAAACGAGGGTTCGGGGGCCAAAACGCGCGGCCTGGGGTCCCGAAAATAGGCTGTGAAGCACCGGAGGTGGCGTACGACCATGAAGGTGGTCTCCCAGGCCACAGTGTCCCTCTAAGAAGAGGAAACAAGGTGTGTGCCGAAAACTGGAGCAAACGGAGGTAGTTAAGCGGTCCCGAACTGAAGCACACGGCCGACGGCTCCGAAAATCGAAAACTAGTCTCCAAACGGGAAAAATGGCCTACGACCACGAAACGTAGCCTACGACCACTGAGAGATGGTCTACGAGACCTCTCCCTCCCTTCAGGAAGAGAAAACAGAGAAAACAGGACCTGGCTCGCAAACCGAGGTAAAGCACGAAAGAGCCCCGAAGTCCGGAGGCAAGGCTCGCAGCCGAGACTCTGAAACCTCAGAACGAGCACAATATGCATCATCGCCGAGTGCTCAATCGGTGACGTCTGAGTCTTAAGGTCGGTCAAAAATGGGGTGTCTATAGTTGCCCCTCTTTGACAGAACTCGAAAGTCACATGTGACGGGAGTGAATGTCAAAGCCCAGAGACGACCCATTTTTGATAAGGCCGAAGACTTAGACAAACAGGCGAGATAAAAGAGATGCACTCGTAGGCATGCCCTCAGGCGGGGGCAAAATGCAAAACAATATGCACCAAGTCGAACACAACTTATGATCATGCAAAGCAGCAAGCTGTAATGAAGCAAGTATTCGCTATAGATGCAACAGTTTTAAGCAAGAATGCGAAGCAGCAACTACATTTCATGCAGTAAGAATGTGGAGAATTATTCAACTCTCGCCACGTCTCACACGGAGAAGATACAATACCTGTGTGGTTCGTCTGGTCGCACCAGCCTCAAATGAACTGTACATACAATATCGTGCCTGCAAAAGAGAGAAACTTAAAAAGCACAACATAGTTAGCAATATATGTTCAATGCTATATCGAACGCAGACAAACATGGTGCCGATGGGAAAGTGCATCGCAATGCGAGAAAAAATGTGCGTGACAACGCAAGTTAAGCACGGAGGCATGACAATACCAATGAAACGTGCACAACAACGCAAGCAATGTGCATGAGAATGCAAGTGACGTGCATAGCAAAGCAGGATAAGTGCAACCTCGAATGCATATTTGACACAAAACAATGGGCAAATGAATGCAAGTTTCAATGATTGCGACTCAATCGCAACCTCCAGTTTACCTCCCGAAAGGGTCACAACATACTCAAAAAGGATACATCTTGCTCTTGACAAATAACGATGAAACACACATCGAAAGTTGGAGTTGAAGTTCCCGCGGAGGGATTTCGCGATGAAAAGTGCACCTTCTTTGTACTTTCTCGGGTGCCGGGGACTTCGATCATTACCAAAATTTGTAGGGAGCTCAAAGAGACCTTGGAGACCACCTTGGGAACTCCATCGACCAGGTGGGGAAGCCACTGACCATTGTTGGTGAAGAGGGGTGGTCGGCCTACCAGAAAAGGTGGTCGGCCTACCACCTAGCCCAAATCAGGGGCAGTTTTGTCCTTTCATCCTTGTTTCTTTGAATACACATTGCCAAGCACCTTTTGGCTCACACCTTCAGATCCGAAATCACCTTCTCCTCCTTCCTAGACCATTTTCTTCCTTAGATCTACGCTCTATACGCGTTTTCCAACGTCCCACGCAAAGTTGTTTTGCGAAAACTTTCAGTTCTCTTCACTTTGAACCGATTAAAATTTGATTTCGGAGCTTCTTTTCCCATTTTCACCACTTGAGGTAAGTTTGCCTCAATATTTGGAACATTTTCTCGGGAGTTGACTTTTGTTGACTTTTTCCAATTTTGGCTCATTTTTGCTCCTTTTTGCAGATTTCTTGAGATGACAGGTCATTTTCCCCATGGCGGAGGTCCTCTAGGTGCCGAGGGTGAGCTGGACATCATGTCCTTGCCCCTGAGAGTTTGGCCGTTTGATCCCGAGAGGTATCATCCTCAAGAGCACGTCCTCCCTCGGGCCACTTTCTACCATCTTACCGATTTTGATGATCAAGCACCTGTGGATTTGCTATTGCGGGAGCCGGAGTCCCACCTCTCTCATCAAGCACGAGAGGTATGTACTTCACTTTTTACATTTTCTGCCATATATTCTACATTTCACGTACATTTCATGCTATGTATGCTTATCTGCTCGTTCTGAACACATTTGCATGCCATACCTCTGCTCATTCTAACACACAGCTTGTTCTGAATACTTAGTTTAAAACACAGTATTTCGTTTGCATCTTGAACACACAGCTCAATCATTTTGAATTTCTGAACCCGCAGCCCATATATTGATTGTGAACACGCAGCACACACTTGTTGAGAGTTGAACACGCAGCCAAAACTTTGAATTTCTGAACACGCAGCCCATATTTGATTGTGAACACACAGCACACACTATTTCTGAAATTTGAACACACAGCCTATAGTTTTTGAAAGTTGAACACGCAGCCCGAACTTTGAGATGAACACACAGCCCACTGTTTTTGAAGTCTGAACACACAGCTCACTGTTTTTGAAATTTGAACACATAGCCCAAATACTTGACGTTGAACACACAGTTCGCACTTTGAGATGAACGCACAGCCCACTGATTTTGAAATCTGAACACACAACCCACACTGATTGAAAGTTGAACACGCAGCTCGAACTTTGAGTTTTTGAACACGCAGCCCAAATTTGAGGTGAACCCACAGCACACACTTGTATTTGTACGCAGCTCATACACTTCCATTTTGAACACACAGCTCATATACTTCATGTTGAACACACAGCTCATTGCATTGTATCTGATTTGGTTTGCACATAGCTCATACATTTCATTCGCACGCAGCTTATTTATTTCATTCTGAAACTGAATACATGTTGTTTATTAGGAATGTAGGTGTCTTCCCGTGTTACACGAGGATATGGCTCCATCGTTGCGAGGGAGTGGTACACAAAGCTCCTGGAGGCTGTTCGTGATTGGGTTGACCAGGCAGGGTTCGGACTCTTTTGTATGGGGATATCTCGCTATCCTGCTAGCAGGACATTGATGGGCGCCCTTGTAGAGAGATGGTGGGACACCACCAACTCCTTCCATTTCTCAGCTACCGGGGACATAACTATGACCCCGTTCGACTTTACTGTGCTGACAGGCCTTGACGTGGGAGGCTAGGCGATCCCTTATGATGAGGATATGGGCGAGTGGGAGGCCGCCTGGATTTATCTATTGGGAGCTCACCCACCGGTTGACAGATCCTCAGGTAGAGTCCGGTATACCTGGTTTTCCTTACATTTCAGAGAGAGGGTGCTCGAGACTCCAGAGGAGATAGCGCAGTACACCCGAGGGATTTTGATGTTCCTCTTCGGGACCACTCTGTTCGCCGATAGGGGGAATACCGTTGGGCTATATCTGTTGAGTGCCCTGGTAGACCTCTCGCAGGTCAGTCAGTATGACTGGGGTGGCATCGACTTGGCTACCCTCTATTGCTACATGAGCGTGACCTCCAGCGGACGGGGGAACATAGTCGGCGGCTATTGGAGAGCTTGGGAGGTACTTTCTGCCCTCTTGATTTATATTTCTGCTTTTCATTATCTGTACATTGCACACACGGCACACTTTACATTCTGTACTTTGCACTCTGCTCTTAGTATTCTGCATTCTCTGTATATTCTGTATTCACATTCTGTACTCAGGATTCTGTATTTTGATGACTTTTGCCCTGTTTTCGATAGCTATGGGTTTTTGCGTACTTTCCGACGCTAGCCCCGGAGCTTGAGGTAGAGGTGCCTCTTATGATTCTGTATTCGCTCGTATTTGAGGGCCAGTACCGGTCACGAGCCCGGGAGACTCTCCCTTACCTACGGCATTTTTTCGACACAGTGCGGTCGATAGAGGTAATCCAGAACTCTCAGTTCTTCATGTTTTCATCTTTGATTTATCTTGCACATTTGCGATTTCTAATCGGCTTATGCATTGGTTATCCGTAGATCACATGGCAGCCCTGGGTGCCTTTGGGTGGAGACATCCGATTATAGTTTGCTGGAGGATGGGCTGCTTCTCGGTATAGGATCCTATTTGAGGGGCCAGTTGGTAGAGCCTGGTTCCTAGGGGACCGCTTCCTGTGCCAGACTATGGGCTTCCCCGAGCAGAGTGTTCCCTCAGCACCTCCGGATGATATGCGATCCACTGAGAGGTTCACTCCCCAGGATGTCGACAGCGCCATGTTGGGTACCGACGTATTGCTACATTTGGAGGACGGAGAGTACGCGACCTACCGTTATACATACTTGATGCCTCCATTGACAGGTGTCCCTACTCCCACGAGGAGGTCTGCTGGCATGCTATCCTCGAGTCGCGCCCAAGCTAGAGACATTCCTTCGACCAGTAGAGCCGGTACATCGAGGGGTGGGGCTGGACTGATTTCTCCGATTCCCTCGACTTATCATCACGTCGGATGGCCAGATATCCCGACTGAGTTGACGGGATGGTGATACGGTACTTCCTACCCGATTCCGATAGAGCCTCCTATGCCTGGTCACCCTTACGTCAGTGATCCTGACTCACCACCGGTATGGTCCACTATTTTTCATTTATCACTCAGATACTTAGGCACTTATTTATTCATTGATGATTTGAGCTTGTATCTGTAGCCACCCAGAGAGTTCATGGAGGGGATGCTCGGATTGGTGGCCTCACTTGAGGGCATGGTCTTACGGAGAGAGGCGCAACTGTCTATCATCGGTGTCCCGGTACTCTTTAGTTTTCTTGCATTTATCATACTTCTGATGTCATGCTGAACTTGAACATTTCACTACATTGATTGACTGTATGTGTAGAGCACATCTGACACACACACCACATTCATGTACTATATCTGCATACATCCATTCTATGTAGCTTTTTTATCTGTGCATCTGATATACATATTTTGGCTGATGCATTCAAATTGCACTCTTTCTTTTCAAATGCCCCCGCTATATACTGAGCCACAGACCGGGCCATCTAGGCCTTCATGAGGAGTTGGGCCATCTAGGCCTTCTCGAGGAGCTGGGAGAGGGAAGTCGTCTCGCAGACGAGGCAGGCACAGAACGCATGTCATAGAGGAGGAGTCCAGCGAGGAGGAGGAGTCTGCGCATCCTCAGTCAGAGACATCTGCAGGCAGAGAGGATGACTCTGAGTCAGGCTCTGAGGGCGGAGGTGATGCCGAGGAGGATTCCGAGGACAACCGCTTCGATTCAGATGGTGGTGCTGGTGGAGATGGTGCGGGGACTTCTCAGCCGAAGAGGACGAAGAGGGCCTCTTATTCTTGCACTTGAGAGCGCTGATGCAGATGTTCCTGCTTTATTTGCCCTTTTTTACTAGTAGTTGTAGCACATTGTACATTATTAGGTAGTTTTATTTTCTGTAAAACTTGTACCCTTGTTGTAAAATGTTGTAACAAAGGAAGCATGATGGAATGAAACAGCTTTTGCTAAAAAAGTGTTGTACTTTATGTTCTTAGCATCGCATCGCATCATTTTGCACAAAAATGAGATTGAATGGAATTGTGCATTGAAAATTGCCAAGTCAGGTAGTGAACCAACGCAACAAACTAAAAAAACTTAACTTACTAAGAATCAACAAAACCTTAGCAAGTGTACAACTCGATAAGCAAGACACAACAACGTTGAGTAAACGAAGAGTAACAACTTGATATACAAAGCTCGACCACCCGATAAAACTTAACAACTCGATAAGCAAAATAACTCGGTAAGCAAAACAACAACTCGATAAGCAAAAACAACAACTCGATAAGCAGGACTTAATAACAACTCGATAAACAAATGCATTTCGGACGATCTGGTTGACGGAACGCATCCAAAACTAAGGTAAACTCGCACCTTTAACACTTCCAACGCATGGAAATGCTAGGAACCTTCTTCTAGAGGCTAGGACAAGACCAAAGCCATACCCCTCTCCATGGCCGACCACCTAGGAAAGCTAGCCGACCAGCTTTTCTCAATGGAGACCAAAGGGGTGGTCGGCCTACTAGAAAAGGTGGTCGGCCGACCACCTGGCTTGGCAACCACCAATTTTTCGACACGTGTCCCCCGAACAGTGCCTTATCCTCTTTAAAAGCTCTAGCCTCATGGTTCATTCATTTCATCTTAGTTTTATATCAAAATGGAGGCGTTCCTTATCTAAAATCTCACAGCTTGGATTGCTTCTCTAAATGGCTCGAAAAAGTTGAACTTCCGGGGCTTCAGCTTGAATGCACTATTCACGCTGGGCCGTACTCCGCTGCATCTTCCTTTCCTCCATGCCACGGCAAGGTTTTGGAATCCGGTGACACACGTCTTTAGCTTTAGCGGACAAGAGATGTGTCCTACTTTCGAGGATTTCCAAGCTTTGATGGAGTCCGAGCGCAACGAGGAAATCTTGCCTCAACTCCGATTTGGCCACGTCTAAGCCTTAGGACAAATGTGCGGCCTCACTTTGCATGATGCTCGATCATTGATTCATGACAGGAAGCTGGACATCCCAAGCTTGGTTCGCTGGTTTTCTGATGCTGGTGACCGCGGCGACCATCATTGGCAGGGCTATCGGCGACACGCGCTTTGCCTATGCTTGCTATCTCATTTCTTGCTTGCCCCGGGTTCCGGAGGATTCAGTGTCCGGTTGATCGAGGTTACCCAAGGTTTGAAGGAGGGCAAGAGCTACTTTGCCATGACATTGGCTGAGACTTTGATGGGCTTAGACGTTTTTCATTGCTGGGAGACGGCTAGGCTTGCGGGGAGCCCACTACTATTGCAGGTAATGTTTCCCACCCAATCTCACATATGTATTGCTCACATCACTCGGCCCTCAGGCTCGGTTTTTCTCACAAAACCTTTTTCTTGCTTTTCTCTCATCGTACATCTCTCAATTCTTTATTCTCTCATTTTTCATCCCTCCCCAGGTGTGGTTGATGGACAAGTTACAGATTGTGGAGTCTTGCCCATCATACTCAGCTCGCGGCTACTTTTTCCGACAACGCCTGGTCGATGCCCTAGATGAGGGGTGGTGGTACAACTGGATGTACAGTTTGTCTGCAAACTGCATCGTTTGGTGCTGCCCTTGGCTCAATCTGCCGGCAATGAGTTACAACATGACCCGTCAACCCGGGATTCAATTGATTGGTATGATACACTGTGTCTTCTATTTTCCGTTCTGGTTCCGGCACCAGTTCGGACATGATCAGACTTGTCCGCCAGAGGGGATAGAATATCCTGCTACATTCCCAGCCCAAGGCGCACAGCTTGCTCAGTATGCCACAGCATGGAGGACTAGAGAGCTCCTGGCCCCCGCTCCTGTAGACGTCCCCGAACGCCTCGGAAGGGATGAGTCCCGTTCCGTTTATTTTGGGCTCACTACAGTTCGGACTCAAATTGTCATGGTTCGTAATCTGAACCAAAGAGTCCAAATTCGGCAAATCGTTTTGAGAAAATAGATTTTTTTGAAAAGAAGTGCCAAACATGGACTGCTTTGCCAGATACAGAGTCGCCACATAAATATTTTATTTTTTGAGAAATTTAGGAAACCCTGATTCGTTTGCCTAAGGCCACGTGTCCGTCATCACCAAAGTTGCCTCGGCTTGGGAACTTGGGTACGATTGGGGAAAGTCACTTCGTGAGCACCCCCGCTCGCCCGATCAAAGATCGACCTCTACTAACCATGATATCTAGTTTTGAAAACATTATGCGTTCTTATTCCAGTTATTAGCCTAGATTTACTATGTGATGCGCACAGCATACAAGTATAGACTGGATCGCTTGAATTAGAACAAAACATTTCATGTTTGTTTTTTTTGAAAGATGGTTTGCTACTCGCAAGTAGGCTTAAAATGCAGATTTTGCCACCCTCAGGTGGGCTTAGAAAACATGGTTTTGCCACTATCTAGTGGGCTTAAAACTCACAGTTGATGATTTGTTCCAATCCAAATAACCCAACCTTCACCCACAGACATTCAGACAATTATATCACATAAGCATATAGCCTCATGGTAAGCATGCTATCATGGCAGTTACTTACACACATGCAAGGATGCTAAAGCGTAAAAACTTACCGAGTACTCCAAGCCAAAACAGAAGCTAATTAGAAATTCATGCATGATCCTAACTATACAGAAATGCCTAATGCAACACATGCAAAAATGCAACTATAGCAGGCTCGGCTATTCTAAACATGGCATATGGAATGTTATAGCTAACAAGTATTCAACTTGGAATTGAAATACAATGCAGTGAGTTATGATGCGCTGAGCCCGATGCATGCAAAACAGATGAATGAATGCAAACATGCTGTCATACTGTATGTTAATTGAAACATGCCCTAATCTAACCATCATAAGCTGGTAAATAAAAGGGAGAAAGACGTGGGGTTGGAAGACATACATCACACGCTGTAGACGCGCCCGTGGGGCCTCTATGCTACAGTTCGGACTCCCTTTTTGTGTTGCGGTTCTAAATCTGAACCAAAGAGTCCAAATCCGGCAAATCGTTTGAGAAAACAGATTTTTGAAAAGTAGTGCCAAACATGGACTGCTTTGCGGTCTGAGTCGCCACCTAAATATTTTAAAATGGGGAATTTAGGAAACCACGACTCGGTCTTAAGGCCACGTGTCCGCGTCATCACCAAAGTGGTCTTGGCTCGAGCTTGGGTACGATCGGGAAGGTCACTATGAGCACCCTTTCGCCTTCCAAGACCGCCTCTACTAACCGTGATATCCGTTTTTGAAAACATTACATGCTCTTATTCCAATTATTAGCCTAGAATTACTATGTTATGCGCGCAGCAAACAAGTATAGACTAGATTGCCTAATTTGGAAATAAACATTGCATATCCGTTTTATCTCGAAAAACGTGTTAGATTTTGCTACTCGCAAGTAGGCTAAAATACGGATTTCAATGAGTTGTTCCAACTCAGGCAATCCAACCTCCACCCACAGGCATTCAAACAGTAATATCACATAAGCATTTAGCCGCATGGTAAGCACACTGTCATGACAACATTCACACGCATGTGGTATGCTAAAGCGTAAAATACTTACATCGTACTCCGTGCCAAAACAATAAACTAGTTAGCAAACATGCATGTCCTAGTTTATGTTAAGTGGCTAATGCAACACAGGCATAGATGCAATCTAGAGTAGGCTCGGCTAACCCTAAACATGGCATGCGAAATGCGCGAATAGCACGTATTCAATTTGGAATTGAAAATTGCAATGCAATTTGTATGATGTACCGAGCCCGGTGCATGTAAACAAATGCATGAATGCACGCATGCGTTGCAGAAGGTATGCTAAAATAAACGTGCCCTAATCTACCATCGGCGAGGTAAATAAAGGGAAGAAAGAAGTGGGGTTGGAAGACATACACACCACTCACACACTTATTACAGATTCGCCCTCACCGGAGGGACCAAAATAATAATGATCCAAAAATAAATGAATAAATATTACAAATTCTAATTCTTGAATAAATAAATGTGAAATAAAGGGGGCTGACCCTCCGAGATCTTGAATGATGCATGCTCGATGTCCGCCTTGCAGGAACCCGCACCATGCCTCTGTTCCCTCTGCTTTTCTTTGCCTGCCTCTCTGGAAAATTGCGAGTCTGGGACACCTTCCACATACCTGAATATTACCACCGGTGAAGGGTTGGACCATCGGCTGAGGTTTGGCCACATTGCAATTGAGATTATCGGCACAAAAGTGTGCGGTCGGCCTTGAAGAGTGCCGTCGGCACTAAATTCTGCAGAGCAGTTTGGATGAGCAGAGAACAGAGCATGGTATGGAATTTTGGGACAAATGTATGCACGGACACACTCCCTATCATGCAATAGACTCAAGGGAGCATGGCCCTCGACCCCCGAGCCACCAATCACGCATTTCAATGCATGATGGCCCAAGAAGCCAAAGTGTGCAACTTCAATGTGGAATGAAATGCACATAAACAAACAAAGAGCTCAACCTCTATCATACTCAATTCAAGAGGTAAAGCATGCATGTCAAATGCAACCTAAGCATGCAATCTAACATGCAATATGAACATGCAAGTATATAAACATGCTAGGCACACAACCTAAGCAACTCATACAAAGTAAGCATGCTACAACACATGAGGGAATGGACTTAAACTAGATTAGGCAGCCTCAAACAAGCCTAAAACAGTGGCCATAAGATGAAAATGAGGCGCCTCGAAATGCGTGCACACTTGCACGCAAACCGAGGCGATGGCATATACAATGCAACATGGACTTATACTAACATGAGAGAGCCTCAACCACACTCACATAAGAGGCCGTGAGATGAAAATGAAGTGCCTCGAAATCGTGCTGCAGACGCATAAACCGAGGCAATGGCATAAAGGCATGAAATGGCATGGCAAACGATATGCAAACATGCTAATGGAATTTCAGCACTGAAATGTGGGGGAAAACAGTCCCGAATTATGGCCAAAGTACATCCGATGCACGGAATAGTCCCGAAACATGAATTTTGGCACCCAAAATGGCCTATAGCTATGCCAAACATGCAAGATATGAACATGAAGTATGAAGACAGCAGCTAGAAAGTCCCAAAATAAGAATTTTTCAGTTTATTACATGGCCACAAAAACACATACAAGTATGGGAAAAATCCTACGCAAGGAAAGGGCCACAAGGAGGGCAAAGAGATAACCGATACATGGAGGCTCCAAACAAGTGAGGGCCCTTCTACAATGTTGTAGAGGGACCCAAAATATGGCTATTTAAAGCAGATGGCCGAGCCAAAATCAGTATACAAATAGGCTCAAAATGTCATGCAAAACAAGGGCAAAATGAGGCCACAACATGAGGCATATAAAGGGTGCATCAAACAGTCAAAGACCCTTCATGAGACATGTAGAGGGGGTCAAAATAAGACACTTTTCAGGCCTGTCAAAGACCCAAAAACAGAAGCATGGTAGGCTAACAAAGCATGCAAAATTACGGTAAATAGAAGAGATTACGAAACAAGTGCAAGATAGAGTTACCAAACATGGTTGAGCCCTTCTTCAATGTTGAAGAAGGGCTCAAAATAAGCCTACTCACAGTTTATTACATGCTCAAAAACAGGTTATACACCAGCCAAATATACTATGCAAGAATCATGGCATACAAGGGGGTAAAGAGATAGATGCTATCACCAAACAGCAAGGGGTCCTTCATCAAACATGAAGAGGACCCCAAAATAAGACTATTTAAAGTTTGGGTCGGAGCCCAAAAGTGCTTGAAAGTAAGGCTTAGATATGGATCAAGAAAAGGTTAGAAAATGGAGAATACTCACCCTTGAAGACTAACTCTTGGCTGCCCTTTTGACTAAAAAACAGTGCCTCCTAGCCTCTGGGAAGACCTCCAAGCCGCTGGAAATGGAGTGGTGGTGGTGGTGCTAGGTGGTGGTGAAGGAATGGCCAAGGATTTGAGAGGTTTGGAAGTTGGAAGTGTAGAGAGAGAGAGATTTCTTAGAGTGAGAGGCTCCCAAAAACTTCACTTTTTTGTTCTAACCTAAGCCAAATCAGATATAAGGTCTTATATATGTCAAAATAAGAGCTTTTGGTCGAAATATCTAATTGAAAATATCTGCCACAGTGTATAGCAAAATATCTGTCAAAAATCTGAATTTTGGGCATTTTTGGCCGGCCGGCACTCTTTTGTGCCGGTCGGCAATCTTTTGTGCCGGTAGGCAGCCGGTAAGGTCAAAAAGTGCCGGTGGAAGTATAGATTGAAGCCCCGGAAGTTAGCTTTCCAATGGCGCAAACCTTGCATTAAAATTCCTTCTGTAGAAAAAGTTATGCCAGTTTCCGTAAAGCCGCGCAGATTCGATCCAACCGGACTTCAACCAACCATATCTCCTCCCCCCGGATTTGGACTTAGGAGATTCTTGAGTGCAAAATGAAGCCCCGGAAGTAAGGTTTCCAATGGTGGTGGCTCCATATTTTAATTCCTCTTGTACAAAGAGTTACGCCCGTTTCGGGGAAGCCGCGCAGACTTTTCTCCTTCCCGGATTCATGCTGAACCACTCCCAAACTAGTTTTCTCCCCTCTTCTCCTCTTTTCTTCAACTTCAAACCCCTAAGTAAGGTGCTTTGAAAGATTTTTCGAAGATTTCATCTCTCTTTCACTCATCTTCCATTTTGTCCTTGCTCGGTTTACCGAAAAGCGCAACATTTACCGAAATGCGAGCGTCGGAACATCGTGGGAATTTTATTTCAAAAATGTTTTGAAAGAGAGGGTTTTAAGATATAAAAACCATCAAAAATAATTTTGGTCCACAATGGGGTATGAAGTTGAGATTTGCCTCTCTCCTTGTCAAGAAATCGAACAACTGCCTTTGCACACCTTTCTCCAACAAGTAAACCATCAGTAGTGCCCAAGTCTTAAGGGCGGTCAAAAATGGGGTGTCTACACACGCACTCACACTTATTACGACATTGCCCTTGCGCAGAGGGTCCAAACAAATAATATGCAGTCCCGAATGAATAATACAGTCCGAATAAATACAAAATCTTAATTAATTAACAAATTAATCTAGGAAAGCAGTAAATTAGCATACAAGCTAGGGACTGCCTCGACTCTGCTTCGGATGATGAATGATGCATGTTCGGGTTGCCTTGCGCGGAAATCCATTGCGATGCCCCAATTAGCCTCTGTTTACAATTAAACTCGGAATGTTGTGCAAAGCTCTGAAAGGCTGTTGATTCTTGATTTGCTACAACAGAGAGCAAGAAAGGGGCATGGAAAAGTATTTTCACATATGTATGCTTGACTACTCTTCAGGGAGTGTAGTCCTTGGTCCTCGTGCCACCAATCACGCATATCGATGCATGATGGCCGAGGAGTCGAATTGCACGACTCAATATGAAATGAATGCACATGAAAACATAACAAGGCCTAGACTCCATCATGGATAATCTGGAGTGTCGGCGACAGGGAATTGAGACACGTTCTGTCACTCGGAGTACGAAACGTCCCTCGTTTCCCGTGCTCGGGCTAACCCCTACCCCAAACACAATGCAATATGCATGACATGCATGAATGCAACTAATATACAACCTAGCACACAATGCTATGAAATGGCATACACAATGCTCTAACATGCAACCTAACATACGCAATGCTATGAAATGAAATGGCATACACAATGCATAATGGACTTACACCAACATGAGTGGACCTCAGCCACACTCACATCAGTGGCCATGAGATGAAAATGAGACACTCAAAATGCGTGCACACATGCATGCAAACCGAGGACCGATCCTAAGGCACAAATGCCACTCTAACAAGGCATGGCAAGGCATGAAATATGGCATACAAACATGCAAGTTCCAGCACTAAAATGTGATGCAAAATGACCTCGAAACATGGAAACATGGCACCCGATGCATGGAATGGTCGTGAATCACAAAACTAGGCACATGCATTGGCCTATAGCTATACAAAGCATGCATTATTTGACCATGAAGCACAAAGACAGACCAAGGCAGTCCCAAAACATGAACATTTCTAGTTCAAAGCATGGCCAAAAGATGCTAGCAAGATGGCCTAACATAGCATGCAATTTTGACTATCAAACATGGATTACATGGCACGTATATGAAGCAAGTGAGAAATCATCAAACCAGCAAAAATTAGTGAATAAAACATGCCCAAATAATCTCTGGAATGCAACCAACACATGCACAAATGATGGGTTCTTTTAGAGGGCATACAAAGGGGTTATTAAGCACATGCATCAAGGACACTTAGCATGGCACAAACAACTCTGAAAATCAAATATGATAGTCCCAAAACTTATCAAATTGGCCCTGAAATTAGTCAACAAAGCATGCAAGATAGGGCCTCTTTGGAAGGCCAAAATGACCTTCAAACAAAACAAGGTGAGAGGGGGTCACCCCCCTCTGATTTTGAGGCTCAAAAATGCATCAAAGCCACTGAAAATCCACTAGATTTCAGTGGCTAAGAGGCCAAAACAAGGCCAATGCAAATGCTCAGATGTATGGCCCTAATCATGGAAGAATGAAGCATGCATAGGGAAAGATGGCCCCAAACAGAGAATAGACCTCAATCAAACATGAAGATGATGTCAAAAAAAGATTTTTTTTAGTTTAGGTATAGGTCCAAAAAGGCTCACAAATAGGGCTAATGTATCATGCAAAAATAGCCCTAGAAGAGAGAATGGACAAACAGGGTAGTAAATGACCTCAAAAAGAGAATAGCCCTTCAACAAAGTTGGAGAGGGGCTCAAAAAAAGACACTTTACAGTTTATGAAAAATCCCAAATATGCTCACAAGTAAGGCTAAAATATGATGCAAAAATGGCCCTAAAAGAGAGATAAAGGGTAAGAGCAAGTATCTGGCCTCAAACAGTGAAGATCCTTTCAACAAAGTTGAAGAGGGGCTCAAAATAAGGTACTTTACAGTTTGTCTCAAAGCCCAAAAATGCTTATAAACAGGGCTAACATATCATGCAAGAAATAGGCCTAAAAGAGGGATAAAAGGGAAAGAGGTAACAAATGGCCTCAAATAGAGAAAGTTCCTTGATCAAACATGAAAATGAGCTCAAAATAAGACTATTTCCAGTTCGGGTTGGAGCCCAAAAATGTAAGAAAATATGGCTTATAGATGAAGCAAGAAAAGACTAGAAAAGAAAAAAAAAAGACTCACCCTTGTAGAACCAAACTTCAGCAACTTTTGGACCAGGTTTGGGAGCTCTCAACCTCTGGAAATCAGCTTCAAAGGGCTGGAATGGAGTGTGGAGGTGTGGTGCTATGGGGTGTAGGGTAAATGGTGCAAAAACAAAGATGTTTTGAGGTTTGGAAGAGAGGGAGAGGGAGAGTTGTATGCCAAGGCTCTAAATAATTTTTGTAACCCTTAGAAATGAAGGGGAGAGGCTGGTTTTATAGAGGGAGAGAGGCAAAGAAAAAGGGGGGAAAAACCAATTCAAATTTTCCCCCAAAAAGGGAGACCCTCGGACAGTGGGTCAAGTGGAAAATAGCTGGCACAGCTGGAATACACTCACGGAGACAAAAATGGCCGGCCAGGTGCAAAAGGTTCAGGTGGCCGGCCGGCTACTTTACCTGGTCGGCTGACCAGGTCAAAAAGGTCAAAGGTGGCCAGCCACCTCCTAGGATGAAGCCCCAGAAGTTAGCTTTTCAATGCCGCAAACCTTGCATTAAAATTCCTCCTGTGGAAAAAGTTATGCCAGTTTTGGTGAAGCCGCGCAGATTCGGTCCAACCGGATTGATCCCCTACTTCAACCAATCATATCTCCC
The DNA here is from genome assembly GCA_025200525.1 of Camellia lanceoleosa. Taxonomy (NCBI): domain Eukaryota; kingdom Viridiplantae; phylum Streptophyta; class Magnoliopsida; order Ericales; family Theaceae; genus Camellia; species Camellia lanceoleosa. The sequence continues at coordinate 38,318,128 of CM045760.1, forward strand.
CAGCCCAGACTTGTCCTTAAGAGATTCTTGAGTGTAAAATGAAGCCCCAGAAGTAATATTTCCAACGGTGGTGGCCTCACATCTTAATTCCTTTTGTGCAAAGAGTTATGCCCGTTTCGGTGAAGCCGCGCAGATGTTTTCCTCCTTCCCGGATTCATGCTGAATCACTTTTGACCAAAAAAGCTGATTTTTCAGAAAAATTGTTGGCCTCCCACCCTCCTACAAGCTTTCTAACAATGAAAATAAGGTCCCTGCCAAAAATGAGCCCAAACCGATGCAAAACGAAGGTTCGGGGGCTAAAATGCGTAGCCTGGGGCCTCGAAAACAGACTATTAAGCACCGGAGGTGGCGTTCGACCACGAAGTTGGTCTCTCGACCCATAGTGTCCCTCAAAAGGGAGTAAATAGGGTGTATACCAAAAACTGGAGCAAACAGAGGTGGTTAAACGGTCCCGAACCGAGGCACACGGCCGATGGCTCCGAAAACCGGGAACCGGGCTCCCAACGGGAAAAATGGCCTACGACCACAAAACGTAGCCTACGGCCACTGAGAGATGATCTACAAGACCTCTCACTCTCTTTGGGAAGAGAAAATAGAGGAAACAGGGCCTGGTTCGTAAACCGAGGCAAAGCACAAAAGAGTCCGGAAGTTTGAAGGCAAGGCTCGCAACCGAGACTCCGCAACCTCAGAACGAGCACAATATGCAACATCACCAAGAGCTTAATCAGTGACGTCAGAGTCTTATGGTCGGTCAAAAATGGGGTGTCTACAGCTCCCATTTTCAGTTGCACTTTGTCTGATGAGTGTGTAGATTGGTTTAATGAAGAGGCACAGGAAGGGCCCACTTTGGCATCAGAGGCTTCGACCAGCTCTGGGAGGGGGCGCAGGAACACCTGACTTATCTATGCCTCGGATTTATTGCTTTATTAGTACTTTCAAGTTTTCTTTATGAACGTAGCCAAAAGCAACCTCAATTTGTATGCAAGAGCAGGAAAACTCTGTATTGAAATCAATGAAATTGAAGGTTTTGGGTATTGAAAATTTTCCGCTTTAGTCCAAAAATGGTCTAAGTTGTAAAAGATTAATTTTGAACAAAGTTAACTTTTATTAAAACTTTTCAAAACCATTTTCGATATGGATCAGAACTGGACACACCTGAAATCTGTCACTGAGATGCACAACCCTAGATCCTAGCAACTGGAAAGTTGCTCCTAGTCTGAATAGTACCGCGGCACTGCACAGCAACGGAAAGTTACCCTTAGTCTGAAAAGCACTGCACCGGAGATCATAACCGAACTCTTGAATGCTGAATAGACAAAGATGGCTGAGATGATCAAATGGACAAAGTTGATCGGGGAAAGGTTTATGGCTGAACTTCCGGATGAAGTTGCCTACGTATCCCAAAGATGGGAATCAAGCCTTACGTAGTTCAGGCTCGAGTTCACTCGAGTATTTTCACTCTCCTTTTATGCTCTAACTTTTGCCAAGGCCGCCCTTTGCGGGTTTTCAACCTTGCGAGCTCAGTTTTTATCATTTCAAATTTTTTGTGCTTTAACTTTTGCCTAGGTCGCCCTTTCGGGTTTTCGGCCTAGCAAGCCTTTCAGGGGTAATATTTCTTCAACTTGTCCATGTTGATCGGTTAGGAGAACTCTAGGCCATCTAGGTCCATCAGAACCACAGCTCCACCTGACCAGATAGACTTAATAATGTAGGAACCAGTCCACTTGGGTCTGAACTTGCCCCTAGGGTCGTGGATGGGAGCTTGGTTGTCCTTGAGCACCAAATCTCCTTCCTTTAGATTCCTAGACTTAACTTTCTTGTTGAAAGCCTTAGCAATTCTGCGCTGATAACCTTGAACATGGTACAGTGCTTTCAGTCTGCGCTCGTCAAAGAGCATGAGTTCTTCAAAAATGCTCTGTTACCAATCTGCTTCGGCTATCTAACACTCAGCCAGTACTCTCAAAGACGGAACTTCAATCTCGATAGGTAGAACGACCTTCATCCCATAAACTAATGAATACGGAGTCACCCCAGTAGACGTTCTAATTGAAGTCCGGTAGCCCCACAGAGCAAATGGCAACTTATCTGGCCAATCCCGGTAGGTTTCCACCATCTTCTGTAGTATGTGTTTGATATTCTTGTTGGCGGCCTCGACTGCTCCATTGGTCTGTGGCTGATATGTGGATGACTTATGAAAAGCCACGTTGTATTTTTCCAACAAGTCAATCACTTCCTTCTTGAAGTGGGTACCATTATTTGAAATGACCTCGTTTGGGACCCCATAACGACAGATGATGTTGTTTCTGATGAATTTCGCAACATGTGACGCCTTCAACACCGTATAAGATTGGGCCTCAACCCACTTTGTGAAGTAATCTATCGCAACTAGGATGAACTCATGCCCTTCGACCCATTCAGAGTAACAGCCCCGATTACATCGATTCCCCAAACTGAAAACGGCCATGGCGAAGTCATGTTGTATAGCTTCGACGGCGGGATGTTCATGCGGTTTGCATGGATCTGACATTTGTGGCATCGCCGAACAAAGCCAATACAATCCTTCTCCATAGTGGACCAGTAGTAACCCTGTCTGAGGATCTTCCAAGCTAACATTACCCCGTTCATATGCACATCGCATTCCCCTCCATGGATGGCCTCCATTAGGCGTTTTGATTCTTTAGCTTCAACGCACAGCTTATGCATTCCTAGATGATCTCTCTTATACAATTTACCTCTGCAGATGATGAACTGAACGACCATTTTTCTGATTGCCCTTTTATCCTTGGCATTTACCCCTGGTGGATATGCTTCATTCTCTAAGAAATTCCAAATATCGTAATACCAGGGGTTCTCATCTTGAACCTCATCTATAGCGGCAATCAACTCATAAGCCGGCACAAATTTTTGGTCGATAATGACTGAACGCATCCGGACTCCAAACGGGATGTCTATCATAGAAGATAGAGTTGCTAGTGAATCTGTGAACCTGTTGTTCTCTCTTAACAGATGAGCAAAGTTTAACGTCTCAAACCGAGGAATTAACAAGTCCAATGTCTGGTGATACATAATCATCTTTACTTCTTTGACTTTCCAATCTCCTTTCGCTTGAGATACAATAAGGTTCGAGTCCCCGATGACGTCCAACCGTTTTGCCTCTAATTCCAGGGCTGCTTTTAGACCGATAATGCATGCCTCATATTCTGCTTCGTTGTTCGAGACTTTGAACTGGAGTTTGAATGCTACAGGGATACGGGAGTTGTCGGGAGCTATCAGCAACACTCCTATCCCATACCCGTGCTGGTTTGATGCTCCGTCAAAGTACATCGTCCAAAACTCGTCATCGATATGCAAAATGGCCTCATCTGGGAATAAGTACTCAACTGCTTCACTTCCTTCCACTGGATGATCGGCTAAGAATTCTGCTACCACTCTTTCCTTAACTGACTTGCGCGTCACATATTTCAGATCAAATTCGAAAAGAAACAGCAACCAACGAGCTAGCCTACCTGTAAGTGCCGGTTTCTCGAATAGATGTTTGATGGAATCTAATCTTGAAACCAACATTACAGAGTGAGCTAATAGGTAGTACCTCAGCTTCTTGGTAGTCCATACCAAGGCTAAGCAAGCCTTTTCCAATGGTGTGTAGCAAGTCTCATACTCCAGCATCTTCTTGCTCAGGTAGTAGATGGCTCTCTCTACTTTGTCCTCTGATTCTTGCGCGAGCATGCAGCCCATTGTAGTCTCAGTTACTGAAAGATACAAAATCAACGGTCTCCCCGACTCTGGCGGTGACAACACGGGTGGGTTCTGTAAGTATTCCTTGATCTATTAAAAAGCAGCTTGGCATCGGCCGCCCCATTGAAATTTCTTTCCTTTTTTCAGGAGGCCAAAAAGTGGTTTACAAGTCAAGGTTAATTTTGAGATAAACCGTCTTATGAATTACATTTTACCCAGAAAACCTCGCACCTCCTTTTCAGTCCTTGGTGGTGGCATTTCTAAGATGGCCTTGATTTTGGAAGGGTCGACTTCAATACCTCTCTGCGTAATTAGAAACCCCAGTATTTTCCCTGCTGTAACACCGAACATATACTTCTGAGGATTCTGCTGCAACCGAAATTCTCTGATCCTTTGAAAGAACTTTTGCAAGGCGATGTAGTGGCCCTCTCTTTCTTTGGACTTGACAATCATGTCGTCCACGTACACCTCAACCTCTTTGTGGATCATGTCGTGCAATATTGTGGTCACGGCTCGTTGATATGTAGCTTCAGCATTCTTCAACCCAAACGGCATCACTCTGCAGCAGTATGTCCCCCATGGGGTGGTGAAAGCAGTCTTCTCCCGGTCCTCGGGTGCCATCACTATCTGATTATAGCCCGAAAAGCCATCCATGAACGAAAGCAAAGCATGCCCTGCTGTGAAGTCCACTAACTCATCAATATGCAGCAAGGGAAAGTGGTCCTTCGGACTGGCTCTGTTCAAATCCCTGAAATCCACGCATACCCAGATCCTACCATCCTTCTTCGGCACTAGAACAATGTTGGCCAACCAAGTTGGGTATTTAGATACCAGCAGGAACCCTGCATCAATTTGCTTGGTGACCTCTTCTTTAATTTTGAGGGCCCAGTCCGGGCGGATCCTTCTGAGTTTTTGTTTAACGGGACGGGCCTCGGGGTCAAGAGGGATCCGGTGCTGTACAATCTCAGGATCGATTCCAGGCATGTCTTCGTAGGACCACGCGATAACATCTTTGAAATCTTTTAACAAAGCGACTAGGCGCTTGCGTTCCTCTGAAGACAATGTCGACCCGATCTGGACCAGCCGCGGGTGCTCCTCAGTACCAATATTCACAGTAGTGATTTCATTCATTAAGGGTTTAACAAATCTTTCCTGCTCTTGTTCAATTAAGCATTGCAAAACCGGAGGAATTTCTTCCTCGTCGTTTTCATCAAAATTTTGAAAGTCTAAGTTAATGCAATAAATCAAGGGCACAGAAAAGTACTCAGAAACCACAGCCACATCATTCTCATTAAGCACATCCAAATCGTCTGATTCTTCGGTTACAATAGACTCAAAAGAGAAAGAAAAAGACGACCTAGACAGGACTGTGGTATCCGAGTTATCACCCCCTGGAATACCGGACTCAGACTCAGTCGAGCTGGAACTTGATTCCGACTCAACAGATTCGGAGGAATCAGATTCCGGTTCACTACCTGACCCGGTGCTGCTTGACAAAAATCCCTCTTCATATTGCCAAATGAGAGAGGGTGTGATAGATGCATCCAAAATGTTTGCTAGTAGGCCCGCAACTGCTTCATTCCTGATCACGCATACCAAGAAGTTATCCCCCAAGCACTTTGTTCGATCGGAGGATCTGAAAGTAGACATGCCAGCGCTACCCCCATTTCACTTTCGGCGTCCTCAGACTCCACTTTCTTGCTCTGCTTAGCCTCAGCTAATGGGTTCGTCTGCTCTTCGGCAACGTCATTCCCGGATAACAATAGGTCAAAGAAAATCTCAAAACCTGGCACGCACTTCCTCTCCGCATTTAGCCACGGCTCTAGGAAACCACAAAACGGAAAGTCCTCCCCCTCCCGGACGAAGCGTCCGTGTAGGGTACCCTGAATGGGCCTATGCATCAGCTCAAAAGGCTTCCTCGTCTACTTCGCTTTGGCTCTCCCAGCCATCTCCTTACCTTTCCTTGCCCAATCCTCTTTGGTGGGCAGATAACCCAAGCCAAAGGTATGTGGGTTGTGTGGCACTTCGGCCAATGCTGCGACGCCCCTCCGGCCGCTCTTTCCCAATCCCATCCCGGGGATGTGTTGAAGCTTGTTCATGAGGTATACTGATTGAGCACTGACATACACCTCCTCATTAACAGCTAAGATGTTCTGCATGACCCGGGCCTCAGCCAGGGTAAAACCAGATAAGAACACATCCTCCATACCGTGCTCAATTTCCAAAACTAGCGTAGATACTTCCGGCGGTGGATGGATCGATGAATTCCCAAAAACAATGGCTACTCCCTTCCCATGGGGGTATTTCACCATCTGATGCAAGGTGGACAAAATTGCCTTCACCTGGTGCAGCCACAGCCGCCCCAAGAGTATATTGAAAGTTGCAGGAACTTCTAAGACGTGGAAGTCTATTTCATGCTGTCCCGGCCCAACCTTGGTCTGAATTTTCACTGTCCCCATGACTTCTCTGCTCGTGTTGTTATATGCCCGAATCACCTGGGCTATCGGTACAAACTCTGCGGTCTTTAAACCGATTGCATATGCAGTTCGTGCCGGGCATACATTGATGGCGGACCCTGTGTCGACAAGCACCACGGGTATCCATTTGTTTCTACACTCCATAGAGATGTAGAGTGGCTTGTTATGGTTAGCACCCTCAGGTGGTAATTCTTTGTCGGAGAAAGTCAACATCGGGGTAGCCCTTTCCGGAAAAACTAAGCCCATCAACTGTTCGGGTGTGGTGTCTATTGAGAGCTTAGCCTTGTCCATGGCCGATAAGACAGCTTGTCGATGCACTCGCGATGCCATAAGCAGTCCCCAAATGGAGATGTCTGCCTGTATCTTTTTCAACTGCTTCAGTATAACCTCTTTTTCGAGTTGCTTTTCTTTCTGTTTCTCCGCCTCCTTATCTTTCCCAGACGCCTCTGGCTGATCTAGATGTGGGGGCTTGAAATACTGCCCGCTTTTAGTCATATGATCGACTTCGCCGATGTACCAGGTATCGTCTGGCTGGTTGCTCCCCCATTCTTCATTCGTGTGGGCAAGACATAGATCATCGTTTTCCCACCACATTATGTCGGCAGCCAATAGACACCTGTCCGGCCCCGGTACAATTGCACTCACAGTATTTTCCGTCCACATGCTCGCAGCATTCTCTATCTTCGTGCACAAGACTTCGATCCCTCGGGGCCTTAGCTTCTGATTCTCTCGAATCCCGAATCTTTCTTGTTCCAAGCTGCGTCGATACCGTGGTATTCAACACTTCCTGCATTCACAATGCCCAAGTCCTGAGCGAAATTCTTAGCACCGGCGCTCTCCGGCGATGCACTCTGATTTCCGGCCCTTCTGGCCACAACTGATGTTCTTGCCCCTGTCGGGCCCCGTTCTAACTGAGTTTCGTCGACAATATCCAGTAGGTCATCAAGCCACCTGGTGACCTCTGCTGACTCCTCAAAATCTGACCAGTTGACTACCATGCCCTCTGGCTCTTGTTCATTGAAAAATTAGAGGTTAGCAAAGTCCCCTTCCACAGTTGCCAAGTCATCCGTTCTCTGACCAGATTCATCCCCCTGTATCACACAAAGCTCTGTCCCTGCTAGCAATTCCACATTTGGCCCAATCTGGCTTACTGATAGAATGTAGTCACTCGGACTGTATACCCCCTCAGTAGAACTCCCAGATTCCTCAGATTCTGACTCGACAATCCCATTCTCCCCTGTTTTGTCTTCGACAGTCACCACCATTGGTTCGGGTTGGGTTCTGGAGATGTCCAACATACACAAGTCAGTGCAGTCAGGAAGGAGCACCTCCGGCTTGGGTAGGTGGAAAGGAGTGATATAGATGCTTGGATCGTAAGACACGACCCCAATCTAGATAAAGTTGATTCTTTTGGGGGGTGGAGCTTGGTTGTGCGGTGGGAGAGGGTTTGTTGTGACATTGGGTTTTTCTGGAGGCACAATCACCTGCTTGTTAACAAGATCTTCAATCTCATGACGCAATCTAAAACATTGGTCAGTGTCGTGACCATGTTGTTGGTGATACGCGCAGTATTTTGTTGGGTTATGAGAGAGAGAGGGAGTGGATTTGGCAATGGCCTCGGCTCTAGGGGCTTTAAGTGCCCTTTCCTGATTAATACCCCTAGGGCCTTGGACAGGGGCATATATAGAGGCGTGAAGGTTCTTTGGCCTCGAGGTTGGTATTTGGGGGTTTGTGTGTTGCTTCCGAACGCGCCGGAGAAAGGCGTAGCTGCCATGGATCTTGGAGGGGGAATGGTGGTGACCATGCTTACCTCTGAAGCTCTAGCATTTGTGGCATTGCTGGTGCCTGTATTGTTGTTGCGGTTGAAGGTTCTTCTGGGTTGCTCTCTGTTTTGGTCTATCAGACCTTGTTTCATAGCATCCTCAATTTGTACACCCATCTCGTGCAAATCTGAAAAGGTAGGGAAGGGGAGCACTATCATTTTCTGCATCAGTTTTGGCTGGAGATTGCGCACAATCATCCGGATTTGATCTTTATCGGTAGGCCTTAGGGTCATCATTGAGGCCTTTGCCCTCTATCCGGCTACAAAATCCGAAAAGTTCTCCTTAGGCTCCTGCCTTGTTATCTCAAGATCACGGGTTGTAATCTTGATTTGAGTGTTATAGGAGTACTGTGCAATGAAAGCCTTGGCCATTTCATCCCAGTTCCGCTTAACATCGTCTTCTAATTTTGCGTACCAGATAACGGCTACACCCGACAAGGTTCGATCGAATAATGAAAGCTTCTGCGGTTTGGTGAGGCCCATCGGCTGTAGTATATTTGAGAACAAACGGAGATGCACCATGGGATCCCCGGATCCGTCGAAGCGGTCAATTTGTGGCATCTTAAACCTATCTGGCAGCGTCACAGCCACGTCAGTATATCCGTCATCGATGTCTGGGATGGACTTTACCCCTTGGGATTTCTTGAACAACTTCTCAAGCTTGCTCAACTTTAACACCGTATGGTCTATCTCGAACTCAAAGGGAGAGTCCGGTTGATTGACAGGCGTAGGTGCCTTAGATAGTTGAGGTAGAATCGGGGGCGGAGCCGGCCTTGTCGGAATATCCGTATCTCCTTAGATATTTGGTGCCTCCCCGGGCACTGGAATTCCTAGTGGGGGAGGAGCTTGGTGTGAAGTAGATGCCCCGGTTTGTTGTTGCATCCTGGCAATTAACTCTGCCTACTGGGCCATGATCTCGGCCTGTTGTTTGGCAAACTCATCTCGGTGAACAGCGTCCTGCTACATGAGTTTCATACTCTCTTGGAGTTGCCGCATCATTGCCTCCATCCCCGACGTGTTCTGCTGATCCATCTGACTGACTGGTATATCTATCTCTATGGCAACAATTGAGACCTCAGCCCGACTGTCCACTGATAGGGTAAACCACTGCTTTGGCAACCTCTGCTTGGATACACTGCGTCTTCTCGACCTCCGTCTGATAACCGGGGGTAGAGAATGATACACTGGTTGTCCGTCGACCTCTTGTCCAGAGTGCTTGGGGAATATCTGCTTGGTCTGAAGCAATTGTGCTAAACTACCCCTAGCAAAAAGATAAATAAAGCAATAATAAGGAAACACACAACCAGATAAACAGACAGCATAACAGCGTAAATAAACACAACACACAGTCGGGTATAATCAACACGCAGTTGATAAGCTGAATGCACTATTTTCAGACACTGATCATTGTTCCCAATTTACTGCCCCCAAAACTGAATCTAATATCCGCAGATAACTGATTCGGAAAATACTGAACTGGTGCCCGTAGGCCTGATATCCAAACTTGAAAACTGATACATGCATTCCTGCAGAGACGCACTCTAAAAGCACATAGCAAACAAGTGAGAGCCAAAACACCCCTATGTTGGGGTAAGGTTTCCCTGTCCTATTTTGTCAGGAGCTAGGGTTTCACTACGCACGCAGCAGTTTCAAACAACTTGTGATCGGGTAAGCAACTTGTCCTAGTTTGGAATGGTCATTATGGATTCCGAATATGTACTAGGTCGAATGGTCAAAGAGGGTGCCCTGGTAAAACCGGGGTTTGTGTTCCCGTCGTAGCAGAGCCCGCAACCGGTCAGCCTTATGGCACGCTTCGCAAAGCGAGCCTCTAGTAAACCGTTCAGGAATAGCATACGGCAAACACGGTGTTCTAGGCGCACCAATGCAAATATAATGCAAAGAAACACATAAGTGTAGTTGAAACCAGATATCACGAGTTTGAGTCAAGTTCTCTGAGTCCCCAGCGGAGTCGCCAGAAACTGTAGACGTCCCCAAACGTCCCGGGAGGAAAATCCCGTTTTGTTCATTGGGCTCGCTAGAGTTCAGGACACAATGTCACGGTCCTGTATCTAATCTCATAGAGTGCAATGCAAGACCGATGAATCACCAAAGAGTCCAAATTCGGCAAATCGTTTTTTTGAAAATAGATTTTTTGAAAGAAGTGCCAAACATGGACTGCTTTGCCAGATACAAAGTCGCCACCTAAATATTTATTTTGGGAAAATTTAGGAAACCTTGACTCGTTGCCTAAGACCACGTGTCCGTCATCACCAAAGTTGCCTCGGCTCGGGAACTTGGGTACGATTGGGGAAGGTCACTTCGTGAGCACCCTCGCTCGCTCGATCAAAGATTGGCCTCTACTAACCATGATATCTAGTTTTGAAAACATTATGCGTTCTTATTCCGGTTATTAGCCTAGATTTACTATGTGATGCGTACAGCATACAAGTATAGACTGGATCGCCTGACTTGGAACAAAACATCTCATGTTTGTTTTGAAAACGGTTTACTACTCGCAAGTAGGCCAAAATGTGGATTTGCCACCCTCAGGTGGGCTTAGAAAACATAGTGATTTGCCACTCTTAAGTGGGCTTAAAACACACAGTCAATGCATTATTCCAATTCAGATAATCAAACCTCCACCCACAGGCATTCAGGTAGGTATATCACATAAGCACATAGCCTCATGGTAAGCATGCTATCATGGCAGTCACTCACACGCATGCAAGGATGCTAAAGCATAAACACTTACCGAGTACTCCAAGCTAAAACAGAAGCTATGTTAGAAATCAATGCATGATCCTAACTATGCCGAAATGCCTAATGCAACACATGCAAAAATGCAACTATAATAGACTCGACTATTCTAAGAATGGCATATGAGATGCTACAACTAACAAGTATTCAACTCGGAATTGAAATACAATGCAGTTATTATGATGCGCCGAGCCCGTACATGCAAGACAGATGAATGGATGCAAACATGCGAGCATAAGTATGCTAATTGAAATATGCCCTAAACTAACCATCATAAGCTGGTAAATAAAAGGGAGAAAGATATGGGGTTGGAAGACATACATCACACACACGCACACTTATTACACAATTGTGCCCTCCCTTGGAGGGTCCGAATAAATAATACAGTATGAATAAATAATTAAATATTACAAAACCCTAATTAATTAACAAATTAACTAGGAAAGCAAATAAATTAGCATGCAAGCTAAATGGACCGCCTCAGCTCTTGTTCCGAATGATGAAAGATGCATGCGTGCTTGGGTTGCTTTGTCGGAAAATTCCTTGCAATGCCTTGATTTGCCTCTGTTTGCAATTAAGCCTGGAATGCTGTGCAAAGCTCTAGAAGGCTGTTGATTTCTGGTTTGCTGCAACAGAGAGCAAGAAAGGGGCATGGCAAAGTATTTTCACATATGTATGCACACCTCGATCCTCGTGCCACCAACCACGCATCTCGATGCATGATGGCCGAGGAGTCGAATTGTATGACTTGATGTGAAATGAATGCACATGACAACACAACAAGGCCTAGACTCCATAATGGTTAATCTGAAGTGTCGGCGACCGGGAATTGAGACACATTTCGTCACTTTGAGTACGAAACATCCCTCGTTTCCTGTGCTTGGGCTAACTCCTATCCCAAACACAATGCAAATGAGATGGCATACACAATGCGACTAACGTGCAACCTAGCATACGCAATGCTATGGACTAAAATGGCATACACAATGCAAGTGACACAACATGGCACGCACAATGCACTAACATGCAACCTAGCATACGCAATGCTATGGACTAAAATGGCATACACAATGCAAGATGGACTTATACCAATATGAGTAGACCTTAGCCACACTCACATCAGTGGCCATATGATGAAAATGAGACAACCGAAATACATACAAACATGCATGAATGCAATGGATCGATCCTAAGGCACAACATGCAACTCTAACAAGGCATGGCAAGGAATGAAATATGGCATAGGATGGCACATGATACAGCTCTGAAATGGCATAAAAAATGGTCCCGAACACATGCAAATATGGCACACAATGCAAGCTAGGGGGCCCGGGTACCAAAACTAGTGAAGTGCGTTACACTAGAGGTACCCAAAGCAATGCACCAACGGCAAAACCAACCCCAAACAGACCCTAGGCAGGTCTGAAACAGTGGGGAAATGGCCTAAAATGATGGCTCAGAATGCAACGAAATGGAGCTCATTCAATGGTCCGAAAACAAGGCATACAAGTCCGACTCTCAAACACATTTAAAGAGTACAAAACATGGCAATATGACATTCAAACAAGCTCTGAAATATGATGTATAATAAGCCCAAAACATGAACACACCTCAGTATATGCATGGAATGAACCTCAAAACTCAAAGTTAAGCATGGGTATTGAACTACAAGCGTGCAAAACCAACATCATTCAACCATGAGACCCAAAAAATAGAGCTAGGGTAGTCCAAAATAAGCACAATATCAGTTTAAGGCATGGCCAAAAAAGTTCTAACATCAAGGGTTAACAAAGCATGCAAAGAAAGCTAGTGAACCATGATTTACACTACACGTATATGAAGCATATGAAGGCTCACCAAACCAGCCAAAAACAGAAGTATGCCATGCCAAAATATGCCTAAATAACCACTGAAACTCAGTCAATGCATGCAAGAATGATGTGCTCCTTTGAAAGGCCAATATGGGGGTTGTTCTACACATGCATGATGGACACACACAATGGCAAAACCACCTCTGGAAAGAGGTTCTGAGGGTCCTAAAACCCACTAAAAAGAGTGTAAAATGGGTCTAGGAAACATGCAAATAAAGGCCCATTTGAAAGGTCTTGAATGGGATTGTTCTACACATGCATCAAAGACACAAAATATGGCCAAAAGGGCTCTGGATAGAGTCAAGGCAGACCTTGAAACTCTCAAATAATGGCTTGAAACAAGACTTCTCAACATGCAAAATGGAGCTCCTTTGGAAGGCCAACAAAGTTAGCAAAGAGAACAAGGGGTAAGAGGGTCACCCCTCTCTGATTTTAGGACTCAAAAACACATCTAAGCCACTAAAAATCCACTAGATTTCAGTGGCTAAAAGGCCAAACCAAGGCCAATGCAAATGCTCAAATGCATGGCTCAAAGCATGAGGAAATGAAGCATGAAAGGGGGTAGATGACCCCGAACAGAAAAGAGTTCTGAAACAAACATGTTTAGAAAATCAAAACAAGACTTTTTACAGTTTATGTCGAAACCCAAAAATGCTTTCAAATAGGGATAAGTTATGAAGCAAAATAATGCGAAAATGGGGAAAATGATGACTTACCCTTGTAGCACAGCAATGCAGCAAGTTTTGGACCAAGAAGGTGAGCCTTCAATCTCTGAAAAATAGCTCCAAGGTGATTGAATGGATGGTGGAGGTGGTAGGCTACGAGGTGTAGTGTAAATGGCCAAGAATATTAGGGTTTGGAGCTTGAAGAAGAGAGCTATGGAGGATGGGGTGTATCTATCTTAGCCAAATGTTTCTCACCCTTGCAAATGGAGAGGGAAGGTTTGTTTTATAGAGAAAGAGAGCCAAGGCTTCTTGGAGAAGCCTCAAGAAAGGGTCAAAGCTTCTCAAAGAAGCTTAACCAAAAGGGTCAAGCTTCTTGAAGAAGCTAGACCAAAGGGGTCAAGCTTCCTCAAGAAGCTCGACAAAAGGGTCAAGCTTCTCCTTGAAGCTAAGCAGAAGGATCAAATCTTCCTTAAGAAGACAAACAAAGGGGCAAAATCTCGGAGGAAGGGTCAAGTGCTTCACAGCTGGCACAGCTGTGTTGCACTCAGGAGGGCCAAAAAGGAGATGGTTGGCCGACCAGTTCAAGTGGTCGGCCGACCACTTGCCCTGGTCAGCCGACCAGGGTTCAAAAGGGTCAAGGTGCAAAGCTGGTCGGCCATACCAAAAAGGTGGCCTCCCAAATAAGTAGAATACAACTGTATGGTGGGAGACCTGAAAATGTGACCCAGGAGAGAGGAAAACCAGCTTTCTAGCAAGGTTCAAATAGGTCAAGAAGAAATACTGGTCGGCCTACCCATATTGGTGGCCTCCCAGATGAGCACAACACAATGGTGGTATGGGAGACCTAAAATTGTGACTCAAAAGTGAGGAAAACCAGCTTTCTGTCAAGAAAATCGGCTGGAGGAGAGAGAAAATGGTCTCTAAAAGAATTGCTGGTCTCCCACTATAGTACCACCTTCCAAACAATGAAAATAGGGTCCCTACAAAAAATGAACCCTAACCGATGTAAAACGAGGGTTCGGGGGCTAAAACGCATGGCCCAGGGCCCCGAAAATAGGCTGTGAAGCACCAAAGGTGGCGTACGACCACGAAGGTGGTCTCCCGGGCCACAGTGCCCTCTAAGAAGAGGAAACAAGGTGTGTGCCGAAAATCGGAGCAAACGGAGGTAGTTAAGAGATCTCGAACCGAGGCACACGGCTGACGGCTCCAAAAACTGAAAACTGGTCTCCAAATGGAAAAAAATGGCCTACGACCACGAAACATAGCCTACGGCCACTGAGAGATGGTCTGCGAGACCTCTCCCTCTCTTCGGAAAGAGAAAACAGAGAAAACAGGACCTGGTTCGCAAATCAAGGCAAAGCACAAAAGAGCCCCGAAGTGTGGAGGCAAGGCTCACAGCCGAGACTCTGAAACCTCAGAACGAGCACAATATGCATCATCACTGAGCGCTCAATCGGTGACATCTGAGTCTTAAGGTTGGTCAAAAATGGGGTGTCTACAGAGTGGTTGTAGCAAACCAGCGGGTCGTTGATGTTCAGCTTTAACCTGTTGGCAATGTAGACATCTAGCCACAAAGTCTGCAATACTCTTTTTCATTCCAGGCCACCAAAAATTCTGTTTCAAATTATGGTACATTTTCATGTTCCCCGGGTGCATAGCAAACTTACTACTGTGAGCTTCGGTCATGACACGTTTCCTCAAATCACCACAATCGGGCACACGAATACGGTTTTGAAATTTTAGTACATCCTTCTCAGACACAAATTCTGGCCTCGGCTTCGAATCAAATTCCTCTGTGATCTTTTTCAAGTATTCATCCTCTCACTATTTCTGTTTGATCTCGTCAAGAATTGTAGGTTGAGCAGAGATAGCAGTTAACAGCCCAACTTGTTCTAGGTCATTAAGTAGTTCTTTTCGGTTGGATAACAGGCATGACAAACTTCCCATTGATTTTCGGCTCAGGGCATCCGCTACGGTATTAGCTTTCCCTGGGTGGTACAAGATCTGCAAATCGTAATCTTTGATTAACTCTAACCATCGCCTCTGTCTCATATTCAATTTCTTTTGGGTGAAAAAGTATTTCAAGCTCTTATGGTCGGTGTACACCTCACAAGTTATCCCATACAAGTAGTGACGCCAGATTTTCAAAGCAAACACCACAGCTGCTAACTTAAGATCATGCGTTAGGTAATTCTTTTCATGAGGTCGGAGTTGTCTAGAAGCATAGGCAATCACTTTCCCGTTTTGCATTAATACACACCCCAAACCTTTGTAGGAAGCATCACTGTACACTTGAAACCCATCAATACCATTAGGCAAAGTCAAGATTGGTGCAGTCACTAACTTGGTTTTCAGTTCTTGAAAGGCTGTCTCTCTTTGTTTGTTCCAGTCAAATAGCACATTTTTCTGAGGTAACTGGGTCAATGGCATGGCAAGCTTGGAAAAGTCTTTTACAAATCTCCTGTGGTAACCTGCAAGTCCCAGAAAACTTCTAACTTCCGTCACATTTGTCAGTCTAGGCCAATCTACAATAGCTTCAATTTTCTGAGGGTCAACAGAAACACCATCCTCATTGATTACATGGCCCAAGAATGCTACACTGTCAAGCCATAATTCACATTTAGACCATTTAGCATATAGCCTTTTCTCTCTCAAAATCTGCAAGGTAGTCCTTAGGTGGTTCTCATGTTCCTTTCTGTCTTTAGAATAAATCAAAATGTCATCGATAAACACAATAATGAATTCATCAAGATATTGTTTGAAAACCCTATTCATTAGGTCCATAAAAGTTGCAGGTGCATTTGTTACT
The DNA here is from genome assembly GCA_025200525.1 of Camellia lanceoleosa. Lineage (NCBI taxonomy): Eukaryota > Viridiplantae > Streptophyta > Magnoliopsida > Ericales > Theaceae > Camellia > Camellia lanceoleosa. The sequence continues at coordinate 38,334,264 of CM045760.1, forward strand.
CCAAAAGGCATTACCAAGTGTGGTGAAAGGGTTTGGAAATACTCCTTAGATCTTGAAAGACGCCAATGATCCTCAGCTAGTCACCTGAAAAGATACGAACACTCCGGTCGGGGGTGCCAGAATTAGCACTCCGACGGGCAAGTCAATTCCTCTGCTCAAGAAAGCTTGTTTACTAAGTTTTTAGAAGTGATTCTTACGTACCTTTACAAATCTGAAGCTCTTGTATTTATATCCATTCTCTGGGCCTCGGGGCCTGGGCCTACTTTTTCAATCATTATATTTTCCTCTATTCGGCTCTAGGGAGGGATCCAAATACAGCCTATCTATCCTATTCGGCCCCGTATTCCTGCGGGGTATATGCTGGCTAGCGTCAAGCTTCTGAAATATACCTCCTTTATCTTCACCTGATTATTCGGTGTCCTAGTTGAGCAGAATGGAGCCGTTCAGTCACCGGCTCACCGGGTATTCGAGATTTTGTTCCTCTATTTATTCGGCTCCCACAATTGCCCCCCAAACCTTCTGTCAATTACAGTTGGGTGAAACGCTTGGTTCCGATTTTCGAATACTCCGTACCGCAGTTTGGGAGTTGGACTTATCACGCGAGCGTTTAATTATTCCCCCTTTAATCGTCGTCTCAACTTCCCGCCTCTTCGTACATGCTTATTTATTATGACTTGAAATCTGATGTCCTTTCGAATCCGTGTTCTATGAGGCTGGTTGCTGGGTCGCTCTTCGAATCGTTCTTGCAAATCTTCCATCCATGATACTCTCTTCATTTTTGTAAGTTTTCCTCTCCCCTGTTCTGGAGCTTTTCTTTGTTTGTTTATTCCGCCGCATGTTCTTATAGTTAGTAGGTTATGGCGAAACACTTGAAAGAGCTCCTTTCGTCAGATCGAATTGCTGGTTTTAGACGCCATTTCTCAATTCCTGACGATGTCCACTTGTCGTTTGTGGCGGACGGCACTCTTGACATGGAGAGGGAGGATGAAACCACGATTGTCTTTCCCCTTTTGTCAATCGCGGAGGGTGGAGTCCGCTTTCCCCTTCATCCGTTTCTGAGAGCTGTTCTTCGCCATTGGGATTTGATCCCTTCCCAGCCCAATGTGAATTTCTTTAGAATTATAATGGGGGTCGTAGCACTGAACCGTTGCCTTGGAATTAATCTTGGCATTCCTGCCATCCGGCACTGTTACGCTTTGGCCAAATCCTCTGGTCGGCACGGGCGTTACTTCCTCAGAGCTAAGGACACAGATCATCAGTTGATCACTATGCTTTCCAGCTCTGGAAAATGAGTCGATGATGTCATGGTCGTTGTCCGCGGCAACTGGGAGTTCGGCGAAGGGGAGGATCGTGTCGATCCTATTCCTAGACGTAGGGGCGAACCAGGTCGCCGAATGTCTACTTGCTCGTATTGTGTGTTCATATTTGCCATACCCTGTTTTCTTTGAGTCTTACGGCTTGTTTTGTGCAGGGAATGATTTAAAAAGAATCCAAGCCTCAACTGACGACGCCGTTCTCTCGGACATTAGGATTGCTCTAAGTTATTTCGGCCGTCACAGTCTTCATAAGTAGGGAAGAGCAACTCACGTTCTACTTTGCTACGAGCTTACATATACAACCTTTTCGGCAGCGGAGAACATACCGATTCCGAAGGGGGAGGAGTTTCTCGTTGCTCGTATTTTATCTGACTTCAGAAACTTGAGACAGGTAGGTTTTCAAGGGTCCGATTCGGAGAATCGAAGTATCGATCTTGGAATCGGATCGATCAGAGCGAATCTGAGGAGGTATTGGACTCTACCGATCTTCCTACTTCGGGGCGGGGAAACCTTCCTGTTGACGACGTTCCTCAATGTTCAGACAGTCTTCCCATCTCAGGCTCCACTAACATGGCTGGGTTAAGCCTAACAAAACTTGCTAAGAAGGCGAATCTTGGAGGCTAGCCGCCTGGCGGAGGAGGCCTTTCGGCCGAACCACCCTGCCGAATCTCAACATCCCCTGCCAGTTACCAAATCGAGATCCTTGGGAATTGTTGACAAGGCGGTGACAAATAAGAATGCCGAATCTGCGTTGATTGGGGAAGCCGTTCATGATGTTGAGGGAAAGGCGGAGAAACACGTTAGGGATCGTGTGGTCGATTCAGAAGATCACGGTGGCAAACGACCTCGAATGGAGGCATCGAGTGAGGTTGTGCCCTTTGTGATTCGACCGATGGTAGGAAACATGCCGGTTTCTTCGGACGCCTCGGCGCTTAAAGACCCGGAGGTCGCGTTCGGCGTGGCAACGTCTTTGTCGTTGCCGTCTGATATGGAGGCTTTCCAGTTGGAGCCTGATTTGAATGCGACAATGTTAGCCGTCGATCGGCCCTTTAGTGCGTATTCGATTTTTCCTTCACTTCGTCCAAACATTGTTCGTGTTGCGTTTTTGAATCTTGCTTTTGCGAGCCGTTGGTAGGATAGCGATGTAGGCGGCGTCATCTCGGCAAGTCAAGAAATTAGTCGTTCTGAAAGCAAGTTGAGGGCGAGAGGAAAAAGGGCGAGGATGAATTTTAAGAGCAAACCAGAGGCTTCTCGAGGCGAGGCAGCGGTAGAAACTCGCGACCTTGAATAAGTTGAGGAGGAGGCGAGAAGAAGGCCGACGATATGGAAGTCACTTGGCTTGTTCAAAAGCGATTACCGGCTGGAGTTGTTGGCGAAATGAAGGCGGCGAAGGTGATTGCCGATTCAAAAGTTTTCGAAGCCGGGAGAGAGGCTGGACTCACCGAGTACGTGGACCAGGTCTCCTGGTTTGAGAATCGGGGTTTCAAACATGGTTGGTACAAGGCCCTTGCCGTAGCTGGGGTTTCACTGAATGAGCCAATACCATATGAGCAAGTGGACATCGATCCGTTGGAGACTGATTCCGAGGGTTGATCTTTACGATACACAATTGTTATGATTTGATGTACTTTTTTCGTTTATTTTTGTTATTTTGTATTTGTTTATAAGACATTTTTCATGCGGGCTGATATTACAAAATGTTGCGATACAAAAGTGGATGTCGATACTTTTTTGTAGTTAAAGAATGTTAAGAATTCTGCTCAATGTTCTGATTATGAAGGCGGCTGCTTAGATTAATAAATCTGCCCTTGCCTTGGCTAGGGCTCGAGCGTGAAGAGCCAAATGGTTCGGACTCGTGGGCTGGTCGAGGCATCTGCGAGAAGGCGGCCGCTTAGGTTAATAAATCTGCCCTTGCCTTGGCCAGGGCTCGAGCGTGAAGAGCCAAATGGTTCGGACTCGTGGGCTGGCCGAGGCATCTGCGAGAAGGCGGCCGCTTAGGTTAATAAATCTGCCCTTGCCTTGGCCAGGGCTCGAGCGTGAAGAGCCAAATGGTTCGGACTCGTGGGCTGGCCGAGGCATCTGCGAGAAGGCGGCCGCTTAGATTAATAAATCTGCCCTTGCCGTCTCTGATCGTAAAATATTTTGATTTGTAAAATATTTCTAGTTCAGATGCGTCGTTTCATTTTATTGGAATATTTAGATTTTGATTAGAATATTTTGTACGGCATGGTATAAACGATCAGAATCCGGAGACGTATTCGGCCCTAAGGCATCATGCGCCAAAGGGGGCTCCGAATCCGGAGACTTATTCGGCCCTAAGGTGCAATGCACCAAATTGGGCTCCGAATCCGGAGACTTGTTTTGGCCAATCGTGACATCCACGAAGGGCGCTCCGAATCCGGAGACTTATTCGGCCCTAAGGTGTCATGCACCAAAGGGGGCTCCGAATCCGGAGACTTATTCGGCCCTAAGGTGTCATGCACCAAAGGGGGCTCCGAATCCGGAGACTTGTTTTGGCCAATCGTGATATCTACGAAGGGCGCTCCGAATCCGGAGACTTATTCGGCCCTAAGGTGTCATGCACCAAAGGGGGCTCCGAATCCGGAGACTTATTCGGCCCTAAGGTGTCATGCACCAAAGGGGGCTCCGAATCCGGAGACTTGTTTTGGCCAATCGTGATATCTACGAAGGGCGCTCCGAATCCGGAGACTTATTCGGCCCTAAGGTGTCATGCACCAGAGGGGGCTCCGAATCCGGAGACTTGTTTTGGCCAATCGTGACATCCACGAAGGGCGCTCCGAATCCGGAGACTTATTCGGCCCTAAGGTGTCATGCACCAAAGGGGGCTCCGAATCCGAAGACTTATTCGGCCCTAAGGTGTCATGCACCAAAGGGGGCTCCGAATCCGGAGACTTGTTTTGGCCAATCGTGATATCTATGAAGGGCGCTCCGAATCCGGAGACTTATTCGGCCCTAAGGTGTCATGCACCAGAGGGGGCTCCGAATCCGGAGACTTGTTTTGGCCAATCGTGACATCCACGAAGGGCGCTTCGAATCCGGAGACTTATTCGGCCCTAAGGTGTCATGCACCAAAGGGGGCTCCGAATCCGGAGACTTGTTTTGGCCGATCGTGACATCCACGAAGGGCGCTCCGAATCCGGAGACTTATTCGGCCCTAAGGTGTCATGCACCAAAGGGGGCTCCGAATCCGGAGACTTGTTTTGGCCGATCGTGACATCCACGAAGGGCGCTCCGAATCCGGAGAATTATTCGGTCCCAAGGTGTTGAGCTCAAACATGTAAAAACACGAAACCTTGCATTACAACGACGTATCTACAAGTATCAAGCCCACAGGTCGGGTCATTGATAAAATTTACGTAGATGTATTGAATTCCACGGCCGTGGCAGGCTTCTTCCCGACATGTCCGAGAGCCGATATGCCCCTGTGCCTGCGACGGAATCTATCTGATAGGGGCCGTCCCAGTTCGGATCAAGCTTCCCATCAGCCGGCTTCCGGTCGGCTGGTAGTACCTTCTTTAGAACCAATTCTCCGGGATTATAGCGGCGCAACTAAACTCGCCGATTGTATGACTTAGCGAGCTGCTGCTGATAATGTGCCATGGATGCTAAAGCGCGGTCTCTTCGTTCTTCAATCAGAACCAAGTCCAGGGCGAGCATCATGTCGTTTCGGCCTGTGTCAAAGGCTTGCGATCGCAGAGTTGGTAAGCCGATCTCTAGTGGTAAGATTGCCTGGGTTCCGAAGCATAGGGCAAACGGTGTTTCTCTGGTAGATCGTCTCGGCGTTGTACGATGGGCCCATAGTACGCTCGGCAACTCTTCAACCCATCTGCCTTTGGCACTTTCCAGCCTCTTTTGATGCCGTCCAAGATGGATTTGTTTGAAGCTTCCGCTTGACCGTTACTTTGGGGGTAGGCTGGCGTAGAGAAGTAAGGCTCAATACCATACTTGCTGCACAATTCTCGGTATCGCCTAATCGAATCGAGTACCATTATCCGAGATCAATGCTCTTGAGATGCGAACAGCGTAATGATGTTCCTCCACACAAAGCTTAATGTCGAATCTCGTATATAGGTTAGAGCCTCGCTTGACCTACTTTGTGAAATGTCTGTTGCTACGATTAGAAATCGCTTGTTCCTGGGGCCCTCGGCAATGGTCCTCGATATCAAGTCCCCTTGAGCAAACGGCCATGGGCTTGTGATGGAATTCAAAGTTTCTGCCGGCTGATGGGTTAGTGGGGAGAACTTTTGGCATTGTTCGCATTTCTTGACATAATTTTGTGCGTCGGCCCTCATCGTCGGCCAGTAGTATCCCTGTGTTATTGCCCGATGGGCCAGGGAGCGTCTCCCCGAGTGGGCACCACAGCTGCCCTCGTGTATCTCAGTGAGCAGTTCCTCCACTTTGCCCGGGTGTACGCATTCCAAGTATGGACCAGAGAGGGACTTTTTGTAAAGCCCTTCTTGTGGATCTAAGTAGTACCCTTGAGCCTTGTTTCGCGACTTGTGCTTCTTTTTGTCCTCTGGGAGTTGCTCGGAAGAAAAGAATGCACAATGGGATCCTTCAACTTAGCCGATTCTATAATGTTGATGTGGGTTTCTTCCGGAGGGCGATACTCGGTTACGGGGCGAAACCTACGCCGATAATGCGCTTGAGCTCGGAGTTGATGGCGGAGGCTAAGCAAGCGAGGCATCCACGTGTGTATTTTGATCGCGTGTTATTTGGTTTAGTTCATGATGGTCGAATTTCAACAACAAGGAGTTAGCCGTTTTCATATAGGCCGCCATACGCTCGTCCCGTGCGGCGTACTCCCCCTTCAACTGGTTGATTACCAATTTTGAGTCACAAAACACCAGCAGCCGCGCACGGCGGTGTGCATTCATGATCGGCTAAAGGGCTTCATATTAAACCGTTATTTGATGCTTGGCGAAGCTTGACGGCTGCTCAATTATGCGCCGTCTGGAGACATGATTACGGCAGCGCCATTGCCCGTTGGTAAGGCGATCCATCCGCGATATAAGCGCCAAATGTCCCCGACATATATTCTCTAATCGGCTTTGGCGAGCTGCGACCTTTAATTTGGATGTCATCGAGCTTGAGGTCGGCAAGCCTCTCTGTGGTCGGCAACAAAGTTGGCAAGCACCGCCCTTGATTGCGGTTTTGGGTAGAAGCGGATGTCGTATTGGCGAGTTCGAGAGCCCACTTGAAACACGTCTGATGTACGCATTCCGTAATCTTGATCGGAGGGATAGTCTGTGAGCACCCTAATCTGTGTCCTTGGAAGTAATGCATCGGTTTTCTTCTTTGCCATGACCAACGCTAGGGCCGAGTTTTTCAGTGATAGGTAGCGTGTTTGGCGTCCACCATTGCCTTGCTCACATAATACACTAGGCTGTTCTTTGCCCTTCCTCCTCTTTTAATATCTGGCGTTGGCGACGGAGAGCGCGGATATAGAATGAGGGGTCACCAATGGCGGTGTTGTTAGAAGAGTCTTGTCGGGAGGTAGGTCTTGAGCAGTTAAAAGGCGCCGCATTCGGCGGACCATTCAAAAACTACGCCTGCCGTAGTGTCTGCGAAAGAATTATGCGTCTGCGTAGATCGGTGATGAACTGTTGAGTGCATGACCATTCCCATCAACTTTTGGACCTCTTTCCTTTGAGCAGGGGAACTCGGTTCCAAAATTGCGTGACTTGCCTCGGGTTGGCCGATTCCTCGGTGGTTGTGATATAACCCGAAATTTGCCGGAGCCAATCCCAAAGGCACATTTGGAAACGTTTAGCTTCATTCTGTATTTGCGTAGGGTGTTGAATGTCTTTTCCAGATCGGCTATATGGTTTTGTTCTTCTTTGGATTTGACCACCATGTCATCGATGTATACTTCCATAGTGTGTCCCAGCTGTTCTTTGAACATCGTGGTGACCAGTCTTTGGTAAGTTGCCCCTGCATTCTTCAGTCCAAAAGGCATAACCCTGTAGCAGTAGGTTCCTCTTGGAGTGAGGAATGCAGTTTTGTCCTGATCATCCAAGTTCATGGCGTCGATGGTAGCCTCTGTAGGCATCGAGAAACTCATGCGCGGTGGCCGTCGCATCAACGAGTTGGTCGATTCTAGGTAAGGAAGCGATCTTTGGGGCAAGCTTTGTTCGGATCCGTGAAATCGGCCTTTTTCGCCAAGTTCCGTTCTTCTTTTTCACCACCACTGTGTTGGTGAGCCATGTGGGGTAAGTGACTTCTCTAATTGCCCCGGCGTGAAGCAATTTGTCAACTTCTTCGACAACGGCGGTGTGTTCTCTGGAGGATCGCCGGCCTTCTGAATGATCGGCTGCAGGGTCGACATTGAGGTGGTCTTTGAGGCGCGGGTCTCCTCCCGCCATCTCGTATGGAGTCCACGCGAAGACGTCGAGGTTGCCGAGTAAGAAAGTGATCAGCTGCTGTCTGTCGACCTGGCTCAGAGAGGCGCCGATCATAAAAAACTTATCCGGGCTTCCATCAATGTCAACCCGGTCTAACTCTTCCGTGGCGTTTTCGTTTGGTGGGCCTTGACGTCATCGAGATCTCGATTGGGCACTTCAATGGAGTTTACTTGCGGTTCCTTGGCGATTTGGCGGCGAAGGTAACATGCTGCTGGCTTCGAGAACCCGCGGATACGCTCAATGCCGTGTTCGTTGGGAATCGCGGCGGTGGTGGTAGGTGCTTGGGGCGGCTGCGGGGTATGCAACCATGATCGCCCCATGATGAGATTGTAGAGGCAGCGGTAGCTGACGACCAAGAATTCCCGTCCACCGTTGGAGCGGCTCGAGCAGGTGGTGATCTTTCCCAAAGGGTACTCGGGTTGGCATTGAAGCCGAATAGTGGATATGGAGTCGGATCCGAATCGTTGAACGAGTTTGATGAAGGTTTTATAGTACATAACCTCTGAAGTGCTTCCACGATCAATAAGGGACGCGTTCAACGGTGAACTGTTCTGTATGCGCAACAACTAGAGGATCTACGTGAGGGAGTGTTATGCCGCTCAAATCAGAGTCGTCGAAGGTGATGCTTGGCGCCTCTCGGGGCCGGGGTCGCTTTGTTGGTGTAAGCTGATGCTGGGGGCTTGGAAGTGACTGGATTGCATGTACAGTCGGGGCTATCGGTAGGCTGTATATCATATGTACGGTGTCAAGCGGGACGCCTCTTGGGCGATGTGCGTCCTCTGTTACCTCATCAAGGGAATCGGTTAAGGCGCGGCGACCGTCGGCATCGAGTTGTTGGCCTCGAGGTTGTTGAGGACCTGACCGTGGGAATCGCTCAGGAACCTTGAGCCCCGCCTGTTTGGACTTTGCTTTTTCTAAGGCCAGATCACGGCGAAGGCGTTCGTTCTCAGCGATGACGTCGTCCAATCTCTGTTTGATGCATGCGGCTTGTTCTATGGTCATCTGCATCGTCTCCGTCGTTGAAATCGTTGGTGGGCTAGAGTTCGAGGCGCGTCGCCTCGCGACGGTTTCCTCTCCGAGCGAATTTGCCAGAGTTAGGTCGCCTCTCTGTGCGATCTCGTCAGTGGCTATCGGAGGATCTTTAGTCACGTCGTTCATGGATATATTTGAGTATTCCCACAGACGGCGCCAATTGTGGTGAAAGGGTTTGGAAATACTCCTTAGATCCTGAAAGACGCCAATAATCCTCAGCTAGTCACCTGAAAAGATACGAACACTCCGGTCGGGGGTGCCGGAATTAGCACTCCGACGGGCAAGTCAATTCCTTTGCTCAAGAAAGCTTGTTTACTAAGTTTTTAGAAGTGATTCTTACGTACCTTTACAAATCTGAAGCTCTTGTATTTATATCCATTCTCTGGGCCTCGGGGCCTGGGCCTACTTTTTCAATCATTATCTTTTCCTCTATTCGGCTCTAGGGAGGGATCCAAATACAGCCTATCTATCCTATTCGGCCCCGTATTCCTGTGGGGTATATGCTGGCTAGCGTCAAGCTTCTGAAATATACCTCCCTTATCTTCACCTGATTATTCGGCGTCCTAGTTGAGCAGAATGGAGCCGTTCAGTCACCGGCTCACCGGGTATTCGAGATTTTGTTCCTCTATTTATTCGGCTCCCACACCAAGAATTCATAATGTCCATATCTAGTTCTGAATGCAGTTTTCTCTACGTTTTCTGCCTTAACTTTTAACTGGTGATAACCTGACCTGAGATCAATTTTAGAGAACACTCTGGCTCCTTGGAGTTGATCAAACAAATCATCTATTCGGGGCAATGGATATTTGTTCTTAATGGTCACTTTGTTCAATTCCCGGTAATCGATACATAACCTCAAAGGCCCGTTTTTCTTTTTGACAAATAATACTAGAGCACCCCAAGGTGAGGTACTCAGACGAATGAATTTCTTGTCTAAGAGTTCCTGTAGTTGAGCTTTCAGTTCAGAAGTTGACATCCTATATGGAGTCTTGGAGATGGGCTGTGTTCCAAGTGTTACATCAATGGTGAATTCTATTTCCCTATCAATTAAGTCCCCAGGTAGGTCATTTGGAAACACATCGGGAAATTCACAAGCAACCGGGATAGTTTCTACTGTAGTTCCATCAGATGGTGCAGTTAGTATACAACACAAGTAACCTCTATATCCCTTTCTAAGCAGTTTTATGGCTTTCAAAGCTAAAATCAGATATGGGGGAGGAACTACCCCATCCCCAGTAAAAGTAAATTCAGGCATACCCGGTGGTCTAAACACAACAGATTTACTTGCACAGTCAATGGTAACACAATATTTAGTCAACCAGTCCATTCCCAAAATACAATCAAAGTGATCAATGTTCAAGGACAATAAATCAACATATAATATCACATCGCCAATCATAATATCACATGCTGCATGAACATGAGCACACATCATAGAATTCCCAGACGGTGTGGATGCAGATAACACATATGTCATACGTTCTAATGGTCTAATCAATTTTCGAGAGAAAGCATGCGATACAAAGGAATGTGTAGAACCAGAATCTATCAGTACACATGCATTTTGAGAACATACATAGAGTGTACTTGACACCACAATATAGGTGTTCGGTACATCACTAGGCACTAAGGCGAACACTCTTCTTTGCCTCAATGTTTCATTATTTGCATTCCCTCTAACATCGGTCCTTGCATTTGGTCTTGCTGTGGAAATAGACCCGGTGGAAGTTGTCATAGGACGGTTAACCTCGTTGGATCTCATCGGGCAATCCCTCACCATGTGGCTAGTCTTGCCACAGCGAAAACACGCACCTGATGCTCGATAACAAGCACCTCTGTGCTTCTTTCCACAGTCGGGGCAGTTTAGAGTAGATCCGCTACTTTGGCTAGAGCTGCTAGAGGATCCTGTATTTTGCCTCTTCGAAATTGACCGATCTTTCTTGAAACTGAATCCGATTCTCTTTCCTTTCCATTCTGTTGTTGGTGTTGTAGTTTGTTTCTTAGCTGCTATTGTGGCTTCTGCCATCAATGCCCTGTTGAGTACCTCCACATAAGTAGGTAATTTTAGGACACCCACTCGGTCAAACATTTCTAGGTCCAACCCTCTCTCAAACTTCCGTGCTTTCTTGTAATCAGTATCCACCATATGTGGAGCAAAACGTGCCAATTCGGTGAATTTGGCTTCATACTCTGCTACAGACATTCTTCCCTGTTTAAGTTCTTGAAACTCGGACACCTTCCGATCCCTGAAGCATTGGGGAAAATATTTATCATAAAAGATTGCATTAAACTGTGCCCATGTCATATTCCCATTGCCACTTCGAATCAGTAACCACCACATTCGGGCTTCATCTTTCAGAGTATAGGTGGCTAGGAGGACTTTCTGAGTTTCAGAACAAGGGAACACTTCAAATAACTTCACCGTTTCAAGTAGCCGCATCTCTGCTTTCAATGGTTCAATTCCGCCATAGAACGTTGACGGTTTAATCTTCATGAATTTCTGTGTCAGATTGATGATGTCACTATTATCTGCTTCGGCCTGTGCTAGTGGAGGTGGAGGGGGTAAAGGTTGTTGTCTCTGTTGTTGTGTCAAGGTTTCAGTCAATGCTGCTAACATCTGTTCCATTCGGCCCATGCGAGCCTCTGAAGATTCACTTTCACCACTTCCCCTTGCATTCTCCATCTTACTATACAGACATCAAATGGTAATGAACACGGGCATAATCTTATTCGTTTCCTTCAATTCATTTGCTCAAAATTACATTCAGTTTTCATATTCAGTTGAATTACCACACACTCATATATGCAGATGGAATGCCCTTAATGCTTACTATGCCATTACGGACCTGTGTGTGCGGTAGAACACGTGCTCTGATACCACTCTGTCATGACCCAAACCCGACCCCGTAGGTTAGGCATCGTAACTGGCCATTAATCCGTGGATTACCAAAGGCCTCTGAACAGATAAGCATATAGTAAGGGGCTGCAGAAGCGATAGTACAAAATAGATAAGGTCCAATGAGCTGTGATAACGTACATGGGATAGAAGATTTCAATTTTTTTTTTTTATATACATAAGCATGCCAGTCAAAGGACACCACTAATTACAAAGTATTTACAGAAGTGCACATCCCAAGACCCGACTTTACAAAACAGTCACAGAGACTAGCATGAATACAAAACAGCCATATAACGAGACTTCAATTGGAACCTCCTCAAGAGGCACAACGGTTGGCTGACAAAAACAGAACGGGAGGCCGTCAACTTTGGCCCTGGTCACCCGCTGGCTCACCTACATACATAATATAAACTGTGAGCAGAAGTCTAGTGAATAATAACAGAGTAAAGGGGTTTTATGAATGATGTCCAGTACAAGTTAGGATCCAATATTTAAATCAGAACATATTCAGTCTTCAAAACAGAAATAGATTTATATACACACTTATGTTCATATTCAGATTTGCATAAGATCATACGTGGTATACCCATTAGCTATTAGATCAATTTGGTCTAAGGACCCACATGCATAGTTGGTACCAACGACCATAAAGGTCCATATCTTGCGCGCAAGTAGTCATGGTATTGTTACCCCCAGGCAAGGGCCACGTGCAGATTGGCCACGATATTGTTACCCTCGGGCGAGGGCCACGTGCAGATTGGCAGCAGTATTGTTACCCTCGGGCGAGGGCCACGTGAACTAAGTGTGCCACAAATACTTTTCAGAAAATTGGACATTCATTCATAATTCCTAAGATAGCATTTCAGAAAACAGCTCATACCATATCAGTCAGAAAATACTTAAGTTAAACATAACTTTACAGAGTTATTACTCACAGTGGGCCTTGAGACAAATAGACGAAATAAGCTTGGTTAAACGGTACGTGGCACGTGACCTACACAACACATAACAGATGTACACTTGAAACACACGTTCTAATTGTACAAAACTTATTTCGTTGGCTTTTAGTGTGTTTCTAATCTCTTATCCTCATTATGGGGTCTTAAACATGGCCTAGGAATGCCTAGGATGGAATGAGGATGCAAAAATGCATTGAAAATCATTTCTCAAATTTTGCTGAAGATAAGGTCTACGTTCGAGCGTGGCTTTCCTCGCTCGAGCGAACATACAGAAAAAGAAGCTCCACTCGAGCGTGGACTTCCCCGCTCGAGCGGACTGCAAACTTATGAAAAAGTGCTGAATGCATGATATTCACGTTCGACCCCCGCTCAAGCGTGTGACATAGACCTTCGCTCGAGCGTGGCTTCCCCCGCTCGAGCGGACTGCAAAACACACAAACTTCTGGGTATACGCATCTCACGCTCGAGCGTGACTCTCGTTGCTCGAGCGGAAGTGCATGTACTCAGGCTTCATGCTCGAGCGTGAACGTCCCCGCTCGAGCGTGGGTCAAATTTCTGGAAAATCCAGATTGACCTCCAAGCATGAAACTCAACCTTTAAGCCTTCAAAACTCATTTTTCTGGGCCAATATTTGAGGAAACATATAATAACTCATAAAACAACATGTATTAAAAATCATTTCAAGAAATCATGGCTCAAAAGCAACCCAAATTGTGCAAAATCAACATGAATTTTATGAATATGCTATTAATTCTACATGCAAGAACCTCTTTGAATTCAAACCCTCCAAAACATAATCAAACTTGATAATTTGATGGAAAACAAGTTGAATGACCATAATGTGAGTGAAATTAACACATGCATGGAAGAAATCTTAGAATTCAAACTCAAAGCATGAAAATTTATGTATGCATGCATGGATGGACTCTCAAAACCACACTTTGAGCTAAATCTTGACTTTAAATACCAATTTCACCATGACCCTAGCAAGAACAACTCACATTCATAATTTAAAAGGAGGAATTCTCTACCTTTAGGTCTTCAATTCTAGGTATAGAAGCTCAAATATGCAAATTCTCTCCAATTTCTTCTATGTCTCCAAGCTAAATCTCTTGTTGAACTCAAATTCTCCTACTCTCCCTCTCTCTCTCGAATTGGTCTCTCAATGGATGATAAAAAGATGCAACCAAATGTATGAATTAAGTCTCAAAGTTGCCTTAGGTAATGGGCCACTCAATGGCAATTTGGTAATAAACTTAACCAATGTAATTTAATCTAATTTAATCATACCAAATCAAATTTTAATTAAATCTACCATAAAATCACATATATTCTAATTAGTATGAAACACTAATCAATTTCAAAATCGGGCGCCGATAAGGCTTTCAATTCGCAGTTCAAAGTCTAAACATGAATAGATCATTTTATGGCAAACAGATAGAAACGCAAAGATAATGCAATACATATGCAAATTAATTCCAGATTCCTTTTAAATTATTGTTAGGCATAAATAATCATGGTTTAGCATTAATCGGAGGTCGGGGTTATTATAGTTTTTTCAGCATATTTTGGAAAATTGCATTTAGTTCACATTTTTATTCTCATCTCTTTCCAAGGCATTCTAAATATGATTTATGACTCAATAAAGATTAATAAGCTACCAATCAACATAGATTAGTTAGTTGAAGAATGAATCATTGACCTAGTGGTAATTGTTTAAGAAGCCAAGTAAGAGATCAATCTATTTAGAAAAGAGGGGCTTAGTAATGGAAGAATATGTGAAATAAGAACCCGGTTAATTTGAATGAGAAAGAATAAGCATAGTAGAACTTTGGACTGATTAGACGGAAAAAGACTAGGAAAGTCAAGTTTGATCAAGGGAGTAACATTGTATTTCAATGTGTATATGTTATGTGCTTGTGTAGGTCACGCGTCATTGTCTGTCTGATTTATCTGATATGTCCAGTCCGTCTAATTTGCTTCTGCGGCTATCTGTGAGTAATAACTTAGTAAAATTATGTTCAACTGTACTTATTTTTTTTGTGACAAAATGAGATCTGTTTTCTGAAATGATATGTTCTGTACAATGAATGATTGTCCAATTTCTGATATCTATTCGTGACATCCTTGGTATCATGTGATATCTGTTAGCTGTTACCCGGTATCGGAGGTGCCTTTATGGAACTTAATCTGTCAGCACTCTGTTACCCGTACCGGAGGCCCTGTCATGGGGGCTCAGCTTCTGTTTTGTTACCCGGATCCGGAGGTTCTTTTATGAAACTGGTTATTCGTAACCTCACGTGTATACGTTCTGTTCTGTTTTGTTCTGTTCTATTCTGTTAATGCTAATAGATGTATCACTTATACTTAAGCATGACTTATGATTTCTGTATATGATCTGAACAAATTATGAATTTGATATGAAACTGAATTATAAATTTTGAATTTGTACGGACTCATTCATTAAAACCCTTTACTTTGTTATTATTCACTGGGCTCTAGCTTACTGTATTATTTATATATGTAGGTGATCAGGCGCGTGACCAAGTTTAGAGGCATCTTCCTAGAATCTATTTTTGTCGGCCAACCTATGTGCCTCCTGTGGAGGTTCCGGATATGTCAAGCGATTATCGTTATGTGATTTAAAGTCTAAGTTTTGTTTTCATGCTTGGTTAAACAAGTCTTGTGTATTTTGTAAATAGGGCTAAGTCCCTTTTTGTCTAATCTGTATATATATGATGACTTAAAGATAATGTGTATATATGTATATAAAAAGTTTAAAATTTTTCTGTGTCATATAAGTCTGCACAGCTCAATGGACGTTGTATATTGTTATTTGCTTCTGCTAGCCCCCAATATTATGTTAATCTGTCTTAGAGGCCTTCGGTAATCCTAGGATTACTGGCCGGTTACGATGCTAAACCTATAGGGGCGGGTTTGGGTCGTGAGAAGCATGGCATGCCACTTTTTTTACTTGGTTTTGTCACTCCATGCATGCCTAATACACTTGTAGTGTAAATCACACAAACTAGTCTTATATGCTTCATGAAGTAGCATGTCATTCTAGCTTATTTTGTTTCTATTTCAGCATGTTTTTGGTGATATTTTGCCATGTCATATCTCTATTAGGGTTTGGTTTGGTCACCTCTTGTATGCTCCACGCATTTGTAGTGCATTCCCATGAATTAGCCTAACATGCATCATGCTTTAACATGTCATTCTAGCATGCTTTAGGCTTAACTTCAAGAAGCTTTTGTCCATGTTTTAGCATGCTGTAGCTCTGATTTTGGTTATTTTGGCCATGCATGACTTGCTTTGTATAGCTATAGTGCATTTTAGCTTGTTAGCTTTGTTTGTCAAGTCCACTAGTATGCATTGCTTGGACTATTTTCATGCTTTGGCATCATTTGAAATGTTATTTCAGTCCATATAGTGTGGTCATACACTTGCATTTATCACTCTTTCAATGCATTGGAGGGTTTCCCCTTTTATGCCTTAACACGAATCATTGCGTATGCCTCCATACCTTAGCTTGTGAGCCATCATTTCAGTGTTTATTTGGGGTTATCTTGCCATGATATAACTCTGTTTTTGCTTGGTTAAGTCATTTTATGCTTGGTCCTAATAGGTGTATTGTAATCCACCTTATTTGCCTTGCATTCATCATGCTTCATGCCCTTCATGCTAGCTTGTTTTGGCTTCCTTCCATGCATGTTTTAGTATCATTTTGACATGTTCTGGGACTTTTTTTGGGTTGCCTTTGCCATATCCTTCATGCTTTGTATAGCTATAGTGCAATTGGCCTTACTAGCTTTGTGTTTTGATGCTTCTTGCATGCTATCTTTGAGCTATTTAGATGATTTGGCATCATTTAATACTTTATTTCAGAGCTTATCACATTGCTGTGTTCCCACTTCATTCACTCTTTTAGTACCTTTGAGTGTTGTGCATTGTGGCCTAGTTTGTGGCCTACATGTATGCCATCTTGCCTAGGTACTTGAGCCTCCATCTTAGCATGTTTTGGTCATTGTCTTGATCTACTTGAGCTCTATTTGTGGTTGGTTCATGCATATTTACCATGTATTGCATGCCTTCTTTGTAGTCCTCTTTATTAGCTTTCGTGCTTTAGCACCTTTGCATGCTTTACTTGCTTTGTTTGAATGATTTGGCATCATTTCTTACCTCATTTCAGTACACTTGGTGTTGTTACACTTCCATGTTTGTCACTCTTTGAGCACTCTTGAGAGTTGTGCTCTTAGGCCTCTTTGATGGGCCATTGCATGTGCATGCTTGTATATGCTTCATGTGCCTTAATTTTATCACCATTGGCCACTGATGTAGGTATGGCTGAGGTCTGTCCATTTTGGTTTAAGTTCGTTGAGCATGTTTGATTGCATGTCGTTTGCATGCTATGATGTCCATTGCATTGTGTATGCCTTATACTTTGCATTGTGTATGCTTAGGTTACATAATTATTGTGCATGCCATGTAGTTCATAGCATTGAGTATGCCATGTTGTTTGCATATTGATTCATGGCATTGTGTATGCCATGTTGTTTGCATGCTTAGGTCGCATTGCATTGAGTATACCATCATTACATTGTGCATGCTAATTGACATTTGCATTGTGTATGTTAGTTATTGCATGCATTAGCATTATGCATGCCATTAGCCTTGTTAGGTTGTTCATATTGCATTGCATGTTTGCATGCTTAAGTTGTATTGCATACTTGCATGCTTGAGTCGCATTGTGTGTGCCATGCTTGTGTTTCATTTTGTTTGGAATAGGTGTTAGTTCAAACACGAGAAACGAGGGACGTTTCATACTTGAAGTGATGAAACGTGCCTTAATTCTCGGTCGTCGACGCTTTTGATCATACATGATAGAGTTTTAGGCTTTATGTGTTTATGTGTGCATTCATTTTCATATTGAATTGTGCAACTTCGCCTCTTGGCCATTATGCATTGATATGCGTGATTGGTGGCCCGAGGGTCGAGAACCACACTCCCTTAAGCTTATGAAATGATAAGGAGGATGGTTGTGCACACATATCTTGCAAATACATTACCATGCCCTTTCTTGCTCTCTGTTGCAGCAAACTGGAATTTAGCAGCAACAACTGGTCGGCCAACCAGTATTACTAGCTGGCCAACCACTTTTCTTGGTTTTTCAGCACAGAAAGTGGTCGGCAGGTGGTTTCCTTCCTCAACAACTGGTCGGCAGCCATCCCACAAGTTCCCAAGGTGGATTTTAAGCTTTCTGGAGCTTAGTGCAGTGTTCTGGAAACAATTGCAAACAGAGGCAAATTGGGGCATCGCGATGGATTTCTGAACGAGGCGACCGAGCATGCATCCAATCGTCTCCCTCTGAGAACCTCCTGTTTTACTGCTTTATTTAGCTTCTTTATTTAGCTAGATTAAGCATTTGTTTTGTACTTCAATAGTTAATGGGTTTAGCTATTTCAATTTGTTTTGTAATAATTAGTTTAATTAGCTTAGATTAGTTAGTTAGCTTCTTATTCGGTCCCTCCTACGAAAGGGCGTATTATTGTAATAAGTGTGCGTGTGTGTGATGTATGTCTTTCAACCTCCATTTCTTTCTCCTTTTTACTTAACCGCTTACGATGGTTAGTTTTAGGACATATTTCATTTAGCATACCTTATGCTCGCATGCGTGCATCTATTCCTCTGTATTGCATGCACCGGGCTCGGCACATCATACTAACTTCATTGTATTTCAATACCTATTTGAATACATGTATCAAGTTGCATTTCACATGACATCTTAGAATAGCCGAGCCTATTTTAGTTGCATTCTCGCATGTGTTGCATTAGCCATCTTAACATGAAGTAGGATCATGCATGATTTCTAACTAGTTCTTCGTTTTGGCTCGGAGTACACTGTGAGTGTTTACGTTTTAGCATACTGCATGTGTGTTAATGCTGCCATGAAAGCATGCTTGCCATGAGGCTAACTGCTTATTTGATATAACTGCCTGAATGCCTGTGGGTGAAGGTTAGATTGCTTGAATTGGAACAATTCATTGAAATCCGCGATTTAGCCTACTTACGAGTAGCAAACTTCAAACCATTTTCACAAACGAACGTGCAATGTTTTGTTCCAAATTAGGCGATCTAGTCTATACTTGTTTGCTGTGCGCATCACATAGTAAGATTAGCTAATTAACCGGAATAAGAACACATGTGTTTTCAAAAACAACATATTATGCTTAGTACAGGTTGATCTTTGATCGGGCGAGCAAGGGTGCTCATTGCATGACCTTCCCCTCTCGTACCCAAGTTCCCGAGCCGAGGCAACTTTGGTGATGACGGACACGTGGCCTTAGGCACGAGTCAGGGTTTCCTAAATTCCCTCAAAATAAAATATTTAGGTGGCGACTCTGTATCTGGCAAAGCAGTCCATGTTTGGCACTTCTTTATAAAAATCAATTTTCCAAAACGATTTGCCGGATTTGGACTCTTTGGTGATTTATCAGTCTTGCATTGCGCGAGATCAGATTAAGAACCGTGACATTGAGTCCGAACTGTAGTAGCTCAGAACAAGACAAGATTCGCGCCACCCCTCGCGAGCGCGGATATTAGGGAATTCCCGGGAGCACGTCCCCACCTCAATCTTAATCATAATCCTTCCTCTATTTTCCAAAACAAATGGGCGTAAGTGTTAGGTCTATTTAGGAAGTAGTTTTTTTTTTATTAAAATATGATGTGAAAAAACAAATTAAAGTATTTGAGAATGATTTTTTGATTTTTTTAAATAAAAAATAAGGCAAAAAATTAAAGAGTAAGGAAATAATTTTTTGACTATTTTTTTGGGTAAGAAAATCTGCCTACCATATGCACTCTACTATAAAAATGTGTAATTTTACCACAAAATTTTGTAATATTAATCATAAAATGTGTAATCTCGCCACAAATTAACATAACAAAATGTTTAAAATTTTATAGTTGATGTTGTAAAAGTTTGTGGCTTGGTTATGACATTTTTTGTTATACCAATTTCTGGTAAGATTACATATTTTGTGGTTAATGTTATGAAATTTTATAGTGAAGTTACACATTTTGTAATAGGTGCACATGGTGTGCACCCCCAGAATAGTTAATAGGATAGTGACTTTTTAACTTTTTGACTTTTTTAAATTATGCCAAACCTAGCCTTAATTTTATTTTCGCTTTTTGATTTTTTAATAACTTTTTAACTAAATTTTTACATGTCAAACTATCCTGTAGTTTTAAAAAAATTATCTAAAAATAAGTTAATAAAAAAAGTTAATGTAAAAAAAAAAAAAGTTCATTTGGCATATTTTTTTGTTTTTTATGCGCTTTTCTAAAAGTTTTTTTTAAGTGGTTAAAGTTAATTTATCTGTGAAAAATCATTAAATCCCAAACGATCTAATTGTTTTAAAATAAAAAAATGCGCTTAAGCAATCAACTTTTAACAAAAAAGTTAATGCTGAAAAACAAGGTTGTAATTAACTTAAGTTGATTGAAGGTCTGTCCAGCTCAACCTAAAGTGTATAACAACAAATTTCTACTATGGCATATAGTTCTAGCATTTCTCTGAAAAAAATAAAATAAAAAAATATACAAATTGTTTACAATTATGGGTAAAAAGATAAATATTGTATAAAAATTAATAAAAACTAAGACTAACTGTTACAAGAGGTGGCCTATGTACAGGCTTATAATGGAGTGCTCATCAACTAACCTAAGGAAACATGTAAATATAAAAAAAACAACATTATTAAAATATGAAAATATAATATTATAAAAATATTCTACAAAGAAGTTCCAAGTGTACATGCCTTGTTTTTGTTTGCTCCTCTTTATCTATTTTGTTTTCTGTATTGTTATTTCTTTCTCTTATGTTCTTCTCCTTTAGGCTTTGGTTGGTTCCTTGCCAACCTTTCCGTTCTTGATTGGTGATTGCATATGATTTCGCTTGTCTGATCGTAGCAATTTAGTTAAGATGCATTCTACACCTCTTCCTTCTTTATTGATATTTGTATGCGTCATATTTTGTACTTTTGGATTTATCAATGAACTTTTTTTTTTTTTTCTTTTTTTTTCTTCTGATTGATAGATATGTATTTATTGTTATAGTTTTACTTTTTATTAGGGAAAGAATATGTGTGAGTATAATTGAAAGAACTTAATGAGATCGAAATTTGATAAATTAAGAGGTGGTAGAGAGAAGTGACTATATTTAGAGCTCCCTTTTCTAACTAATATCTTGCATGGTCAGTAGTGCTACAACTGTATTCCTAAAAATTCTTTCACTGGAAACTTCAATTTTTTTCTCTTTCTCGTCGCATTCCTTCTTTTTCAGCAACGGGGAACATCGAGTTTATGACACTCTCACATTGTTGCAACACTTTTTGAATGTAGGGCGAAAGCAACAATCCACTAGTTCTCTTGGCATATTTCTTCAAGGTCTTAACCGACCCTACAATATTCAATTTTGCTTAAATTTTCTCATTATTGATTGAAAATTTTGTACAGTGACTAACAAAACAATCTCAGTTCATTATGAGAAGTTTATTTATTTATTTATAAATAAAAGGGAATAACACAAGTAAAGAAATAAGCAAAATCAAAATTTTACATCGAATTTATTAATCATATGATGTATCAATTTTTGGTATAAAAATTGAGTAATGCCAATGTGATAAGATTTGTTTGTACTTAATTTGTTTGCCATCTGTGGTGACGTCTTACCTGTCATTCATAATAAATTAAGATTCTAGAAGTAAAAATTTAGGAATAAAATCACTTGTTAAGTACAAAATATTTTGGGTTAATTACAAAAAAAAATTCTAAAGTTTCACGTGTTTTTCACTTTAAACTCCAGTGTTTCGATTTCAACAAATTAAACCCTAGAGTTCTACCAGTGTTTCAATTTGGAGAATCGTTTTAGGGTTTAAAGTAGAAAACGCGTGAAACCTTGGAGTTTTTTTTTTTTTTTTAAACCCTAATATTTATTTATTATATATATATAGATATAACTTACTTATCTTATTATATATGTACATATGTGCTTGTATATATGGTAAAAAAAAAATTATTCAAATTTTGATTCTTCTAAAGATAAAATTTTGTTTTCATCCCTAATTTTGATAACTATATAAGAAGGGACAAAATCAAAATTATTATATTTATAATAATTTATTATGTCATTTGTTATCAGTATTTTAATTGAACGGATTTAACAGATTAAATACGGTATTGATAATAGACATAGGTAACAAGATCCGTTAAATTTGTTCAATTAAAATACTGATAGCAAATGACATAATAAATTATTATAAATATATACATATAACAATTTTGACTTGCTCCCTTCTTACGTAGTCACTAAAATTAGGGACAAAATCAAAATTTTATTATCGAAAGAGTCAAAATTTGAATTAAAAAAATTCACCATATATACAAGCACACATGTATGTATACAATAAGATATGCAAGTTATACATACACACACACACACACAAACCAAAACCAAAAAACAATTAGGGTTAATTACAAAAAAAAATCACCAAATTTGCATGCATTTTTCACTGAACCCCAAGTGTTTTCACTTTAAATCCCAAAAGGATTCTCCGTTACATAGATGGAGATGGACAGGGGAGGGAGAACACATTGAAACACGGATGGAACTTTAGGGTTTAATTTGTCAAAATTGAAACACTGGGGCTTAAAGTGAAAAACGCGTGAAACCTTAGAATTTTTTTTGTAATTAACCCAAATTTTTTTGTTATCAAAAGTGTCATTATTGTATTTTAGTGATAAAATTGAACATTTAGTGATAAATTACTATCATTTTGGAACCAACATTTTTGTTACAAAACATAAACATATTTGTGGATCAAATTATTTTATCCTTAAAAATACATTTATTAACGACATTTTAAAATTTTATCGCTAAAAGTTTTTGTTTTTTTGAATACTTTGTGCAATAACCTTTTAATGACTATCTTTGCCAGAATAAGAGCATCTCCAATGGTGTGCAATTGGAGCTGCTATTGCCAAATTATGGCAACAGTTGATAGAAAGGCAGCTTCAATGGTAAGTTTTAGCAGCTGCTATTTTTGACAAATGCCAAAACTTGTGTCAAATATGGCACCAGGTTTGACAGCTGCCAAAGCTGCCAAGTTAGTTTCAACCAACAGTTTCCTCCCTCCCTCCCTTTCTTATCATCCTTTCCAAACAAAGAAGCAATTTTCACCCAATTTCAAACAGGAAAGCAATTTTCACCAATTTTCACCCAAAATTAAACAATTTCAAACACAAGCAAGATAGCAAAATTTCAATTTCACTAATTTCAAGCAAAAAAAATTAAAATTAAAATTAGAAAATAAACGAAGTGAGTCAAAAAAAATACCTGATGACAGAAATTGAGGGAGGGTGGAGAATTCACCATTTCAGTTCAGTTAATAGAAATAATTGTAGACAGAAGGTGTTTGCTTTCACGGTTTCATGGCCTTTGTGTACCTGTTTTCATGGCCTTTGTGTAACTGCTTTCACAGTTTCATGATCAGATCCTCCTCGTTCGTGGTTGGAAAGAGAAGCATCTGTAGTAGGGATGGAAGGCTTCAGCGGGTTGTCTTCCATGTCCATGGGAGATTTGGAGGTAGGTTTGTGAGATTTGGAGACATGGATGATGAAGGAGGTTAGTTTGTTAGATTGGAGGTAGGTTTGTGAGATTTGGAGACATGGATGATGAAAGAGGTGGGTTTATGAGATTTGGAGATAGGTTTGTGAGATTTGGAGACATGGATGATCGATTGAGGTGGGTTTGTGAGATTTGGAGGTGGGTTTGTGAGATTTGGAGACATGGATGATCAATTGAGGTGGGTTTGTGAGATTTGGAGACATGGATGATTGATTCAGAGGTGATTGGCAGACGACGGGGTTGTAGGAGTGAGACAGCTGCAAAGATTTGGGTTCTAGGAGTGAAAGAGGAGTGAGATCAAGAGAGGGGTGGGGGGTAGATAGAGACGGAGAACAGAGGGAGAAGTGTCTATCTTGCAAGGGAAGAACTGATCAGTATGAAGAGAGAAGAGATACAGAGAGAGAAAATAGTTAGAGAGCATGTAGAGAAGAGAGAGGAAGATGATTATAGAGAGATAGAGAGATGAAGATGATTCTAGATAATAAAGATCTCAGCCGTTAGAAATGAGAGATAGAGATCTCAGCCGTTGGAAATGAAAGATAGAGTGTCTTGGAATGTGTAATATGAGCCCAACGGCTCTGTTAGACTTATTTATTTTGATGATTTATTTAATTATGTTTTAATTTATTTGAAAAAGAAAAATAGAATCCAAAATTTATTTTGATGTATGACGCCCCGAATCTACACTATTGGTTGCAGTCAAGGGAGAGTCACTAATGAGTCCTATTGTCAATAACCAGTAAGATCCCAGATCGCCAGAGGAGTCAAATTAGTCTCCCCTTCTAAGTCCGGTTTTCTTAGGCAGCGCACTACCCTTTTGATAGATCTTAACAGGTATTGACACAAGGTCTCATAAACAACGATAAGGTGTATACATATAAATATTAGAATATAAGTACATAACAACCACGAATATTCTTAATTCGAAAAGCTTGTTCCATTACATCACATCCCAAAAAGAAAATTTAAATCTTCATATGAGTCTTACAAAATATCAAAAGGAATTTCTAACATTTCTAAGATAGCCAAAAGTCTTCGAAGGTTTCAGGCTTGTCGTCTCCAGCTATGAGTTCCTCTTCGTCACCTGGCATGATACGCCGTGAGCTTTGAATGTCCAGTAAACATACACACACCCTACCATTTTTTCCCAATCCAATACACAATCACCATTATAACATCAAGTAATAAAGCATAATAGTCAATTAAATAAATAAAGGGTTAAGTTAGGTTGTTAGCAACTAGAAATCCTCCAAAGAGATTTTGTCCTCCCAACCACAAGAATCGGATGCGGATTATTCGGTATGCCCCCTCTTTTGCTGCTTTGTTGCAGAACTAACCTCGGATGCCTACCAACGGTTATATATCGCGTAGCGCCAACCGTAGGGCCTCAAAAGAGACGATAAAATAGGGCGTTGCCCGAATCCCTCCTCACGCCAAACCACCTAGGGTCCGAATACAACCACTCCATTCAGGGGTTCCGAAAACCACTTGCGCAAGACTTTAACTTTCAAATAGGAAACACATCCCAACAATCCATATATCACATATTCTCATATTTTCATTACTCAAGTGTTCGAAAACCCAATACCCTCCCAATTAGGTTTCCCGTTGAGTTAAATATTTTACACTAAGGTTAGACAACTTAACAAGATAAAAATATCGACACAAGCATGCATCAATAAGATGAAGAAGATGAAGAACATAACATAATTCATACAATATCATGCCAAGATATGATCATAAGCTAATAAACATTTTCATGAATACAAGGGCACAAAACATCCATGTACAACAAAATTTCCAGATTTAATATCACATAAAGATTAAAATGAAAGGACTATTTTAGATCCTTCACCGAACTTGGACTTCCTATGGTTCGTAGAGAATTTAATCTAGTTTCTAGAACATTTTTCAGAAATGGGATCGCTTTTTCAGATTTTAAGTTATTTAGAAAATATTCCAGCGCTGTCCAGATTCTGTCCAGATCCGTCGACTGTTACGAAAAATTGGTTTTCTTGCAAACCGCTTAATGTTTTTCGATGAAACCAATTTTAGTTGAAAGATAACACCTTAAGGAAGGTTTTGACATAAAATAGAGGTCAATAATAATTTTATACATTTTTCTAGAATTTCTGGAAGTGGGCTGCAAAAACAAATTCTAGGATACTTTGCCCAAAACAAGAAGATTTATGAAAAAGGGATTCCACCAAGGGAAAGTTTCATTTCTTTTGTGAAGAAAATATGCTAACTATCATATATTTAACTCTGAAAATTTGTTTGAAGGAGTGCCTTTGCAAAGTTGAGAGATTGGTATAAAAGAGATGGTTTTGTGCCAAAATGGGGAAAATACAAGAGAGATGGAATCAATACTCAACCCTTAGCATTTTTAACATAAGAACTCATTAATAACAGATTTGAAAACATCATTTAGAACCCTTAGGAAAATGTATTGAAAAAAAAGAAAAATGAAAGAGAAGGTTGTGTTGGTGGCTTACCTACTAAGCTTTGCACAAGAAGGCTCTCTTCTTTCTCCCTCTTCTTCTCTAGACTTCTCTCTTTTGCTCTCCTCCCTCTCTCTAGCCGAAAGTGTATGTGTGGGTGTGGTGTTTGTGCTTGCCAAGCCAAAGGATGGTGGTATTTATAGGCAATTTGGTGTAAAAGGACAAAAAGGCCCAATGGATGAAAAGATTAGGATTTTGCTTAGAGTCTAATGGGATAGGAGTAATTAGGGTGTTAAATTATAGGATTAGGTATCATGTAGTGGATTTTTAGTTGAAAGGTAACTAGTATTGGAAATAGCATCCTAGGCCTAGGGTACTAGGTTTGTAGTTTTCTAGAATTTCATAATGATGAATCTTGAAAATTGGCTCCTCTCTTCTCCCTAGGGTGGCCGGCCTTGGGGAAGTGTGATGGGGTTATTATTTTAATCATTTTAGGTACTAGGGCACATTCCTCCATATAGACACATATATAGATTTAAATTGATTGATGGTACTAATAGTATTAGGGTACATGTACTAGTTTTTGAGGTAAGTTTTGAAATTAAATAAAGAGTGAGGGCTTGGAGTTAAATACATACATTGGGACCTTACTCATGTAAAATTAAATTAAATTAGGTTAGGGAACTTAATCTGGCTAGGAAAATTCCAATTTTGATGAAAATAAAATAAAATGCTAACTGTCAAGATCTGAAATAATCAAGTAACCGAGGGGCTTTACGAAAATAATTCAAACATTAAGGTCTTTAAAGAGAATACATATTTCAGGGGCTTCACATGATGATTTATTTAATTATATTTTAATCAAAATTTATTTTGATGATTTATTTGAAAGAGAAAAATATAATCAAAATTTATTTTGTCCCATTATTTCTCACCTAAACCTTTATCCTAAATGTTGTTAGAATGTATTTAATATTTCATTAAATCAGGAGTTCAAACAACCCAAAATAAAGGTTCAAACAGCCTAGCACAGTAGCAGGCCAAAAGGTTCAAAATGTTCAAGTAGAAGATATTCAAATTAGTAATGATGAAAGTACAACGACTATAAATGTTCAAAAGGTTCAAGTGGAAGATATTTAAATTTGTAATGATAGAGTGGAAGATATTCAAATTAGTAATGATGGAAGTACAACGGCTATAAACGGCTATAAATTCAAATTGGTAATGATGAAAGTACAACGGCTATAAACGTTTATAAATTCAAATAACTACAATGACTATAATTTTCATTATATATACCAAAGCCTCTAATGTAAATAAGTTACAAAAAATCAGAAAATATTCTTTGATCTATAATCACTCAAGTCTATTCTCAAAAATTATACACTGAGCCTTATAACATTAAGCTCATCTTTCCCGTGTGATATTTACAGAAAAACCAGAGCTTCATTGTAGCAATCCCGGTTTCAATTCCTCTTTTATGTTTAGCCACTTCGACTGGGACGGTCGGGCCCTTTGGTCGGCGGCGCCTTGGTGAAATCGAGGCGGCGCCTTGAGTCCAAGGCGCCTCTCGAATCAAGCGGCGCCTGGCCACCAGAGGTTCCAAGGCAATCATTTGAGGGCGCCCTCAAACAAAATTTCATAATGCATTCAAAGTTACTTAACAGATTTCACATTTTGGGTTCAAAGGTTCCCATTTTATAAGCATTTGGGCCAAAATATTTCTCTCGGCGATGTGGGACTCAAAGAGTGGGGCCTTAAGTGTTGTGTCAAACGACGTCGTTTGGTGTGTTTGTTGGAAGTCCCACATCGGTTACAAGATACAATTTAAGGTAGACAAACTTCTATATAAGTGCAAGTGTAGAGGGTTAGCTTATCAGCTTCTATGGTTCTTTCTTGGTTCAGTGAACCATTACGAGCCGAGCTCAAGTTATAAATTTTAGTTGTGCCGAGTTGGATTTTGGCCATAGTTCCATTGGGATTTTGGCCATAGTTCCTTCGTCAAAGTTGTAAAATTTCTCGAGGGCTTTGTGGCGTGTGGTGGAGATCGAGTTTCATCTCTTTTCATCTTCTCCAATTGAGCTCCGAATTTGAGGTAGGGATTCCTACTCATTCTTATGTGTTTTAACATAAATGTTGAGTTATTTGTATAGATGGTTTGATTTGGGAATTTAAGGTTGGAGTTGTATAATGTTGAAAACAGGGTTTTTCTTTAATTAACTAATACCTGTGTGTTTTAGTTTTTAAAATGGAGATTATTGATATTTTTGATAATAGTTGAGCCTTTGGGTTAATATTGAGAAAAAGTGGGAAAATGCCATGTTTGGGTATATTTGGGTCATTCTTGTAATGTCTGAGAATATAAAAATGAGTTGGGAATAATAAAATCGACTCGAAGATAAGATAGAATGATGGAGTTGGATTCTTTAATCACCCACTTTGAAAATGTTGAGATTATGTATGTACATTGTATATGACATCAAATATAGCGACTGAATTAATGCATTAACTTTATGTATTAATTGATTGTATATGATCTACGTTTATATACATGTGTTGTGTGGGAGGAGATAGGGGATGTACTCCACGGTTTAGGGGAAGATAGGGGATGGACCTCTAAACCGGATTTTGTGTGACATTGATACAGCACTACAATGTGTATCAAGTGTTGATTATGGAAGTGTTTAAATTGATTTGATATAGCACTAAAATGTATATCGTGAAGTATAGAAGTGATTCTATTTGGCTAGGTGTTGAGCCTTGTTTTCAAACTCAAAGTTGAAAAAGAAATGGGAAATGAAATGTAACATGGACCTAATGTCATGGCTGGAAATGTTAATTTGAGTCTTTATCTCAATTGAAATGGAAATCTTGTTGATATAAGATATAATCTCACTAAAAAGGGTGGCGGAGTTACGAGCGAGATTATGAATTAAGAAATAGTAATTATTATGAAACATGGATACATTTATCATGTAATTGAAATGGATTATAAATGGATATATATGAGTCAAACATTTATCGAATGCTTACGTTTTAGTTATTGCCCATATTATGTTTAGCATATCTCTCTTTGGTCATTAGCTCACCCTATACGGGAATATCATTTTCAGGTGCAGGTGAGATATTACCTCCAAGCCAATAGCATGGATGGACTCTCGGGAAACAAGAGTTTCCTATTTATGCCTTATGTGTTAATGTTTGTTATTTGTAAAGCCAAGGGCTTAAGATGTAATGAGTGAAACTCAATTTGTGTAACCAAGCAATGTCTTGGAAAGATGATAGCCTATATGGCATTTAATTGTTGTTTATCATATTTATTCCGCACATGAGTTATCTTTATTGTAATATTTTGGGGCCTTACATTCATTTTTATATCTATCTTTGAGAGATATTTATTGTAAGCTTTCTTTGAAAGCAAAGATATCATTTCATCTTATAAAAGTGTTGCAAACATTGTGTTCTTGAAATCTTGGGAATGATTGTGAATCACCTAAGATTTGCAAGGGTTTGGGCTTGTGAAGTCTGTGTAAAATCCGTGGAGGATTGCTCTATTTGTAAAGAGGTTGCTAGCACTCATGTGAAGCTAGAAGATAGTAGAAAATCTCAAGTGAAGCTTGAGGAGTGGATGTAGGCTTGGTTGAAGCCGAACTACTATAAATCTGTTTGTCTCCTCTTCCCTAATCTCTTTACTTTCCCGCTACTGCTATAGCTATCTAATATTCATGTGTTAATCATTTGATTTACCTTGTATGTTAGTTATACTTCATTGTTATTTTGCTTGATCATTTACTGCTAAGTTCATCATTGTACTTGTTAATAATTTATTGTACTAATAGTTAATTTTATTGGGGTATTATTAATTTTAATTTGTAGAAACCTAATTCACCCCCCTTTAGGTTGCTTTTTGGGTAATAGGCTCTATTTGAATATGAAAGTAAAAAAATGAGCATACAATTTTAAACGGCTATAATTAAACGACTATTTTTCTTTCAATTTGAGTAGTATAAATACACATACCTTGTTTTACCAATTTGAGTTCACAGCAACAATTTTTCTTTTAATTATATTTTTCTCTTTTATTTTTCACACAATCAGTATGGAAAATTTATTAAAAACAAAGAGAGGAAAATCATTTATTACTCAAGAAGATGTGTCAATTTGTAGAGCTTGGTGTCATATTACTGAAGACCCAATTATTGGAAATTCGCAATTGCATGCTCATTTTTGGGGAAGAATGTTTGAAAATTATTGCTCGTTGCAGAATGATCAGTCAAGAACACAAGTGTCTATCTCATCTCGATGGGGTGTAATCATGAAATGTTGCAACAAATTTCGTGGGTGTCTAGTGCAAGTCGAAAATTTACATCCAATTGGAGCGTCACAAGTTGATATAGTAAGATTTCATTTTCATTTATTATGTTAGTTTTTTTTATTTATTATTTTGTCTTATATAAAAATTAACTAATTAATTAATTTAATATTTTATTGCCATATAGATGCTTCAAGCAAAATTATTATACTATTAAGATGAAAACAAACATTTTACTTTTAAATATTATCGGCCAATCTTGCAAAACAATATCAAGTGGCAAGATGTAACTCCTATGAACACGATGAAGTCAATAATACATACACCGTTTTTCCCTGATTCAGCCCCTGATTCCCCTATGGATAGCCATATTTCTCTTGAAGATGACACCAGTCCAAGTATTGGTAATAATCCAACTATTGGTAAGGGCAATGTCACTGCAAAGGGTAAAAGGCCTATGGGTAGAAAAGTTGCAAAAGAATTATTTCGGAGAAATCAAGTCGTTGAAGTTGAAGTCCAAAAAATGAGCATACAATTGGAAACATTTAACCAACACCTTACTGAGAAAGAAAAGGAAAAAGATGAAAGAGAAGAAAAAAGGATTCAAGCACTGCAAGAGATGAAAGAACTTGAGATCAGGAAAAAAAAAAAAAAACATGAGATAATAACTGCGGATATTTCTCATTTGGACTCTCAGGCGAAAGCGTATTACACAATGCGAAAAAATGAGATTTTCGCCAAGTGATCCTCAAATGTCAGCAGCCCAAATTACTATTTCCCCATGCCTCCCGATGAATAATTAAGGAATAATGTATTTTTTTGCAATGTCATTTATTTTTTAATGTAATTGTTAGTCTTTATTTGCAATGTCATTTTTTTTTATTTTGTAATAAAATTTCATTTTTTTAATTTATTTTTTATTTTTTTATTTTTGAGTATTTTCTACAATGGATGGTTGTTGGTAAATAATGGATGGTTGTTGGTGGGTGGTTGTTTGTGAATAAATGTTGGGTGAATGATGGATGATTGTTGGTGGATAATTGGTGATTGTTTATTTTTTATATGTAGTTAAAAAAATTTATTAAATATGTAGTGATATGTTTTTTGGCGGGGTGAATTATATTTAATTTTTTTTTTCAATTTTTCAATTTTTTTTTTCATTTTTTATATTTGTCTAGTCGGGAATAATATAAATATATATATATATATATTTTACAAATAGTTAAAAAAAAGTCACAAAAGATAAAAAATAAACAAAAATAAAATTACAAAAAAACTTATATCTAAACAACACCTATAAATTTAGAGGGAAAGTTGATTGAGATTTGTCAAAATAGCAAACGATCATTGGAGCACCATTGCTATAATTTGGCAAAATAATACTATTTATTACCAAATTATAGTAATAGCAATGGCAATATAACAGTAACCATTGGAGATGCTCTAAGAATTGGTTCCCAAAAACTAACAAGTCGTGGATAGAGTAATGAAATATGAATATATACATAATGATGTGGCTTAATAAGGACTTTAAATTTTAAAGCAAAATATCTATAAAGATGACTTATATTTATAACAATACTACAATCACATCATTCTTGTGGTATTTTTTTGTACCCATTCACTAAGTGCACAGAAATGGCAAACAAAATCAGTTACAGACAAGACACAAGTGGAACCCACATGTGGGATCCACCCTTTGTGTCTTGTTTGTGATTGATTCTGTGCATAATTTCTGTATTTATAACAACTCTTTTTATATAAATTTTATGTATAAATTAATATATTATAATATTTCTAGAATTATAAATTTAATATGTGCACTTAATGTCACAAGATTACGACAAGTGAATTTAATAACCCAAATTAGATGACTAGTAAGAATTTGGATGATTTAAGAAAACGAAGTGCTTGACACTTAGAATTTGGACCCTTAAATTTATTCATAATGTGTCGAGGGAGATGAATTCTATACAATTAAGTGTGTGGCAAATTAAAAGTAAAGATTTTTGTAATTTTACATCTCTATCTCTCTATATATAGTGAAGAAACTAGATAGTTCATTTGCACACAAAAAAAGAAAAAAAGAAAGAAAAAAAAAGAAAGAAAGAGAAACTAGACAATCCATACCAAACTATGAATAAGCCTTCATCATTCACTTGTTTAGCACTCCTGGTGCTCGTGGTGGTGTCATCTGGTTAGTCTCTCCATTTCTCTCTCAAATATAAGTAGACACAGAATCCATATAAATAAAATGAATAATTTTTTTTTGGTCTTATCATCAAATTTCATAAAATTTTGTTCATTTATATTTATTTGGTGTTCTTTTCCTTTTTGGATTTTGTATTCGTAACAGAGAATAAAACCAAGAACACAAAAATTAGAAATTAGTAATAACATGAAACACTATGTATATATGGATAAATAATATTATTTAATAGTGAAGCCTATCAATAAATTCTAAAAAATCTGGTCTAAGGTTATCATTTGGCTTAATGGCTGCACCCTGAGCAGGCTTTTACTTGACGCAAGTTCATACCTTCGTTTGAAAATATATTTTTTCTTTAAATTTTTATGCAAAAATATGTTAAAAGTAGGTTGAATGAAAATAAATCCTTGATTTTTAATATTTGTTAATTTTTTGACTTTAGGTTTAGTTACTTCATGACTTGTTTGGAAATATGATTGTTTTGGAAAGTGTTAAATAAGTTTGACTTTTTTTTGTTTGTTACAAAAAAGACATGTAAAATTAGAGAGGTAATATCATTTAAACAAGTCAAACAATCAATACATTGGCTTATAAGGTCTCATTTGACCACTACATGTTTTAGTCAAAAGGGCAAAAAGTTATAAGTTATTATATCACTCTCTCTATTTTTTTGTATATCTTTTCGTAAAAAATCAAAAAATTATCAGAGTAGTTTAGCTGCCACTTCCTAGAAGAGGCCAAAGTAGCCGAAAAGTTAAAAAGTGAATAAAAAGGTCAAAAGCCAACAAATGTCAAAAAGTCATATTCAACAAATTTTTACTCTACTTTTTGCATATATTTGCATAAAAATTAAAAATTTATTTCAAATATATTCATCTAGTTTGGTTTTGAGTTTTCAAATATAAGTTTTTAAGTTTTCAAATTGTATTTTTATATTTTTAATGGTTTTTTTGAATATTTTAATCAGTATCTATTTTTTTAAATTTTTATATTCACTTAATCTCAATATACTTATGAAGTAAAAAATTTATACAAAAATGTTTAAAAAATTCATTGAATAGAACAAAATACGAAATGTATTGAATTTTCTTTTTTCTTTTTGTACTTTTTTGTATTTGGTGACTTTTTTTTTCACAAATATTATATTTTTTTAAGTGTATTTAGATTAAGTGTATCTAAAAAATAAAAAATATATGTAAAATATTAAAAAGATTCACTAAAAATAAAAAAATATATAAAAAATAAAAAACTCAATTTTCTAAAAAATAGACTCAATTTTCTGAAATCAAACTTAGTAATTAGTTTTTTTATGTCCTGTTTTAACAAAACAAATCAAAACATTACAAAAAACATTTGTTCTCAAACGATACATAAATCGCTGCCTGTTGGCTTAGACCGTTAGCCAATCTGGGTCAAGCTCATTGGCAGGGCGTGGCTCCCAATCCGGCCTAACAAAACAAACCATGTTGGGTGGATTTGAATATCATTTTCACCAAGGCTTTAGTTAGTGGAATCCGGATCCTCGGTAGCGCTACCCTGTAGCCCCCAAAACGACGTCGTTTTGGGGGCGGATTTTCAGAAAAAAAAAAAAAACGCAGAAGAGGGAGGGGGGAGGAAGGAGAAGGAGAGGGAGAGGGAGAGGGGAGGGAAGGAGGGAGGAGGGCGAGCTCGCCGTCGTCGTCCCTCGCCATCGTCGCCGCGTCGTCGTCCCTCGCCGTCGTCGCCATGGCGACCATGGACTCCACCTCTCCGCCTCCTCCTCCTCCTCCTCCTCCCCCAATATTTATGGCCCCCTCCAGTTCAGTCCGGCCCCTCCTCCTCCCTCCTTCCCTCCCCTCTCCCTCTCCCTCTCCTTCTCCTTCCTCCCCCCTCCCTCTTCTGCTTTTTTTTTTTTCTTCTGAAAATCCGCCCCCAAAACGACGTCGTTTTGGGGGCTACAGGGGGTGCTACAGGGAAAGGGGCACAGACGACCCGTTCTCTTAGTTAGTGTAGTGAACCTTTACTCTCCTCATGCTATGTGGTCATATTTTCTAAAGCTTAGTTATTATAAAGTGAAAGCCTCGGTTAGTATAATGAAGCCTTTGGTCTTTTCATGTCACGTGAAAGTATTTTTTACTTTAAAAAAAAAAAAAAAAGTTACATAAAGAGGTGGGCAACTTTGAACCCATGAATGGATTTTAAGTAAGAAGATTTTTACCAACGCTATAATTGGTTAAGAGATTTAGAAAGAAAAATAAAAAAGATAGGTGAAATGTAAATAAAATATAAATACAGTTTTAAACTAATACAATTTTAATTTCTTTATTATTTTCTTTTATTTTTACTTATTTAATTACACACTTACCACATATGTTATCTGTTAATTCATATATATATTGAGTTTTTTAGATAACTAACAATATACAAAATTGGTGATAGGAGTGCTAGAAGCTGATGCAAGGAACTTGCTACAGGCAAGACAGATACCACCGATACCACCGACATGCATAACAGATGATGATTGCGTAACTTATTATTGTGTTCTTTATCTGCAATGTATCAATTACGAATGTGCTTGTCCCAAAAATCATCTATGTGTTTTTTGTTGATGATGGATGGTTGTGGATTAAAGGGAAAGGCTATGTTTGGGTTTTTCTAATTAAGCAGATGTTTGATAATCTGTTATATTGTTGTCCCTACCTCCTTCCGTATAAATAAATTATGATTTCGAATAAAAGAGCCTTCTGTTCTGATTTGTTGCTTTTAAAAGATTGAATGATGTTATAAATAACAACAATGTCATGGGTCTTTTGGGAAGAAAATAAAATGCCAGCTTTAAATACCTTTAAAAAATAATTCTCACAATCTCCATTCATCTGTGATTGGTTCAAAAAGAAAAGAAAAAAAAAATTAAAAAAACAAAAAAACACGCGATTGGTCCACATAATTTTGGAGATCATGGGAGTTCCCAACTTTAAGGTCCCAAGCATTTTTGTATAAATAAATGGATTTTTATCCCCTGTTTTTTTAACACTAACACAATGCTATTGGGGCTAAATGATTATGTCTAAGAACATAGAAATCGTATACATAATATAGGATAAATTATATCGGTGGTCACTATATTTTACCTCTTGTGTCATTTTGATTTTTACACTTTCAACTGATTTAATTTTGATCCTTAATTTTAGATTATGTATCAATTCGGTTCAATTGATAATATTATTAGTGTGGGGACATATTTTCTGAGTACCGACACATGGCCGAGGTGACACCGAAGTGTCAGCCGATGTGTCACGTGTCCTGGTCTAGATACCAGGATGATCGCGGCTAGGCCGAGGTTATCTGCGAGAATACAAGAATTCGGGATAAGCGGATAAGGGACAGGAGTCCTAGAAAGAAGAAAGACTACAAGATGGATACAGGTAATACTCTCAGGGAGTCTATCTTTATCTCTTGAAGAGTCCAAGGTAAATCCGGAATTAGAGTCCATGGAAGTGAGACTTCTAGTGGGACTGGGAGAGAGTGAAACTATAAAAGAAGGGCACCCCCGACGGGTCTAAGGTATGCAATTTTAAGCCTTAAGCAGTAATTTAAGCACTTGAATTATCTTTAAGAGATACTGACTTGATCGTCGGAGTACCCCCGGGTGGAAGAACCACTGCCGGAGCCTTTTCTTTCTGTGCAGGAGGTACAGGGTGCCATCTGTTCTGCCTGTGTTCTACAGCTGAATCACTAAGGAGGGCAGTGTGATCGGAAAATCACTCACACAATTTGGCGCCGTCTGTGGGAACGAAAGAAGAGTAGATGACCAGTAACACGGAGAAGGAAAAGATTGGGGACAACACTCCTGCTGGGAGTGGAAGACCTGTTGACCCTAATGTTGAAAAAGGAGATCACAACGAAGAAACTCGTGATTAGAATCACGAAAAGAAAGGCGTCGGCCAAGATGGCGACACATCAAAGAAAGCGGACCAGGGCAAGTACTATAACGAGGACAACCTCCAGACCTGGAAAGACAGATGTCTGAGGAGGGATGAAGAAGTAAAGGAAATGGCAAACAAGTTGGCAGACCTTCAATCGGTCGTCAACTTTATGATGCAAAATAATGTCATGCAGCCGCCATACCCGCTACAGGACATGCCAATGCCAGCAGCAAACGCCCAGAAGAAGGGGCAGAAAGAAATCCCCGAAGGCCCTCAGCACACGAGGAGTGGGAGGCACTCTCACCGACCCTCCAGGGAAGTCGGCCGAGAAGAGAAGAGTCCCGAAGGACATATCACGAGATAGAGGCAGACCCCAAAGAACATCGGCATGTTCAGGGGCGGGTATTGTGTTTCGATGCATCCTGCGGGGAAGGATCGAAAAGGGGCCACCATGAGGCCGAGAGTAGTGCGTCGAAAAGGCTGAAGTCCAAAGACAGCCGGGCTGCAGGGAGAAGTAAAGAAGACTTGAGAGATTACCTCAAGAGGAAGCAGGAGAATGCCGGAGCCGAAGTAACCTCCCCGGTTAAGCCGAGGACACCATTCTCGATGGAATTGGACAAATTCGTCACGCCGAAAAGATTCAGTATGCCGAGGTTCCAGATATACGATGGTAAGTCAGACCCTAACTTCTATGTTGGATTATTTTTGAATTCAATGGCATTATATAGTGGGAATGAGTCGTTGCTCTGCAAAGTGTTCCCTTCATCCTTCGGGGAGATTGCATCAGATTGGTTCCACAAATTACCAAAGGGGAGCGTGAAGACTTGGGAAGGCCTGGCCGAGATGTTTGTGGCCAGGTTCATAACAAACAAAGCTGACCATTGAGGGTGGATGCATTGATGGCTCTGAAGATCGGCAAAGATGAAAGCCTTAGGGCCTATGCAAAGAGGTACTATGAGGTGTTCAATCGAATACCTGAATGCAACCAGGAGGTGGCGGTCGTGTCTTTCAAGAACGGCCTGAAGGATGACTGTCCACTGCGGAAGTCTTTGGCAAAAACCCTGCCAAAGAGCATGGAAGAGCTCATGGCGAGAATCGAGAAGTATGCAAGAGCCGAGGAAGATACGTCGGGGAATAAGGAGACGAAGCCAGAAAAAGGCAACGGCTCGTCGAAGCGAGGCTGAGGTAACAATGGACCCAACAAACAGGAGACAGAGTTGAGGGCTAAGCAGGCAGTGACGACGGTGTTCCGAATTTCGGTCCACAAAGTCCTTGATCGAATTCAAAATCAGCCCTACTTCAGGGCGCCGGCAAGGGCACCAGGAGAATTTATGGGAAGAAACCTTGGTAGGCGTTGTGCTTACCACAATGAGGAGGGGCACCCAACTCAGGGTTGCAGAGCCCTTAAAGCACACTTAGAAGATTTGGTGAGGCAAGGCCATTTGAGAGACCTTGTGGATGGGGCCAAAACAAAGGAAGAACAGGCATGATTGCCTCAAGCACCAGCAGCCCCGCCTCCCCCAGCGCAGCAACCATAGGCAGGTGGACCTCGGGTGGTTAATGTGATCCACTCAAAGGTGAATGAAAACGACATACGGGGGGAGACACAGAGGGTAAAACACCTGCAGTATGTCAACCAGGTCGGACTGAAAAGACCTCGGCTTGAAGAGTGCCGAGGACCGATGATAGCCTTCACAGAAGCCGACCTTGATATGGTCCAGCACTCGCACAATGATGCCTTGGTAGTATCCCTCCAGGTTGGGGAGTGCCAGGTGAAACGTATCCTGATTGATCAAGGCAGCTCCTGTGACATCATGTATGTCAGATGTTACAAGGAGTTAGGTCTTCACCCTGATGACATGGAGCAGTCAAATGGCCCGATGGTCGGCTTCAATGGAACGCCGACATGGCCATTAGGCGCAACAAGCTTGGAGATACAGGCTGGCACGAAGAAGATCAAGACAGAATTCATTGTGATTGACACGCCCTCGCCTTACAACATTATCCTAGGAAGGCCGTGGTTGCATGCAATGGGGGCAGTTCCCTCAACACTGCATCAACTGCTATGGTTCCCAACAGAACATGGGATTGAGGAAATCAGAGAAGATCAGTTGCAGGCAAAAAATTGCTCCATGGCAGTAATGAAATTAACCTGCAGCATTCGGGAACCAGAGAAGGCAGAAGTTGAAAAAGAGGACATGAAGGTCCTAGATGATGTCGGCAAGAAGCCGACCGAGAAAAATGAAGAAGCACTGAAGAAAATCTTTGTCTAGGAGGGCGATGAGGAATGCTTCTTTCTTCTCGGCACAAGATTAGTCGAAGAAGAGGAAAGGGAGTTGGAAGCCTTTCTAAGGAAAAATATTGAGGTGTTCGCCTGGACACCTTATGAAATGCCTGGCATTGACCCTGAGGTCACATGTCACAGACTCAACGTTGACAGGTCGGCCAAACCTGTAATACAACGGGCCAGAAGACCGACGTTGATACACGTCGAAGCAGTGGAGGAGGAAGTGGACAGACTTCTGGAGGCCAGGGCCATCAGAGAAGCCAATTACCCGACATGGCTGTCAAACACAGTGGTAGTGAAGAAGAAGAATGGCAAGTGGAGGGTCTGCGTAGACTTTACAAACTTGAACAAAGCTTGTCCCAAAGACGGTTTTCCTCTACCAAAGATCGACCAGTTAGTGGACGCCACATTTGGACATGGAAGGATGAGCTTCTTGGATGCGTATAGGGGGTACCACCAGATAGCCATGTACCCCCCAGATGAGGAGAAGACAGCATTTATCACCCAAAAAGGTTTGTATTGTTACAGAGTTATGCCTTTTGGGTTGAAAAACGCAGGAGCAACTTACCAAAGGCTGGTAACCAAGATGTTCAAACACTTGATTGGCCGAACAGTAGAAGTCTACATTGATGACATGATCGTGAAGACCAAGGAACCAAAAGATCATCTTGCTGACCTAAGAGAGGTCTTTGACATACTCAAAGCATATCGGCTCCGACTCAACGCATCGAAGTGCGCGTTTGGAGTCAGATCCGGTAAGTTCTTGGGATACCTAGTGACTAGAAGGGGCATTGAGGCCAGCCCAGATCAGATCAAGGCCATCCTGGAATTACAGAGTCCGACATTGGCAAAATAGGTCCAGATGCTTATCGGAAGGGCCGCAGCCCTAAACAGGTTCATAAGCCGAAGTTCGGACAAATGTAAACCTTTTTTCAATCTGGGGAAAAAGGCCACGGATTTTTTATGGACTGAGGAATGCGAGGCCGCTTTGGCCGACCTAAAGAAATATCTAACCACGACTCCAGTCCTCTCGACACCTGAACCTGGGGAGGAACTGTTTTTATACTTAGCAGTTTCAGAGCCTTGATAAGTCTTTGTGATAATCCCGAGAAGCGAGGGAAGCGAGAAAATTTGTTTACTATGTAAGTAAAACCTTGGCGATCGATCACGAAAACAAGGTATCTACCACTGGAGAAATTAATGCTGGCCTTGGTAATGGCATCAAAGAAGCTAAACCATTGCTTTCAGGCTCACAAGATCGTGATACTAACAGAGCACCCATTGAAATCCTTGTTGCAACAAGGAGATTTAACTGGGAGAATAGCAAGATGGGCTGTAGCTTTAGGCTAATATGACCTGGAGTTCAGGCTGAGAACAGCAATTAAGGGCCAAGTCTTGGCCGACTTCGTGGCCGAGTTCTCTCCAGAATACAACGAGCATCGGGCTCCGTTGAGCCGAGATGAACGATATCGAAACAAGGAAGGAGACGCCCAGCCAAAGGCTAAAGAACCAAGGAAGAAAAAACTCAGACCCTGCAGCATTTACATCGGCGACTCCTTTCAACTTTTTGTTACTGGGAGCTCAAACCGGTAGGGGGCAGGGGCAGGGGCAGGAGTAGTGTTAATATCCCCCGATGGAGAGATATTTGAGCAGTCCATTCGATTGGGGTTCAAAGCCTTGAATAATGAGGCGGAGTATGAAGCATTGATTTTTAGACTGAAGCTGGCAGTAGCAGCAGAGGCAGATGAGGTAATAGTTTTTTGTGATTCATAACTCATAGTGAATCAAACTACATGAGAGTTTGCAGCTCGAGATGAAAGGATGTCGGTATCCGCGAAAGAAGTCATCAGGCTGGTAGCCTTGTTTCAAAACTGCCGACTTCTTCAGGTTAGCCGAGACGATAACAACCACGCCGACGCGTTGGCCAATTTAGCAAGTTCAATGCAAATCGGAAAGACGAGGACAATAATGATCGATTACCTATCAGGCCCGAGCATAGAGCCACCGAACACAATGCAAGAGGCATTATGTGTGGACATGGGACCAAGCTGGATGGATGCAATTATTGCATTCCTAAAAGAGGGAAAGTTGCCAGAAGATCGAAAGGAAGCACACAAGGTCAGATTGAAGTCGGCAAGATTCAGTCTGACAGCAGAAGGACATCTCTACAGAAGATCCTTCACTGGACCTCTTTTAAGGTGTGTACACCCTCTTCAGGTCGAAGACTTTTTATATGAAATTCATGAAGTAGTTTGTGGAAGCCATGCAGAGGGCAGATCGTTAGTTCACAGGGCCATTACCCAGGGGTATTGGTGGCCCTATATGCAAAAAGATGCAGAAGCTTATGTGAAGAAGTGTGAACAATGCCAGAGGTTTGCACCCTTGATACATCAACCAGCTGCTGACCTGAACCCGGTTTCCAGCCCTTGGCCATTTGCTCAATGGGGCATGGATCTTGTTGGACAATTACCCCAAGCAACTGGGCAGCGGAAGTACCTACTGGTAGCAACAGATTACTTCACAAAGTGGATAGAAGCAGGGCCTCTTGCCAAAATCCGAGATGTGGATGTGAAGAACTTCATCTGGAAAAACATCATCACCAGATTTGGGATTCCAAAAGCAATAGTTGCTGACAACGGAACACAGTTTGACAGTAAACTCATCAAGAATTTTTGTGCAAAGTTCAAGATAAAGAATTACTTTTCAACACCAAGCTTTCCCCAAAGTAATGGGCAAGTCGAAGCATCTAACAAAGTAATTTTGGATGGGATAAAGAAGAGGCTGCAGGCAGCAAAAGGAAAGTGGGTAGACGAATTGCCTAACGTGCTCTGGGCATATCGCACTACGCCGAGAAGATCAACAGAGGAGTCTCCCTTTGCCATGGCTTATGGCACAGAAGCAGTCATTCCATTGGAGATCGACATCCCAGGGATCAGAACACAGGGAGTTGAGAACGGGACTAATGATGTGCTCTTAGCCCGAGATCTGGATCTACTAGAAGAAAAAAGAGAGAAAGCTGCAATCCAGCTTGCGGCATACCAGAAACAGCTTGCCAAAGCCTATAACAAGAAGGTCAATCCAAGGGATTTTCAAGTCAACGACCTAGTCTTGAGAAAAGTCGTCGGCAATAAGAAGGATCCCAGAGAGGGCAAGCTTGGCCCAAACTGGGAAGGACCCTACAGAATTACTTCGATGTTAGGAAATGGGGCATATCGGCTCGAAGATAATGAACGCAAAGCATTACCTAGACCGTGGAACACTTGTAATTTAAAGTTTTTCTATCATTAAATGCCTGTTTGATTTTTTGCCGATATGATCAATAAAATCTTAACAGAATTTTCAACAACTTATGAAACTATGCACAATGTTGTTTTTTGAATAATGAGAACCCAAGTGGAACTTAGGTTCACATTGAAGCGAAGAAAAGTAAAGCTTAGCCGAAGTTAAGCCGAGATTATGTTTAACCGCAGTTAATCTGAGATAATGCTTAACCGAAGCTAAACAGAGATTATACTTAACCGAAGTTAAGCTGAGATAAATTCCTTATCTTTACTTGTTGAAATTTGTAGCAATTTACAAGTTAAAGTTAAGCTGAGATAAATTCCTTATCTTTACTTGTTGAAATTTGTAGCAATTTACAAGTTAAAGTTAAGCCGAAATAATTGTTCATCTTCACTTGTTGAAATTTGTAGCAATTTACAAGATGAAGTTAAAATTAAGTTTATTGATTCAGTCCCTTGTTAAAACTTGAGAAAAGTTTTTTAGTTAAAATTGTATATGCTTTATACTTGTTGAAGTTTATGGAAAATTTACAGGTGAAGTCCTAGCCGAGATAAACCTTCAGATAAACATACTCGAGGTATTTCTCCCTGAGGAGATTGTACAAAGGAGGAGAGACTTGCAAAATATTCTAAGTATAGAATCATGCAGAAGCAGTCATAAGAATACAAAAGTACAAACACTCAGTAGAAGAAAGTTGTATCTAGCATTAGAATGGAAAAAGGCACATTGGCCATATAAAGAGTTTGCATTGTTTTGAAAACAAAAACGTACAAAAAGTACAAAAGACATCAGGGCTGTGATTCCTCAGCTTCAGGAGCGGTTTGGATCTGCACCTCGGCATTCTTTGGAAGAACGACCTCGGCATCCTTTTCTACCACAACCTCGGCCTCCTTATCTGCCGCAATCTCGGCATCAATCTCGGCCAGAGTCTTCTCAACACTTCTCTCAGCCAGAAGAAAGTCAGATGATAAGTGAACTGAGTCCGCTTCCTTGGGCACCTTCTCAACCTCCTCATCCTCCTCTTGGGTTAAGTCCAGGACTTGATCACCCTGAGGAGGTGACTTGGTCTCAGTGGCACCCTTGGATTTCCTCACCAAGGCTTCGTTATCATTATTATCTTCATCTTCATCTTCGGCTTGAGACTCAGACTCAGCTTCTTCGGTTTGACTTGGAGGAGGAGGAAGAAATGGCAAAGGGATAGCTTCGGCCTTACGTCATGGCGAATCAGCAGGAAGATCAAGTTTTTTGGCTAAGGACATCCAACCAAGGGAAAAACCCTTGTTGCATGCCTGCTTAACTTGTAACTTGTAGTCTTCTACAACATCGGCCATGCCTTGGGCATATGCCTTGTCATCGGCCGCCTTGATTTCAGCGTCCTTGGTGGCCAGCGCCTCGTGAAGTTCTTTCTCGGCCTGGGCAGCCTTCGCCTGAGCTTCTTTCTTTTCTGCCTCGGCAATTGTTTTAATGGCTTCAGCAGCCTCGGCCTTCTCATCAGCCTCTTGTTTAGCCTGAGTTGCAGCCTCAGCTTGATCTTCTAGAGTCTTCATTTTATTTTGAAGACTCTTATTTTGTTTTTGAAGGGCAGCATACTCCCTTCTCATATCGGCTAACTTCTCCCTCGTTTCAAAAGCTTGCATGGAGAAGAAGTGGGCATGTTGAATGGCCTGAAAGAACACAAGGCAAAAGTTATTACAAAATATTACAAAATTTTACAAGTATGAAGAAAGTGGCGGGAAGACAAGTTATCAAATTCAAAGACTTACCTGGACAGAGCGCTGCAGCATAAGGGCATAGTTCTCAAATTCACCCATCTTGGCATTACGCTCAAGATCGCCTTCAAGGAGAACTGCAGTACTGAGTGCCACGCCGATGTTAACGTCGTCGGCGCTTTCATTGGCATAAACAGGCCTGTTTTCAAGAGTAATTTTAGGCTCCCAGGGAACTTTAGGAACTCTGGACCCCGAAGTCGTCGCAGACGATGACCTCGGCCTTTGGTGAGTGGACCACGATGGGTGGGCTTCAGGAGTCTTTTGGCGGTCTTGAGAGGAGGTCTTCTTGCACTTGGCTAACTGGGAAATAGGCAAGGCATCCTCAACCTCGGCCTCAGTAGCCTTGGACTTTGGTTGGGCCTTCTTGGTCTTTTTTGGCTTCGGTGGGGGCATCGTTTGGGATGGTACAGCATCGACGTCGGTTGGAAGGTTGGCAAGAAGATCTTGAACAACGGGCTTCGGCGGACCATTTCGGCAGTTTTTACAAGTCGTCGCCGACGCTTTCTTTCTGCTACTGGTATCAAGTATTGGGCTGAAGTTGATGGCAGATCAACTGGGTCAGATGTTGACCCCTGATCAGCCCGAGATGTAGAGGCAGCCTGGGTTGTGGTGGTAAATGGAGAGAGGCTCTTTTTCTTCTTCCTTGGGACGTCAGGAAGAGTGGATTTATACATCGGGATGAAGTTCAGCAGGAGCGGAGCTTTGCGCTTATGAATTGGCAGGTCCAGGAGTTTCTTCAAATCCTTGCTAACAACAAAGGACTGGCGAAAATCCTTTGGTAGCTTACGAACATCTGCAAAAAAGAGCAAAACATTAGAGATAGGCAAAGTATTGAAGACCTGAAAGGAAACAACTAAATGTTGACACTGGACTCTTACCCTTGCCCTCTTTAATTGTTCAAGGAAGAGGAAAGAGATGGGCATCCTCATCAGGGGCAAACTCCCAGTTTCCTGAAGCAATGACATAGTCCTCTCCAGCTCCCTTGTTGGAGTCTGGGAGGTCGGCTACAATTTTGAATTCGGTGGACCTCGGCTTAAGGTAGTACACATAGCCTTTTTCTTTCTGATTCAGGGCACACATGGTATAACAATATTGAACGTC
The DNA here is from genome assembly GCA_025200525.1 of Camellia lanceoleosa. Lineage (NCBI taxonomy): Eukaryota > Viridiplantae > Streptophyta > Magnoliopsida > Ericales > Theaceae > Camellia > Camellia lanceoleosa. The sequence continues at coordinate 38,378,891 of CM045760.1, forward strand.
AGCAAGGGTGATCCTAGTATTCTCCTGCCTGGCTAAGGCTATGATACCATTAATCACTCGATAAGAGTTAATGGTGAGTTGCATAGGGTTTAATGTATAGAAGTGGAGAATTTCGCGAAACAGAATGTTAAGTGGAAGCCGAAGTCCACATTCAACAAAAGCTACAACAGGGAAAGGCATGGTATCATCTTCGGGCATAATGGAATCGTTCTCCCCAGCTAGTCTCAGATGGACATCATTTGGGATGGAGAATTCTTGCCTAAAAAATTCTAGTTTGGTTGGGGTGTTAACCCTATTTCTCCACATACCCATGATATCGGTGAAAGGATATTTAAAATCAAGAAAAAGAGGTTTTCTAAGGGTTATGGTAATCTCGGCTTCAGTTTTCAGTTTTCCTATGAATTAATAGGTTCTATAAGCAAAACCCAAAATTAAAAAACTATGAAGACGAAGATCAAAGGCGCAGATCTGGAAAAGACACAACAAAGAAGAAAACAAAAACGAAGTGTCAGATTCAAGAACACAAAGGGTGGAAGACCAAGAATAGGGGTGCAACAGTGCAAATGTTCATGACATGTGCAAAACCAAGAAATAAGACGCATTTAGGTGAATGATTTGCAAATTAAATGCTAGAGCAGAACAGTAATGACAAGAAACTCCAGAAATGATCAAGAACTGGGAAAGAGAAAGACCAGTTACTTACCAGATACGGTGAGGCCGGAATAAAATTCGCCGAGGACAGACAACGGACGAAACAGTAGCGAAAGCTTCACAGGAATGGCAGCAGGAAGACAGTCACAGAGCTTGGAGCTTGAAGCAATGGCGGTTTCGAAGAAGAAAGTTTAGAGAGAGAGAAAGCAAAGAAATCGAATGCAAAGGTGAAGAGCCAAAAGGCAGAGGCAAAAGTTTTGTCAAAATTTGAAACGGCGGCAAAACAGAAGCATTTAATGCGCCTGGGGTAACGCGGACGTCAGACGGCGTAGACAGATGAAAGACGGCTTGCGAGCGCGTCACAGGCACGAGCCAGTGGAAATGGAACACGTAGGTGAACTGGTTAAAAAGTGACGCATGACAGCTCATACGCGTGAAAGAGTTCACTGGAATTCTTGTTCTCCGAAGAGAGCATGTCGGGCCAAAAGTAAATGATCTCGGTTGGGAAGTTCTTGAGCCGATGTTCAACAAGAGTACTAATGTAGGTTCCATCACCTCAGAATGCCGAGGTAATAGAACATAGGGGGCAGTGTGGGGACATATTTTCTGAGTACCGACACATGGCTGAGGTGACACCGAAGTGTCAGCCGAGGTGTCACGTGTCCTGGTCTAGATACCAGGATGATCTCGGCTAGGCCGAGGTATCTGCGATAATACAGGAATCCGGGATAAGCGGATAAGGGACATGAGTCCTAGAAAGAAGAAAGACTACAAGATGGATATAGGTAATACTCTCAGGGAGTCTATCTTTATCTCTTGAAGAGTCCAAGGTAAATCCGAAATTAGAGTCCATGGAAGTGAGACTTCTAGTGGGACTGGGATAGAGTGAAACTATAAAAGAAGGGCACCCCCGGCGGGTCTAAGGTACGCAATTTTAAGCCTTAAGCAGTAATTTAAGCACTTGAATTATCTTTAAGAGATACTGACTTGATCGTCGGAGTACCCCCGGGTGGAAGAACCACCCTTACGAGCCTTTTCTTTTCTGTCAGGAGTCTGAGGTGCCATCTGCTTACACTGTGTTCTCTGGTGAATCACTAAGGAGGGCAGTGTGATCGGAAAATCACTCACACAATTAGTATTTTTTTAAAAAAATTATCACTAAATTGGTTGAGATTAACTTACTGAGTTATGTAAGTTTTTATAATTTTGTCCTTAAAAATAAGGAATTTGACACTTTTTCATAAAAAAAATGTAAGAGTTATAATTAATTCGACTAAATTGAAACAAAATCATAAATTTAAGGTCAAAATCGAACCAACTAAAATTACAATAACTAAAATGATACAAGGACCAAAGTACAAGGACTATCATCGTAATTTGTCCTATAATATATGTATATGGATGGATAATGCCATGGTATACACCTCTTAAAATGTGTGTACCATTTGCATCTTTGTTATGCATTTTTATAGTATATGTTATGTATTTTTTTTTTTTTTGTAGAATTATTACAATTTGTGATTTAAAAATAAAATTATACATTTTATAAATTTTTAAAAAAAAAAAAAAAAAAAAACTAACCTTACTTAATTAATAATGAGAATATTTGGAATTCTCCGAGAAGGATTAGAATGACAATTTCTGCTAATGAATGACTACTTAAATCAATGTTTTGAGCATAGAGATTCCACTCATCTGTAAAAAGTGGCCTATTCCTTGGGGTGTGGTAATACATCTAAGGTCATCTCCAATGGTTCATCAAACCTTGCATTAGATTTGAAATTTGGTGAAAAAGTCACTTTTTGGAGTTCCAATGGTTTCAGCAAATTGGTATCAAATTGAAAAAACATCAAAGGTTTCACCAAACTGAGGACGACTTGCTCCTTTCACCAATTTACCGTGCATAGCCGTTAAAGCAGAAATTTGTGAAAATTTTACACTAAATAGTCGACCACCTGGTTGACCACCTGGTCGACCACCAAGTTGACCAACCGGTCGACCCGCTCATGGAAAAATTGGCCTACGAACTGATTCAAATGATTCAAATTACTGGTTCAAACGGTTCAAAAAAAATTTATAAAAAAAAAAATTAGCCTTACCGGTCGACCGGCCGGTCAACCACTTCCCTTTTGATGCACAATTAGAGCAAACCATATCAGATTGAGAAAATTAATTTTTTTTTACTCAAATTTGGTTCACCATTGGAGATGCTCTAAGAAGTAGTTTTAATAAATCACAAAATATTTAATATACATCACCAAAATACATTGTAGATGTATATGATACCACCCATTAGAATTTCCCTACATTCTATGTTTGATTCTATATTGGTAGCAAGATTATATATTTATGTAAGATGTTTTTTTTGTGTTCATTGATAATAAAATTTCATTTAAAAAAAAATTCTTTTATACATATAATAATTTTCAAATAGAAGATGTCATATACTGATTTTGTTGCTTATCAAGGTATTCCAATTTGGAGCAAAGTTACCTATCAATCACTTACTGGACAAAATAATAAAATTTTTTTGGTTGAAAAACTAAATTAATGGTAATTTTATTGATTTTAGCTTTAATTTGAACAATGTGAATACATGGATATAGTTAGGTCTTTGGCTTATTAACTTTGTAGTACCACACAATAGCATGTGAGGTTGCGATTCAACTTTTGTTCATTTTTTCATCACTATGGTGGATATAAGGGGTGGCCATGGACCCCTCAACCCAAACCCAATATTTTTTGAGTAATATAAAGAACACACCTAAATTCACATTGATTTATACAACCGGCTTATGTGGCAATACTGTGAGCTCGTTTGGGAAGTCTTGGTTTGGGAATTTTTTGGTTAAGATAGTCACAAAAAAACAAAATAATTTTTTTATTTCAATAAGACAAAACATCACGTCCAACGCATAATCATTGGGTAATTCTATTTCCACATACCAAAATATTTCATTCCACATCCTCTCTCAATACACATACCAACTAATTTTGAATTTTGTGATTTTACTCAATACACAACCTTTTTTGCCAAAAATATCCCTCTTTTTAACATTGAAACCCTACACCAATACCTATTTGTAATTGTCATTCAATCCCTGCCAGCAAAGAATAACAAGAAGTAATAATTAGCATTTAAGATTAGGGTAATGTTATAGTGTGCAACTTACACCTTACACCTTTTTGTGTTCACTTACACCTTACACTTACACCTTTTTTACCTTGCACTTACACCTTTTGTGTAAGTGGCACATGGTGTGCAACTTATACATTTCATTTATACCTTTCACTTACACTTACACCTTACACTTACACCTTTTGTGTTAGTGGCACATGGTGTGCAACCCACTTACACCTTTTGTGGGTTGCACACCTAAGAAAACTCCTTAAGATTAAGGGTGAACTTAGAGAGAGAGAGAAGGAACTTTACGCTACTAAAAGAAAACCCAATTACAAAACAGAGAAATTGTTAAAAAAAACATAAATGGAAATTAGAGAAAAGATAAGTTGGGAAAACTGATGAACGAATGGAAACGAAAGTGAAGGAATAAAGATAAAAATGGCTCAGAAAATGGACAAGTCAAAGCTCTAACAGCAAATAGGGTGAGAAGAAAAGGTTGAACAGGCAAAGAACATAAGCCAAACAATGAAAATCCAAAAGTGAATCGGGTCGAATTTGGGTAGAAAAGTGAGATAGACTCAAATTGAAATACCCAGATAGAAATTCAAAGGCAAATGTGAGAATAAAGAGGGAAAACCCACAAAGAAATTAGGGCTTTGGTGGAGAAGATAAAGACACTTTAGTAATTTTATTTTAGAATAAAATTGTAATAAAAAAATAAATCATTAAGTGTGTGCACAGAGATAGGTAGCTGTGTGGAAATAGAATTTTCCATAATTATTACATTATTTCTTTCACAAAAAATCAAAAAAGCCAAAAAGTCTTTTCCAAATAAAACTTTTTAGCTCCAAGCTAAAATAGTCAAAAAGTAAAAAAACCAACCCACTTTCTAAATGAACACACAGGGTCCATCAATTAGACTAAAAACAAAAGATAAATTACAAATATCTCCTATCCTTTAAATTTGGATTTTTTACGGGCAAGTCCTGTTTGGAAGGATTATTACCCAACAGGTCCATGATGAAGACTATTTTACCTATAGGTCCTGAATATTTTTGTTTATTCTATTTTTGTCCTCATATTTTATATCCAGATCTGTGAGATGAAAGCTGAAAAATGAAAATAAAAAAGAAGCGCTCTCTCTCTCTCTCTCTCTCTCTCTATACATTCCTCCATCAACGACCATTGCCATCTCCACCATTGCCAAGCACTGCCGCCTCCACTGTCGTCATTGTCGGCGACCTCAACCAGCATCTTCCTCCACTGTCGTTGCCGACCACTGCTGCCTCCACCTCCATAGTCGTCGTCGCCTTCACCTCTAGATCTAGGATCTATGTTCTTTGTTCTTGTCTCTCACTCTCTCTCTCTCTCTGTGTGTATATTGGAGGAAGATCCTAGTGACAAATCTGTTTAAACCAGTGATAAATTTGTTTAAACTAGTGATAAATCAGTGACAAATTTGTTTAAATCAGTGATAAACCGGTGATAAGTTTGTTTTTATGAATTTATCACTGTTTAAACCAATAATAAGTTTGTTTTTGTGAATTTATCACTGAAATTTGTCATTGTTTAAATCGGTGATAAGTTTGTTTTTGTGAATTTATCACTGTTTAAACCAATAATAAGTTTGTTTTTGTGAATTTATCACTGAAATTTGTCATTGTTTAAACCAGTGATAAGTTTGGTTTTGTGAATTTATCACTGAAATTTGTCATTGTTTAAACCAGTGATAAGTTTGTTTTTATGAATTTATCACTAAATTTTTTTAGTTATAGTGTTGAGTGTAGGGGTAAAAGTAAAAAATGCTGTTTGAACCAGTGATAAATTTATCACTGTTGAATATTTTGTAAATTTGTTTTTGTGAATTAGTAAGTCTGAGGATGTGATTTTATGAATTAGTGAGTGAGTGTGTATGTATGTGAGTATGAGAGAACAAAAGGAACAATATATAAGGAACAAAAGGAAGACAACATATAGGGAAGGGCTCACAAGGGAGAAGTCGTGAGCAATTTCTTTGTTTCACGCATGTGGTGTGATATTAAAGGGTAAAATTGGAAACTGAAATAGGGCAGGACTTGGTGGGAATTAATTTGTTTGGATGGGACTGGCTGGTAAGTCCCCATTTAAGTTTCTAATCGCACAACAAATAATTCTTTTTATTGATTAGTTATTAAGTCAATTAATAGTTATTCATAATGTCAGAAATATATTTTAATTAAAATTTAAATAATTTTATTATTGTATCGAAGAATGGTTATGATTTTTTTTCTATTAATATTGTTAAACAAAAATTTTTGATAATGAAATCTTTGTAATTTTTAAAATTATATAGGACAATTCGTATTTTAAACAAATTACAATGATATATTTGAATTAAAATAAATAAATAAATAACAGGTTTGAAACAATTGAAGGAAACCGGAGGCTATTAACAGACTCAATCATTTCTTGTCGATGAATTAGTGAAATCTAAATCCTAATTTTTTTTAATAAAAAATAATCTTTAAGCCATCCCTAGAAGAATTTGATTACAAATTGTTCAACCAAACAACATTAACACATGTCTTTGCTTCTTTTTTTTTTTTTTTAATTTTTTTTAAATTTTTTACTTATTTTCTTCTTTGACAAAAAAAATTTTAAAAAAAATTTAGGTTTTTAGATTCAGTTCATGAATCAAAAAAATTTTAAAATTCAAAAAAGACAAAAAAAAAAAAAAAAGCACCAAAAATAGTGGAGTTTTTTTGAACTTTTTTTTTTTTTTTTTTAGATTCGTCTACATAAGACGAATTGAAAAAGTAAAAAATATTCAGAAAAAGATGTGGCCTTTTTTAGCCAATAAGCAAAGTTCCCAAACTATGGTTTGAATATTATAACAAAATAAATTTAAATTTTAAATTTATTATTATTATATAAATATATCTTTCTTGATTGATGTATTTGTCTCAACATGTAACCGTGCATGACTTCCTCAATTCTAAATTAAGTTACCTGACCCTTGTTCTTTTAATTATTAAAGCCTCAATTCTAAATTAAGTTACCTGACCCTTGTTCTTTTAATTATTAAAGTTTAACCCAGGGTGGGTGGTCTTGTGGTAAGAATATGGGGATTAAGTTCTTAGGTTATGAGTTAAATTCTCACTGGGCTAATCTCATGGGCGTAGCACAGTTGGTTAGGAGGTTGGATCTCAAGTTGTCTAACCAGCACTTGGTGTGGGTTCAATGCTCCCTCGCTGTGTGAGTCTTGACTTAAAGGTCGGGGTAAGTTCCTAGATTATAATCTCCTCGCTCGAAACGGCTAACAGGACACCTTGGTAATCTCTACAAATGGACACTATCTTGAACCTGCGAAAGAGTAAGAAAAATTTTCCTATAATAAATATATATATATATATTAAAGTAATAGGTGCACATTAATTTTGCTCTGGACAATTAGGTAAAGTCTATTTACTCGTATTCTTACACTGACACTCCCTTGATTTCACTAAAATAACATTGCCACTCTCATTATTTAAAATCAAACTGACACCCTGTCTGCTAACACCAATACCTCCAATAAGAAGATGAGTATAATACCCTTGATGTTTTTGCAAATTTCATCTAAATCAAACAAAGAATTACGACAATAAAATACACTTTTTGCGATTATTTTTTGTCGACTAAAAATATTTTGATCGTCAAAAATTATGGAATTAGCGATCAAAAATTATGTTAGTCCGCAAAAATATAATATTTAGCTGTTAAATTTTTTTAGTCGGGGTACATTGATTATTGACGACTAAAAAAAATTTTGTTGCTAAAAATGTCACAATTGGCGACTAAAAAATATTTTAGTCGCTGTATTAATACCCTCACTATTTTTAGGGGTTGTTTGGGATGACCTAAATAAGTGTACTTTTTGTCTTTTTACGAAAAGATGTACAGAAAAGTAGAAAAATAATGTGATGAAAAAAAATAAAAAGATAAAAAATACATACTTATTTAGGATAACCGAACTTGGCCTTACTCTTTCTACAACAGTACACCTCATTTGTAGCCTTGTGTAATCCTGACTCTCTATTCCCCATGCCACCACCATGGGAAAGCACCATCCCAATCTGTAATTTCAATCCCCAAAGAAAGTCATTGGTGCACCACCATCTTCCAAATTACATGTTAAAAACCATCCTCATCAACATGGCTGCAACCTACAAGTGGACTGGATTTGGGATTCACTGGAAGAAAACTTCTCTGGAATGGAACCAATATGCCAAAAATAGATTGGCTATCCATTCATGATATTATATATACACTGCTTGTATATATACATGTATATTTTGTATATATATATGCCAAGATAACAATTCATTGGTAAGCTTGATTGATATTTAAAGATATTTTTTTTGGGTGATGTCAGTTATTTCTGTTCTGTCAACTGTTAGTTGACTAACGGAAGGAGAAAAGTGTTGCACAAACTTTTAACAACCGTGCTAGGGAGCTCGAAAACGAGCTCCCCCGAATCCCCCTAATTTTTATTTTTATTTATTTATTTTTTTTACAGCGGAAGAAGCAAGAAGAAGATGAAGAGGGGGAGGGGGAGGGGGAGGGGGAAGAAGGACTGGAGGGGGCCTAAAAAATGGGCTGGAAGCGGAGGCGGGCGGAGGACGACGGGCGACGAGCGACGAGCTTGGCAGGCGACGAGCGAGGCTTACAGCCTCGTTGGGCGACGAGCTCTTTCTCTCCCTCTTCCCTCTCCCTCTCCCTCTCTTTCTCTCCCTCTTCCTCTGCTCTGCGTTCAAAAATGGCGGGAAAAAAAAAAAAAAAAAACCTAAAGCCCAAAACGACGTCGTTTTGGGCTTTAGGGGGATTCGGGGGCGAAATCCTCGAGCTACCAATCTTTATTCAACTTTTAAAGTAGGTGAGGACACTGCCATTTCAAAAAATAAAAAGAGATTTTAAAAGTATAAAATGGGTGCGAGTGTAATTTACCATAGATATTATTACAATGGCTACATTTGGTAAGAATTTTTTTTTTAGACACTGTATTATAAATAAATTATGTTTGTGTACTTAATAACAAACAGAAGAAATAAATAAAAAAACGGAGATTGTTGGATTACAAAAATCAAACCAGAATATAAAATAAACAAATAAATAAAAACAGATTTTTTATTTTATTACAAAAAAAAAAAAAATCAAAATCTGAAACAGAAAAACAATAAAACTGAAAGTAAATTAATTACTTACCAAATTAATTTGTTGAACAAATTTTATTGATCAAGTCCAGTGTTAAACACTTTATCCTTAAGATAGATTCGTCCTCTCCACGGTACTTTTAGATTGTGGGCATCTATCTCTCAGGATAAAATGATCAACTGCGAATAATAGTCGCACTACAAATTATTCGCACAATGAACACACTTTGAATTTACATTCTTTCTCACAGAAAAATTAAACGCAGCAAAATGCAGAGAGAGTAGGCAGAATTTGGGACGAAAATTGAGTGAAAAAACCAAGTGAGGGACTGCCTATTTATAGATGTAAAGGTGGCTATACAGATTTAAATCCAACAGGTATGGTTTGAATTTGAACAGGGAAGGCATTGTTTCAATAGACACGAACTGTTTGGGTTTGAAATTTAAACAGATTTGAATCTGTCTGGTTTATATTGGCTAGATAAAGACCTGTTTGGGTAGAGGGAAAACTGGACTAATTTCACAATTAATTTCGAATTCTAAACAGATTTTATTTTATCAAAAAATAAAATAAAATTCAAATCTTTTTGGAACAAGCCTAACCCAACATCACACCATGCACCCGTGCCCAAGCCCAAGCCAGCCCGATCAACTAGATGGATGGGGGGCGGCGCGCGCGTGTGTTTATTTTGGGTCCAATAGGTCTAGCCCACTTTGCCCATAACCTCATCCGCTACAAAACTTGGATGCCCCTTGAGGCTACCCCAAGTTCCAAACTCAAGCCTTATAAATCCCTCAAAGTTTGCCCACCAAATCAATGTGGGACAAGCCTTAAACCAAACTTTTAGGAAATTTCACCAAAACCACCATTTCCATGGAGCTTTTTTTTGTTTCAATTTCCTATTCACCCGATAATGGTTTTGAGCAACCAAATATGCTGCGTGAATCACAACGCGGCATAGAACGCGTTACCACTTAGACCCGCCTACTTTGGCACATGGGTCCCACCTAAAAATTAGACCAAAGTTGAGGAAAAATTCTATTTTTTCAAAAATCATTTCTAACAATCCCCCATTTGAATGGAATTTGATGACAATAGAAATACAACAATATGCAGAATTTTTCAAACGAGTATAAATCGAAAATGTCTTGCATCAGGATAGGTAGTTTTCGCCGTTGAACCTTCTCTAGTGATAACCTATTGGACTTACTAGTTAACCAATGGACGTGATGCCTTGAATTGTTCAGCCGTTTGTGTAAACCAAGACAATAGACTTCATACAAAATATCTTTTGACACATCATGGTTCTCACAGTTGTGTTCATTTTGGCCTTGAACGCTCCTAGTTGTTCATGAGTGCTTTCTAGAGAATTTAGTCTCTTCATTATCATAGAACCGGCCCCAATTCGACACTCATATAGGCGATTCTTATCGTGAGTATCTCCTTATATTCTTCTTGATTTTTATGCCTAAATCAAGATATAAGTAATCATTAAAAGTAAAGCTTATCCTTAAACTCCTGCATACAACATATATATCAGATATCACTTTCACCATAGGAATGGGTAGGGAATTTTAATCGCTTAGTGATGTTTGGCTAGCCACACATAACTTAGTTGTTTCTTTGAACTTAGTTCTTGAGATCTCTAGTCATTTAAGTAGGGTTACCGTTCTGATGACTCTTATGTAATAGGCTTTAATTCCATCCCCTTTGATGAACTATTGTCACGACCCAAACCCGCCTCTATGGGTTTAGCATCAGAATCGCCAAGAATCCGAGATTACCGAAGGCACTTATGATAAGAAGACAAAGATAATCTGAGGGCATGGCGGAAGCCAATACAATAAATAAACAATGTCCAACGAGCTGTGACGGTCTGTATGCAAAAAGATTTTTCATACATATACATATATACAGTACAGAACAGTATGCACAATATTTACAATCATACAAAACAGGGGCTTAATCCCCATTAGACAGTACAGTAACAGCCTATACAGTCACTACAAAACAGAACAGAAGGGGGAAAACTAAAACACCCTATAGCTTTAGCTAGACAAGCTCAAAACCTCGCAGTGAGGCATAGTGGTTGGCTAGACAAAACTGGGAGTCTACCCCGACGCTTCTAGCTCCGGTCTGGTGCCTGTTCACCTACATATATATATATAAGCAGTGAGTTAAAGCCCAGTGAATAACATAATGCGTAAAGGGGTTTAGAATGAATGTCCTTACAGTAATGAAAATAGTTCATTTCAATTAGTATATCAGTTGTTCAGTACAGTAAACAGTCATATGTGGTACATCCATTAGCATAACAGTAAACAGTAGGTTTTAAAAGACCGAACAGTAAATGATGGCCATCAATCAGCAAACAGTAGTGGTTCCAACGAGAGAACCAACAGAGATCTCTGTAACAGTAATAGTCAGTAACAGTAGTTGCTAAGGATGCCACAACTGTCTGATTCGAATATAGGACATACATTCATTAGGTTAATGAGCAGTTGAAACAAGATGCCATTCGGATTCAAAGATAATCATTTTGAACATATCTTTACACAATTGTTACTCACAGAGTTTTGGGCTACAGTAGGCTAGAGCGTCTCTTCGGAAAGCCAACCCTACACAGTTACAGATTGAACACACACTAACCTACACAGTTGGGAAAGATAATAACTTAATCCCTAATTGCCTCAGTGCGTTCTACATCTATATCCTCATTAAGATGTCTTAAACTAGGCTTAAGAATGCTTAGGATGGGATGAGGATACAAAGATGTATTCAGAAAATATTTTCAGAATTTTCAGTAAAACAGTCCCTCGGCCTTGAGCTTCCCGGAGCGGACATGCAGACAACGGTTCCCGCTCGAGCGTCACCTCCTACGCTCGAGCGGACATGCAAACAGTCAAAAGTGCTGGATGCTCAAAAATCACGCTCGATTGGGCGCTCGATAGTCGCTCGAGTGCAAGACACAAGGCCCCGCTCGAGCGCCAATTACCTCGCTCGAGCGGACTGTAAAACAGTGCAAAATACTGGATGCTCGAATTCTCCGCTCGAGTGCTACCTTCCCCGCTCGAGCGGGAGTGCAAAATCTGGAAAACCCAGATTGCACCTTCAAGCCAAAAATCAAGTTTAAATGCACTAAATTCGATCTTCTTGGGCCAAATTTCTGGAAAAACATGTGTAAACACATAGAATAACATGATTCAAAGATCAATTTGATAAATCAAAGCCTAAGGGTGTTTCAATTAAATCCAATTTCAACCCAATTTTCATGAACATGATTTCAAATGAACATGCATGAACTTTAAACAATTTGCAAGCTTCAAAACATACCCTAATGAGCCAATTCTTTACAAAACATGATGGAATCATGGCCCATAATACAAACATGAACATGCATGTAACCTTTTGCCATGAAAACAACTCAAAACTCTTCAATATATACATGCATGCATGGGATGAGCTTCAATTCAACATGCTAGAACTAAATCATGTCTTAGCTCTACAATTTGACATGAATCATGTAAAAATTAACTCAAAACATAAACAAGAAGGCAATGAATCTACCTTAAGTCTTGAATTAAAGGTGTAGGAGCTTAATTATGAAATCAATCTTCAATTTCTTTAAGATCACCAAGCAATATCAAGCAAAAGTAAGATGAAATCAACTCTTCTAGTTTCTCTCTCTCTCTCTCTCTCTCTCTCTCTCTCTCTCTCTATTTCGGTGGGGAACATGAAATGAGCTGAAGAAAATGTTTTGCTTAAGTGTAAGGAGGCTCAATGTGTTTGGGATAGTGGGCCACTAGGATGGCAAAGTTGTAATTAAGCCAACAATGCAATTCAACTTATTTTAATCTAATTTAATCATACTAAATCACATTTCAATTAAGTATATCATAAAATCATATGAATTCTAACGAACACAGAACATCAATCGATTTCAGATTCGGCAGCCGATAAGGCCTTCAATTTGCAGTTTAAACACAAAAACATGAACAGATAATCAAACGATCAACAGATAGAATGCAATTCAAATAGGTACACTCAATCAATTCGGTTTCAGTTTCCAGTCAATCAGTTCAGTATTTCAATCACTTCAATTATCAGTCATAATCAGTCTCAGTTTAACAATATTCGGTAGTTTATTGGTAAACGGTGGTGAGGGTTATTACAACTATACACTTGTTCTTTAGTCAAACTTTTTGTTAACGGATTCGCAATATTCTTTTTAGATTTTATATAATCTATTAAGATTATTCCATTTGAGAGTAATTGCCTTACGGTATTATTCGACGACGAATATGTCGTGACTTACCATTATACATATGATTCTGTGCCCTGCGTATTATACATTGACTGTCACAATGAATACAAATAGTTGGCATAGGTTTTGGCTACATTAGAATGTCTTCTAAGAAGCGATGAAGCCATTCTGCTTCTTCTCTTGCTTTGTCTAAAGAAATGAACTCAGATTCCATTGTGGATCTTGTGATGCATGTTTGTTTCGTGGATTTCTGTGACAACCCTCACCACTGTTTACTGATAATACTACTGATCACTGCTAAACTATGACTGAACATGATAAGTAACTGATTTGACTGACATTTTGAACTAATTGGTTGAGTGTATTAGTTGTAATGCATTTCTATCTGTTTGACTGTTAATTGATCTGTTTATGTTTTAAGTTTGAACTGTAAATTGAGGGCCTTATCGGCGGCCGAATCTGAAATTGATTAGTGTTTCATGTTAATTAGAATTCATGTGATTTTATGGTATGTTTAATTGAACTTTGATTTAGAATGACTAAATTAGATTAAATAAGTTGTATTACATTAGTTTGGTTTTATTTGAAGTTTGCCACTAAGTGGATTATCCTAGGCTAACTCCCCTCCACTTCTTACACATTTGACACAACTCTTCTTCAGCCACTTTCCTAGAGACCAACCGAGAGAGAGAGGGAGAGTAGGGGAGAAAATTGGTTTCAACAAGTTTTGGCTTGGAATTTTGAAGAATTAAAGGTTAATTGCATAATTGAGCTTCTATACCTAAAATTGAAGACCTAAGGTAGGACATTTACCTTCTTGTTTATGAATTTAAGTTAGCTCTTGCTTGGTTCATGGAAGATTAGAGTTTTAAGGTCTTACATTGGTTTAAAATGTTGATTGGAGAGCTAGACCTTGCATGCATGTCTCTACCATGGCATTTTGAAGTCATTTTCATGAGAATTTCTTCATGCATGCTCATATTTTTGGTCTTGATCCATGAACTCACCATGTTTTGAAGTTAAACATTGCATTTGATCTTGTTTTGTAGCATAAGAGTTCTTAGGAACTCATGCATGTATGAGTTTTGCATTGTTCTTCATGTTCTTGAATTTTGCGTTGAAGTTTGTGTTTAATTGACTTACCTTTGGGCTTGATTTTACAAAATTGATATTTAAAACATGTCATATTATGGGTTTGTAAATGTTTTCCAGAAAATTAGGCCAAAAGAATCGAATTTGATGCTTTAAAAGTTGACTTTGAGTTTGGAGGTTCAATTTGGAAATTCCAGATTTTGGACTCACGCTCGAGCGTAGGATTTCACGCTCGAGCGTACACCCTGAATCTTGCACTTCTGCTCGAGCGTGGAAAGTTACGCTTAAGCGTGAATTTTTTCTGCCCAGAAGTTCGTGTGTTTTGTAGTTCGCTCGAGCGAGGACTTGTGTCTTATGCTCGAACGGGGATCAAGCGTCCGTCGAGCGTGAATTGCATGCATCCAGTACTTTTGCATGATTTTACAGTACGTTTGAGCGGGGGAATCCACGTTCGAGTGGAGCTCCTTTGTTCTGCATGTCCGCTCGAGCGTAGAAAGCCATGCTCGAGCGTAGACCCCTGTTTCAGCAAATTTTGAAAAGTGTTTTAAAGTGCATCTTTGTATCCTCTTTCTATCATAGGCATTCATAGGACATGTTTAAGGCGTCTTAAGGAGGATATTAATGTAGAACCACACCGAGTCAAGATAGGGACTAAGTCATTGATTTCCAAGTGTGTAACTTAGTGTGTGTTCATTCTGTAACTGTAGGATTGGCATTCGAGGACGCTCTAGCCTAACTGTAGCCCAGTGCTCTGTGAGTAACAAGGTTGTAAAGATATATTCAATTATGAATATTTTCTGAATGATCAACTGTACTGCTTTCTGAAATGATATTTCTTACTGAATGAATGTTTGTCCTATTTGTGAAATGTAATTGTGGCATCCATAGCATTTTACTGTTACTGTACTCTCACTGCTACTGTTACAGAGATCTCTGTCGGTTCCCATGTTGAAACCACTACCGTTTACTGATATGATGGCCATCAACTGACTGTTCAGTCTATTAAGACCCACTGTACTGCTTTGCTATGGGATGTACCACATATGACTGCTAGGACTGATTGACTGATATACTGTTATAACTGATTGATTAAATACTGAAAGGACATTCATTCTTAACCTCTTTACGCATATGTTATTCATTGGGCTTTAGCTCATTGTTTATATATATATATATATGTAGGTGTCCAGGCACCGGATCGGAGCTAGGAGCGTTGGGTGTAACACCTTTTTTGTCAAGCCAACCACTGTGCCTCACTGCGAGGTTCCAGGTGCTGCCAAGCCAAAGCTGCTTTGGGGTGTTTTAGATTTCCCCTTTCTGTAGTCGTTTTGTATAGACTGTATAGACTTGTACTGTACTGTTATGGTAGGGATTTGGTCCCTAACCTGAATGCCTGTATATGATGTATGTACATACTACTTTTGTTCCGAAGGTGACTATGTTATGAAAAAAAAAAAAAAACCTTTTTGCATACAGACTGTCACAGCTCATTGGACATCTTTCATTTACTGTTTTGGCTTCCGCCAATCCCTATACTCTGTATTACTGTTGTTAAGCAGGCCTTCGGTAATCACGGATTACTGGCCGGTTACGGCGCTAAACCCATAGGGACGGGTTTGGGTCGTGACAATTTCCAAGAAACAGCAGCGCCTCCCAGAGTAAAGACATATCCATTAGTGGATTTTAAATCTTTAGTATCCGATATCCAATTGGCATCACAATAACCTTCGAGTATTGTTGGATATCGAATAAAGTTCAAATCATGATCACGGGTAAATCTTAGATATATAAGAACTCGAATGTTTGCTTTCCAATGGTCTTCTCCACGGTTACTAGTGTACCTACTCAAATTACTGACAGCATAAGCTATATCAGGACAAGTACAATTCATTAGGTACATGAGGCTTCCAATGATTTCGGAGTATTTTAATTGAGACACTGCATCACCTTTATTTTTTGATAAATAAAGACTAATGTTTACAAGTGTTCTACCTACATTCATATCATCCTTGATAAATTTACCAAGAATTTTCTCAATATAATGTGATTGAGATAATGCATATTCGTCAGATGTTTTAGTAATTTTCATTCCTAATATTACATTTGCGACCCCCATGTCTTTTATATCAAATCTTCTATTCAGTATTTACTTAATTGATTTGATCATGTTTTGTCTGCTTCCAATGATAAGCATGTCATCCACATACAGACAAACGATGACATAACCTTTGTCAGTGTTTTTAACATAGACGCACTTATCACATTCGTTTATCTTAAATCCATTAGTAAGTATAGCATGATCAAATTTTTCATGCCATTGCTTAGAAGCTTGTTTTAATCCATAAAGAGATTTTACAAGCCGACAAACTTTCTTTTCTTGCCCTGGCACTACAACCCCTTCAGGTTGCTCTATGTAGATTTCTTTATTTAGATCACTGTTTAAGAAAGCTGTCTTAGCATCCATTTGATGTATCTCTAAATTATATAACACTGCTATGGTAATAAGCATGCGAATGGATGTTATTCTTGTCACAGGAGAATATTTGTCAAAATAGTCCAAACCTTCCTTTTGTCTGTAACCTTTTACTACAAGTCTTGCTTTATACTTGTCTATTGAGCCATCTGCTTTCATTTTTCTCTTAAATATCCACTTATATCCAAGTGGTTTAGAACCAGGTGGAAGATCCACCAATTCCCAAGTATGATTTTGCATGATGAATTCAATTTCATTATTAACAGCCTCTTTCTACAAAGGTGCTTCAGGACCTGTCATTGCTTCCTTAAAGCTTTGAGGTTCATTTTCTAACAGGTATGTCAGAAAATCTGGACCAAAGGATTTTGATGTTCTTGCTCTCTTATTTCATCTTGGTTCATCATTAGTTAAATCCTGCTGGTCGAAACCATTACTAGTTTCTTGCATTTGATTGTCATTAGTATATTGACTTTGTGTACAATCATGAGTTTCTTTATGTGAACTTAATTCCTGTCCTCTCTTGTTAGGAAAATCATGTTAAAAAAACATGGCATTCCTTGACTCTATAATAGTGTTTACATTTATATCAGGTATTTCTGATTTATAAGTTAGAAACCGATATGCACTACTATTCTAAGCATAACCAATAAACATACAATCTACTGTGTTTTGGTCCTATCTTAGTCTTTTTCGGAATAGGAACTTCAACTTTTTCCAAACACTCCCACATTTTTAAGTATTTGTATGAAGGTGGTCGACCTTTCCACAATTCATAAGGAGTGCTGTTGGTTTTCTTATGGGCTATTCTGTTAAGAACATAATTAGCAGAAAATATTGCTTCCCTTCACAAGTTCTGTGGTAAGCCTAAACTTAGTAACATGACATTCATCATTTCTTTATGAGTTCTATTCTTCCTTTCAACAATTCTATTTTGTTGTGGAGAATAAAGTGCTGTAATTTGGTGAATAATACCATGTTATTCACAAAATTCATTTAAAGGTGCATCATATTCATCGCCCCCACCATGTTTGATTTTCAACTTCAGTTTCGTAAAGTTTAAACATTTCTAAAACTTCATCTTTACTTCTAAGTAAATATACATAACAATAAGTATAAATTAATTCTGGAGGTTTGGTTATTCTTTCACCCAATTTAAATAGAGCCTTAGTTAGTTTCACTTCTACACAAATCTCACATTTGTGATTAGGATCAATTTCAAACTTTGGTATATAATCCAAACCAAAAAATCTGCGCAAAGCATCAAAATTTATATGTCCTAATCTACCATGCCATAAATTCGACTCAAGAATACAAGTAAAAGATGTGTTATTCTTATCAATAGCAAGTTTTGGTACAACCGTCATTACATTCAACTTGAAGAGACCATCACTCATGTAACCCTTACCAATATACATATCACTCATTGTTAATATAAATTTATCAGACTCAAAAACAAACTTAAAACCTTTTTTACTTAACAAAGAACCAGAAACTAAATTCTTCCAGATATCTAGTACACGCAGTACATTGTTGAGGGTAAGTTCATTCCTTGATGTCATTTTCAAGATCACCTTTCCTTGTCCAGCCATAGTAGAAGTAGAAGAATTTCCATGAAAAGTTGTTCACCATTTCCAGCCTTATTGTAAGTAGTGAACATCTTCTTGTCCGCACAAATGTGACAAGTTGCCCCAGTGTTAACCCACCATTCCTTGGGATTTCCAACCAAATTAGCCTTAGACACCACAACAGAGAGATTGATGTCATTTACCCCGTCAGAGATGTAATCTAATTCTGTCACATTGGCTTGATTGGTGGTTTTCTTGCTTATATTTCCGCGATCCTTCTTAGGGTAGCGGTAATCAGAAGCTCGATGTCCGATCTTACCACAGTTATAGCATTTTCCTTTGAACTTCTTATTGCCATTGTTGTCGCCTTGTTTAGGACCATCTCTAGGAAACTTCCTTTTTTTGTTATGTAGTTTGTGCACTTGTTCAACCACATTAGCCTTGGACTCAATAAGATTTTTACCATTTCTCTTTTCAGCCTTACGGTTATCTTTCTCAATTCTTAGGCCTCGTTTGGGAACAGGCTAATTTAGTAACTTTTTGGCTAATTGGCTAAAAAGGTTAGTAAGAAAAACCTGTATGTTTGGGCCAACTTTTTGGCTAATTACGAAACGACGTGCAAAAAGTAGAGAGAAAAGGGAATCTTTGACTTTTTGGTATGGGTTGTTGGCTTTTTGGCTAAAAAGGTAACTTTTTGGCTAATTGGCTATTTTAGCCTCTTGCCAAACGAGGCCTTAGTCTTACAATCAATTCATCCATGATCATCTCTTTGCGTTTATATTTTAAATAATTTTTGAAATCTTTCTAAGCCAGTGGTAACTTCTCCACTAAAGTAGCAACTTGGAAAGAGTCGCTAAGAGACATACCTTTAGAATGAATATCATATAAAATTAATTGAAAACTTTGAACTTGAGAAATTACCGTCTGGGAGACTACCATAAAGAAGTCTAGAAATTTACCGACAACAAATTTTTTTGTTCCAGTATCCTCTGTCTTGTATTTTTTTTTCCAAAGAATCCCACAATTCTTTTGTTGTTTTTAGAGGGCTGTAAACATTATACAGTATATTGTCAAGGCCATTGAGGATGTAGTTTCTGCACAGAAAATCAGAATGTTTCCAAGCATCTACAGCGACAACAACTTGCCAATCACTTTCATCTTCTCTAAGTACTTGAGCCTCTTCACAGAGAAACCGGGCCAGATTTAGAGTTGTAAAATAAAACAACATTTTCTACTGCTATCTCTTAAACTCGGTGCTATTAAACTTTTCTAGTTTTTCTTTATGATGTATTGTAACTTGAACATGGTTCTGGATAGGGACCAGAGTCGTTGTAACAATCGGATTTGGAGTACTACTTTCAATAGCCATAATATCTTATTACAAAAATCAAAAAAATCAAAACACAAATTAATTT
This sequence comes from Camellia lanceoleosa, assembly GCA_025200525.1. Taxonomy (NCBI): domain Eukaryota; kingdom Viridiplantae; phylum Streptophyta; class Magnoliopsida; order Ericales; family Theaceae; genus Camellia; species Camellia lanceoleosa. The sequence goes on from CM045760.1 coordinate 38,398,647, forward strand.
TCTAATTACTCAAACCAGAAAATAAATTATAATACAAAATAATTTTATTTTCTAGTTACTAAAACCAGGAAAATAAATTACTACACAATAATTTTCTGTAACACTATTACAGAAAATAATATTCTGAATTGTTAATGACACCAGTATATTACTACTAGTTGTTAAAGAAAATAAACAGTATATTACTACTATTTGTCAAACAGTATATGACTAGTATTTGTATTTTTCAACCAGAATACCACTTTGTTTGTAAAAAGCACAGAAAATAAATACAATGAAGACACCAAAAATTGTTTTGTCTTAAAATTGTTGGACAATTTTTACTGCATTACGAATAAATTATATTTGTGTACTTAATAACAAATAGAAAAAATAAAGAAAATGAGAGAGAGATTGTTTGATTACAAAAATCAAACTAGAATATAAAATAAATAAAGAAATAAAGATTTTTATTTTGTTACAAAAACAAAATCAAAATCTATAATAGAAAAATAATAAAACAAAAAGTAAATTAATTACGTATCAAATTAATTTGTTGAACAAATTTTATTGATCAAGTCCAGTGTTAAACACTTTGTCCTTAAGACAGTTTCGTCCTCTCCACGATACTTTCAGATTATGGACGTCTATCTCCCACGATAAAATGATCAACTACGAATAATAGCCATACTACAAATTATTCGCATAACGAACACACTTTATGTTTATACTCTTTCTCACAGAAAAATTAAATGCAGCAAAATGCAGAGAGAGTAAGCAGAATTTGGGACAAAAATTGAGTGAAAAAACCAAGTGAGGGACTGTCTATTTATAGATGTAAAAGTGGCTGTACAAATTTGAATCCAACATGTATGGTTTGAATTTGAATAGGTAAGGCACTGTTTCAACAAATACGAACTATTTGGGTTTGAAATTTAAACAGATTTGAATCTGTTCGATTTATATTGGCCAGATATAGACCTACTTGGGTAGAGGGAAAACTGGAAAGATTTCGAAATTAATTTCGAATTCTGGATAGATTTTATTTTATCAAAAAATAAAATAAAATTCAAATCTTTTTGGCCCAAAAAGATAGGTATTGGGCCGGATAAATCCAATCCAACCTCACACCACGCATCCGCGCCCAAGCCCAGCTCGACTGAACAGATGGACGGCGGCGGCGCACATGTGTTTATTTTGGGTTCAATAGGTTTAGCCCACTTTGCTCATAACCTCTCCCTCTATAAAACTTGGGTGCCCCTTGAGGCTTACCCAAAGTTTCAAACCCAAGCCTTATAAACCTACTCAAAGTTTGCCCACCAAATCAATGTAGGACAAGCCTTAAACCAAACCATTTGAAAATTTCACCAAAAACACCACTTCCATGGAGCTCTTTTTAGCTTCAATTTCCCATTCACCCGATAATAGTTTTGAGCAACAAAATATATTACGTGAATCACAACGCAGCATAGAACGCGTCATCACTTAGACCTGCCAACTTTGGTACATGGGTCCCACTTAAAAATTAGACCAAAGTTGAGAAAAAATTCTATTTTTCCCAAAACCATTTCTAACACTTTTTGAGTTTAGATCCTCTACAGCCTCTCTCTCTCGCCTTTCTTCAGGAAGACAGTCTAGATTGGGTCACGTAATTCCACTGAAAATCTACCGCTCAGATTAGCTCAATAAAATGTAATTATTATGTTTAGTTATGTTTTGAAAATATTATTTTTTAAATATAAAAATTAATTTGATGAAATAAACACACAAAAATAATATATTTTTGAAATTCTCAAAAACAATCTTCATTTAAAAAAAAAACCATATGAAAATAAAAAAACATGTTGTATTTGATTTGCACCCATGCATAAATTGGATTTGAGTGTTTTTCTTTTCCTTAAAAAAAATTATTTTCATATATATATATATATTTTGGGGAATGAAGATTGTTTTTGAAATATATGATTTTTGTGTGTTTATTTCATCAAATTAATTTTTATATTTAAAAAATAATAATTTCAAAACATAACTAAACATAATAATTACATTTTATTTATTTTAATCTCATTTCAAAAGTATATTTTCATTGATATTAATTTTATATTAAAAATTATATATATTATGAGAATAAAATGGAAAAGATTAAAATAATTTTTTAATTTTTTATTGGAAGAAAGAGAGAGAGAGAGAGAGAGAGAGAGAGAGAAAGAGAGAGAGAGTCTGTGAGTGTGTGTGTGGTGCGACGTGGGAGAGAGAAAGAGTGTTTGTTTTGAGGGATTATTTTATGGGATTTGACTATTAATCTTTCAAGACTAATAGTCTATTGTTTAGTTCAATTTTTTTGCTCCGGATTAATAGTCCCTTATATGAGGGATTATTGTATTCTAAGGGGGAGGGTGAGATTATTTCCATGGGATTGGTATCCCATGGGATGAATGTATGAAATGTCTATTTTACCTTCATGCTATTACTTAATAAATAATTGAAAAAGGGTAAAATATTCTTTTGAATATTTATAAATTATTTTTTTAGTGCTGTTAATTTAAAATTATATATTAAATAAAAAATATAAATTAAAAATTATGACCTTATAAATTAAATTTTTTTAGTGTTGTTAAAAAAATAAATTTATATATTAAATAAAATTATTTTTTAGTGTTATTAATTTAAAATCATATATTAAATAAAAAATATAAAAAAATAAATTTAATTTAATTGAAAATAATAAATTAAAAATTATGGCCTTATAAATTAAAATTTTTTAGTGTTGTTAAATTATAAATTATAAATTACAAGGGTTAAATAGTCTTTTAAATATTTATTTTCATCCAGTCTGTCTAACCAAATATTGGATTCTCTAAAAATAGTCCAATCCAAATATCTAATCCCATGACTAAATAAACATAGGATACAAATACAGTCCAACCAAATAGTTTGGAGACAATGTATTCCGAAACTTACAGTCCGATAGATAATGATCCCTCCCTTATTCAGTCCATCAAAACAAACACACTTAGAGTGTTAGAAAAAGGGTTGGAGAGAATAAAACTATTTTCTATTAAAATAGTGTTTTTTTTTTTGTTTTTTTTTTTTGGAACTAATCTGAGTTGCAAATTTTTAGTGGGATGACGTTGCCCAATATGGGCCATCTTCAAGAGGAAGGGTTGGAGAGAGTAGCTAGAGAAGTTCTGAACTAGAACTTTTTGGACTAAAATAGCTTTAAAAAAAAAAATAGATTTAAAAATCAATAAGGCAAAATGTTACATCCAAATTATAATCATTTCATTTTTTTTCCTCTCATAAGAGTTAAAAAAGTCAAAAAATTCATCTCAAACGAGACTTTTTAGTCTCAGCCTAAAAAGTCAAAAAGTCAACCCACATTCTAAACGAAGGTATTCTGTATTAAGGTTATTTTGCAAAAATAATTAGGGTTCTAACACCTGCAATATTCAAAATTGTATAAATTTTCTCATTATTGATTGACAATTTTGTAGACTGGCTAACACAAGCAAAGAAACAGACAAAATCAAAATTTTACGCCAAATTTATTTATCATATGATGTATTAATTTTTGGTGTAAAAATTGAGTAATGCCCATGTAATAAGATTTTTCATAGGGTAAATTAAACTAGTACGCTTTACATTTTATACCTTGCGTCATTTTGGTCTGTACATTTTTAATTGACTTATCTTTATTCTTAATTTTAAATTTTGTCTCAATTTAATACAATTGTTAATATCATTAACCTTTTTTTTTTTTTTTAAGTTATCATTAAATTAGTTGAGATTAACTCACTGAATTGAGTAAATTTATAATGTTGTCTTCAAAACTATGACACATGTCACTTATATGTGAATTTTTATAACAAATGCTAAGAGTTGTGAGCAGTCTAACCAAATTAATACAAAATTTAAAATTAAGAGTTAAAATTAAATCAATTGAAAATGTAGGATCAAAATGACACAAAGGATAAAATATAGGAACCACCGATATAATTCTTCCTTTTTTGTATTTAATTTGTTTGCCATCTGTGGTGACATCTTAAATGTCATTCATGAATTTTTGTACAATATATTACTACAATAAATTATGATTTTAGAAGCAAAAATTAAGGGATAAAATATTTTTATTATCAAAAGTGTCATTACTATATTTTAATGACCAAATTGAACATTTACTGATGAATTACTATCATTTTGGAACCAGCGTTTTTGTCACAAAATACAAACATTTTTTCGAACCAAATTATTTTTGCCCTAAAAATACATTTATTAATGACATTTTAAAAAGTTTATAGCTAAAAGTATTTTTTTTAATATTTTACGAAACAATATTTTAATGACTATCTTCACAATGATAATAATTTATCGCCAAAAACAAACAAGTATGTGGATAGAGTAATGATATATGAATATAAGCACAATGGTGTGGTTTAATAAGAACGTTTTTTTAGTTTAGAACAACATATCTATAAAGGTGAATTATATTTTCAGTAATATCATGATCACATCATTCTTGTGGTATTTTTTTTGTACCCCTTCGCTAAGTACACAGAAATGGTGCACGAAATCAGTCACAGAAATGGTGACTTTTTAGTGACTTTAGGTTTTGGGTTACATCATGACTCGTTTATAAATATAACAAAATAGCATAAAAGCCAAAAAATCAATAAAAATATTAAAAAGCCAACAAATATCAAAAAGTCAAATATCATTCACTCTATGTTTTTTGTATATATTTTTGTAAAAAATAAAAAATGTCTCAAATATATTCATCTAGTTTGTTTTTGAGTTCTTAAAAACAATTTTATGAGTTTTTAATTTGTATTCTTGTATTTTTAATATTTTTTTGAATAATTTAAACAATGTTTTATTATTATTTTTATATCCACTTAATCTTAATACACGTATGAAGTAAAAAATTTGTACAAATTTTTTTTAAAAAAATTCATTGAATACAACAAAATACAAAAATATATTGAATTTTTATTTTTATTTTTTGTATTTGATGAATTTTTTGAAGTTTATTTTTTCAGAAATATTATATATTATGTATATCTAAAAAATAAAAAATTTGTGTAAATTATTAAAATAATTCACTAAAAATAAAAAATAAATGCAAAAAATAAAACTTAATTTTTTGAAAAGTGAATTCAATTTTTTTTTTTTGAAACCAAACTGAGGGATTAGTTTTTTATGTTATATTTTAACAAAAATAAATAAATAAATAAAAATATGTTCTCAAACAACACATAAATCTCAGCCTATTGGCTTAGATTGTTTTGGCAGGGTTTGGCTCTCAACCCGACCCAACAAAAAAAATTCTATTGAATGGATTTGGATATCATTTTCGTGGGTCAATATGATCCGATCTCAATTTTAACCTTATTTTTTCTCATATATATATTGAGGTTCTTTAGATATTTTAATTTCTGAATTAATAGCAAAATTAACAATATACAAAATTGGTGATAGGAGTGCTAGAAGTTGATGCAAGGAACTTGCTTGGGTTAGAACAGATACCAACGACATGCATGACAGATGACGATTGCGTAACTTATTATTCTTGTATTAAAGATTTGCGAGAGGTTGTTTGGAGTGTCTTAAATAAGTGTATTTTTTATCTTTTTAAACTAAAAAATTGAGGAAAAAAATACGAATGTTTGGGTTAACTTTTTAACTTTTTATGAAAAAATGTGTATTAAAAAATTATATAAATTAGTGTGTAGGGAAAAATTAGGATTGAGAGTTGTGCAGACGTAATTTTTGACTTTTGGTGAATAGTGATAACTTTTTAACTTTTTGACTTTTTAACTTCTTTTTAACTTGCCAAACTTAGCAGCCATGTTTGGGTTTTTCTAATTAAGCACATGTTTGATAATCTGTTATTGTTGTCTCTACCTCCTTCCATATAAATAAATTATGATTTCGAATAAAATAGCCTTTTGCTCTGGTTTGTTGCTTTTAAATGATTGTTGTGTTATTTGCTTGAATGATGTTATAAATAAATGGATTTTTATCCCCTGTTTTTTAAAATTAACTCAAAACTAGTGGGATTAAAGAAATAAGTCTGTCCAATCTTTAAAAAAAAAATAAAGAAAAATGAATGAGTTGAAAAAATAGAAATCGAATACATATATAGGGTAATGCTATGGTATATATCTCTTAAAATGTCTGTATCATATGCATGAACGGAATCAGGTTTTGATCTCTGAGGAGCCAAGACATGGATAGAATTTTGAGTTAATTATCTAAAAGTCCTATTTACAAATGTTATAGTAACTCAGATTCCATCTAAGATTGTTTGAACCAGTAAATCATATTTCGTAAAACTAAGAATATTATCAGTTTTTTTTTTCAATTTTTAAAACTAAGAATATTATCAATTTTGCATAGTAATGTTTCAGTTAATTGTTTCACTAATTGATAAAAAAAAAAAGAACATGAGATTAAACATTTTTGCCTGTCTACTTATTGGTTCAATTCAATTATCCAATAAAATTGAGAATATTATTTGTAAGGACCCACATTTCATGCCTTAGTCCTGCTTGCATACGGTTATATGATTTGCCATGTCAAGATTTGTCTTCATGAACTCTTGCCTTGTTTTGTGCTGTGTGATTTGTCTAAGTACATGATTTTGCCTAAGTGTTATATGTATGCTTTGTTCCTTCCTTTGTTTAGCCGAGGTCATGCCAAGCCTAGGTCATAATGAGCCTAGGATATGTTTAGCCGAGGTCGTCCTTGCCTGACCTCTACCCTTGTCCTGGCATATTGGCCGAGATGATTATCATCTGGGCCGAGGTGTGCATCGCCGAGGCCGAGGTGTGCATCGCCGAGGCCGAGATGTGTATTATCTGGGCCGAGATGTTATCTTTGTACCAAAGTGATCTTGTCCTGGAAGTGGTATGACCTAGACCGAGGTGTGGTGCATCTAGGCCAAGGTGTGGCACAGCTTAGTCAAGTGTTGTCCTTCCTAGCCGAGATCATTGTTACCTTAGTTGCCGAAGCTTTGTCCTTCTGAGCCGATGTCTTTGTTACACCACTTGCCGAAGTCATTGTCCTTAGTTCGTCGATGTCTTGTCCCTTGCCGATGTCATTCCTGGCCGGAGTGTTTGCTGTGTAGCTTGTTAGATACGTTTTGTCAGAATGTTGTCTTGTCAATCTGTCACCTTTTTGAGGAAGACCAATCCGCCACTGCCACGTGTCCGAGCTGAGTGTATATCAGCCGGCAGAGAGAGAAAAGCTATCATTTGTTGTATTCTTGGTTTTGGAAGTAGAGAGAGAAGCTCTAGAGGAGTTCTAGAGAGAGAGAGAGTAGAGTTACGAGCTTGATTCCTAGAGATCGAACCGTTAGATTCATGTTCTAAGGTTAGATTCTTGATCTGTGCATGATGTTCTTTATGTTTATGTTATTGCATTGCATGATCGAATATGTTTTGAAAGCCATGCATCGTTTTGAAGCTCGGTTTTAGAAAGAGAAAATGATATTCAAGTGTTCTTCAAGAAAAGCCATGTTTTGATCCGAAAGCTCATGCCAAGATTCATGCTTTTGTGTTTGTTTTCACATGATCTTCAAGTATGGGTGCCCAGGTCAATGTTTTCGAACTCATAGCATGAAAACCCAGATTTTGATTAAGGAAAATGATGATTTTGGCATTCATGTTCTCCATGTTCATGTTCATGTTCTCCATGTTCTTCACGGGTGGAAACCCAGATCTCTAGACTTCACTTTCCGAAGTGTAGTCGCCGAGGTCACTCTTGTTTAGACCTCACACTTAGGCCAAGCATCGTATCTCACCTTGGCCTACCTTGCATGATCACTTGCACTTGTCTTGTTGAAACCTCGGCATAGACCTGGTTGGTGCCCAGCATGTCTCCTTGACATGTAAAAATAGTGTTTTGACCTTCAGCATGTTTTCCCGAGATCATTTGAATGTATATGAGACTTGTCTTGAGAAGTATGTTCAGTAGACCTTGCCATGTGTTTGTAGGACTTGGACCTTGCCTTGATCCCGACGTCTGAAGAACTAAGTGAGTGGTATTTCTAATAAAGCTATGTTGTAAATGTTTTGATAAGCTTTGCTTTGCTTTGTTTTGAAAAGTGTTTGTTAAGTATGAATGATTGCCCTTATTTTGTATGTCAAGTATCCGCCTTGTTTTGGGGTCCGTGGTGATGGGGACCTAAGCCCAATAATCCGGCCTACAAGTGAATTGTATTGGAGTCCGTACGTGCCAAGGGACTTTAAGCATTGGTGGCACAACCCTATTGGAGTCCGTACGTGCCAAGGGACTTTAAGCATTGGTGGCACAACCCTATTGGAGTCCGTACGTGTCAGGGGACTTTAAGCATTGGTGACACAAGTCCGTACGTGCTAGGGGACTTTAAACGTTAGTAGCACATATGATTTGTAAGACCAAGATTGAAGTACAAGCTTTGATATGTTTTGTTTGGAATGTGATGATCCCAAGTACATGTTTTGATATAAGTCTTGCCGAAGTACATATTTTGAACAAGCTATGTTATATGTATGTTTTGACAAGAACCTCGGGAATCATTCATGGAACCCCTTTATTATTTGTACCATTCACTGAGTTTCGTACTCACCCCTCTATATATATATGTAGGTTCCAAGCTAGAAGTCGGCTCCGCCGAGATGTTTGTTTTGTAGCCGAGGTTTTGTGTGCATGTTAGGTCGGCGTTGAGGACGTCGGCAACCTTGAAGATTATGTTCCTTGACTTGTACCTTGTTATGTCGGCTGTGGAGCCCTTTTGTTATGGATGTAACATGTATTTGATTTATGTTGTAATCAAGTTGTAAAGTTATATAAAGATGTATGCCATTTCATTTGACTTACGCACTGCTCTTATGGACCACTTGTATTTTGATTTATTGCTTCCGCATTTGTGAGCCCCATATTTGATACTCTGATTGTGTGTGAGTTTTGAAAGTTGGCCTTCGGTAATCTCGAATTACTGGCCATCATGGCACCATCCTACTAGGGGCGGGTTGGGGTCGTGACATTATTAGTTTTTTCATTTTTCAATTTTTTTTTTCTTTTTGAGTTTTGCACATTAATGTTCCATCATCATGCTATTTTATAGACACAAAATTTTCAATTTTGCAGCTTGTTTGGTTTTGGTTTTAGAAAACAATTTTCAGAAAATTTTGCTTTTTGATTTTCTGTATTTTAATGTTTTCAATGAATTTTTCTAAATATTGTAAGCATTTTTTTAAAATTTTTTTGACTCACCTAACATAAATACACTTAAAAAGTATAATATTTGTGAAAAAAAAATCTTTAAAAAATTTACTAAATACCAAAAAAAATACAAAAAAAAATGAAAATTCACTATATTTTTCATATTTTTGTGTATTTATTAATTTTTAAAATATTTTGACATAAGTAACAACATCCGTTAAATTCGTTCAATTAAAATACTGATAACAAATGACATAATAAATTATTGTATATATATACATATAATAATTTTGACTTGGTCCCTTCTTACGTAGTCACTAAAATTAGGGGCAAAATCAAAATTTTATTATTAGAAGAGTCAAAATTTGAATTAAAAAAATTCACCATATATACAAGCACACATGTACGTATACAATAAGATATGCAAGTTATATATAGATATACACACACACACACAAAACAAAGCCAAAAAAAAAAAAAAAGGGGTTAATTACAGGAAAAAAATCTCCAAATTTTCATGTATTTTTCACTTCAACCCCAGTGTTTTCACTTTAAATCCCAAAAGGATTCTCTGTTACATAGACGGAGATGGACAGGGGAGGGAGGACACATTGAAACACGGATGGAACTTTATAGTTCGATTTGTCAAAATTGAAACACTGGGGCTTAAAGTGAAAAACGCGTGAAATCTTAGAATTATTTTTGTAATTAACCCAATTTTTTTTTTTTTTTGTTATCAAAAGTGTCGTTATTGTATTTTAGTGACGAAATTGAACATTTAGTGATGAATTACTATCATTTTGGAACCAACATTTTTGTTACAAAACATAAACATATTTGCGGATCAAATTATTTTATCCTAAAAAATACATTTATTAACGACATTTTAAAATTTTATCGCTAAAAGTTTTTGTTTTTTTAATACTTTGTGCAATAACCTTTTAATGACTATCTTTGCCAGAATAAGAGCATCTCCAATGGTGTGCCATTGGAGCTGCTATTGCCAAATTATGGCAGCAGTTGATAGAAAGGCAGCCTCAATGGTAAGTTTTAGCAGCTGATATCTTTGGCAAATGCCAAATTTTGTGTCAAATATGGCACCAAGTTTGGCAGCAGCTACTAACTCAGCTTCAACCAACGATTTCCTCCCTCCCTTCCTTTCTTATCATCCTTTCCAACAAAGAAGCAATTTTCACTCAATTTCAAACACGGAAGTAATTTTTACCCAATTTCAAACATAGAAGCAATTTTCACCCAATTTCACCCAAAATTAAACAATTTCAAACACAAGCAAGATAGAAAAATTTCAGTTTCATCAATTTCAAGCAAAAAAATAAAAATAAAAATAAAAATTAGAAAATAAATAAAGTGAGTGAAAAAAATACCTGATGACAGAAATTTGGGAGAAGAATTCACCATTCTAGTTTAGATAACAAAAATAGTTGTAGACAGAAGGTGTTTGCTTTTACGGTTTCATGGCCTCTATGTACTTGTTTTCATTGCCTTTGTTTAACTGCTTTCATAGTTTCATGATCAAATCCTCCTCGTTTGAGGTTGGAAAGAGAAGCATTTGTAGTAGGGATAGAAGGCTTTGGCAGGTGGTCTTCTATGTTCATGGGAGAAGAATGAGGTGGGTTTGTGAGATTTGGAGACATGGATGATGAAGGAGGTCGGTTTGTTAGATTGGAGGTGGGTTTGTGAGATTTGGAGACATGGATGATGAAGGGGGTGTGTTTGTGAGATTTGGAGGTAGGTTTGTGAGGTTTGGAGACATGGATGATCGATTGAGGTGGGTTTGTGGGATTTGGAGGTGGGTTTGTGAAATTTGGAGACATAGATGATCGATTAAGAGGTGATTGGTAGACGACGAGGTTGTAGGAGTGAGACAACTACAAAGATCTGGGTTCTAGGAGTGAGAGAGGAGTGAGATCAAGAGAGGAGTGGGGGGTCGATAGAGACGGAGAATAGACAGAAAAGTGTCTATCTTGCAAGGAAAGAACCGATCAGTATGAAGAGAGAAGAGATATAGAGAGAGAAGCGAGTCAGAGAGAAGAAAGAGGAAGATGATTATAGAGAGATAGAGAGATGAAGATGATTCTAGACAATAAAGATCTCAGCCGTTGGAAATGGGAGATACAGATCTCAGTCGTTGGAAATGAGAGATAGAGTGTCTTGGAATGTGTAATATGAGCCCAACGGCTCTATTTGAATTTGAAAGTAAAAAAATGAGCATACAATTTTTAAACGGTTATAATTAAACGACTATTTTTCTTTCAATTTGAGTAGTATAAATACACATACCTTGTTTTACCAATTTGAGTTTACAGCAACAATTTTTCTTTTAACTATATTTTTCTTTTTTATTTTTCACATAATCATTATGGAAAATTCATTAAAAACAAAGAGAGGAAAACCATGTACCACTCAAGAAGATGTATTAATTTGTAGAGCTAGGTGTCATATTATTGAAGACCCAATTGTTGAAAATTCACAATCGCATGCTCATTTTCGGGAAAGAATTTTTGAAAATTATTGCTAGCTGCAGAATGATCAATCAAGAACACAAGTGTCTATCTCATCTTGATGAGGTGTAATAATGAAATATTGCAACAAATTTCGTGGGTGTCTAGCGCAAGTCGAAAATCTACATCCAAATGGGGCGTCATAAGTTGATATAGTAAGATTTCATTTTCATTTATTATGCTAGTTTTTTTATTTCGTCTTATATAAAAATTAACTAATTAATTAATTTAATATTTTATTGCCATATAGATGCTTCAAGCAAAACTATTATACCATCAAGACGAATACAAACATTTTTTTTTTTTTTTAACATTGTTGGCCAATCTTGCAAAACAATATCAGGTGGCAAGATGTAACTCCTGCAAACACGGTGAGGCCAAGGATACATACATCGTTTTCCCTTGATTCAACCCCCGATTTCCCTATGGATAACCATATTTCTCTTGAAGATGACACCAATCCAAGTATTGGTAATAATCCAACTATTGGTGAGGGCAGTGTCACCGCAAAGGGTAAAAAGACTATGGGTAGGAAAGTTGCAAAAGAATTATTTTGGAGAAATCAAGTCTTTAAAGTTGAAGTCCAAAAAATGAGTGTACAATTGGAAACATTTAACCAACACTTTGCTGAGAAAGAAAAGGAAAAAGATGAAAGAGAAGAAAAAAAGATTCAAGTAGTGCAGGAGATGAAAGAACTTGAGATCAGAAAACAAGAACATGAGATAATGACTATGGACATTTCTCATTTGGACTCTCAGGTGAAAGCGTATTACACAATGTGAAAAAATGAGATTTTCTCCAAGTGGTCCTCAAATGTCAGCAGCCAAAATTACTATTTCCTCATGCCTCCTGATAAATAATTACGGGATAATATATTTTTTTGCAATGCCATTTATTTTTTAATGTAATTGTTAGTCTTTATTTGCAATGTCATTTTTTTTTATTTTGTAATGAAATTTCATTTTTTTTAATTTTTATTTTCGAGTATTTTCTACAATGGATGGTTGTTGGTGGGTGGTTGTTGGTGAATGAATGTTGGATGAATGATGGATGATTGTTGGTGGATAATTGGTGATTGTTTATTTTTTATATGTAATTAAAAAAATTTATTAAATATGTAGTGATATATTTTTTGGTGGGGTGAATTATATTTAAAATTTTTTTTCCAATTTTTCAATTTTTTTCATTTTTTATATTTGTCTAGTCGGGAATAATAAAAATATATAATTTTTTTTTACAAACAATTAAAAAAAAGGTCATAAAAGACAAAAAATAAACAAAATAAAATCACAAAAAAATTTATATCCAAACAACACCTACAAATTTAGAGGGACAGCTGATTGAGATTTGCCAAAATAACAAATGACCATCGGAATACCATTGTTATAATTTGAAAAAATAGCACTATTTATTGTCAAATTATAATAATAGCAATGGCAATATAGCAATAACCATTAAAAATTTATGTAATTTCACATCCCTATCTCTCTATATATAGTGAAGAAACTAGAAAGCCCATTTGTACCCAAAAAATTAAAAAAAAAAAAAAGAAAGAAAGAAAGAGAAACTAGACAATCCATACCAAACTATGAATAAGCCTTCATTCACTTGTTTAGCCCTCCTGGTTGTGCTCGTGGTGGTGTCATCTGGTTAGTCTTTCTATTTCTCTCTCAAATATAAGTAGATATAGAATTTATATAAATAAAATGAATAATTTTTTTTTTTTGGTCTTATCATCAAATTTCATCAAATTTTGTTCATTTATATTTATTTGGTGTTCTTTTCCTTTCTAGATTTTGTATTCGTAACAGGGAATAAAAGCAAGAACACAATAACATGAAACCCTAAGTATATATGGATAAATAATATTATTTTGGGTGGTGATAGAGACCCCCTTTTTTTAGATCCCCTTTTGACCCCCTCTCTTCTCTCATTGGTCCACTTTCCTGCACATCCAATCACCCCCTGACACATGGCAAAAGGGGGTGAGGGGTGCCCCCAAAAGGGGGTCCCAAGTATTATCCTATTATTTTATAGTGAAGCCTATCAATAAATTCTAAAAAAATCTTGTCTAAGGTTATCATTTAGCTTAATGTCTGCGCCCTGACTTAGCAGGCTTTTACTTGACGCAAGTTCGTACCTTTCGTTCGAAAATATGTTTTTTCTTTAATTTTTTATGAAAAAAATATGTTAAAAGTAGATTGAATGAAAATAAATCCTTGATTTTTAATATTTGTTAATTTTTTGACTTTAGGTTTTAGTTACTTGATGATTCGTTTGGAAATATGATTGTTTTGGAAAGTGTTAAATAAGTTGGACTTTTTGTACTTATTACAAAAAGACATATAAAAATAGAGAGAATATCACTTAAATAAGTCAAAAAATCAATAAATTGTCTTATAAGGTCTCATTTGACATTTACACGTTTTAGCCAAAAAGATAAAAAGTTACTATAAGTTATTATATCACTCTTTTTATTTTTTTGCACATCTTTTCGTAAAAAATTAAAAAATTATTAAAATAACTTGTTTCTAAATGAGACCGCCACTTCCTAAAAGCGGCCAAAATAGTCGAAAAGTTAAAAAGTTAATAAAAAGGTCAAAAGCCAACAAATATCAAAAAGTCATATTCAATTTACTTTACTTTTTGCATATATTTTCGTAAAAATTAAAAAATTTATTTCAAATATATACATCTAGTTTGGTTTTGAGTTTTCAAATATAGGTTTTTAAGTTTTCAATTTGTATTTTTATATTTTTAATGATTTTTTTGAATATTTTAATCAATATATTTTTTTTAATTTTTATGTTCACTTAATCTTAATATACTTACAAAGTAAAAAATTTATACAAAAATATTTAAAAAATTCATTGAATAGAACAAAATATGAAATGTATTGAATTTTCTTTTTTTTTTTTGTACTTTTTTTGTATTTGGTGATTTTTTTTCCATAAATATTATACTTTTTAAGTGTATTTAGATTAAGTGTATCTAAAAAATAAAAAATTTGTGTAAAATATTAAAAAGATTCTCTAAAAATAAAAAAAAAACTACGAAAAATAAAAAACTTAATTTTCTGAAATCAAACACATTGATTAATTTTTTTTATGTCATATTTTAACAAAAACAATCAAAAAATTACTAAAAAAAAAATGTTCTCAGACGATACATAAATCCCTGCCTATTGGCTAAGACCGTTAGCCAATCTGGAAGTCATTGGCAGGATTTGGCTCTTAACCCGGTCTAACAAAATAAATCATGTTGGGTGAATTTGAATATCATTTTCGTGGGCCAATATGACCCGATCTCAACCTTTAATCTTATATATCAATTTATTTATCTATCTATATTAATATTAAGTGAAGGCCTCAGTTATTATTAGTGTAGTGAAACCTTTACTCTCCTTATGTCATGTAGTCATATTTTTTAAAGCTCAGTTATTATTAAGTGAAGGCCTCAATTAGTATAATGAAGCATTGTACTTTTCATGTCCCGTGGAAGTGTTTTAAAAATAAAAAATTAAGGTTATATAAAGATGTGGGTAACTTTGAACCATGAATGGGTTTAAAGTAAGAAGACTTTTACCACTTGCACTGTATTTGGTTGAGGAATTTGAAAAGAAAAAAAAATAAAAAAAGATAGGTGAAATGTCAATAAAATATAAACACAGTGTTAAACTAGTATAATTTTAATTTCTTTATTATTTTCTTTTATTTTTACTTATTTAATTGCACATATTGCATATGTTACCCGCTAATTCATATATCTATTGAGTTTTTTTTGGATATTTAGTTTCTGAATTGATAGCAAAACTAACAATATACAAAATTGGTGACAGGAGTGCTAGAAGCTGATGCAAGGAACTTGCTACAGGCAAGACAGATACCACCGATACCATCGACATGCATAACAGATGATGATTGCGTAACTTATTATTGTGTTCTTTATCTGCAATGTATCAATTACGAATGTGCTTGTCCCAAAAATCATCTATGTGTTTTCTGTTAATGATGGATGGTTGTGGATTAAAGGGCAAGGCCCTGTTTGGGTTTTTCTAATTAAGCAGATGTTTGATAATCCGTTATTGTTGTCTCTGCCTCCTTCCGTATAAATAAATTATGATTTCGAATAAAAGAGCCTTATGTTCTGGTTTGTTGCTTTTAAAAGATTGAATGATGTTATAAATAACATTGTCATGGGGTCTTTTGGGAAGAAAATAAAATGCCAGCTTTAAATATCCTCAAAAAATATAATTCTCACAATCTCCATTCATCTGTGATTGGTTCACAAAGAAAAGAAAAAAAATTAAAAAAACAAAAAAACACGCGATTGGTCCACATAATTTTGGAGATCATGGGAGTTCCCAACTTTAAGGTCCCAAGCATTTTTGTAGAAATAAATGGATTTTTATCCCCCGCTTTTTTAACACTAACACAAAGCTAGTGGGGCTAAATGATTAAGTCTAAGAACATAGAAATCGTACACATAATAGAGGATAAATTATACCAGTGGTCACTATATTTTACTTCTTGTGTCATTTTGATCTCTACATTTTGAGTTGATTTAATTTTGATCTTTAATTTTAGATTATGTATCAATTTGGTTCAATTGATAATATTATTAGTATTTTTAAAAAAAAATTATCACTAAATTGGTTGAGGTTAACTTGCTGAGTTATGTAAGTTTTTATAATTTTGTCCTTAAAAATAAGGAATTTGACACTTTTCCATAAAAAAATATTAAGAGTTATAATTAATTGGACCAAATTGAGGCAAAATCATAAATTTAAGGTCAAAATTGAACTAACTAAAATTACAATAACTAAAATGATACAAGGACCAAAGTACAAGGACTATCATCGTAATTTACCCTATAATATATGCATATGGATGGATAATGCTATGGTACACACCTTTTAAAATGTGTGTACCATTTGCATCTTTGTTATGCATTTTTATAATATATGTTATGTATTTTTTTTTGGTAGAATTATTACAATTTGTGATTCAAAAATAAAATTATACATTTTATAATTTTTTTTTATTTATAAAAACACTAACCTTGCTTAATTAATAATGAGAATATTTGGAATTCTCCGAGAAGGATTAGAATGACAGTTTCTGCTAATGAATAGCTACTTAAATCAATGTTTTGAGCATAGAGATTCCACTCACCTGTAAAAAGTGGCCTATTCCTTGGGATGTGGTAATACATCTAAGAAGTAGTTTTAACAAATCACAAAATATGTAATATATATCACCAAAATTACATTGCAGATGTATATGATACCACCCTTTAGAATTTCCCTACATTCTATGTTTGATTTCTATATTGGTAGCAAGATTATATATTTATGTAAGACGTATTTTTTTTTGTTTATTGATAATAAAATTTCATAAAAAAAAAAAAAAAATTCTTTTATACATATAATAATTTTCAAATAGAGGATGCCATATACTGATTTTGTTGCTTATCAAGGTATTCCAATTTGGAGCAAAGTTACCTATCAATCACTTACTGGACAAAATAATAATTTTTTTTTGTTGAAAAACTAAATTCATGGTAATTTTTATTGATTTTAGCTTTAATGTGAAAAAGGTCTTTGGCTTATTAGCTTTGTAGTACCACACAATAGCATGTGCGGTGGCGATTTCAACTTTTGTTCATTTTTTCATCACTATGGTGGATATAAGGGATGGCCATGGACCCCTCAACCCAAACCCAATATTTATTTGAGTAATGTAAAGAACACACCTAAATTCACATTGATTTATACAACCGGCTTGTTAGAATAGTTGAAAGAAATATAAAAAATGTATATCTCTATTATATTGAATAAAATAAATACAATAGGAGAGTCTGTATTTATAAGTTGAATACAAACCTAGATAAGTATAGAAGGAGATAGAGATAAACTACTATATCACCATTAAGGAAAGCATTTTGACATCCATCTAAAAGAGATCCCACTGCGCGAGCAGCGACAACAACAAGTAAGCTATGCATAGAGGTAAGCCGAGAAATCGAAGCGAAAGTCTCCTCATAATCAATGCCATATTCCTGGGTGAAGCCTTTTGCAACAAGACGGGCTTTGTAGCGCTCAATAGAGCCATCAGAATGGGTCTTGATTTTGTATACCCATCTGCAGCCAATTGTAATCTTTCCAGGAGGAAGATTAATAACATCCTAAGTATGAGTTTTGTCTAAAGCTTGTAATTCATCAGTCATAACTTACTGCCAGAGAGGATTAGTATAAGCCTCACGATAGGAGGTAGGTTCATAAGTAGAAAAGACAGTAGACCCTGACAATATAATCATGAAGATGAACAGGTGGTTGAGTTACCTGATGTGGACGACCGGTGGGAGGAGGATCTGGTAGGGTGATAGGAGACTCAACGGGACCATTAGAGGGAACAGTCGGAACAAGATTAGGTGTAGGCAAAGGCGTCTCTAGAGAGGAGGAACCTGCATCAAAGGCATTAGAGAAGAGATTGATAGAAGGATTAGTAAACAGAATGAAAGTAGAAGATGATGATAAGTGGAATGAGGATAAGCATGAAAACATTTTATACTCCTAGAAAACCACATGACGAGAGACACGAAGACGTTTAAAGATAGGATCCCAGCAACGATAGCCTTTATGTTCAATTCCATACCCAAAAAAGCAACAAAGACGAGAACAGGGTTCAAGTTTGGTGTGTTCATGAGGTTGGAAGAGAACAAAGCATGCAGACCCAAAAATTCGAAGATTTGTGTATGGAGGACTAGTGCTATGTAAATGTGCATAAGGAGTTTAGTCATGGATAATAAGAGTGGAAACACAATTGATAGTGTAAACAGTAGTAAGAGTAGCTTCCCCCAAAAAATATTCAGGACACAAGGAAGAGATAAGAAGGGCTCAAGTAATGTCAAGAATTTGCCTATGCTTCCGTTTAGCACGATCATTTTGTTGGGACGTGCCAGCACAGGAACGAAGAGGCTGAGTACTGTGATGCTGAAGGAATGAGAGAAAATCAAGATCCCTGTATTCCATAGCATTATCAAATTGAAAATTTTTAATGGTTTTAGAAAATTGGGTTTGGACCATGCTTGCAAAATTGTAATAAAGTTGTTTGAGTTCTGATCGACTTTTCATGAGAAACAATCATGTAAAACGTGAAAAATCATCAACAAAGACAACAAAGTAACGTGATCCCCCCATAGTGGTAGTAGGTGATGATCCCCAAATATCAAAATGGATAAGATCAAATGGTGAATGAAAAACAGAAGTACTTGCATTAAATGATAAAGCAGGTTGTTTTACAAGTTGACAAGATAAACAACCGAAAGTATCGGGAATGACATGACCTAATTGATCAGTAAAAACTAAATATTTTAAACGACTAACAGAAATATGTCCTAAACGACAATGCCAAATATTAAAAGGAGACATGCTGTAAACAGATTTAGGAGCAGCTATTGGGGTGAAGTCTGGAATATAAAGATGAATGAGGTCATAGAGACGTCTATACTTACAGTCGATCCCAAGAGTTTGTCCCGCCTGAGGGTCCTGTACCAAACAACCATTAGTAGAAAATGTGACAGTTAGATCAAGCTCACATAATTGACTAATATAAATAAGATTTAAAGTGAGAGCAGAAATAAGGTAAACATTTGATAAGGATAGATGAGAGGTGGAAATAGAACCAATATGACTTACACACATAAGAGAACCATCAACGGTATAAATGGAGGGAATATGAGGAGAGGAAGAAATAGAAGAAAATAGAGTAGAACTAGAAGTCATATGATTGCAACATGTTGAGTCAAAATACCAGGGAGATGTACCTAAATCGGACATGGCTTGGGCCCATAACACATAATTGGAGCCGTCAAGGATAACAGAGATTGGATGAGAAGCATCATGATGATCCATAACGGTGGTTTGGTGAAGTAAAATAGAGAAAAACAGTGCTATAGGGGCAAAAATAGCAAAACAGAGCATACCAGTGAGTCTGGAAGGTCGAAAATAGCTGGGAAAGAAGTTTTGTGTGCAGAGATGACGTCAGCAAGGGTGCGGCTCATGTTAGCAAGAGGGTGCGAGGTGCACGATAGTAGCGGAGGTGTTAGCAGATACGCGGCGCACGTTAGTAGGAGGATACGCGGCACATGATAGCAATAGGCGTGTAGCGTACTGTAGTACTGACGCGCTTAGGGCTGATGTCAGCGACGAAGGAAGCGAAGGGACACGCTCGTGACAGACGCGTGGCGTGTAATCTTCTGGCAACTGGTGCGTGGTAGCGCATGTAGAGACTGGCGGCGTCGTGAATGACGCGCCTAGCAATAAGTGGCGCATAAGAGCATGTCTACACTTGTTGTGGAACATGGCTGATGGCTCTGGAATCGTTTGAAAGAGACGAATATTATGGTGTTGCAGGTTTATGATTACGACCACTGGAATCGTCTGAAACTAAAGATGAAGTAGTGCTGGAACAAAGATAATAAAGTATAGGGGTGATGGAATGAATGCTATAGTGCCATTGTGTACAGGACTAAGCACACACACAAAAAAAAAAAAATAAAAATAAATAAATAAATAAAGAAGAAGAAGAAGAAGAAGAAGATAAAAAAAAGCTATAAGTGTAGAACCTAGAGCTCTGATACCATGTTAGAATAGTTGAAAGAAATATGAAAAATGTGTATCTGTATTATATTGAATGAAATGAATACAATAGGAGAGTCTGTATCTGTAGGTTGAATACAAACCTAGATAAGTATAGAAGAAGATAGAGATAAAGAGAGATAGAGATAAACTACTATATCTACAATACAAGGAGATAAGTATAAATCTAAGTCTAATATATACATTAACGCGGCTAATGTGGCAATACTGTGAGCTCGTTTGGGAAGTCTTGGTTTGGGATTTTTTGGTTAAAATAGCCACAAAAAAATAAAATAGACTTTTTAGTCCAATAAGACAAAATATCACATCCAACCCATAATCATTACATTCTTTCTTTCACAAAAGGTCACAAAAACCTCCATAGACGAGGCTTTTTAGCCCCAAGCTAAAACAGCCAAAAAGTCAAAATGTCAACCCACTTCCCAAACGAATACATAGGGTCCATCGGTTAGACTAAAAACAAAAGATAAATTACAAACATCTCCTACCCTTTTAAATTTCTAATCACACAACAAATAATTCCTTTTATTGATTAGTTATTAGGTCAATTAACAGTTATTAATGATGTTGGAAATATATTTTAATTAAAATTTAAATAATTTTATTATCGTATAGAAGAATAGTTAGGATTTTTTTTTCCTATTAATATTGTTAAACAAAAATTTTTGATAATAAAAAATCTTTGTAATTTTTAAAATTATATAGGATAATTCGTATTTTAAACAAATTACAATGATATATTTGAATTAAAATAAATAAATAAATAACAGGTTTGAAACAATTGAAGGAAACCAGAGGCTATTAACAGGCTCAATCCTCTCTTGTCGATGAATTAGTGAAATCTAAATTCTAAATTTTTTTACTAAAAAATAATCTTTAAGCCATCCCTATAAGAATTTGATTACAAATTGTTCAACCAAACAACATTAATACATGTCTTTGCTTTTTTTTTTTGTTTTTATTTTTTATTTTTTACTTATTTTCGTCTTAGAAATTTTTTTTTAAAAAAGTTTTTTAGGTTTTTAGATTCAGTTCAATGAGATGAATGAAAAAAAATTTAACAATTCAAAAAAGACGAAAAAAAAGAAGCCAAAAATAGTGGAGTTTTTTTTTTTGGCATATTTTTTATTTTTTATTTTTCAATTTATTTATTATTATTATTTTTTTGACTTTTTAGATTCGTCTACCTAAGGCAAACTGGAAGAGTAAAAAATATTTAGAAAAAGATGTGGCTTTTTTTAGCCAATAAGCAAAGTTTCCAAACTATAATTTGAATCTTATAACAAAATAAATTTTATATTTTATATTTATTATTATTATTATTATTATTATTATTATTATTATTATATCTTGATTGATTCATTTGTGTCAACATGTAACCGTGCAAGACTTCCTCATTTCTAAATTAAGTTACCTGACCCTTGTTCTTTTAATTATTAAAGTAATAGGTCCACATTAATTTTGGTCTGGACAATTAGGTAAAGTCTATTTACTCATATTCTCATACTTCTTGACAAATTTCACCAGTAATAGATATTAATTAAGATAAATTACATTGACACTCTCTTGATTTCACTAAAATAACATTGCCACTCCCATTATTATTTGAAATCACACTGACACCCCCCTCTCAGCTAACACCAATACCTACATTAAGAAGATAAGTATAATACACTTGATGTTTTTGCAAATTTCATCTAAATCAAACAAAAAATTCACTCACCATTTTTACTCTCTCTACGTAATCCTAACCCTCTATTCCCCATGCCACCACCATGGGAAATTTCCAACCCAATCTGTAATTTCAATCCCCAAAGAAAGTCATTGGTGCACCACCATCTTCCAAATTACATCTTAAAAACCATCCTCATCAACATGGCTGCAACCTACAAGTGGACTGGATTTGGGATTCACTGAAGAAGACTTCTCTGGAATGGAACCAATATGCCAAAATAGATTGGCTATCCATTCGTGATATTATATATACACTGCTTGTATATATACGTGTATATTATATATATATATATAAATATATGCCAAGATAACATTTCATCGGTAAGCTTGATTGATATTTAAAGATATTTTTTGTGGGTGATGCCAATTATTTCTGTTCTGTCAACTGTTAGTTGACTAACGAAAGGAGTAAAGTGTTGGACAAACTTTTAAAGTAGGTGAGGACAGTGCCATTTCAGAAAATGAAAAGAGATTTTGAAAGTATAAAATGGGTGTGAGTGTAATTTACCCTAGATATTATTACAATGGCTACATTTGGTATGAATTTTTTGTTGGACAATTTTTATTGTATTATGAATAAATTATATTTGTATACTTAACAACAAACAGAAGAAATAAAGAAAAGAAGAGCGATTGTTTGATTACAAAAATTAAACCAGAATATAAAATAAATAAATAAATAAATAAAAACAGATTTTTATTTTATTACAAAAATAAAATCATAATCTGAAACAGAAAAATAATAAAACAGAAAGTAAATTAATTACTTACTGAATTAATTTGTTGAATAAATTTTATTGATCAAGTCTAGTGTTAAACACTGTGTCCTTAAGACAGATTCGTCCTTTCCACGGTACTTTCAGATTCTGGACGTCTATCTCCCAGGATAAAATGATCAACTGCGAATAATAGCTGCACTACAAATTATTCGCACAACAAACACACTTTGTATTTACACTCTTTCTCACAGAAAAATTAAATGCAGCAAAATGCAAAGAGAGTATACAGAATTTGGGATGAAAATTGAGTGAAAAAACCAAGTGAGGGACTGCCTATTTATAAATATAAAGGTGGTTGTACAGATTTGAATCCAACAGGTATGGTTTGAATTTGAACATGTAAGGCACTGTTTCAACAGATACGAACTGTTTGGGTTTGAAATTTAAATAGATTTGAATTTGTCTGGTTTATATTGGCTAGATATAGACCTGTTTGGGTAGAGGGAAAACTGGACTGATTTCATAATTAATTTTGAATTCTGGACAGATTTTGTTTTACTAAAAAATAAAATAAAATTCAAATCTTTTTGGAACAAGCCTAACCCAACCTCACACTACACACCCGCGCCCAAGTCCAGCCTAGCTAGCCCGACTGACTGGACAGACAGGCGGCGGTGCGCGTGTATGTTTATTTTGGGTCCAATGGGTCTAGCACATTTTGCCCATAACCTCCCCAGCTACAAAACTTGGATGTCCCTTGGGGCCTACCCCAAGTTCCAAACTCAAGCCTTATAAACCCACTCAAAGTTTGTCCACCAAATCAATGTGGGACAAGCCTTAAACCAAACTTTTAGGAAATTTCACCAAAAACACCATTTTCATGAAGCTCTCTTTGGTTTCAATTTTCCATTCACTCTATAATAGTTTTAAGCAACCAAATATATTACGTGAATCACAACGCGGCATAGAACGCATTACCATTTAGACCCGCCAACTTTGGCGCATGGGTTCCACCTAAAAATTAGACCAAAGTTGAGGAAAATTTCTGTTTTTCTGAAAACCATTTCTTACAATCCCTCACATGAATGTAATTTGATGACAATGGAAATGAAACAATATGCAGAATTTGTCGAAAGAGTATAAATCGAAAATATCTTGCATCAGAATAGGTAGCTTTCGCCCTTGAACCTTCCCTAATGATAACCTATTGGACTTACTAGCTAACCAATGGACGTGATGTCTTGAATTGTTCAGCCGTTTGTGTAAGCTAAGACAATAGACTTCACACAAGATATCTTTTGACACATCGTGGTTCTCACGGTTGTGTTCATTTTGGCCTTAAAAGCTCCTAGTTGTTCATGGATTCTTTCTAGAGAATTTAGCCTCTTCATTCTTATAGAACCGGCCCCAATTCGACACTTATATAGGTAATTCTTATTGTGAGTATCTCCTTATACTCGTCTTGATTTTTATACCTAAATCAAGATATAAGTAATCATTAAAAGCAAAGCTTATCCTTAAACTCCTACATACAACATATGTTGCAGATATCACTTTCACCATAGGAATGGATAGGGAATTTTAATCCCTTGGTGATGTCTGGCTAGCCACACATAACTTAGTTGTCCCTTTGAACATAGTTCTTGGGATCTCTAGTCATTTAAGTAGGGTTACCGTTATGATGACTCTTATGTAATAGGCTTTAATCCCATCCTCTTTGATGAATTATACACTTGTTCTATAGTCAAACTTTTTGTTAACGGATCCGCAATATTCTCTTTAATTTTATATAATCTATTAAGATTATTCCATTTGAGAGTAATTGCCTTACGATATTATGTCGACGACGAATATGTCGTGACTTACCATTATACATATGATTCTGTGCCCTGCCTATTGCAGATTGACTGTCACAATGAATGCAAATAACTAGCACAGGTTTTGGCCACATTAGAATGTTTTCTAAGAAGTGACAAATCCATTGTACTTCTTCTCCTACTTTGTCTAAAGAAATGAACTCAGATTCCATTGTGGATCGTATGATGCATGTTTGTTTCGTGGATTTCCAAGAAACAGCAGCGCCTCCCAGAGTAAAGACATATCCACTAGTAGATTTTGAATCTTTAGTATCCGATATCCAATTGGCATCACAATAACCTTCGAGTACTGCTGGATATCGAGTAAAGTTCAAATCATGATCACGGGTAAATCTTAGATATCTAAGAACCCGAATGATCGCTTTCCAATGGTTTTCTTTGGGGTTACTAGTGTACCTACTCAATTTACTGACAGCATAAGTGTAGACGTCCTCAAACGTCCTGGGAGGGAATCCCGTTTTGTTTATTGGGCTCACTACAGTTCAGGACTCAATGTCACGGTCTTGTATCTAATCTCGCAGAGTGCAATGCAAGACCGATGAATCATCAAAGAGTCCAAATCCGGCAAATCGTTTTTGAAAACAGATTTTTTGAAAGAAGTGCCAAACATGGACTACTTTGCCAGATACAGAGTTGCCACCTAAATATTTTGTTTTGGGGGAATTTAGGAAACCTTGACTCGTTGCCTAAGGCCACGTGTCCGTCATCACCAAAGTTGCCTCGGCTCGGAAACTTGGGTACGATTGGAGAAGGTCACTTCGTGAGCACCCCCGCTCGCCCGATCAAAGATCGGCCTCTGCTAACCATATATCGAGTTTTACATTATGTGCTCTTATTCCGGTTTATTAGCCTAGAATTACTATGTGATGCGCGCAACATACAAGTATAGACTGGGTCGCCTGAATTGGTCGCCTGAATTGGAACAAAACATCTCATGTTCGTTTTGAAAAACGGTTTAAAGGTGCTACTCGCAAGTAGGCTAAGACGTGGATTTTGCCACCCTCAGGTGCGCTTAGAAAACATGATTTTGTCACTCTCAAGTGGGCTTAAAACTCTCAATTGATGAATTGTTCCAATTCAAATAACCCAACCTTCACCCACAGGCATTCAGGCAGTTATATCATATAAGCACATAGCCTCATGGTAAGCATGCTATCATGTCAGTCACTCACACACATGCAAGGATGCTAAAGCATAAATACTTACCGAGTACTCCAAGCCAAAACAGAAACTAGTTAGTAGTCAATGCATGATCCTAATTCATGTTAAGATGGCTAATGCAACACATGCAAAATACAACTAAGATAGGCTCGGCTATTCTAAACATGGCATATGAAATGTAACAGGAAACATGTATTCAACTTGGAATTGAAATACAATGCAGTTAGTATGATGCGCTGAGCCTAGTGCATACAAGACAGATGAATGAATGCAAACATGCGAACATATAGATGCTAATTGAAACATGCCCTAAACTAACCATCATAAGCTGGTAAATAAAAGAGAGAAAGACGTGGGGTTGGAAGACATACATTACACACACGCACACTTATTACACAATTGCCCTCGCTCGGAGGGTCCGAATAAATAATACAGTCCGAATAAATAATTAACTACTCTAGCTAATTAAATATTACAAAACCCTAATTAATTAACAAATTAACTAGGAAAACGAATAAACTAGCATGTAAGCTATAAAATGGACTGCCTCAGCTCTTGTTCCGAATGATGAAAGATGCATGCGTGCTCGGGTCGCTTTGTTGGGAAATTCCTTGCGATGCCCCGATTTGCCTCTATTTTGCAATTCATCCCGGAATATTGTACAAAGCTCTAGAAGGCTGCTGGTTTTTGGTTTGCTGCAATAGAGAGCAAGAAAGGGGCATGGCAAAGTATTTTCACATATGTATGCACGACCACTCTCCCTATCATTGCACAAGCTCTAGGGAGTGTAGACCTCTATCCTCGTGCTACCAATCACGCATCTCGATGCATGATGGCCGAGAAGTCGAATCGCACGACTCAATGTGAAATGAATGCACATATAAACATAACAAAGCCTAAACTCCATCATGGGTAATCCGGAGTGTCGGCGACTAGAAATTGAGACACATTTCGTCACTTTGAGTACGAAACGTCCCTCGTTTCCCATGTTTGGACTAACCCTACTCCAAACACAATGCAATGAGATGGCATACACAATGTGACTAATGTGCAACCCTAAATGCAATGCAACCTAATCATGCTGGCATGTGAGGGATGATATGCAAATATGCAACTAGCATACGCAATGCTATGAACTGAGAATGGCATACTCAATGCACACGAACTATATGGCATACGCAATGCAATTACGAAAACTATCATGTGCACATGAACTAAATGGCATATACAAATGCAAGATGGACTTACACCAATATGAGTGGACCTCAGCCACACTCACATCAGTGGCCATATGATGGAAATGAGACAACCAAAATACATGCAACATACACGGATGCAAAGGACCGATCCTAAGGCACAACATACAACTCTAACTAAGCATGGCAAAGGATGAAGTATGGCATGCAAACACACATTTTCTAGCTCTGAAACATAATGTACAATGGTCTCGAATCATGCAAATACATCACACAATGCACGCAAGATGGCTTGAATACCGAAACTAGTGAAGCGGGTTACACTAGAGGTACACAAAGCAATGTATAAATGGAAAAACCAACCCCAAACAGACCCTAGGCAGGTCTGAAACAGTGGAAAAATGGCCCAAAATGATGACTCAACATGCAATGAAACGAAGCTCATGCAATGGTCCGAAAACGAGACATTTATGCACAACTCTCAAACACGTTTAAAGAGTGGAAATCATGGGAATATGGCATTCATATAAGCTCTGAAATATGATATATAATGACCCCAAAGCATGAAAACACCTCAGTATATGCATGTAATAGACCTCGAAACTCAAAACTAAGCATGGGCATTGAACTACAAGCATGCAAAAAAAACATCACTCGACCCTGAGACCCAAAAACAGAGCTAATGCAATCCAAAATATGCACAAAATCAGTTTAAGGCATGGCCAAAAAGTGCTAGAATTAAGGGCCAAAAGATCATGCAATACAAGCTAGTGAACCATGATTTGCACTACAACTATATGAAACACATGAGAGCTCACCAAACCAGCCAAAAAAAGAAACATGGCATGCCAAAATATGACCAAAAACCCATTGAAACTCAGTCAACACATGTTAGAATGAAGTGTTCCTTTGAAAGGCCAATGAGAGGATTGTTCTGCACATGTATGATGCACACACAAAATGGAAAAACTACCTCTGGACAGAGGTTATGAGAGCCCTAAAACTCACTGAAAAGGGCCTGAAATGAGTCTAGGAAGCATGCAAGTAAAGACCCCTTTGGGAGGCCTTGAAGAGGATTACTCTACACATGCAAGATAGACACTTAACATGGCAAAAAAAAAAACTCTGGACAGAGTTCATGCAGGTTATAAAACTCATAAAAAGTGGCCTGAAACATGGCTTTGAAACAGGCAAATAGGGGCTCTTTTGTAAGGCCAACAAAGCTAGTAAACAAAACAAGGGGTGAGAGGGTCACCCCTCTCTGATTTTGAGGCTCAAAAACACATGTTAGTTACTGAAAATCTGCTGGATTTCAGTGGCTAAAAGGCCAAACCAAGGCCAACACAAATGCTCTAATGCATAGCTCAAAACATGAGGAAATGAAGCATGCAAGGGGGTAGATGACGCCCAACAGAAAAATGACCTGAAACAAACATGTTTAGAAGCTCAAAAAAAGACTTTTTTTAGTTTATGACAAAGCCTAAATATGCTTGAAAATAGAGCTAAACTATGAAGCAAAACAATGTCAAAAAGAGGGAAATGGAGTGTTACCCTTGTAGCCAAAGGAACCAACAACTTCTGGATGAAGATAGCAAGTCTTCAACCTTTGAAAATGAGCTCCAAGGTGCTTGGATGGATGATGGAGAGGTTAGGCTAAGAGGTGTAGTGCAATGGGTCCAAGAACTATGGACTTTGGAGCTCAAAATAGTGAGATATAGAGAGATATATATCTTGGAGCCTTAGACAAAAATTTGGAACCTTTCCAAAGGAGAGGGAGGCCCTCTCTTATAGAGAAACAAGAGGGTTCAAGCTTATTGGAGAAGCTAAAAAGGTTTAAGCTTCCTCAAGAAGCTAAAAAGGTTCAAACTTCTTGGAGAAGCTAAAAAGGTTCAAGCTTCTTGGAGAAGCTAAAAAAGGTTCAAGCTTCCTCAAGAAGCTAAAAAAAGGTTCAAAAGGTTCAAGCTTCCTCAAGAAGTTAAAACAAGGGTTTAAAAGGTTCAAGCTTCCTCAAGAAGCTAAAACAAAGGTTCAAAAGGTTCAAGCTTCCTCAAGAAGCTAAAAGAAGGGTTCAAAAGGTTCAACTCAAAAAAAACTGGCCAGTGGCCCTATTTGGTGGTCTCCCGATTGAATGCAATCTAGTGGTGGGGTGTGAGACCAGTAAATGTGGCCTAAAAACCAAAAAAACCAGCTTCTCAATAAGAAAACCAAAAAACCGACAAACGGGGAGAAAAGTGGTCTCCAAGGAGAAAAGGTGGTCTCCCACCCTTGTACCACCTCCCAAACAATGAAAATAGGGTCCATGCCAAAAATGAACCAGGACGGATGCAAAACGAGGGTTCGGAGCCAAATGCGCAATGGTGCCCCAAAACCGATCATACATCGAAAGTGGCATGCGACCACGAAGGTGGTCTCCCGGGCCACAGTGTCCCTCTATAGAGAGGAAACAAGGTGTGTGCCAAAAACTGGAGTGAACGGAAAAAGTTAAGCGGTCCCGAACCAAGGCGCACGGTCGATGGCTCCGAAAACCGGAAACTGGTCTCCAAACGGGAACAGTGGTCTACGACCATGAAAAGTAGCCTACGGCCACTGAGAGATGGTCTATGAGACCTCTTCCTCCCTTTGGGAAGAGAAAATAGAACCTGGTTCACAAATTGAAGCAAAGCACAACAGAGTCTCGAAGTCCGAAGGCAAGGCTCTCAACCGAGACTCCGTAACCTCAGAACGAGCACAAAATGCGCAATCACCGAGCGCTCAATCGATGATGTCTGAGTCTTAAGGTTGGTCAAAAATGGGGAGTCTACAATAAGTTATATCAGGACGAGTACAATTCATTAGGTACATTAGGCTTCCAATGATTTGGGAGTATTTTAACTGAGACACCGTATCACCTTTATTTTTCGATAAATAAAGATTGATGTCTACAAGTGTTCTAGCTACATTCATATCATCCTTGATAAATTTACTAAGAATTTTTTCAATATAATGTGATTGAGATAATGCATATTCGTCAGATGTTTTAGTAATTTTCATTCATAATATTGCATTTGTGACCCCCATGTCTTTCACATCAAATCTTCTATTCAGCATTTGCTTAGTTGATTTGATCATGTTTTGTTTGCTTTAAACGATAAGCATGTCATCCACATAAAGACAAACGATGACATAACCTTTGTTAGTGTTTTTAACATAGACGCACTTGTCACATTTGTTTATCTTAAATCTATTAGTAAGCATAGCATGATCAAATTTTTCATGCCATTGCTTAGGAGCTTGTTTTAATTCATAAAAAGATTTTACAAGCCAACAAACTTTCTTTTATTGCCCTGGCACTACAACCCCTTTGGGTCGCTCCATATAGATTTCTTCATTTAGATCACTGTAGACGTCCCCCGAACGCCTCGGAGAGGGAATGAGTCCCCCGTTCCGTTCGTCTTGGGCTCACTCCAGTTCAAGGACTCAATGTTGTCACGGTTCTTAATCTGAACCAAAGAGTCCAAATCCGGCAAATCGTTTTAAGAAAATAGATTTTTTTTTTTGAAAGAAGTGCCAAACATGGACTGCTTTGCCAGATATAGAGTCGCCACCTAAATATTTTATTTTTGGGAAATTTAGGAAACCCTAACTCGTTTGCCTACAGCCATGTGTCCGTCATCACCAAAGTTGCCTCGGCTCGGGAACTTGGGTACGATTGGGGAAGGTCACTTCGTGAGCACCCCCGCTCGCCTGATCAAAGATCGGCCTCTACTAACCATGATATCAGGTTTTGAAAACCTTATGCATTCTTATTCCGGTTATTAGCCTAGATTTACTATGTGATGCGCACAGCATACAAGTATAGACCGAGTCGCCTGAATTGGAACAAAACATTTCATGTTTGTTTTTGAAAGATGGTTTGCTACCCGCAGGTAGGCTTAAAATGCAGATTTTTCCACCCTCAGGTGGGCTTAGAAAAAGATGGTTTTGCCACTATCTAGTGGGCTTAAGACTCGCAGTCAATGATTTGTTCCAATCCAAATAACCCAACCTTCACCCACAGACATTCAGGCAGTTATATCACATAAGCAAATAGCCTCATGGTCAACATGCTATCATGGTAGTCACTCACACGCATGCAAGGATGCTAAAGCGTAAAACTTACCGAGTACTCCAAGCCAAAACAGAAGCTAATTAGAAATCCATGCATGATCCTAACTATACAGAAATGCCTAATGCAACACATGCAAAAATGCAACTATAGCAGGCTCGGCTATTCTAAACATGGCATATGGGATGCTACAGCTAACAAGTATTCAACTTAGAATTAAAATACAAATGCAATTAGTATGATGCACCAAGCCCGGTGCATGCAAAACAGATGAATGAATGCAAACATGTTATCATACTGTATGCTAATTGAAACATGCCCTAATCTAACCATCATAAGCAGGTAAATAAAAGGGAGAAAGACGTGGGGTTGGGAGACATACATCACACGCACGCACACTTATTACAATTGTGCCCACACTCGGAGGGTCCGAATAAATAATACAGTCCTGAATGAATAATACAGTCTAAATAAGTACAAAATCCTAATTAATTAACAAATTAATCTAGGAAAGCAATAAATTGGCGTGCAAGCCAGGGATTGCCTCAACTCTGATCCAGATGATGGATGATGCATGCTCGGGTTGCCTTGCACAGAAATCCATCGCGATGCCCCAATTAGCCTCTGTTTGCAATTGTTCTTGGAAAGCGCGCCAAGCTCCAGAAGGCTGCTGATTCTTGATTTGCTGCAATAGAGAGCAGGAAAGGGGCATGGCAATGTATTTTCACATATGTATGCTTGACTACTCTTCAGGGAGTGTAGTCCTCGATCCTCGTGCCACCAATCACGCACCTCGATGCATGATGGCCGAGGAGTCGAATTGCACAACTCAATATGGAATGAATGCACATGAAAACACAACAAAACCTAAACTCCATCATGGATAATCCGGAGTGTCGGTGACTGGGAATTGAGACACGTTCCGTCACTCGGAGTACGAAACGTACCTCGTTTCCCGTGCTCGGGCTAACTCCTATCCCAAACACAATGCAATATGCATGACATGCATGAATCCAACTAAGATACAACCTAACATGCACAATTCTATGAAATGGCATACACGATGCACGAGGTAACATGGCATACACAATGCCCTAACATACAACCTAGCATACACAATGCTATGAAATGAAATGGCATACACAATGCATAATAGACTTACACCAACACAAGTGGACCTCAGCCACACTCACATAGGAGGCCATAAGATGGAAATGAGACGCTCGAGATGCGTGCACACATGCACGCAAACCGAGGACCGATTCTAAGGCACGAATGCCACTCTACCAAAGCATGGCAAGGCATGAAATATGGCATACAAACATGTGAGTTTCAACACTAAAATATGATGCTAAACAGCCCTGAAACATGGAAACATGGCACCCGATACATGAGATGGACCCCGAAACACAAAATTAGGCACATGGAATGACTTATAGCTATACAAAGCATGCATTATTTGAACATGAAGTGTAAATACAGAGTCAAGAAAGTCCCAAAACATGCATTTTTCCAATTTAGATTATGGCCAAAAAGTGCTAGCAAGATGGCTCAAATTAGCATGCAATTTAGACGGGCAAACATGATTTACATGGCAAGTATAGGATGCACATGGAATCTGACCAAACCATAAAAAATCAGTGAATAAATCATATTGAAATAGGCCCAAATAACCATTGATATGCAACCATGGCATGCCAAAATGATGAGTTGCTTTAGAGGGCCAGACAAGGGATTCTTAGGCACATACAAGATAGACATGTGGCAGCTCCAAACCAACTTTTAAAATCAAATATGGTAGTCCCAAAACTCAATAAATTGACCCTAAAATGTGCCTAAGAAGCATGCAAGATGGGGTCGCTTTGAAAAGCCAAGATGGCCATCAAACAAGCCAAGGTGAGAGGGGGTCACCCCCCTCTAATTTGGAAGCCCAAAATAGCATCAAAGCTACTGGAAATCCACTGGGTTCCAGTGGCTAGAAGGTCAAATAAGGCATGCAACAAGGGCTAGGGTGTAAGGCTCAAAATGAGAGGGAATCAAGCATGCAAGATAGCATATGACCTAAAAAAAAAATGGAACTTTGATAAAACATGATGATGATGTCAAAACAAGCCTTTTATCAGTTTATAACAAGTCTCAAAAGTGATCACAAATATGGCTTATCTATCATGCAAAAAAAGGCCCTAAAAGGGAGAAAAGAGATAAGGGACAGAAGCTGGCCTCAAATGGCAAGGATCCCTTCAACAAAGTTCAAGAGGGGCTCAAAACATGGAACTTTACAGTTTACAACAAGCCACAAAAACAAACACAAGTGAGGCTAAACTATTATGCAAGAAAAAGGCCAAAAGAGGGACAAAGAAGCAAGTGATAGCTGCTGGCCTCAAACAGAGGAGAGCCCTTCAACAATGTTGAAGAGGGGCTCAAAAAAAGCCACTTTACAGTTTATAACCAAGTCTAAAACAGCTCAAAAATAAGCCTAATATACTATGCAAAAATAGGCCTAAAAGAAGGTTTAAACACAAGAGAAAAGAAGGAAGCCTCAAACAGGGAAAGACCCTTAATCAAACATAAAAAAAAAAAGCTCAAAATAAGACTATTTCCAGTTAGGGTTGGAGCCCAAAAATGCTAGCAAGTATGGCTTAGATATAGAGCAAAGGAAGGCAAAAAAAGAAGAGAAGAAGACTTACCCTTGTAGACCAATGAACCAGCAGCTTTTGAACCAAGAAGAGGTGCTCCTAGCCTCTGGAAAACAGCCTCAAAGTGTTGGAAAGGAGGATGGAGAGGTGGTGCTATGTGGTGGTGTAGAAATGGTCCAAGAACAAAAGGGTTTTGATGCTTGGAATAGAGAGGGAGAGGGATTGAATGCAAGAGGCTTAGAACCAATTTTTGTAACCCCTAAAACACAGCTAGGGGTGCTGGTTATATAGGCAAAGGAGTGGAGAAAAAGGGGTAAATATGAAATTCAAATTTCCCCCCCCCAAAAGTTCCCCCCTCGGATACAGAATCTGGGGGGGAAAGGAGGGCATAACTGCAAGGAACTAGCTGTGAGGAATCTGGCCGGCCAGTTTCTGGGAGCTTAGGTGGCCGACCGGCCAAAGCCGACCACCTCCCTTGGCTGGCCGGCCAAGGTCAAAAGGGTCAAAGAGAATTAGTGGCCGGCCACCCCATATTGGTGGCCTCCCATGTGTGCACAACACAACCATGTGGTTGAAACCTTGAAAAAGTGAACCAAGAGAGAGAAAATCCAACTTTTTAGAGGGGTTCAAAAGGGCCAGGGAGAGTTAATGGCCGGCCATGCCATATTGGTGGCCTCCCAGGTGTGTTCAACATAAATATGTGGTTGAGAACCAAAGAAAGTGGCCCGGGAATGGTCAACACTAGCTTTCTAGCGAGGAAAACGGGCGACGGAGGGCGATGAAGGAATAAAACTGGTCCTCAGAACAATTGCTGGCCTCCCACCCTTCTACAAGCTTCACAACAATGAAAATAAGGTCCCTGCCAAAAATGAACTCAAACCGATGCAAATCGAAATTCGGGGCCGATCATGTTAATCGGAGGTGGTGTTCGACCACGAATTGGTCTCTCAGACCACAGTGTCCTTCAAAAGGGAGGAAATAAGATGTATGCCAGAAACCGGAGCAAACGGAGGTGGTTAAGCAGTCCCGAACTGAGGCACACGGTCGACGGCTTTGAAAACCGGAAACCAGGCTCCGAAATGGGAAAAATGGCCTACGACCACGAAACGTAGCCTACGGCCACTGAGAGATGATCTACGAGACCTCTCCATCCCTTCAGGAAGAGAAAACAGAGAAAACGGGACCCGATTCGCAAACCAAGGCAATGTACAAAACAGTCCAGAAGTCCGGAGGCAAGGCTCGCAGCCGAGACTCCGCAACCTCAGAACGAGCACAATATGCGACATCACCAAGCGCTCAATCGGTGATGTCTGAGTCTTAAGGTCGGTCAAAAATGGGGTGTCTACAATCACCGTTTAAGAAAGCTGTCTTAACATCTATTTGATGTATCTCTAAATTATACAATGCTGCTATGGCAATAAGCATGCGAATGGATGTTATTCTTGTCACAAGAGAATATGTGTCAAAATAGTCCAGACCTTCCTTTTGTCTGTAACCTATTACTACAAGTCTTGCTTTATACTTGTCTATTGAACCATCTGCTTTCATTTTTCTCTTAAATATCCACTTATATTCAAGAGGTTTAGAACCAGGTGGAAGATTCACCAATTCCCAAGTATGATTTTGCATAATGGATTCAATTTCATTATTAACAACCTCTTTCCACAAAGGTGCATCAGGACCTGTCATTGCTTCCTTAAAGCTTTGAGGTTCATTTTCTAACAGGTATGTCAGAAAATCTGGACCAAGGATTTTGATATTCTTGCTTTCTTACTTCGTTTTGGTTCATCATCAGTTAAATCCTACTGGTCGAAACCATTACTTGTCTCTTGGGTTTGATTGTCATTAGTATATTGACTTTGTATACAATCATAAGTTCTTTTATGTAAACTTAATTCCTGTCCTCTCTTGTAAGGAAAATCATGTTAAAAAAATCACAGCATTCCTTGACTCTATAATAGTGTTTACATTTATATCATGTATTTCTGATCTATAAGTTAGAAACCGATATGCGCTACTATTCTGAGCATAACCAATAAACACACAATCCTCTATTTTTGGTCATATCTTAGTCTTTTTCGGAATAGGAACTTCAACTTTTTCCAAATACCCCCACATTTTTAAGTATTTGTATGAAGGTGGTCGACCTTTCCGCAATTCATAAGGAGAGTTGTTGGTTTTCTTGTGGGGTATTCTATTAAGAACATAATTAACAAAAAATATTGTTTCCCTTCACAAGTTCTGTGGTAAGCCTGAATTTAGTAACATGACATTCATCATTTCTTTAAGAGTTTTATTCTTCCTTTCAGTAATTCTATTTTGCTGTGGAGAATAAGGTGCTGTAGTTTGGTGAATAATGCCATGTTATGCACAAAATTCATTTAAAGGTGCATCATATTCACCACCCCTATCACTTCTAACCATTTTAATGGTTTTACCAAGTTGATTTTCAACTTTAGTTTTGTAAAGTTTAAACATTTCTAAGGCTTCATCTTTACTTCTAAGTAAGTATACATAACAATATTTTGTGCAATCATCGATAAATGTTATCAAACACTTCTTGCCTCCTCTAGTTTGAACAAATTTAAGATCACACACATCAGTATAAATTAATTCTAGAGGTTCAGTTTTTCTTTCAACTGATTTAAATGGAGCCTTAGTTAGTTTCGCTTCTACATAAATTTCACATTTGTGATTAGGATCAATTTCAAACTTTGGTATATAATCCAAACTAATTAATCTACGCAAAGCATCAAAATTTACCTGTCCTAATCTACTATACCATAAATTCGACTCAAGAATATAAGCAAAAGATGTGTTATTCTTATTAATAGCAAGTTTTGGTACAATCGTCATTACATTCAACTTGAAGTGACCATCACTCATGTATCCCTTACCAACATACATTCCACTCTTTGTTAATATAAATTTATCAGACTAAAAAACAAGCCTAAAACTTTTTTTACATAACAAAGAACCAGAAACTAATTTCTTTTGGATATTTAGCACATTCCTTGATGTCATCTTCAAGATCACCTTTCTTTGTCCAGCCACAGTAGAAGTAGAAGAATTTCCATGAAAAGTTGTTTACCATTTGCAGCCTCATTGTAAATAATGAACATCTTTTTGTCTTCACAAGTGTCAACCCACCATTCATTGGGATTTCCAAGCAAATTAGCCTTACACACCACAGCAGAGAGATTGATGTCATTTACCCCGTCAGAGATGTAATCTAATTCTGTCATATTGGCATGATTGGTGGTTTTCTTGCTTATACTTCCACGATCCTTCTTAGGGTAGTGACAATCAGAAGCTCGATGTTCGGTCTTACCATAGTTATAGCATTTTCCTTTGAACTTCTTATTGCCATTGTTGTTGCCTTGTTTAGGACCATCTCCAGGAAACTTTATCTTTTTGTTAAGTAGTTTGTGCACTTGTTCAACCATATTAGCCTTGGATTTAATGGGATTTTTACCATTCCTTTTTTCAGCCTTATGGTTATCTTCCTCAATTCTTAGTCTTACAATTAATTCATCCATGGTCATCTCTTTGCGTTTATATTTTAAATAATTTTTGAAATCTTTCTAAGCCAGTGGTAACTTTTCCACTAAAGTAGTGACTTGGAATGATTCGCTAAGAGACATACCTTCAGAATGAATATCATGCAAAATTAATTGAAAACTTTGAACTTAAGAAATTACCGTCTGGGAGTCTACCATAACGAAGTCTAGAAATTTACCAATAACAAATTTCTTTGTGCTGGCATCCTCTGTCTTGTATTTTTTCTTCAAAGAATCCCACAATTCTTTTGTTGTTTTTAAAGAGCTGTAAACATTATACAGTATGTTGTCAAAGCCATTGAGGATGTAGTTTCTGCATAGAAAATCAAAATGTTTCCAAGCGTTTACAGCAGCAACAACTTGCCGATCAGTTTCATCCTCTCTAAGTACTCGAGCCTCTTCATGGAGAAACCGGGTCAGATTTAGAGTTGTAAGATAGAATAACATTTTCTATTGCCATCTCTTAAACTCGGTGCCATTAAACTTTTCCGATTTTTCTTTATGATTTATTGGAACTTGAACACGTTTCTAGATAGGGATTGGAGTCGTTGTAACAATCGGATTTGGAGTACTACTTTCAGCAACCATAATATCTGATTACAAAAATCAAAAAAATCAAAACACAAAGGTGCCGTTTGGTAACACTTACGTTTTCAGTTTTCTGTTGATATTTACAAAAATTTAAAAAACTCAAATAAAAACTTGTTTGGTAAATTTTTTATTTATAAATCAGTAATCTCAGTTTATAAATTTGGCCAAAAAATGTAAACTCAAAAAATGTATTTCCATTTTGAGTTTTTTTTTTTTTTTACCACCAAACACTAGCCACCACCTGCCACCATTTTCCACCATCATCTTCCGCCACCACCACCCACCACCCACGACCTGCCACCACCACTCACCACCCACTTGCCACCACCAGCCACCACCTGCCACTAGCACCCACTAGCCACCACCCATCTGCCACCCACTCGCCACCACCACCCACCCCTCGCCGCCGCCACCACCACCACCACCACCACCCACCTGCCATCCACCTGTCACCACCCGCCACTACCATCCATAGCCCGCCACCACCACTCGCCACCTATCAGCCACCACCACTCGCCACCCACCTGCCACCACCATCCACCACCTGCCACCTGCCACCAACCACCTGCCACCCACCCGCTACCACTACTCACCACCACCACCCACCCGCCACCCACCACCACCCACCACCACCACCACCACCTACCACCCACCACCCGCCACTGTCACCCACTCACCTACCACCACCACCACCCGCCACCCGCCACCTGCCACCACCACCACCCACCACCCACCATCACCACCCGCCACCTACCCACCACCACCACCTACCCGCCAATCGCCACCCACTTGCCACCACCACCCACTATCTGCCACCACCACCCACTCGCTACCACACGCCACCATCACCCACCGACCCACCACCACCACCCGCCATCCGCCACCCACCTGCCACTACCACCCACCACCCGCCACCACCACCAGGACCACCACCACCCACTCGCTACCACCTACCACCCGCCACCGTCACCCACCTACCCACCACCACCACCCACCTGCCATCACCCACTACCCACCGTCACCACTTTTCACCACTGTCTTCCGCCGCCACTTGCCACAACTTGTCATTTCTCACTCTTTTTTATATTTTTAAATTTTTTTAAACATTTTGTTAATTACCAAACGCGTTTGTAGTTTATGTTTTTCTAAAAATAAACAAAAAAATAAACAAAAACCAGCTTATAAAATTTTTGTAAATATAAACTGAAAACGTAAACATTACCAAACAAACCCAAATTAATTTTCTAGTTACTTAAACCAAAAAATAAATTATAACACAAAATAATTTATATTTTTCTAGTTACTAAAACCAGCAAAATAAATTATTACACAATAATTTTCTATAACACTATTACGGAAAATAATATTTTGAATTGTTAATAACACTAGTATATTACTACTAGTTGTTAAAGAAAATAAACAGTATATTAATACTATTTGTCAAACAGTATATGATTACTATTTGTATTTTTCAACTAGAATATTACTTTGTAAAAAGCACAGAAAATAAATACAATGAAGACACCAAAAAATGTTTTGTCTTAAGATTGTTAGACAATTTTCACTGTATTATGAATAAATTATGTTTATATACTTAACAAAAATAGAAGAAATAAAGAAAAGGAGAGAGAGATTGTTTGACTACAAAAATCAAACCAGAATATAAAATAAATAAATAAAAAAAGATTTTTATTTTGTTACAAAAACAAAATCAAAATCTACAATAGAAAAATAATAAAATAGAAAGTAAATTAATTACTCACCAAATTAATTTGTTGAACAAATTTTATTGATCAAGTCCAGTGTTAAACACTGTGTCCTTAAGACAGTTTTGTCCTCTCCACAGTGCTTTCAGATTGTGAACATCTATCTCCCACGATAAAATGATCAATTGCGAATAATAGCCGTACTACAAATTATTCGCACAATGAACACACTTTGTGTTTACACTCTGTCTCACAGAAAAATTAAATGCAACAAAATGTAGAGAGAGCAAGCATAATTTGGGACAAAAATTGAGTGAAAAAACCAAGTGAAGGATTGCCTATTTATAGATGTAAAGGTGGATGTACAAATTTGAATCCAACATGTATGGTTTGAATTTGAACAGGTAAGGCACTGTTTCAACAAATACGAATTGTTTGGGTTTGAAATTTAAACAAATTTGAATCTCTCCGATTTATATTAGCTAGATATAGACCTGCTTGGGTGGAGGGAAAACTGGACATATTTCGGAATTAATTTCGAATTTTGTATAGATTTTATTTTACCAAAAAATAAAATAAAATTCAAATCTTTTTGACCCAA
The DNA here is from genome assembly GCA_025200525.1 of Camellia lanceoleosa. Taxonomy (NCBI): domain Eukaryota; kingdom Viridiplantae; phylum Streptophyta; class Magnoliopsida; order Ericales; family Theaceae; genus Camellia; species Camellia lanceoleosa. Next base: position 38,438,879 of record CM045760.1, read on the forward strand.
AAAGATAGGTATTGGGCCAGACAAACCCAACCCAATCTCACACCACGCACCCGTGCCCAAGCCCAGCTCGACCGGAGGGATGGACAGTGGCGGCGCATGTAACGCCCTCAAAATAACAACATAAAACCCAACAGTAGAGACATGCATTAATATATAAAAGATCCAGATTCTTCCATTAGCAGGGTTTGCTTACGAAGTATTACATGTTAACAACAAAAGCAAATGCCTTAAAGGTTTACAGCTTTCCAAGTTAACACTTGGTTACAAAAAGTTTGAGTACTAACTCATTTACACATTAAGCCCTTGGCTTGAATTTACATGTAATACATCAAAAGAAAGACAACAAAAATCTGCCCCGTCCCTAGCCTCCCAAGCTATGTCCTCGGAGGTGGCATGCTGCCTGTACCTGAAAATGATGTTCCCATATAGGGTGAGCCATAGCCCAGTAGAAATATACTAAACCAGTTATGAATAATGACTACAAGATTAACAGTTGATAGACGGTCACCACTTTTACACTCTTTCATAACACATTACAATTCCAAGACTTTCAAGTCTATTTTCAATTCACTCTCCATTTTCATTAAATTCTCAATTTATAATTCATGGCTCAGAACCTGGCCACACAACTCATATGAGACAATAACTCATAATAACCACTTACAATTTCATTACTTCCACAGATATGCATACTAGCTATATCACATTTCCAAGACAAGCATACGAGCTCTGTCAACACGTTTCTAGACAAGCTTATGAGCTCGCTTCACGGAGTCCATCCCCTATCTTCTCCCAAACAACATCCGGTTTAGAGGTACATCCCCTATCTTCCCCTAAACCGTGGAGTACATCCCCTATCTTCTCCAACACAACACAATGCATATAAACAACAATTATACACATCACAAATCCATACATAAAGTTAATGTATTCTTCAACTGTCATACTCAATGACACATTTCAATGATTGGTTTTAGTTTACCTAATCATCATGCATTGTCTACAACAATCAAGACTATCCTCCACCGATAGCCCAAAGCAGATATTTCTATACAGAAAATAAATGCACAAAATGGATATTTAAATCAACATTTCCACTTCAATTCCTCATTCCTCATAATTAATCATATCAATTAATTAATCAATGTAATTAGGGCCTTTTCCATAATTAAGATTACAACCCTTAAGGTTCCATTTTCATCAATGTTTCAACATTAACCCCATGTTTCTACACTAAACATGCCTCTAGGTTCATTATAAATAAAAACCCCAATTTTTGTAAAAATTACATAAAGGCCCAAGTTTTCTCAAAATTACATTACAACTTCCAACACATCAAAATGCTAAAATTGAAAGAAAAAATCCATAAAGAGGAGTAGGATATCCCTACCTCAAAGTTTGAGCTCAAAAGGAGATGAAGACCCAACACCCAACTTACTCCAAAGCCAAATATTTTCAGATTAGATCGAAGCCCAAGTCACCCTCTATCTTTTTAACAAAGCACTTAGGGTAGAATCACACTCTAGGGAGATGATTTCTTAGAGAGAAGGCAAGTCTAGAGAGAGAGGCTCTCAAATTTAGGGTTTGAAGATAAAAAGGTTTTGAAAAAGTGAAGTTTAGATCGCTGCTGCGAACTGATATAAATAGGCTTGCTCGAGCGAAGACTTGGTCGCCGACGATACGTAAAACCCTAGCTCGAGCCAAGAAGGTCTCGCCGAGCCAACAACCTGGCTCGCTCGGCGAAGAAAAGCTCGCCGAGTCGAGCTCGACCCTCAGTTCGCAACTAGACGACGCCGGCGATAAATCGCCGCTTCGGCGAAGATCAACCAGATCGCTGAGCGAAGAAAAGCTCGCCGAGCCAAAAATCATGGTGTTCAGTCGATGCCGACGCAATCGCCGCTCGGCGAATCCACTCGCTCGACCCACGGACACAAAACTCAACGCTTCGCTCGGCGACCAACTCTTGCTCGGCGAAGGGCAAAATATCGATAAAGAACCCTTGGTTCCCAAACACAACCAACCTGAAACAAACTTGCCCAACACATCCTATAACTCAAATACAATGTAGAAAAGGATGTAAACAAGACAACACTCAACTATTAACATCCACGGACACATGTCCGGATTACTGTACAATAAGGGGTTAAACCCGGGATCACTATAACCTCCCCCCTTAAAGAATTTCATCCCCGAAATTAAAAAAAACAAGTTTTTGAAAAGCAAGTTTCTCTCCAATTTAAACAATGTCATAACACAACATTTAACAATTCGACCCATTACCGGTCATCCATCTCTTATTAAGAGGTATTTCACAACGTACACTTCAAAGTGCATCTATAACATGCATTTCCTTTCCATTTTCCAACCATTTTCAACACATATGGTTCGCAATTCATATCATAGTAAAATTTCATGATACATAATCAGTTCTATAATATAGCCAATAAATGCAATATTACAACCCACTTCCATAAACTAAAACATAAGCTATGTTTTACAACTTAAGACATAAATAAAGCTTAAGTTCAGCAAGATTATAAAATCTGTATACAAGATTACACATCAACAAACAAGTCCGGATATTTCTCACGGACTTCCAACTCACGTTCCCAAGTGGCTTCCTCCACTCCGTGATGCTTCCACAAAACCTTCACCAAAGGGATGGTCTTGCCACGCAGGACTTGATCCCGCCTATCCAAGACCCGAACCGGTCTCTCCTCATACGAGGCATCCTCATCTACCTCTAAATCGGTCCAATCCAACACGTGTGATGGATCTGGCTCATACTTCCGAAGCATACTCACATGAAACACGTCATGAACTCCGAACAACTGTGGTGGCAAAGCAAGACGGTAAGCAACCTCGCCAATCATCTCAAGGATCTCAAAGGGACCAATAAACCGAGGGGATAACTTTCCTCTCTTCCCAAACCTCATCAATCCCCGCCTAGGTGATATCTTCAAAAAGACATGATCACCTATCTCAAACACCAACGGTCTCTTCCTACGGTCAGCATAAGATTTCTGATGGCTCTGGGCTGTAACAAGCCTCCTACGGATAAGCTCAACTTTCTCCGTCGTCTCCCTAACCAACTCCGGACCCAACAAAGGTGTATCACCCACCTCGGCCCAACAAACCGGAGACCTACAAGGTCGGCCATACAAGGCCTCAAACGGTGCCATACCGATGCTAGATCGAAGTCGTTGTTGTAGGCGAACTCCACCAATGGTAGGTGCCTCTCCCACGTCCCACTAAAGTCAAGGACACAACCCCGAAGCATATCCTCAAGGATCTGAATAGTACGCTCGACCGCCTGTCACCGAAGGTGATAAG